>CM055405.1:32192271-32276185 GCA_029228625.1 Pseudolycoriella hygida | reverse complement strand
TTTTCGAATTTTTTCGGAGATATTTTTTCTGAGAAAATCTTTTTTTGGAAAATTTTTTTTCAAAAAACAGAAATTTTTTTTCGTGAAATTGCAAACTGCAAACTTCTAAAACGGCTGATATCGCATACAAAAATCTCTTAAAAGGTAAAGTGTGACGCTTCCAAAATTAATGACATCGATTGAGGTGACATATCGCTGATATTACGCAAACATTTGTTCAAAGTTTTCGTTTTTTCGAAAAATTACAGCGCTATTTTTAAACAAAATTACTTTATGTTAAAAACAGCTAGAATTTGCAGACTTTTTTTCTAGGCGAGTCTAAAAAAGTAGTTCACGATCTAAAGTTCATTAAATCGAGTACATGTAACCTGTCGTCCGTCATAAGGAAGAAAAAAACTTAGAGAAAATCAACGAAGTTTTTCAGTGAAATCAATAAATTAAAACAAAATTAATCAAAAGATTCTCGACGATGATTGTTTTCGTTAATTTTGTCGCTCTCGCTAATTTGATTTTTTCGCTGATTTTTTCTAAGTTTTTTTCCTTGTAACGATTTTTCAACTTTTTTTGAGCAAATCTTTCTTTTTAAATATGTGAATTTCAACGGATGCCTTCTTACAAAGTTACATTAAAGCTGATGATGGTTTAACACCCGAAATGCATGCTAAACTAATAGAGACACTTTAGTAAGATCAAATAAATAGTATTTCAGTAACTAAATTATTTCATCAATTACAAAAACTGTTTATTCATTGTATTATTCACCTACCTAAACAAAGAGTTCCTCGACGCGACGCTTTGATGACAATTGATTATTCAATTACCAATGTTTTCTCCGAAATAGCATGAGTTGTTCTATGTAAGAACAATCGATTTTCTTCTAACAAGTAAAATTCGTCAGGTGGGTGATGATAGACATATCTATGTCTAATAATTACAATGGATTAATAAGGCACATTTGATCAAACTTTGGCTGATGAGTTCACTGTTCACACATTCATAGAGTATTCAGATTTATGAGTACCTACATTCAATTTCCACAGAGACGTCATGAAAAGTTCAAAAAAAAAAAACTAATATTTTAATGGATGCATCATCAATTCACTACATTTTTTATTCTTTAGAATCTATTTTTCTATTTTTGATTTATACGTACAACTGTATTATTCGATAGAATTTGATATTTTTTTCCGATGCAACAAACATAACTTCCTGAATTCCCTTATCAAGCAGTTGAATCAGCTAATAATCCGATACAAAAATGAAAAGTAGAAATTCATGATGGATGTAAACATATTTCCGTATATTGATATGTCAATCAAAGTTGGTATCAATTTAATATTTTCATGACAAAATAAAAATTGGATGTCAGTTTATTAAATCGCGGTACACATTGGCACAAACTTTAATAAGAATGAAATTCGATAGCTCCATATGAAAAATTTGTTTTCCCAAATTTTCCAATGTTACCACAGTTAAAAATTATAGTGAGAATGTGACGCAACTCCCTAACCGTAAATTCTTAGAGCAGCGTAAACCGAGCAGAGTCCAAGAGCCCCATATATTTTGACAGATATCGAGCCCGTAACCGAACCTTTCAAATCGGAAAGAAGCAAGAACCCGAATAGGAACTTTTAAAAAAAAAACAACCGCGTATGTGGCTAACTCCATGCTGTCCACGTTTCATTCTCTTTACATAATTTAAGATATCTTACGAAGCATACAACCTACGAAAATGATAAATACAGCGTTTCCTTATAATTCTCACATGCCCTACAACTTTCTAGAAGATAAAGCTCTATCTCTAACAGAAACCGAGTTTGCGTAGCTGTCCACGTTTCATTTTTCTAAAATCAAATGGATTTAGCCATATACCTTGTTGTGATTGGAATGGAATGGAAAGTAATCAAAAATTTTGACGAGATATGTGCTAAATAAATGCTACTGTTACTGACAATCGGTGCTGTCACCTTATATTTGTCACACACAGTACGACGTCGGATTATGTCAAAATATACGTTTCAGGCCGAAGTGAACAAGCTCACAAGCTGATTCGAATTTATTGGGCATTCCCATTTTATTTCTTCAATGGAATATCCTAAAATCGAAAGATTTTAAATGGCACATCAACCCCAGCAATACAAAATAGTTAGCTAAATTTGACTATATATGTCAGCAATACAAAAATCTTGAAGGAAAAAATCATAAACATGATTTTTACATTCTGATTTTTTTTTGCAACCTGCGTCACAAGCCTTGCATTACCTTTAAGGAAAGGAAAATTTGAATGGATCAATTGAATAAAATTTTATGAATTGGATTATCGAAGATTGCATTACATAACCTACGTTTTAGTCGATATCATTTGATAATACTGACAAGCGCAGCGCACAAATCAAATATGCATGCAGCAAAGTTATTGCATGTTGTTACCGCAACAATCTCATTGATCCCATTTTTAGATTATAGAAATTGATGGCATTCAATTCAACTCTTTGTTGAACTATGGCTGCAAAGCTACCATAGGGCATGCATGGACAATATACTGTTGACACGAAATATTTTCTTCAAATTAATTGTTTTGTGAGCGGTTTAGTGGATTCACTTCAACTAAAACAAAAGCAAATAGAAATTTGTGTTTAAATGTTTATTTGCGCCTTTGTATCCTAAGTTTGCAGTGTATTTTTATGTGATTTTCTTGGGTTTCCTTTTTCGTTTATGTCCGCTGTTCCTTTGATGTTAGTTACTTATTGTTGTTGTTGGCGATTTCAGTATGTTTCTTTAAACAGAAAGTCCTCTTCACTGCTGTTTTTTAAATATTGATGTTAATAATTTCCACTCAATTATTAACAACATTATCCCAGGGCACATAATCTATTAGAATATACAACTTTTGTGTGAAACAGACTTTTAACGTCTCATCTCTTTAAATATTTAACAACAAAAATCTGTGAATAGGAAGGAACTTGGGTAAATGAACGGTTTAGAAATGCTGTAGTTACGAGCCCCCTAAAGAACAATAGGACGGTAGTAACTTGCACAGAGCTCGTAGCCAGCCGTAAACTCAGTTTCTGGCCGGTCCAAGGGCTGAGTCCAAAGGCTTCTAATCAAAAAATTTTCTTCTATAAAATGGGAATCATTTCTACGCCTTTCGAATAAATTTTTTTTTTTCGAAAATCAAAACTCGAGTTATGTACAAAAAACATGTAGGGCCCTAGCAGAGATTCGTTTTTAGTGCCCTAGCTTTGTTATGAAAATTGGAAAAGATTTACTTGAGTTAGGTACAAAAAACACGTAGTGCCCTAACAGAGGCTCGTTTTTAGTATCCCAGCTAAGTATAATGGCTCAAAATTAAAAAAGTTTCTTCCATATATTGTCGGCCATGTCCAGACCTTTCAAACAAAAAAAAATTTGAAAAATCGGAAATGATTTACTCGAATCATGTACAAAAGACCAAACACCGATTGAGCTGCCCCAGCTCGCGGACCTTGGGCCGACAGCGCCCAGATACAATCCCATAAAAGATTTTCCGATTACCTTTCAGTTAGAAGGTTTTTGAAAATCGGCTGAGTTTTATTCGAGTTATCGTGTTTACGGACGGACATTTTAGAAAATGTATAATTTCGTTTATTCGGCATTAGTACAAATTTGTCAACTTATTAAACATTTACTTCCTTATAATAAATAAAAAATCTCCTCCATTTTGTTGTCGGTCCTGAACGTTCCCATCACTGCTGCCGCGTTCCCATGTTGAATGGCTATACTTATTCTTTGTTGCAGGAAAGCCTTTGATCTCGGTTCATACGTTTTGATGGCGATCATTTTGCTTGGAGTATTGAAAAAACTTGTAGCTTCACTGCCCCATGGGCCCATGGTTTCCACGGCAAAGGGGACGAAAATGTAATTGTTGTCGATGAGCGGGGCGTATTTCGCGTCTTCCTTCGTGCTTTGTCTTCAGCTGTTTCTCCTGCTCGATTTCCGCTTAATTTCAAATTGGTTGGTCGGCGCAAGTCGCTTCCCATATCAACGTGCTGCCCCTTGACCACGGAATGAGGATCATGCCATCCACTCTTTTACCATCTGATCGTGACAAGCCGACTGGTTTCGGTTTCGCCGATACATAAGCTCTATGCCCTCTTGATGATGGTGTTGAGCTTTGCGTGTCTTGCACTCTTGCGACACTTTAGACCATGACGCCCTTTTCTATCGACCGTGTCTCCGCATCTCCAAATATGTAGCGCGCAAATGTCCAGTCCTATCCGGTGATCACCCGAAAGGCGTTGTTTTCCAGCAACATCCCAATCGACTTTTATGGCAGCGCGTGTATCCAAGCGCCTGATTCTGGACGCTGAATTGCTAGGAGTCGTGCTTTCTCTTCGATTCCATTGAAATGCAGCCCCCGCAACGTTTTCGCGACCACGATGGAACTTCATTGGCTTTGAAGTGATGGCAATTTTGGTAATTCGATTTCCCGATGCATTCCATTCTATTCGTATAAACCATCTTGATAGTCAGCAATTTCTTCCAGGTTTAGAGCGAATGAATTGAACATGAAGCTCACCAAAGAAAATACTGAGTTTACCGATGACAAAAATGCTGGCAGGGCTCTGTCTTGTACTTTACGAATACCCAAACCTCCACAACTTACAGGTAAAAATGCCTGGGTCCATGTTTCACTGTCGATGTTGCTGTTTGTTAACGAGTCCAATGTCATTTTGATATGTATTAGTGTCGAAATCGTCTATAGCATCATGAATATTCCACATTGGCGTCGTTCGTAGTAGAAAAATCAGTTTCGGTAACGAATAGCAGTTTTTCAAAATGAAGAAGGCGATATGGTAATTATCCAATTCATTCAATCCTTGAAAAAGCCGTTTCAGCTCCTTCAATTTCTTTTTGAAAATTTTCTTGCGTTGTCTGATATTGACGCACCCAGTAAGGTCAATTCATTAACAACGCAGATTCCTGGTGACAGTTCCTCGAACTGACTAACCACTTCGGTTTCCACCTCAGAACAGAAGTAGATATATTTCGCATTTTTCTGGGTTTATTTGCAGACCAATCTTGCCACACTCCTCGATTGTCGTTTTAAAATCACGAAAGACACTTTCGAATTCCCCTGCAATCGTCCATGTAAAATACGACAAATTCCGACAACCACGCAGCAACGACCGATTGGATTGCTGAGCTGAACAGCAGCGGGCCGCAAGTGTCCCCTTGTTGGGCTCCGTTTTGTGATAGCAGTATGTGGTCACCGTAGAAGAGCAACGTCGATGTCGAGTAACACTGCCACAGGAATGGATATATTGACGGCCAATTCACCTTCATTTCCATCAAGAATTAGTCGCGGTCCACTTCATTGATTGCATTCCGAAAATCAATCTTGAGGACTACTGCTTTCCTATGGCTGTTCTTTTTGATGAACGTTCTCGTTGCATGTGCCGCCGCCCCACATCCTCCTCGGACTCCAAAACCGATCTGCCTCGGGGCAAACTTTGATGCCATATCGTGGCGTACTGATGCACTCGCCACTTTTGCTGACAGTCGACGAAATGTGGTGCCTACTGCTATTGGGCGAATACCGACTCGCACATAGCGAAGCTCCGTACATTATTTCGGTCAATCGGGTGTTCATTTTGCCGCGTAGCATGAAATTCGACAGATTGGTGATCGCTTTGATGAGATTCTAGCCTGCCTCTCCGGTTGATGGTAAAGTCAAAGCATTGAGGTGTTGCGGCAATATTCCATCTATTCCAGCTGCGGAACCGTTGGGAAAGATTTTCATTGAAAGGAAGATGTCTTTTCCAGTTACATGTAACGGTTGCGTGTCCTTATCCGAAGGTTCGGGAAGCTGTAATTCTCTTTCCGGTGGCGGATGCTTCTCCTTTAAACGTTGAAATGTTTCCAGGGATTGCGGTGCCAAAGTGTCCGATGATGACAACATTTTGGCCGCTCCTTTAACTTTTCCTTCTGCTATCTTGTACTCCATTCTCTTGGACATTGAAATTGGACTTTTATTTTTTCGTGCTTTCGGAACAGTTAGTTCTGCCTTCTCTATATTGCTCTTTATGATTGACGATGACGAATCAACAATAAAAAAAATATCCGTCCGACCGTCAAAACGATAACTCGAGTAAAACTCAACTGATTTTCAAAAACTTTTTTTCCCCTAAAAGTTAATCAAAAAATCTTTTATGGGATCGAATCTGGGCACTGTCGACCCAAGGGCCGCCGAGGTAGGGCCGTTTCAGTGGTTTTTGGTTATTTGTACATAACTCGAGTAAATCTTTTCCGATTTTCGTATATTGTTTTTGTTTGGGCATGGCTGACAATTTATGGAAGAAACTTTTTTAAATTTGAGTCCCTGGACTTAGCTAGGGCACTAAAACCGAGTCTATGGTAGGGCCATACGTGTTTTTTGTACATACCTCGTATAAACCTTCTTTGATTGTCATAAACTTTTCTTTGTTTGAAAGATCTGGGCATGGCCGACAATTTATGGAAGAAACTTTTTTGATTTTGAGCCCTTGGACTTAGATAGGACACTAAAAACAAGTCTCTGCTAGGGCCCTACATGTTTTTTGTACATAGCTCGAGTAAATCTTTTCCGATTTTCATAATTACTTTTTTAATCGGCAGGTCTATGAAAACCCAACAATTTGTAGAAGAAATTTTTTTGTGATTATGCCATTGGACTTACCTAGGGCACTAAAAACGAGTCTCTACTAGGGCCCAACATTGTACATAACTCGAGTAAATCTCTTCCGAATCTCTAACCAATTTTGATGATTTGTTTCCTACTTGAGAGGTAACCGAGTACCGAATTATATTCCAAAGAAATTTGGGCCCGGTGCCTATGCATAAGGCTCAAGTCGAGCTCATTTTTGTCTATGGAAGTATGTGTCCGAAGCATTTCTTTATGGCCATGGCCCTAGGTCGGTCCTAAAGTCGGCCCTAGACAAAAAAATGGTTTTTCGCTATGTTCTAGAGAAAATTTAGGTGAACATTTTTGTCCATTTGGGGGTCAATTTTGTTCTTTCGGATGGGTTTTTTAATCGTTACTTCGGACGGTTGCCCTTTCGACAATTTTCAATACAATTGATATCGGACGTATTGGACGTAAAGCATAAATACGTTCGAGTCTTTTCGTGACATCAACTCTGATACGTACGGTCCCTTCAAATGTTTTAGATTAGCGAAACACGCTAGCGACGCTTATAATTTTTAAAAGTAGCGTTAGCGTCGATAAAAAAGTCGTTAGCGAGTGAAACCATGTTTAAAACATATCGATTCAACTAACAGTAGTGCAACACAATATGTTGAAACAACAGCTCTTTGTCTAGAGCCGAATCATAAAAAAGACAATCGCATCAAACTTAAACAAAAGCTAAAATTCGATATCGGTTTGTAGGTAGAAATAAATAAATAAATTTTAATTTTTAGTCATTAGCCACTGCTTTACTACACAATCAAGCGAACGCAAAACAAACTCATCAACGAAACAATGGAACAAACCTCCATGGCATGCACATTGTATTCGTGAATTGAAAAGAATTAAAACTTTTTGTTTTGTAGCAAAATGTTCCCATAGGGAGTAGAAAATCCCTGTGGGGGCAAACACCATTGTTGGTATCAAGTTGTTACCGTGACATAATAAACTGATGAATTTCGTTAAAAGCATCGATATTTGCATTTTATTTTCATTCAATGCATTCCCACACAATATCATTCACTAAATAAACAAAAAAAATTTTTTTTTCCCAATTGAATTTCAAAATAACAGATTTTAATCTCAATTATGATTTATTATTACTGCGATATTAATTCGAAATTGAGCAATTAAAACAATAAAACTGTCAATAAAAGTTGGAAAGAGTTATTTTTAAAATTTTACTTTCATCACAGGCATTGTGTTTGAATGCTGTGTATACTCTATATTAGTGTGTTCTATACACTATAGGCTGTAGAAACTAAAACATCCAATTTCCTATTAGTTCAACGTTCATTCATCGTTAGAATTTATCATATTTCGTCGTGAAAACATCTCATCACCTAAATATACGTTCCAAGTTTTTCAGAATTTCACATTTATCTCTGTTGTCGAATAGTAAGTTGATGGAATGGGAAATTTATGTTATTTACAGTAGATTTTTTTACAGCAGTTAAGCAGAACCATTAATAATTTCTAGACATTTTTGACATATGCGACTTGAAATTTTCCTGAACAGTTCTGAGAAATATATCAACTGATAATTGCTTATAAAAAATTGATAATAAGAATTTTACGATGTTCAGTTCATCAAATTAAATATGGAAAGAGTATTTGGAATGTCACTGGTTACTTTGGTGTAACTTCGAAGAAGCGAGTAGTTTAACAAAGAAACAATTTGTTCTGAAGATGAAAGATGGGAAAGATGGGTAAGTGAAAATTTGGCAATACAGTGTATAGTATAGGTCGCAACACACACGTTTCTCTCATAAGATGGCAGGTTGGAGAGGAATTTGAAGAGAGAAGGAAAAGGGGCCATGAAGTCATAAGAAAGGGCTGAGTAGCGGCACGAAGTTAGATATTCACAGATCAATTCTTAGACCAACGACTTTGTATTGTAGTCAGAATGGACCATGGCTATTTCGACAAAAGCGACGTAAAATATTATTTTAAACAAAAAGTTGTTGTACGACATGCCGGAAAAATGCACCAATTTTTTTATAAAATTAATTGAAGTAATAAATGAAAGGAGTAGTTCAGTTAGTACAGCCGCCGAAATCGAAAAAATGAGCGATGGCGGACACTTAAATTGAATTTCAAATCACAATGTAACTCTTTATAACTCTAAAAATTGTATAGTTTTTGATTTCCAGCGTAAAGACCGCTCATAACATAGTAAATACTATTCGGTAGTACATTCGGCCTCCGTTAGTTCGTTTGCGGCTGTCAAATGGGGCTTAAAAGTTTGTAAGTTTTTTCAAGAAAAACAACAAAGTAAAAAAAACGGTATGTTTTGAAGGTATGCCGTAGAATAATTTATTGCTTACAATTACGTTTTACGTCTGTTAAAATTAACTTGTCAAAATAGCCATGAACCATCTGGTTCGCAACTTGTAGGTTTCCGAGATGAAGGTTTTTAGAAGCGCAGCGAAGATCAATCGTAAAGAACAATCGGATTATCATATTAGTAGCGATGATGTTAGGGAAAATTTAGGAGTTTTTCTCGGTCTGAGCTGGTTTGGACAATCTTGTTCTGGGTGTAAAGCCTAGGGGTAGCCCGAGGAAAAAAGAAAGTTTTTTGCCTCCTTAAAGTTTGCCTTCACATTCACGAACCAAAATTCAACAGGTTTCCTAAACCACAAGTATCTTCTATTCATGATACGTCACTTTTATCAATTATTTTGCTTAAACCGTTTTAATTGCTGTCGTTTTTTCTTTGACAGAGTTGAGATGATTATAATGTACTGACAAACTGTTTCAATAAATGACAGATAATCCCTGAAAAAGTTTTTCATTCCTAGGACGGAAAACTGGAGTTTTCCGTCCTATTTTAAAACCGAAAAGCAGTTTTCTGAGCACTTGGAATGAAAAATATTGTACGAAACTCGGAAAAATGTATATGTTTTTGACACTCGTCACAAACATTATATTTTTCCTACTTACGTAAATAACTATTCCATCGGTTAAATTTACTAGTTCGTCGACTTTGTTAAAAAATTACTCTTCCTCACATTCACCTTAATTCATCAATTTCAAAGTCCGTACCAATGAAAAAATTAATCTCTTCTGTGTTTCAAAAAGAATAATTGCTTTTTTTTCGCACATAAAAGCTTGACATTATTCCAACCATAATGTTATTCTTCAGTTTAATTTATTTTTGACCGCGACGGAATTCCAATTAAACAGTTAGTCACAGATGAAAAGTTCTTGGAAAATCGCTTCAATGTTTTCGCGTAGAATTTGTGTAAATTTTTGCTATGGATGCGTTTATTATTATCCCAAACAAAAACAAAAAGTTTAATGTGACGCAATTTAGTTGTTTTTCCAAATTAAATGATATTAGAGAGAGTATGTAGCACTGCACTGTGACAACCAGCCAATTATTGTCATATAAATTCCATGAAAATTGCGTAGCGTCTGAACTCCGGAGTTATGTTATTTGGAACATAAACAATGCAAAATCTAATCTAACGGACCCTGCAAAATTCAGTTGCTACGTTACAATGACGCAGTGGGTAAAGAAACATGGAAAGGAAATTGAAGTGAATTTGGAGTCAAGGGTTGAGTAATGCGTTTGGAAAAATCTTGAAGTTTCGTAAGTCCCAATAAAAGATTCAACTCACTGAAACAAATCGCCTTGGTCGTAAACTGATGACATCGCGGGGAAAACTTTTAACGTTAAAAGGACTGTTGTATTATCTGAAGATACAGTTTCGAAGGCGTTGCGATGTTTGGACACTAGCAAAGGTGATGGACCCGACAACATTTCCCCTATGCTTGTAAAGAACTGTGCCCATACTCATCTTCATTCAATTTTCGATTTATCGTTGTCCTCACGTATCTTCTCTAGTAGCTGGAAAGTCTTGTATGTGAAACCTATCTTCAAATCAGGTTCGATCAATGATGTCGAAAATTGTCTTGCCGACTTTTGGAAAGCTATTTGAATCAGTAGATTGTGATTTTCTGACTGTACGATTCAAAGATAAGGTCTCTGTTAAACAACATGGCTTTCTTAAGGGACGATCGACATCTGCTAATTTGATCGATTTCGCCAGTCATGCCAATAATGTCGTTAAGTCCAAGTCACAACTAGATACTATTACACCGACATGAGTAAAGCTTCGATAGAGTACGTCCCAACATATATAAAAACATGTAACATATATAAAAAAGTTGAACGGGATGGGAATACACTCAGATGTGCTTTGATGGTTGGAATCGCATCTACTTAGAAGAGAGCAATACGTGAAGGTTCTGGGATGAAAATCTCGTTCGACTTCGGTCGTATTAGGAGTCCCGCAGGGAAGTCATTTAGGCCCTCTCCTTCTTCTGCTCTTCATCGACGACGTGACTAAGGTTTTCAAATCATCAAGATGTTTGCTTTACGCTGACGACCTAAAGCCTTTCAAAAGCATTCAAACTATCTTACACGCGAACGCATCGCAACGTGACCTGAATGCCCTTTTCGACTGCTGCGAGTACAGCTGCCTTGATTTGAACGTTGGAAAGTGCTCGGTGATATCGTTTTATCGTATAAAGAAACTCATAATTTATGTTTATTATGTTTACACTATTGACCTTTGAATCGTGTCAAACGCGTGAATCCGCGATCTTGGCGTTTATTTTGATGAGAACTTGAGCTTTCACATTGATTCCATCGTTTCCAAATCGTTTGCCATGTTAGGTTTCTTGAAGCGTGTTTGTTACGAATTTCGCGATGTTCGGTCACTCAAAAGCATACACTTCGCTCACGTTAGGTCATATTTAGAACATGCTGCCGCAGTGTGGTTCCCTTGCTGCTCCACATACAGAGCAAAATCTGATGAGAAAAAGTTTGTGATTTATGCTCTACGTAGGTCGGTAAAAAGAGATAACTATCTGCTCCCACCATATCTGAGAAGACGACACTCTTTAGGTACAGAAACGCTGGCTAGAAGCTGTATTAATCAGTGCGTCTTCTTCGCCTACGATATTTTGTACGGACACGTAGATTCACCTGGTCTTAGAGACTTGTTGTTTGTTGTATTGACGTTCCTGCGTGTGTGGTGCGATATCCTGACTATCTGTTGATAAAAAGACATGGCACGTAATATGGCTATTACGAACCCGTTAACGATGTATCCACCGAGTTCAAGAGCTTTGCTTCATTGCTTGACGATTCAGGGACGTTTTTCGTAAGCGGGTCACTCGAGTAAGCGGGATACTCATCAACTTCGTAATCAGCTCTCGTCGAGTCTCAGCTGTGACTTGGTTTCTGTCGGATTCGAGCATTGTCTCGACACACTTGTCCTATTCGTACGATTTGTTTTTTTTTTTTAAGTTAGATATTAATTCAAATTCAGGCAAATCCGCAGGGGTAGACGAAATGAGGAATTTATTAAGAATGGTGGGCCAGGCGGGTTTCAATGGCTTTGTAGGATTTTTAATTTAGCCATGAAGTCCTCAGTCGTTCCCGCTGACTGGAGCTTCGGTGTCATTGCTCCAATCTTTAAGAAGGGCAACCGTAAAGTTTGCGGCAACTACAGGGGGATTTCGCTTTTGAGCGTGGTCGGAAAGGTCTATGCGAGTGTTCTAGTAGATCGGGTTAGGTTCATAGCGGAAGAGGTTCTGAGCGAGGCTCAGAGTGGTTTCAGACCTCTGAGAGGGTGTCAGGATCAGATCTTTTGCCTCAGGCAGGCTGTGGAAAAGCTATTTGAAAGAAATATTGATCTATAATTGTGCTTCATAGACTTACAAAAGGCATTTGATCGGGTACCGAGGCAAAAGCTGTTTGAGGTGCTTAGCGAATACGGCGTCAGTGGCAATTTATTGGGCGCAGGAAGCAAGGCTGCGGTAAGAATAGATGGTGAAATTAGTGAGGCCTTCGAGGTTTGTGAGAGAGTTCGTCAGGGTTGTTGTCTTTCCCCTCTTCTGTTCATAATTTTCATGGACAAGATCATCAGGCATGCAAATTTGCAAGGAAATGTGAAAGTTGGAGAAGTTATTATAAAAACCCTGGCCTATGCAGATGACTTAACTCTTTTAGCAGATAGTACCAGTGATTTGCAGAGCGGGATTGACTGCCTGAATGTTGCATGTGAGGAGTACGGGATGTGGATAAGTGTTAGCAAAACTAAGGTTATGCATGCCGGCAAATCTCGGAAAGAGGTAGTTTGTAGTTTAAATGGGGAGCAGCTAGAACAGGTTTCTGAGTTTAAATATTTAGGAAGCATTTTTTCAGAGGATGGCAAGTTAGTAAGGGAATTTGAAGAAAGGAGGAAAATGGGAAACGTAGTGGCCAGTCAGTTGAGGTCTCATGTCTTCAAAAAAATGGCACAAAGTTAGCTATTCACAGGTCAATCTTCTGGCCAACGATTTTAAATTGTAGTGAAAGTTGGGTGGACTGCGGGTACCTTGTGCATGGCCTGGAGATTTCTGATATGAGGGTTCTAGGAAGCATAGCAAAGGTTAATAGAAGGGAGGAGTGGGATAATCATATCAGAAACGACGACATCAGGGAAAATTTAGGGGTTATGTCAGTGGAAGAGTTAGTCGATTGCGGTGGTACGGGCACGTTCAGAGGATGGGTAATAGCAGGCTACCAAAGAGGATTTTGAATGCGCAAGTCCCGGGTGTACGCCCTAGGGGCCAAGGAGAAGGTTTATAGATTCAATTAAATCAGATTTAGAAGTTAGGGGGCTTTTACAAACCATCTCCTTGGCAGGGGATGGGAGTGTATGGAGGAGGGTGGTCCAAGGTCACCCGATCGTGGCGTAAAGACCCCACACCGAAAGGTATAGACGGTCTATAAAGTTTGATGATGATGATGATTAATTTAATTTATTTCGCTCGCCACATTCCAACTTTTGTTTCTCATTAATTTCATAATTCTATTTTCATTCATCTAAGTCTCGAATAAGCTATTTGACTCTCGGTTGGTTATTCCGACCAAGAGCAAACAAAACACGTTGGCTTATGTTCGGGGAAAATAGGAAATCCCAACTCGAGCTAAATGTTTCGTTGCACTCTAACCGAAAAATTTCCCTTTCGTTACAATATCCATATTCTACCCTTAGTGAACAAATAACTACTTAAAAACCGTTGAAGAAAACAGTTTAAGAAAATCATAAAATAACCAGACAATTCGGATAATCGGACTCTCAGTTAAATTAGCATCTCTTTTTGTGGGTAGGAGGAAAAAATTCATAATAACTGTAGCTCTCAATACGTAATTTATTTTATGGTTCTCACATACGCGCCGAAAAGACGCCCTATTAGTCTAATGAACACTAAAAGAATTTTTTAAACTAGAAACTACTCTGCTATTTATTCGAGGAAACATAGTATAACTAAACCGAAAACATTTTTATCAAGATCCATTCATACAATAAACAATAAATTGTTGTATTATTATAAGTCGCTTCCATTACTCTTAATATTTCCACATGCTGCCCACTTAAAAATATTGAACAGAATCCATTTATCTGGAAGTTCGTACATAGATTCCACATTAAATTTATTGACTCAATTTTTCTTATATTTATTGATCCTTTTGCCGCACATCAAACTGCCAATAATATCAACATCCGACTGAAATGAAACAGGTAGCTAAAGTTTCTGATATGAGGTAATGTGTACAGTATACGTCCACACAAACTACCAATTTTATCAGATTTATGTCTTTAAATGCAATAAATTTCGTGCTCATTTATATAAATCCAAAGCTCTCGTTCATATAGACCGTCCTTTGAAAACAGTTATACCCACAAGTAACATTAAATGGTAGAAGAGACAATTTGTCATAAAATTGTATATAAATCTACTTCTAATAACATAAATCTGGCGCTTGTTTACATTGGAGTAGGTAATTCAGGTCGTTGGTTATTTATTTCTCTTCATATAAAAGTAACGTTACATATGAGATAACATCCTGTACTGTATACACATTTAGATAAGAGACTTTTCTTTTCATTTAAATTGGATTCTCAAAATCTTGTAACACGCGTCAATCTACTTTTACACATCTTTCCATTTCGTTTAAGTTGAAAAAAATTGTTTGTTTAAAAAATATTTAGAAGTGATTTAGGCAGTCAGTATATCATTAAATCGAAAGAAACAGTTCAACGATCAAAGTAATAAATGTGCGAAATTTAACCACTTTGACTATCAAAGTTTTTTTTTCATAATCAGTTGAATATTAAGAGACATGGGAAAAGTGTTACCTTCAAACACTTTTTTCGGGAGGAAAGAAGCTGGCTCTAAATGAAGGTGACCGGTATTTTCCACAAGGAACTATCTCCCAGACCGATAAAAATGGGAATTATCGCCGAGACAAATTGGAATTATCACCCGGGAAATTATCGCCCAGGAATTACAACCCGGAAGGGTTAGCTCGGTGGTAACGTACTGACTTTCTACCACCAGGAATATCCGGGTTCAATCTTGGTGGGACAAATTCTGCATGGGATTTTTCTTCAATGTATAGCAGGAAAGTAACGTTCCTAGGCCCACCCAGTACATAGAAGAATGACAAATATGACGTCACACATATTCGATGAATTCCGTGTACAAATATCTGAGTCTAACTTTAGTCGGAGATATAATCAGCACCAGAAGAAATCCTAATGGTAAAATGCTGGCTACCGTCAGGCGTGGTTTGGAATCCACGATAAGCCTGTGGTCCAAAAAATGCCTGCCGATAAAACACATTCATGGGTCGAGGCATTCCAAGCCCTACTAGTTTCCGCCCCTAGTACATCACAGATGACACTAAATTTGTGTGCAATTTACCACTGATACAGTAAAAACGTCGGTAACGAAAGGATCTCAAAGGAGAATCCATCTAAGTAAAAATTCATAAAAATTGCGGGACGATACAAATTGGGTGTTTTACATTCAATCCAAGAGGAATTTTGCTTGTACAAATCAACCGATTTAAATTGCTGGATAAAAATTCCTGGACGATAATTCCCCTTCGCCCTAACTGAAACGTAGCCCACTCAGAAATTTGACGCCCCCTTTCTAAGTTCAGGCTCCCTATTTTCAACAAGCAAGAACGTCTCTCTCACCTTTATCTCATACTTTCCTTATCACATGAGAATTTTTTTTTTTTTGCATTCCTTGTTTTTCTTCCGTAAGCAAAGTACGCCCAAACATTTAGCTCTATTTGCAGTCCTTAAATAAATTTGTCTTTGGGAGTGAGACTGTTGGATTGATAACGAGATACGGCGACTAAATTATTGGCTCCAATTGGCTTTTCGTTTCTAAAGAAATTGCAGTCATTACAGCCGTGCATTAATAACTTCCCACATTCTGACTCAAGTAGCAATTTGAAAACCAATAACTTATTAGTCAAAATAACGTTACGACGACGTTGTAAAGACCGTTGTTTAACCGTCCAATGACCGTCATTTGACCAAAACGTTTTCTTTGAAACACTTTTTGGTCAAATAACGGTCACTGGACGGTAGATTAGCATCTCATAAAATGCGGAATGTTATTAATGCATGGCTGTGCTCACAAGTATATTGGAAATTGTTCGTGGACTGATTCCCTCTGATTCTTAAAATTGAAATTATACCATCGTATCATGAAACATTACAAAAAGTTTTTAAGGAATATTTCAATTTTGCTACTTTCTGTAAAATCATGTTTTGAATGCTTGTGAGGGTCTTTGTTACGTTGAGAAAAACAATGACAAAGCAATTTTCTCTCATAAAACCCTTTTTTCCTGTGTTTTTCTGTTTTTGAAATAGGAAGCTTATACAACAATTTCATCTAATTTAGTTAGGAATAGTTGTTTGTTCATTTCACTCATTGAAATTTCCTATTTTCTCCCTTTGATGAACACAATGATTTTTTATGCTTGCGTATGAGAAAATAAGTGTCGCATAAGTATTTCCGCAACGATGATATTATTTATTCAACGTTGTGTGCTATGTGAGAATAAAGAGAAGAAATAAATATTTTCTCATCGGCTAAGTCAAAGTAGTTATTTAAGTACTTGTTTTGGGCGGTTGATTTAAGGCGATTTCGATTCTTTATAGGATAGGTTAGTTACAAGAGAATGTACATGTAATGATTATTTTCTCCACTAGTCAAGAATCATTGTCTCACCGCATTTGCAGGACAAAACACAGGTTTCATCACCCCAACCATGAAAACTTATTTGGAGTGTCTGTCACACAAAATGCATGCAGACGAAAAGCAATAGTACATTACGTTGGACCCTACGAAAGTAATTCATTACATGGGGACATAATTTTGTAATAACAGCCAAATTCACGACCTTTGGAAACTGTTGTTTTCCGATCTGAAGGCGAGGTATGCAATTGTATGAGTGAAAATAACAGTTTCCACAGCGAGTTGCTCAGAATAACTCGATCGAGTTTAAGAGTTCACATAGTTGTTTCCGAAGTGACGATTTATGTAGCAAGATCCACGGTATAATCATGGCCCTACGGTCGTAATTACAAGACATTTTTTTCGTAGACTAAGGTGCATATATACAGTAACTTTTTAACTCCCTCCCCTCCTTGGGACATACCTTCCGGAAAATATTTTCCGGATTCTACGCAAAATTTTAGGTCGAAGTGCCTTTTTACTCATTAAAATCGGTTCTGTCGATCAGGAGATATGAATTTTTGAATTTTCCATTTTTTCATACAAATGAGTGAAAATCAGACATTTTTAACTGATCAATTTCTTCAAGTCAAGTCAAAATGGCCGCCGTGATAGACGTGTTTTGGTTTGCTCTGTGTAAGTTTTGTTTATTTTTACAATTTTACGTTTCGATCCGGGTTTTTATTAGTTGTTTTTGTGTTGGGTGCCGGATCACTCAAATCATAACGCGGGTTTTATTGTTCTTTTTGCGTGTTTCAATTGCATTGTGATTCGAATGCAACGTGGCAGGTATTTGCTGGATTTCTCTTATTTTTCACTTTCTCTATTGCTTACAAAATGAGCTTTGGATTGTTTTCTGTGCGATATGCGCGTTCTAATATCAATTTTGTTGTTTTTGGAATTTCAATTACATTTACATTTTAATTTCCGAATGACATGACGTCTCGTTAACATAACCTCAATCTTGTGATGTTTTTCGGATCAACGTTTTGCTAAACAATCTAATCAAACCTGTGTACTTTATTTGTCTCGGCATCCTACTTCTAGTAAAATGTTTATGATCATAATTTCGGTTGATGGCTTCGCTATATGTATAGCAATCCGTTTGGTAAAAAATATAAACAAACGAACACATTGCATTCCAGACGGTACCCATTAAAACTTGTACTTCCGGTGCGGTTCGGCTTACCAGGCCGTCCCACTGTATTCATTCTCGGTAAAAACAATTCAACACAGCCTCGGACGGGTGTTGGATACGGGGTACGACCAACGCTCGACTTGCTAGGTACCCCATCGTTGACGATCAGGCAATGCAAAATGGTTGATGGTTTGTTTATTGGAAGTCTAAACGTTAATGGGGGTTTTCGGGATCGCAGAGAGGAATTAGTTGATCTGGCTAAGGACTACGGTATAGACATATTGGCGTTGAGTGACGTTAGGACGAAGGGACAGACGGAAGAACACGTGGGCGGGTATAAGGTGTTTTTGTCCGGAGTTCAGTCTGGTAGGGCAAACTGGGGGGTTGGAATCGCTATCAGGAAGGAATTGATCAAATTTGTCCTAAATGTTCGTTTCGTAAATGAAAGGCTGATGTGGGTCTCTGTAAAGTTAGCGGGTGGAATTTATCGCTTGGTTAGCGTATATAGCCCTTGCAATGGTAGTGATGCTACTGACTTGGACACTTTTTACGAACAACTAGGGGACGTAGTTAGCAAAAAGGGAAATGAATCATTGATTTTGCTGGGGGATTTCAATGCAAGAATAGGAAACTTTAAAAGCAACTCAGGGTATGGGAAGGTAGTGGGTAGATTTGGGGAAGAAACACTGAATTCAAATGGTAAACGGTTGTTGGATTTTTGTGATTTCAATGGGTTAGCAATAACTCTTTCTATAGGCACAAGTGGATCCATCGGTATACGTACGTCAATGAGGGTTTGGGTCACAAATCCATTATTGATTACATGATTATAGAGCAGGACAGGAGACAGGTAGTCAGGGACACACGTGTTTTCAGGGGTTTCACTTTCGGTTCTGACCCATCTGTCGGTTGGTAAACTCTGTCAGACTAAAAGGAAGAAGGTGGTAAGTCGCAAATTTCGTGTGAGCAAATTTAGGGAAGAGGCAGTTAGGTCTCGTTTTATGGCAAAATTCGCCGAAGGATTTGAGGGGCTTCCAGCTGACTGCGGGGACATTGAGGCTGAGTGGGCGAATTTTAAGAAATTTGTCTTGGATCTGGCTGAGGAATGTCTGGGCAGTGTCGCTAGCGGGGGTCGAAACAAAAAGACGGGTTGGTGGAACGCCGATATCAGGGGGGTTGTATTGGAGAAAAGGAAACTATACTTGATTTGGTTACAGGACAGGACGGTGGCGAAGTGGGAGGCTTATAAGGCTTGTAGGCAACTGGTTAAGGATCTAGTCAGGGAAGCGAAGGACCGGGAGGGGAAAAAGTTTGGGGAGGATTTGGAAAGGGCAGGTCAAAGCAGGGGTAAGAAATTTTGGTCGATGATTAAGGACATTAGGCGCGGTGGCGTGAAAGAGGGATGTAGTAGTATTTTAGATAAAGACGGCGAGTTAATTACAGATAGGGGTGAAGTCTTGAAGACTTGGCGGCATTACTTTAAGGGTTTATTTACATCTGTCAATCAGGTAGAAGAAAATGGGAGGGAGGCAGGTCCTAGCTCGGAGGTGGAGGAGGAAATTACACTGAATGAGGTGTCCCGAAAGGTCGGCAGATTAAGGGAAGGAAAATCCGCAGGGGTGGATGAAATTAGGACGGAATTTATTAAGTATAGCGGATCAGGTGGGATCCAATGGCTTTGTAGGATTTTCAATTTGGCCATGAGGTCTTCAACAGTACCTGCTGACTGGAGCTGCGGTGTTATTGCTCCAATTTATAAGAAGGGCAACCGTAAGGTTTGCACAGTAACTACAGGGGGATATCGCTCTTGGGCGTGGTAGGTAAGGTGTACACGGGTGTACTTGTTGACCGGGTTAGGAACATAGTGGAAGGTGTACTGGATGAGATTCAGGGTGGTTTCAGGCCTCTGAGGGGATGTCAGGATCAGATTTTCTGCCTCAGACAGACTATCGAAGAGCTTTATGAAAAGAACAGGGACTTATACTTATGCTTCATCGACTTGGAGAAGGCATTCGACCGGGTACCAAGGCAGAAGCTATTCGGGATTCTTAGCGAGTACGGTATCAATGGGGGTTTACTGCGTGCCATTAAGAGTATTTACTCAGAAAGCAGGCCCGCGGTGAGAATAGATGGCGAAATTAGCGAGTCTTTCGAGGTTAAAGAGGGCGTTCGTCAGGGTTGTTGTCTTTCCCCGCTTCTGTTCATAATTTTCATGGACAAAATCATCAAGCAGGCAAACTTGCAGGGAAATGTCGAGGTGGGTGAGGTAATAATGAAAATCCTGGCCGACGCGGATGACTTGATTCTGTTGGCAGATAGTACCACGGAGTTGCAGGGTGGGATTGACTGCCTAAATGCTGCATGTGAGGAGTATGGGATGAAGGTAAGTGTAGGGAAAACTAAGGTTATGCATGTCGGCAAAGCTCGGAAGGAGATAGCTTGCAATTTAAATGGGGAGGAGCGGGAGCAGGTTTCTGAATTCAAGTACTTAGGAACCATTTTTTCAGAGGATGGCAGGTTAGTTAGGGAATTTGAGGAAAGGAGGAAAATGGGAAACGCGGTGGCCAGTCAGTTGAGGTCGCACGTGTTCAACAAAAGGGAATTACGTAGCGAAACAAAGTTAGCTATTCACAGGTCAATATTCCGGCCGACGATTCTGTATGGTAGTGAGAGTTGGGTTGACTGCGGATATCTCGTGCATGACCTGGAGGTTTCTGATATGAGGGTTCTTAGGAATATAGCGAAGGTTAATAGGAGGGAGCAGTAGGATAATCATATAAGGGACGACGACATTAGGGAAAATTTAGGGATTTCGTCAGTGGAAGAGGCGGCAAGGGCCAGTCGTCTGCGCTGGTTCGGGCACGTTCAAAGGATGGGTAATAACAGGCTACCGAAAAGGATCTTGGATGCACAAGTCCCGGGTGTTAGGCCAAGGGGTAGACCAAGGAGAAGGGTTATCGATTCAATTAAATCAGATTTAGAAGTTAGGGGACTTTCTCTGGGCGAACAAACCATCTCCTTGGCGGGCGATAGGAGGGCATGGAGGACGATAGTTCACCAATCTGGGGTTGCGACAGAAAGACCTCACACCGGAAGGTACTAACGGTCTATAAAGTTTGATGATGATGATGATGATCAATTTCTTCAACCTTTGTAGCTTTCTTACTCTCTTACTTTGTTGGGATCTCGGAAACGCCTCGATCGATTTTGCTGAAATTTTGAGGGTAGCTTCAGATCATAAAATTAGTGGACACGTATTTTTTTGTTCCTCAAAAAACCTGACCATTCCTGGGATTTTGTCGCTTCCAGACTCAGTCAGGATGGCTCAATAACTCTAAAACTGTAAGAGTTAGAAGGTTGCTTGAAAAGGCAAAGTTGTAGAGAATTATCCTGTTTTTGGATTTTTTCGAGAAATGACCCAATCCGGGGATGTAGCCACTTCAAGAATTAGTGGGTCAGCAACGACAAAAATTAGAAATTAACTCTCGAACTATCGGAGTTAGAAAATCGCTTCAAAGGGCAAAATTGTCCTTCTCAGGGTTTTGGGGAATGTGGACTAATCTCTGGGATATGGCCACTTCTAGAATTAGGACGGTTTCTATAGCACTTTTCAACTTCCATCACGTATATTGATATATTTCGCTTATTCTCGACATGAGTGAGGTATTCACATTGACCAACACTTTGAACTGATATCCGCCAAAAAATACTCTTACCAAATAATTTTTCTATGCTTTCAGTTTTTACACTGCAAAAATTTGACTTCACTTCTTTTCATGAAGATAGTACAAATTTAAATTTTTACACGTGAAAAGTGTAAGTGTTGAAAAATTATTTCGTTGTAGGGTCTGGCATTTGTGATATAAGTTTTAAAAAACACAGCGTAATTTTGCTTTAGTTTTTTTTCGTGGTGAAGCTGAATGCGTCACTCTCTTTTGTAGCCGGAAGCTAATATTTTTACGTTAGAAGCTTAATGCGTGACTCTTTGTGATTTCATAACTTTTGTAAGCAGACATGAAGCTTGCTCGAAGAATGATTTTTTTTTACTCATTGAAACTACTACATGGGTATTAAACTTGCGGAGAATAGAGCCCGCTTCTCATCTTAAACGTAAAACCATTTCGTTACTTGATAATATTATGAACTATATTGTCATTGTCATGACGCTCAGATATTAACACATCTAGAACAGTTGTGTTATGGAGATTATTAGAAGAGATGAACATTTCGGCATATCGTGCTAATCATCAGTCATTCAACTTACTATAAAGACTTGCGTCACACCTCCTCTGTAAAAGTTCTTTTTGCGGATGTGCACCATGCGAAAGTTGAATTTTCCATATGAATTCACGAAAAATGTATTCTTGATACATGAATGTGATGGATCACTGCTATGCAATGCTCATCTTTTGCGAGGGTTGATCATTACATGTCAATATGCCCCCTCCACCGATGGTGACTAGGTGGATCACTAGTATGCTCAGAAACAGGGCAACAGGCAACGGTGTGTGGCCACAAGGCAAGTTTCTGGGCATCTAGAGGCTGCCCTCAGGGGGATATACTATCCCCGCTGCTGTGGTGTATGGTGGTGGACTCCCTACAATCTTCGCTCAAGGGTACTCGGACGATCTGACAATTCTGATCAGAGGCAAGTTTTAGAGCACGCTAGGTGACAGAATGAGATATTCGCTGAAGATAGTAGAGGAATGGCGTCGAGATAACTGCCTCAGAGTGAACCCGGACAAGACTGACATACAGGAAGAGAATCACAAGCTTGTGCATCTGTCTTATTTCTCTTTTATCTCTTTTTTCACGTATTCGCTTGCATTCTGTGCATGTAAAACTCGGTTTTTCGGTGAAACGAGTTAAAACGAAACGTTGCACAATCTTACGATTCTTCTCCTGTAGTTCTCTTCAGCAGAAGAACGTCGGGTCATTGCCGGGTAGGGAAATTGAGGCTGTTTAATAAAGATATCGTTCCCGGAGCTTGGGTGAAATACCTGGGAGTTATCCTCGATCGCAAGTTGAACTGGATCGAGCACGTCAAGGAGAAGGCACAGAAGTCTCTAGTAGCTTTCTGGATATGCAGGAACTCGTTTGGAAGAAACTAGGGCCTGCCGTCCAAGGCTATACTGTGGATGTATGAAGCAGTTATCAGACCTATGATGAGTCATGGCTGCGTCGTATGGTGGCCGAAGCTCGACATTAGGAGTACGAGGAAAGAGATGAATGAGATTCAAAGGCTGGTATGCATTTGTGTTACCGGAGCTATGAAATCGACAGCTACGTCGACTACGGATACGTTAATTAACCTGCCACCGGTCCATGTGCCATTGAAGCAGGTCTGAATGGCTGGAAGGTTGGCCAAGCCGCCTATCAGATGAAGGAACTGTGAGCCTTACTGATGGCTCTAAAACTTCAGAAGGCACGGGAGCTGGAGTATTTTCTCCGGAACCGCTGGCGGAAAGGTGGTACTACCTAGGTGGATACACCGATGTTTTTCAGACTGAAACTTTCGTGGTACTGATGGGAGCGCGGGAGGCACTCCCAGCAGAGGCATGTGGAGAAAATGTGACAGTCGCACTTATGTCGTGACATCCAAGCTAGTAAAAGAGCTGAGGGAAACCCTGAACCAGATGGGACTGAGAAATCAGGTCAAGCTGGTCTCAGAAGTCTCAAGAGTCTCATGAACATTGAGTTGTGGGCCAGAACCTCTTATACCCATCCCACACTATGCATGCGTGAAAGCGATGAAGAGCTGGGTGAGGTCGGAATTCGCTAACTATTGGAGCACCTATGAAGAAAGAATGCACACGAAGCGTTTCTTCCCGGTGCCCGATGGGAGGTGGGCCAGAGAACTGTTAAACATGAACAGGAAGCGCATCAAGAGGGTGGTGGGTGCGATTACCGGGCATTGCGGACTGAACAAGCACCTAGCAAAAATGGGGATCCTCAACGATCCCAACTGCACCTGCGGCCTAAGTGAGGAAACGGGCGTTCACGTTATATGCGAATGCCCGAAGTTCTCCTCACTGAGGCTCAGGACTCTGGGAAGTCATGTGGTCCAACCTGCAACAGTACCTAAAATGGGACCTCTAGACAGGTTCCTTGTAGGAACTGGGAGGTTTTCGAGATTTACATGATGAATGGGGTACGAAACAAAGGATCATCAGATCTGTGTTTCAAGGACCAGAAATGGACCGATCCAATCTGATAAATCTAAAAAAAAATGCCCCCTCCGAACATAATACATTACGTTATAACACTTTTTTCGTAATTTTTCATGTGAAATTCAACTTTCGCATGAGCAGGCAACAAAACACCATACATTGGACCCTGCTACATAATTCATTCCTTCGGAAACAATTCTGTGAACTCGAAGACTCACTCGTTCATTTTGAGCAACTCGCTTTGGAAAATGTTATCATGACCGCCTTCGACTCGGATATGCAAACTCTACGCTCGTCAGAACAACAGCATTCGAAGCTTGTTGCTCAAAAAAGCACTCGTGAGTTTTCACCAAATTATGTACTTATGTGATAAATTACTTTCGTAGGATCCAACGTAATGTATATCAAATTTATGCGAAAATAACTTTTAATGCAATTTTTTCGAGTTCATAAAATAAATTTTTATGAAAATATTTCAAAGTATAAATGAAATTTTTCAACATCATAAAAGATGTGTCAAGTCGCTTTGTCTATTGCACGTAACAATTTTTTAGTAATAACAACCATGCGCTTAATAGAAATAGGGTGTGATTATGTTGAAGGAGTTTACGAAATTAGGATTTTCCTCGTTCAGATTTAAAATACATATCAGACTTACGTAGTTCGTACAAGTATCAAAATGTAATCCATAATTTCCAACCCTTCTGAAACACTATCTTATTCAAAGTTACATTTTGTTGATGCACACAAGTGCTGCATTGAAACGCACTGTTCCGTGTTATAACTTTTGAATACCTAAAATGCAATGAATTTTGTTTTCAAGTAACGAAATATTTTCACATTATTTCTAAGTTAAGTGCTTAACAACAGAGCAAAAACTCCAGAAACAAAGGTAGTTTATTTGATCAAGATTCATCTTGTCGAAAGTGTGCCCTTCTTCAATTGAAGTCAATTCATTTAAAAGTTTACATTTCGTGCTTTTTCTGTAACTTGATCCGCTTTGTTACGTCTTTAATTAGATGATATTAAAAGCTGCAACTTTTTAGCTTAAACACATCGACCAAAAATAGAAACTTTTTCCAACTTTGTGTGTAAAGGGAAAATGCAATATCGAAGTGAGCAGCTTCAACCCTTTTTTTAATATGCCCTACAGAGGGGGGTACTACTTCATGGTATTTTATTTGCATCAATTTATATAGCTATACTGCTCTAAAAATACAACAATCATACCGTCTCGTTTAAAATTTTAGCAGTAACAAGTGGCCGAAGTGAAGTTGTACACGATTCATGATTCTCAACGAAAATTGCGACATCTACTGTCGTCGCAGCGTCGATATAATGAACTGAAGATAATCTGCCCCAAATGTCAAAATTGTCATATAAAGTTAGTCTGCTTCAAATGTCAAGTGAATAGAATGGGCTGCCATCTATTTTCATCAAAATCGCGACTACTTAAAATAATGCAATTTTCAGTGATATCTATATGACAACTTACGTTGTACTTTCTTCTAATACACAACTACTCTTGCAATTTTATGTAACAATATTTTTGCACCAGTTTTACCCTCTTGCCCTACGCCAGTTGGTACTCTCATCTCTATCTCCTAGGTTCGAGTTACTACGTTAACAACGTAAAGTTAAGCGGAAATCAGCAAAGCGACAGCTGGTTGAGGTAAACAGAGGCGGCTAGCTGAAGCTCCTAGCGAAGGCGAATAGAATACCGAGGGTTAAGCAGCCTCTTTGGAAGGGGAGAAAAGCAGGATAATGATCGGTCTGGGTCTCCACCCAAAGTGAATAAATGTACTTGTCTTCATGATATCTCGATGGAATTAGCATAAACTTTGCAACACGTTCTTTCGCGGCGACGACTGAGTCTACTATATACTTCCATTTTTACACGGGAACGGGTTAGCTCAGTGGTTACGTACTGGCTTTCCACCAAGAATACCCGGGTTCAAACCCCGGTATGGACAAATTCGGTATAGGATTTTTCTTCAACGCTTATCATGAAAGTAACGTTCCTAAGCTCACCCAAGCTTCATAAATGGGTAGTTGGGGTAGCAATATCGCAACGATTTGTACACAACGAAGTATGACGTCACCCATATTCGATGCACTGTGTAAGAAACAAGCAGTCTCTTATCCAGCTGCTACGTTAAGGTGTGTGTAAACGTAAAAAAAATAATGACAAAATCCATACCGTTACGGTTGTGATTCGATTTTGTGCGATGCTGGCTTAGGTGTTGCCACATGTAGTAGCTCACGACAAAATCGTAAAAGAAATAATCCTTCAATCGAAGGCGTGGTTCGGAATACATGTTAAGCGTGTGATCACTAGCGTGGTTGATTCAGACTAGCAGGCAGTTACTCAGTGTAACACCCCGGTAGTCGAACCAGACACTTAACAGTGCTGCTCCCGACTAATCAGTGCCATTGGGATTATTATTTTATTTTTACACAAAAAAAGAAAAATGGGCAAGGGAAATGTGAAGGCTATACGCAACTCAACCAGGCATAGAAAATTCCGTACAATACCTCGCCGTTAAAGTTAATGTACACATCACACATACATTTTTTAATGAATTGTAAAGAAGTTAACTCACGTACTTTAGCATAAAATTTACGTTAAAAAACGTGTGCCTTGAGTTTGGTTTACATCGAAAATAGATCGTTTTAAAGAGAGTGGCTATATAACTTTCGAATAATTCGTATATAACAATAACATTATAACGAGAATAACTCAACAGCGTAGTGGTTTTTTACGTCTGCTCAAAACAGGCCCAAATATTTGAAAAAAAAAATCCCTAAAAATCCTATGGCTACAGGTAGAAGGCGTTGTTGGGAAATATGACCACAATGAGTACATTTTTAGCCTAGAAACCTCCATGGGTTGTTAAAGATATTATATTTGTCCTTGTATAGCATCATTGAATATAGGAGTCAAATTGCATATTAAATTGCGTACCTGGCTTAGCCATAACTGAACGATCCCCATGGACGAGTAATTAAGCATATTACGCCTATCGCTAAACATAAAACTGCTATACTGAGAAAAATATCTACAAGCGACATAGGAATTGTGTTTATAATATACGCCACCAACGTATTATATACGCGGTGAATGTATTATCAACCTAACCGTGTTGTGAGCTCACATAATAGATGACTGGCGTTCGTAATACGTGCACGGTGGATAAAATACGTCGACGGCGTATATTATAAACACAATTCCTGCTCCGCTTGTTGATACTCTCCTCAGTGTAGTGTTGTGCACCCCATCGTGTCTTCTAAGTCAGAACCGAGATACCATCTAATGTCTACTGCATTTTCTCCCACCTACGCGCACAGGTAGTATAATATGGTGTAGAGGTGAGCGAACCGCCCGAAACTCGACTAAAAACCCGACCCGAACGGAACCCGAATCAATTTGTCGGGTCGGGTCGTTTCTGGTTTTTAAATTTTTTTTGTCAGGTCGGGCCGGTCTTGAAGAAGAAATTTTTTCTTAAAATTCGATCCGCACACGACCCGCCCAGGTTCAATCAATAGAGAGTTTTGATGAGAGCAAAAGCGAAAAATATTAGGTGATGACATGTCATGACATCCGGGGCTATGCGTAAAATGGTGCCTCTCGTTTCCGTTTACATGTGTCTGTCGAACAATTGAACTAGTTCTCCCATTAAGTCAAATTATTACCCAACCGTCAAAAGTCCATCGTTACTTATGGTTGTCGCGCTGTTGCAATTTCGAGATCTCACGACACCGTTCTTTGTAACAGCTATCCCTGAATGAAAATTTAAGAAAAATGGCGTTAGAGTACTGCGTCCGGAATTTCTTTTCGTTTCGTAGGTCCGAATCAGTGTTAAACTCAACCTGATATTTCAACCACCACCGGTTTCCTTCGAACGGCGTTCGTGTGGTTAACAATGGCATATTAATGTCATAAAATTGGCATTATGCGCAAGCACAATGCAAAAAATACATTCATTTTGTTTACCGGAACCAACGAAATTAATTTTTGTTTGTAACTTTTTATCAACTTGAAAATACAATTACCTCCGATGTATATCTTTTTAACAAAAATAATATTTTCACACTCATAAAAAGGGAATAATCGTATTTTCAATTCAATTATTATAAATGAATAGCCTATGATATGGTGTTGCGTGCTACGAAGTCATGGGTGTAGTGCTGTGTTCAAAAATTTCCACGATGTGGTTTGTGTGAAAGATCAAAAGTCTTTAGAAACTATAAATATTTAAATAAAGTAGTTTATATACAGTTGTGTGGGAGATAGCCAATAAGTATTAAAGAAGGACAGTAGTGGAATTGCACCCCTGTGACTGAGAACGTTTGTGCGAAAAGAAATCAGTACGAGAACGGCGTTTATATTTAGCTCTTCTATGTTGGGAAGTCTCTGTTAACAAGAATACCATCATTATTGTTGTGGAAAACTTTATTTCGCACAGCAAATGGGTGTTCGGATATGGAAATGGTAGATATAAAAGAAATGTTTCGGAAATCTAGATGTCGGTGTAAAGGCATACAGATACGAATAAAGCAACACAAAAAAGGTATGAGTGTGACGCAATTCCCTTTACCTTCTCTGAATAATCTACGGTACGGTTATTCGTATGAATCCATAGATTTACAATTATTTCTTGTTAAAAGATATCATAATTTGGATCCTAGGACGACATAGCAGCAAACGTAAGCAAGTTTATGGATAAAATGTCAAAATTGCAACCAAATTGATGTTGAATAGCAAATATAGAATATTTTACAAAGAACTGTCACCCGGGCCCGGGTATGACAGTTCAAAATAGTAACATAACTCCGTAGAATTCCTTTTTATTACACTTTTTCGCATGTTGGGTTTTTTTACTCCATTTAAGATGCTCTTTTCAAAACGCACCAAAATTTTCGCCTGTTTCTGACATCTTTAAAATTTATGTGTGTGCGTTTTAAATTACAATAAAATTTCCGAATACATTCATAACTTTGCAGAGTGTCATATACGTGTACCCGGCTGACTCAGACTGAAATTGGTTGCGGCTCCAATCATGAATTCGTTTACTTTTGTTGTGAAGTTCGTTGCAATCATGAGATTTCCAACAAATTCATGAATGAAAATTGCAGCCAACTTCACTCAGAGTGTAAGATTTGTCACTAATCAACAACCTAGTAAAAGCCTCGTACACCGAAATGAGTATTTCCAGTTCTGTTGTAGAGTTGGGATCGTAGCTAACTTCATTACAAACAAATCAGCTGATCTCATTAACAAATCTACCAAAATCAGCTGACTTCATTGATAAATTTAAAAAATCGGGCTGATTTTTTTGTAATGAAGTTAGCTACGATCGCAACTGCAGCTAACTTCACTCTGAATAGCATTTGCACGTTTGAGAATAAAGGACTATCACCCCCTGAGGAATATACACGGAGGTTTCACCATCATTTCAAAACCGTTGACCTACTGACATTGTTCGCCTTCTATTTTGATTATTTTCCAACGAATTCAACAGTCATCCCTTTTATCGATGATTTCAAATGTTTCTGTTAGAATTACCACTTGAATCTTTTTCTGTCGGGAATTGCGTCACTAATCTGTACTACTCCTACCGTTTCTCCACAACACTTCGTGTTAAATATTCTTTTCGGTTTGCTTTATTGTACCCATATTTACAATTTAGGCGTAAATGGTATGGGTTGAAGAGACGAATATACTTAAAGCGCCATTAACAGAGTGTTGAAGTAATTTAAAAGTGTTCAACAAGTGCAAAGCTTTTTCATTTTATGTGTATACCATACTTCAATACGACAGGACCAAATTGATATCGATTTTTTTTCGCTAAGGAATATGAAGAACTATAAGACATAACATAACAATGGATGGTATATTTTTCTTGCGTTTGTATCCTCATCACAGATCGTATTACACGAATAATTTTCGTTGTATATTACGTACAACGAACTTGAAATGACAAACAATCTTTCTTTAGAAAATGGGATTAGTACGACAGAATTGAATTACTGTGGCAGGTAATATAGACTCATATGTTAGTTTCTTCTATGTCTTTATTGCAAAAAAAATGTAATTCCACTTACGCGCTCAAAGCAAAGCCGTGTTATTTATGTATCTCAGTGTAAATAACAGACATGGCACACGGCACTTCATAAATCAATTGTATTTGAATGTAACTTAGGATGAACTGTTTTTACGTGTTAAGTAAAAAATTGAGTAAAAACGATTTGGATTTTCATCATCTTTGGTTTTTCATGTCTTTCCATCTTAGATTAATTATTTTGTATCCCAGATAGCAAATTACCTTCAGAGTGGCACCAACAATTTGATTTTTTGGCTGAGACTTGCGTATAGAGCGTCGCTGATGTTGATAATTGAGCTAGAAGATCTAAAAAATAATTTTGTTTTTTATTATTTTAATCGTTGAAGAACTTTATCAGTAGCAGCAAATGATGTCTTGCTTGACTCTAAAAGTTAAAAATAATTTTAATGCGACAATTTTTGTAAACTAAAATCGTCTTTAACAACTAGACTGTAAGCACTACAGCCGCCTCAATCGAAAACATGAATTGGCCGATAGCCAACAATCATTGTTTATAATTGTTATTCCTCAGACAACTCAAAAAATTGTTTATAGTAGCTTACAGTGGAATTATTTAGAATCGGGATGTTTTAGGAATTTATTCGGCCCATCGGCGAAATATTTTATGGCTGTCAACTGTTTTGCCACTGTTTCTCCAACAGAAATTTTAAAATAACTATATCAATCATATAAACAAAGCTGTGCATTTTAGAGCTATACTGTAGAATAATTTTTTGCTCGGAATATTATTCTTTATCGATTAAAAATTTAGTTGCAAGACTTTCTAACTGGATTGTCATTCAATATGACGACCCCTGCGAACATTTCTCTAATGCCTCACATATTAAGCCAGTAAATGAAGTGAATGGATTTTGAATGCTTTTAGAAACCATTCCCAGCATACATTCAACATCATACATGCAGATAATGCATCACTTGTGTTCGCTGCAGGGACGTGACAGTCTTTTGCTTTAAATCTTTGCAAGTAAAACTCAATGTGAAGTTAGCTGCAGTTTCATTGCTAGAAAATTAGCTGGTTTCTGGACATTTCAATGCATTGAACTGATTTTGGTTCATTGGGACGTTTTGTAGGCATGTACAAGGCTCGGAACAGGTCAGGTCAACCTGTTTTTTTGGCATTTATTGTTATATTTTGTATATTTACAAGGTAACTTTACTTAGTAGACAAGAGATTTAGCAAACACTCTTCAGCTTAGGTCGGTATACAATGAAACTGGACAGTATACTATGTTCGTCACTTTCACACTTTCATTGAATGATTGAGAGCATCGTATAAGGTGTCCAGTTTCATATGAATGGTCCGGTATAAGGTAGTGCTTGGTGGGTTGGGGGGTTGTAGAGGAAAAAAGCCGCAAAAACCTCATATTACAGCTTAAGTGCACGTCGCGAAAATGTGAACTGTCAAACTTGCGATGTTTTTTATAGAACAAAATCCTGCGAAAATAAAAATTATTTAAAATTATAGCTCATGTACTGTGAGAAGATGACTCTTAGATGAATCAGAATTAAAAAAGTTTGAGTATGAATGTCGAAATTTGCTCTGAAAAATCATCGCATCCCAAGTTTGTTTGCGATGTTATTTCAGAGCAAATCAATCAAAATTATGTACAGATCTGCACATTGGCTCTCTCAACGCAAGTCCCTGCATAACTGCCATCTCTCTGCATTTTTATGCATCGAACGACGGGCTTTGAATGTACACGAGTCCACATACTTAATGTTTAGTTGATGTACATTACATATACTTCCTTTCTGGACACTTGTACATACATAATGATGTTTTTTGTGCATGTTCGTGTTCTGGCATTAGATAAATTCTTTATCATTGGCTCGGCTTGAACCAGAGATCAACATTTTTCTGATTTGAAAATCGGACATCCTTCGGAAAAGCTTCTTTTGTTCTTTTGTCTGAGGTTTTCCGAAGGATGTCCGATTTTCAAATCAGAAGAATTTTGTTAGTTCTACATCTCTACCACTCAGCTACTGAACAAATAATGAGAATGATAAATATCCATATCCACAAAGTGCTGAAAACTGGTAAGACCTTGACGGTACCCAGAAATAAAATTTTTGGATATTATACGTGAGTCAGTTATAGTATATTATTAACCAAGGGATATAATGGTGCGATTATAGTCGAGGTGAAGTGAATTTCCGAGTGGCTATGCCCCGAGGAATATTCACATACCGAGACTATAATCAAGCTATTTATCCCTTGGTTAATACGATAGTTGATATCATTTGGGCATTTAATTTCCCATTTGACTCGTGACTTTTTTTGATTTCCTTTGAGATTTGACGTCATGAAATTGTAGTCGAATCGAAAATAATAGTCGGATTATAATGAAAATTATAGTCGAGTCGACCATAATATGCCTATTATATACCTCCCAGTTTATATGAAACTCGACTACAATATGGTCATTATACCCCTACTTTCAGGTATATAAATGGCTAATTATATGCCCGAATGATATAAATTATTTTTATTGCACACGCGCAGTGTTTCCCCTAAAAAATTATTAATCTAGTAATATAAGTTGAAATTATTAATCGCTGACGATGACATTTGTCATTCTCTTTTATTTGTTTTCTCTTTTTCGCTTATCACTTATGCAATAAAGCATCATATTGCCATTTGAGCTGAAATCTCGGCAAGCCTCGATTGTTCCCCTCAAATGACAATAAAATACTAAACGATAAATCATTGGTATGCAATGACTCTCTGTTAACAAATTACTAGAAGGAATAAAGGAAATCAATTAAAAGTCAATTACAGAATCCTTTCCTCAAAAGCCTAAAAATATGAATAGATGAAAATCCTTCAGAAACCCGCAAAACGGTAAATAAAATCCTCTTAAAATGATAGAAAATGGGATTTGAATTTAACTCTTTCGAATTCGAAGTGAATGTTGTGGCACCCAGGTGAAAAAGTCTACTGCATTCTTTTTTTGTATTTTTCTTGATCATGAACCTATAATGAACTTCTATTTTCTAAGTTTTAACAGAAAAGAAAGGACGTCTGCACTAAATTTGTGCTCCAGTTCAGAAAACAAACGCCGTGCCATCATATCTAACGACCCATCTCAAAGAATCTGTTCCGCGTTAGTCAATGCGCATAAAATTCGTAAGAAATTGGTTTAGTTACATTTAGTAGGTCACCCCAATGAAACGTCGGGTGTGTGTTATCCGGGAATGTTCTTTCATGTTAAGAGAGAAACGATGCACCCTAAAGTAAGTGGAAAACGTACTTTTCTCACATTAAGACATTAAAATGTATGTAGCCATCTTCATTTTATCAACATGAGATTAAATTATAATTGAATTATAATCTCATTTCGTAGACTTAATAAAACACAGACATTGAAAAGGAAGTAGAGACAAAATTCCTTTTTCTATAAGCTCAAACTTTACGTCGGTTGATGAACATTAACTGCAAATATAAGTTAGAACCATAAGTAATTATCAACAGGTTCGTGTCATTGATGAAGTGGTGAACGATAAACGCTCGCCGACGCATTGTTTCAGTGAAATAATAAAATATTAAATGTATGAAAAATGCAAACAAAAGCTAACTTGACGTCATAAAAAATAAATTGCGAAAGGAAGTGACTTGTTTGTTCAGTAGATTTGAAAATATCTTCATGAACGGAAGACACCTATGTTCGCACCCACGTTTTAACATTTTGGAATTTTTATTTTAATTTAGATTGAAGAGACACTCACTACACACTTGAAAAGTTGATAACTCCCAAAAAAGTATTTAAAGCGAACTGTGACGCATTTCATACCTTAACTTAACAGGACTGTAGCTAAAACTCAGAACGACAAATTGTAATTTTTAACCCTTAAAAGGTTAAGCCTTGGCTGATACTTGTTGCAGACCACAGCAGCCTATTTTTGGGAATTTAATTCCTAATAATTCCATAAAATTCTTGGAAAATTCCTAAACTTCAAATTTAAGATTTTAGGAATTTTTAATAATTTTTAGGAATTTTTGAAGCGACTAGTATTCCCGTTTGTGCCTTGGACGGGTGATGCTATTTTATGGGAACTCCGAGTTCGACTGACTGGAATCTGGCTGATGTGATTGTAACAAACAGAAGGCTAGAATGGGCAATAGATACCTTCAAGCCATATAAATCACCGGGAAAAGATGGAATCTATCCGAAAGTTCTTCAGAAAGCATCTCGAGCGATTCTAAAACCATTAAAGGGAAATGTGAAAGCCGTCCTTGCCTTGGGCTGCGTACCAAGAGCATGGAGAGATGTTGTGGTTCTGTTTATTCCGAAGCCAGGTAAAATCAGTTTTGACCAGCCTGGCTCGCACAGACCAATCAGCCTCACATCCTTTGTCTTGAAAGCGTTAGAAAGGTTGTGTGACAGGTGACAGGTACATCAGAGATGTGATTTTGAAATCGAAGCCGTTGCATAAGAAACGGCACGCATATCTATCAGGCAAATCAACGGACACGACTCTTCACCAAGTCGTACATAACTTGGAGAAGAATATGGCACATGAAAAGCTCACCTTTGCGGCGTCTGTGGATTTGGAGGGTGCTTTCAACAAAGTGACCTTCAGCGCCATAAGTGCCGCCTTGAGGAGATTTCATGTCGATAGGACGTTGATATGATGGATAATGGCTATGTTGAGCAACAGATTGGTTTCAGTGAATCTGTTTGGAGTGAAAAGGACAGGGCTAGTTGACAGAGGTTGCCTACAAGGTCCTGCCACCTATTCTATGGAATATTACTGTTGACGACTTGCTAACGAAGTTGAATGGAGCTGGATGCGTCGCGATAGGATTCACTGACGACATAGCGCTCTTGATGCAAAGAATATTCAAGATGGTGGAAGAGTGTCTGTTAACCCAGACAGGACCGGTCTGGTTCTCTTCGCTAGGAAACGAAATATTCCAATTAGCGAACCAAAGCTTTTCGGGAAGCGACCTATACGAACGAAAAAGGTTAAATACCTCGGAGTAATTTTGGACGAGAGTTTAACCTGGACAGACCACATCCAGGAAAGAGTAAATAAAGCGATGATGGTGTTCTGGCAATGCTGTAAGACATTCGGGAAAAACTGGGGTCTAAAGCCATCAGTTTAAACTGGATGTATAGAGCGATAGTGAGACCAATACTATGCTATGGTCTCATTGCGCTGCAACACCTTCTGTGAGTAAGAAATTGACGAAAGTGGAAAGACTGGCGTTTCTTAGCATAACGGGAGTAATGACGTCGACACCAACGGCAGCATTGGAAGTATTGCTGTCGCTGAGTCCGATAAGCTTGTTTACAAAAGCACAAGCTGCTTTGACAGTAGTGAGGCTATACAGAAACGGACACTGGGAAGCAGCTGATATGTATGGGACACGCGGGAATCTTAGTCGACTTGATTAAAGAGATCGTACTTTTCTCAAGTATCTCACTCTCAGGGAAAAAAGTTTAGGCTGATCGGTTGAGCCGTTTGGAAAAAAAGTGGAGACGGACGGACATTTTTTTTATTGCTGATTCGTCATCTCTAGGCGAAAATAGATGCATCCCCTAACTCCAATCTCCATCTACCCCATGTTACAATTAAATTGTTTGTAGTAAATGTATAGGACCTTTATACTTCGTACGGGTCCAATTAAATCGGATTTAGAAGTAAGGAGGCTTTCTCTGGGCGAACAAACCCTTTTCCTTAGCACAAGATAGGATAAGAGGGTATGGAGGAGGACGGTTCATGATCACCGGGCGTAAAGACCTCAAACCGAAAGGTATAAGCTGTCTATTTAGTTTGATGATGACGTCTCGATCGGAGTTAATAATCTAGGAGTGGCACGAAAGCGAAATTTGGAAAAAAATCAGAAAATTCTGTGAAAAGCAAGGTTTTCACTCAACGCAATATTTCAGATCAATACTGAGGAACGTTGTTAGGGCAAGTTTCATTTTTCTAGCTCGGGATGTACAAAAAAACATTATTGTAAAAGTGAATAGGGTACATCTGTTTTCAGGCATGGACATTCAAAACCAATACCGAATCTGTGTCTTTTGTTTATGACGAGCTTTCGAGAGCTTTCAAACTTCTTTTATATTCCAGTAAAATATTCCACTTTTTCATAAATAAAGGAATTCAAAGGAAGAAGTCTTTAAAGCACGTATTTAATAAGGTTTTCGCTTAATACGGCAGTCGCGTCGATCCACACACATATTCAAAAGCTTTTATGCCAAAATTTTAAACTGCCATGGGACTTTAAATGATCTGAAAGTTGTGTGTGTTTTTCATTAAAAGTGTAGTAAAAGCGTTATTAATCCGAAAGTTCAGTGGAAACCTAGCTGATTCGTAATACTTCAGGATTTTAGTGATCCATTAGGAATTCAAAGATGGAAGTACCTAAGACATTATACGCAATTTTTGATGCGTAAGATTTTACATCAACTAAATTTAGCCCACACATAAATATACACATACGTTGTTGTTGATTGCCTTACTTGGTCCATTGTGTCTCATATATTTCCTTTTTGTAAGGTAGAGGTATTTATTTTCCTTTCTTCTGGACATCACATTTATTTGATTTCTTTTTTATTACTGTATCATCTGTCATTAATTTGTCATTTAATGGTTTTTTCCAATGAAAACATTGTTAGAGCACCCAGGAAAATAATGTTATTAAATTATGCCACCCTTACATTCTTTTCATACAACTAGATACGGTTTTTTTATTACGTTGTAAATATGCGGTTGAGTCTAGGGTTGAGTTCAATTTTCCTTAAAGCAGCTTTTGCACTAAAAATACATGAAACAGGAAAATTAGGTGACTTAGAGATGGATTTAAGTCAATATAAGGAGGAAAGGCATGCGTTGAATATAATTTTGACCTTGACTGAACTTACTGACTCTTGTCGAAAATTGATGGCTATTCGTTCCGATAAGAAATTAACTTTCTACTTACGCCTACGCCAAGTTTAAATAATGAAAAGCGAACTTTTGTACTTTTAGAAATCATAATTCAAAAATAGATGAAATATAAACTGTGGAAGCCCCAGGCATAATAAGATGCGAAAGTGTTGAACATTTTCATCAAACAAAAGGGCTTTGCTTTTCACCATTTTAAACAAGTATTTTGGTGAAATTTGCTTTGCGAAGAAAATTCCTTTATCATTTCATTCATTTCATTTCAAGTTAATTGAAATATCAAATACGAACAGTAAATAAAGTTACAGTGGCTTTCGTTAGCACAATTTCAATTGAACAACAAACTGTACATTGGAATCATTTCTCACGTTCCTTTGTCTTCAAATGGCATTAAGTCTACTGTAAATAGATTTAGAAAACTCTTTCCTGAAAAAAAAATTCGACAAAATCAAGATGAGGTCTTTCTCTTCATAAACATTAGAAAATGGTACAAAAAAGTTCTGCTTCTATTATTCGTTTATCACGACGTTTGTTACCGGGAGCTGGTGGGTTTTTCGTTTTGGAGTCTAAATAAAGGATAAACTTTGTTTGTCAACGCGATAACTCAAGTAAAACGTAACCGAAGTGGTCAAAAATGTGGTTTTTGTAAGTTTGGTGAAATTTTTTCGCTCCTTACTCACGCTACGCGATCCTACACGATAGTTGGTGGTTTTTCATGAATTTGTTGTAGAGAATATAAAGGGGAACTTTTTCAGTTTGGGTCTGAAGCCTATTCTTAGGGTCCTCGACAGTTAAAATGCATTGAATTCATGCTGGACGACGTGGATTACGCGTGCGAAAAGGCAATGAAAGTCAACGCAGCATTGGCCAGGATAATGCCGAATGGGTTTGGACCGCGCAGCAGTATAAAGGCGTTAGACACGAAGAGGAACCGGATGAGGTTGAAGCATAAGGGTTGGCAAGCGCATACCGAATGATCTCACTGGAAGGGGTATGTGTTATAGCTGGAACGATGCCCATATCCATGACGCTGACAACGAATACCACAGACTGAAAGAAAGTGAGGGCCAAGACACCGAAGCAGCTAGGGCGCAATTAAGAGTCGAATCACTGAGACAATGGCAGTGGTAGTATGACTCCACGGACAAAGGAAGATAAACCCATAGACTCTTTCCGAACGTAACAGAATGGATGCATAGGAAACACGATGAAGGTTATTTCTATCTGACGCGGATCTTGTCAGGTGATAGATGCTTCAGGAAGTACCTGTATAGGTGTGGGTTTGTGGAGAAAACCTTCTGCAATAAAGGAGAAGAAATTGCAGAGTATGTGGTATTCGTTTACTCCCATTTCGGACAGGAAAGATGTGAGCTGACAGCTGAGAGCAGGATAGATTTAAATCCTGATAACATAATATCAGAGATGTGCCGTGACGATTAGGTGTGGAATGACGAAGCTATAAAGTTCATGAACAGATGACCATCGAAAAGAGGCAGCTGATCTGAGAGAGAGAGCGCGAAGGCGCAGCCCCTCCCCGAATTAATGCTGTGAGGCGGTTCCAGGGAGACGAGAGCACGATGATCAAAGAATCTAACACTACCTGGGTAGTTGATGGACCAGATGCCCATGAAGGTTTCTTTACGCTAAAAAAAAGAATCCTAAGATCGAACATTTCCCAAAAAATTTTTTTGATTTTTTTAAAATTGTTTTAGATATCTTTCATCATCAAACTTACTAGACTGTTTATACTTTTCGGTGTGGTGTCTTTACGTCGCAACTCGACGATCATAGACCATCTTACTCCATACTCTCCTATCCACTATCAAGGAGGTGGTTTGCTAGCCCGTTGAAAGTCCCTAGCTTATAAATTTGATTTTATTGAGTGTCTCAACCTTCTCCTTGGCCTAACCCTATGGTGTATACCCGGGACCTGTGCATTAAATTTCTTCTTTCGGAGCCTGTGCATTCAATTTCTTCTTTCGGATCTTGGTATTACCAATTCCTTAAACGTGCCCGTACCATGTTTACACTTATGATGAGCCAAAAGAAAACCCTGAAGAAATAGAAAGTGGTACTGACGGCTATGCTTTGAAGATTGAGACTGACATTTCGAAGAATTCACTTAGATCTGTTGACACGTCCAAAGGTAGTGGTCCAGATGATATTTCACCCTTATTGCTGAAGAGGGTCTAACTCCCCCATTGCTCAAGATTTTAAAGTAAAACATTCCCCAGTCGCTGGAAAAAGTCATACATTAATCCTATTTTCAAATTGGGTTTCAGGAGTGTGATTAGAAATTACAGAGGTGTGGCTATATTGCCGACCTTCGGAAAGCTATTTGAGTCCATAGTCTGCGTTTTAATTAGTGAACGACTGAGTAGTTATGTATCATCGTCTCAGCATGGTTTTATGAAGGGTCGATCAACATCAACTATTCTTTTGAAATTCACTCGTACTGCGATTGAAATAATAAAGTCCGGATCATAGCTCGATGTAATTTACACCGACTTTCAGAAAGCGTTCGATAGGGTGTCTCACAAGTTGCTGTTGAAGGAGCTAAAAGAGATCCGTGTAGACAATTTTCTTCTGCGCTGGATTCAATCGTACCTTAGCGGCCGCTCCCAGTATGTTAAGCTGTTGGGACATGTCTCTGAAAGTTTTTTGGTCAAGTCTGGCGTTCCCCAAGGTAGCCATTTGGGCCCGCTTTTATTTGTTCTATTTATGGACGATGTAGTCAAGAATTTCAAAGTGAATAAAATACTGTACGCTGGCGATCTTAAGTTGTTGACGAAAGTCAGTTCTCTGTCCGATGCCATGCGGTTGCAATCTGACCTGAACTCGTTTTCAGAATGGTGCAAACGTAATCGGCTAGAGCTGAACATAGATAAATGTAAAATTATGTCGTTTTATAGAATTAGGTCTCCGATTAGATTTGTTTATGAAATTGAGGGTATCTGCTTGACTCGTGTGACCGAAGTACTAGATCTCGGTGTTTGGCTCGACGAGCAATTGACGCTCAACAGACACATTGACTTCATCACTTTAAAGGCGTATTCGATGCTTGATTTCGTGAAGAGAATCTGCAAGCACTTCACCGATTTTCGCGCACTCAAAAGCATCTACTTTGCGCATGTGAGATCCCGCTTAGAATACGCTTCCGTTGTGTGGAACCCATACTCATTGTGTTACATCAATAGGATAGAATCAATACAGAAAAAGTTGTCGTAAGAATAAATAAATAAAAATAAAAACCATCTCAAACGCCTAGCCCTTGCCACCTCTTCCACTGATGTAACTACTAAATTTTTCTTGAAATCTATTATTATAGATTGAAACTGACGAACGCTTTTAACTAAATTGTTTTATTGTTCTCGTTTCAGGTTTAACAGAAACGTTCAGTATGGAACCGGATGCCATTAGGAACATATTCCACAATTACCATAATTATTTCGATACGTCCAACTACAACACGTGAATTTCTGTCCACCAATACGAAAGAGACAAACAATTTTTGCGCAACATCAACATCCGGTGAAAAGTTTACCATCCGCAATGCTAAATACAACGGAGCCTATTTCATTCGAGCCAAACAACAGCATAGGTTGTCCAGTTCCAGTGAAAGTTCGTTATCCGTCAATAATCGGAATTGATTTGGCCGTTCCACAATGGGAAGCAATAATTGTGACAGTGATACTGACAGTTATAATACTTTTGACGATAGTCGGAAATATTTTAGTGATACTCAGTGTATTTACCTATAAGCCACTGCGAATTGTGCAGAATTTCTTCATTGTGTCATTAGCTGTGGCTGATTTAACTGTGGCAGTATTAGTCTTACCATTGAATGTAGCTAATATGATGATTGGTAGATGGGAGTTTGGCATTCATTTATGTAAAATGTGGTTAACTAGTGATGTTTTATGCTGCACATCGTCTATACTTAATTTATGTGCCATAGGTACGATTTCTTTGGACACAAATTCAAATCTAATGTTTCATTTTTTACACAGCTTTAGATAGATACTGGGCAATAACTGACCCCATCAACTATGCTCAAAAGCGGACAGTTGAAAGGGTTCTGCTACTCATAGCTGGTGTTTGGATATTGTCATTCGTCATAAGTTCACCACCACTCATAGGCTGGAACGATTGGCCGGAAGTGTTTGATAGCGAAAAACATCCTTGCGCGTTGAATTCAAATCCAGGTAAAGTCGGCACCTCTGTTCTGTTTAACTACAGGAGAGCAATTGAGTCTATTGGAATCAAAAGTCTGTCTATTCCAACTGTCAAAGTGACGTTTTAAACGTCAAAGTTATGAAACAAGCGAGCAGTTAGCTGTGGCCTGTTATAACAAACAAAAAGCAAGCAGTTGAGAAATTCAGTCGCAATAGCATCGACTTGACGTTTGAAACGTCATTTTGACAGTTGGAATAGAGCGATTTTAAATCCTTACAGACTCAATACCTCAGTTGATGTGTGTCTATCAGTTGCAACTTTATGCAAAGTACATCACAGTTACCCAAATTTTGACAGTAAATATATGCATCCTAATATATGGAAAGAAAACAAAGTACGCATACACAATACACTAGGCATTCAACTGTGGGTGGGGGCAATAGGAAATGAATGGGTAATGGTAATGGCAATGGCAATTATTCGCGATTTTCACACCAAACAGATGACACTACTTTCTATGTAGAAAATTGGACATAAGTATGTTGAAATAGCGCTCATTCATTCATGTCGCCACTTTCTACGTGTAAAGTCGGACATAAGTATGTTCGATTTTTTTCCGACACGTGTCGCACCCTTCGTTGCAAATCGCCAATAATAATGATGGCAACATGTTCCTAGGTGGAGCTAGGTGCAGCGAGGTGCAGTGAGAGGTGCAGCTAGGTGCAGTGAGAGGTGCAGCTAGTTGCAGTGAGAGGTGCAGCTAGGTGCAGTGAGAGGTGCAGCTAGGTGCAATGAAAGGTTTAGCGAGTTGCAATGAGGTGCACAGACGGACGGACGGACAGGAAGGATGAAAACAGAACCATTGAAATGGGTATAGGAAAGTAGCGATAGAGTGAAGTTAAAGAACTTAAATTTATGCATTGAGGCGTAGTGTACGGACGGACGGACGGATAGGAAGAATGAAAACATAAAGTAGCTACAGCCGGTTCATTCCTTTTTTACTTTGTTTGAAGAAATAGATGACAGCTTCACTTTCAAACGTACCCAGCAAATTGAGTTATTCCCAAATCATAGATTTTTTGCGCTAAATTTGAATGCGCGATAGAAATTTCAAATTTTTAGCCGAAATTTTGCTTATTTGGATGGAACTTTATTTGCTGGGTACAGTAAAAAATTGTTTAATTTTAAAGTGTCATCTATTTCTTCAAACTAGGTAAAAAAGGAATGAACCGGCTGTATCGCTGCTTAATAATGAGGTTGAGGATAATGGCTGAAGGAAAAATATCATCATAAAACTTCCATATCTCAGCTCATTTTCAACCAGTTGGCATGTATGGTAGCTAGTCGTAATGGAGATTTAATGTGGATTTTAAGATTTTACGGGTGGTAGCGTACTGGCTTTCCACCGAGAATATCTGGGTTCAATCCTGGTGGGGACAAATTCTGATAGGATTTTTCTTCAATGACAAATATGACGTCACCCATATTCGATGAATTCTGTGTACAAATATCTGAGTCTGACTTTGGACGGAGATATAATTAGCACCAGAAGAAATCCTAATGGTAAAATCTTAGCTACCCTTAGGCGTGGTTCGGAATCCACGTTAAGCATGTGGTCCAAAAAATACCTGCCGGTAAAACACATTGTTGGAACGAAGCGGCATTCTAAGGCCTACTAGTTTCCGCCCTAGTACATCATAGATGGCACTAGGTTTGTGAGCAATTTACCACTGACACAGTAAAAACGTTGGTAACGAAAGGATCTGTAAGAGAATCCATGTGAGCAAAAGCTCACAAAAAATTGCGGAACTTACATTTAATGTACGATAACACAGTTTTAGATGGGAAATTGAAATTGGAAGTAGAGTAAATCACAAAATGTAATTTTCACAATTATTTTTTCAAAAAGTCCCATCTCTAATCTCCCTAAAATTTGTACATCAATTGCAGGCTATCGAATTTACTCGGCACTGGGATCCTTCTTCATCCCACTGGTCGTGATGACAATTGTATACATCGAAATTTTCATAGCCACGAGACGTAGACTACGTGAACGAGCCAGAGCTTCTCGTATTAATGCTATAAATTTGAAATCAACTGGTAAAGAGCACGTTACAGCACAACAAGACCAAGAATCGATCAGCAGCGAAACGAATCACAACGAACATCCACATGTGTCGGACGCAACAGCTCACACCAAAAATTTAGAGAAAATAAGTCGAAAGGAAAAACGAAATAAGGCCAAAGATTCGTTGAAGAAGGGAGAGAAAAACGCGGAGAAACTTATCCCTCCGCATATTGTGCGAGAGGATTCCATTACTGACATTCATGATGATTTAGCCGAACATCGGAAAGGTTCACACGGTAACGATCACCCGACTACCATTGCTAATGTGAAAGAAATGAAAAAATTGTCCATACAAACAGACATAGATAAGAAGCAAAACAATGTGTATGCGTTTATTGAAGAAAAGCAAAAAATTTCGTTGTCAAAAGAACGTAGAGCCGCTAGAACATTAGGTATTATTATGGGAGTTTTCATTTTGTCGTGGGTACCATTCTTTTTATTGTACATCATTCAACCATTCTGTCCGACTTGCTGTCCATCAGATCAATTGATCGATTTTTTGACTTGGTTGGGTTATTCCAATTCCATGGTCAATCCCTTCATTTACACAATTTTTAATTTAGACTTTCGAAGGGCTTTTCGCCGGAGACTCATGTGTATTTCAAAGCAGAACAGCAGATATTGATTTGCCAATGGTCTTCAATTTGAGTTTTTAACCAGAAATACTCTCATTCTCCTAATCGATCGCGTGGTCTCGGAACACAACGACTTCCGACTTCATTCTTGAGAAACAATCAATCGTGGATCATGTTTTGGTTTTCATTTTGCTTCAGCTGTTTCCACCAGCTGATGCAATAAAGCAGATAAATAGTTAGCTAGTCATATTTTCTATTTGGAATATAGAGTTCGAATTGCATATGGGGAGCAAAATGTTGCAACGTAATTTATTTTCTCTATTTGTTCAACAAGGCAAACTGTATACTCATCAATCAATAAACTTAGTTCATTCGAAAAATACGATGTCAAGAGGACCAGCGACGTGCTCACCAGTTATTTCTTTCTGTGGGTTAACGGATGTTTTAAGTAGTCAGGGTGCTTTCTGCTGGCGGCCTTGCTAACACCAAATCTTGCTAGGGATTTTGTCTCTTAAACATAGAGAAGGGAAAAGACTTCGCTTTGCGGGGATGGGGACGGTGATCGTACGGGGGTAGTGTCGCTTCAGAATCCGAAGGTACAAAACCCGAAGTCGTCAAAATCCGGACGAAAAATCAAGAGGCGTCTAAATCAGAAGGCGTCAAAATCCGGAGGCTTCAAAATCCGGAAGATCCGGACAAAATAGGAACGAAGCGGCAGTTTCCTTATACGAATCACATTTTTATCTGTACTGCTGCACCGCGGGCCGTGGACATATTGGAAAAATAAAAGCTCGCCGCAGGCGCGGGGTTTAGGGGGCAGAGCCCCCCAAAAATAAATAAATAAATTTTTCCGGAAGCCTCAAAATCCGGCATTTATGATCAAAATTTTATCCTGATTGAGACGCTGCTTTATTTTGAAGCTTCTGGATTTTGAAATCCGGGATTTTGCAATTCGGGATTTCGTAGTAGAGTCTTCAATTACGGCTTGCTGCATGGCTTTCCTGCTGAAAGAGATCCCTTTTTTCGCCATTCTTTGTTGGACCTGCCGTCTTTCAAACAAACAAAGTCGATTTGATGGGTCGAGTCGGGCCAAGTTTGTTGATGTAAACGATAAATGTTTACCCTCGTTGACATTTTGAAACAACCCGTTGAAAAGATTGCAAAATAGACAACTGGTAAGTCTTTTTCCATATTAACGGAGTAACGGAGTTCAGGAAATACCGACGACGAAAAAGGCTTGCAATGTAAAGCTGAAACTTCTATTTGAAAAATTACCGTCCCTTCGCCGGACGCGCTCAATTTATCACCAAAATATGAATTCTGTGTCTGTAAAATGTTCTTGTTAAGTTCATCGCTTTCGAAATGTAATCTATTTTGTAATATTTTCCATGTCAAATGAATCAGACAAGTGATATTAGTTTAAGGAATCGTTCAATGTAGAAAATAAATTATAAATGTAGTGCCCCTCTTAAAAGAGGGTTGTTGTGAAATATTAACTGCTATAGCCGATGTATAGAAATAAACATTGCATGCATTATATCACGTCGACAGCATCTTAATAGCACCGTAAGTATTAATTTCGGTGTGTGTTCGTCGTCACACGTGAATTTGTGTACTAGACGAAAATGAAGTAAAATTAGCTTTTTCTAATCGATGGCATATGGCGACTCCATAAAAGTACATAAAATATTTATAAGAAATATTCGTAAGTCACCAACTGGAGTCTCTGTCGAGAGATTCGCGGATCTGTCAACAGTTCTCTGTATAATCGCTTGTGGGGTTTAATTTAGCTCAACGCAAGCAGCAATAAAAGACGATGGCTTCAGCTGGCAGATTAATCATTAAGAATATATTGGATTTTGAATTGGAGATAATTTTTGATAAAACTGCCAATAAGAAGTCATGAAAAGAAGGTATAAAAAAATGGGGAAATAACGATAATGAAAAAAACGGAGATGATAATTTAAGAGTCCAGCATTGGCAGAACTATATTTATTTTTAAATTTTATTATCTCTGTTTTTTCATCTTCGTTTTGTAAATAAAACATAGGGCTGCGCCCCAGATCCGTACGAATTCAATGTACGTCTGAAACTCTTGATGTAATATAAAAAATTAAATTTCATAAAACGAAAGGAATTTTAATAAAATTTATCGAATTGAGTGCGTGGAATGGTTTACGGTAATATTGAATCAAATGAGAAATTTACTGTATGTCAATTTCGAAGAACCGTCCGAAGTACTGGGGCTCTAGGTATACAGCACCTAAACTACGGCAACAAATTTCCGACCTTCAACCTTATGGGCAAAATTATTTGATTCAATTGTTCTAAAACGTCTCACAAATTTTTTTAAAAATTTCAAAAATTCTGAATTTTTGGAAACTTGGAAAATTTGAATTATTTTCGGAATTTCGAAACTTCATTTTTTAAGATCTCGGTAAATCTTAGGACTGATCTACCATGAGTTGTAAAGGTTGAATATTCAAAAAAAATGACCCACTCAGCGTTCTCTATACAACACATCAACAATCACGGAGAAATTTTGAACTGACTTGAGGCTCTAGACCCATACCTTCACTTCATGTGTAAGAAACATCCTTTGAACGTCTTCTACAAGTTATAATAGTAACCTTGTCGTTTCCCCTTGTATCATCATCACTATGAAAACGAGACAACAGGCGAAGTAGAATGAAAATTCTGTTTGACGGATGAGAATAATGTTTTAGATATCCTTCCAGAGCAATAATTTTCAGGGAAATCACCATAGAAAATATTCTGGTCCTCGGCCGACCTTGAAACTGATCTGGAGTCCTAAGCAAAGTCTTTGGCAAAAATCATAATTTTAACTGAACTTTTTCTACGAGATTTTGACAAAATTTTTAAGTCATCGACTGATTTTTGAACCGATAGACATCGTCAATTTGAGCTCCGGGATCCATAGTTCCATTGGCGAAAAAGATGTTGTCAACATGAGCTTCGGAACCTGTACAAATATGGGTGGTAATTAACGACCGTTACCAAGAAAATTAATCAAAAGTACCGATATTTCAATTCAATGTACCGGTGAAACACTACCGATGTTAAATGTAAGCCCACCGTTAAAACAAACTAAAGTTACAAATACATGAAATAATAAAAAAATTCAACCTCAAAAACCGTCAATTTAGTTTACCGTTAATTTGTGGGTTTGTACCGGTAAATTTTTAATTTCTAGAATCGGTACATAATTCCACGTTATCGGAAGAAAATGCGCTCTTTCCGGCCGCTTGGTCTACATGATCCAAATAGTCAGTTAGCCTTAGGGAATGCAACCGGTAAATTAATACCGCTAAAAACCGGTTAAAAACCGATTACAACGATTACCGGTAAATAAGTTTTTGTTAACCGGTTTCTACAGTAGAACAATTCATAAAAAACAGCTCTCAATTTCACTCTCTCGCTTTTCAATTCAAATGAAATACTGGAAAGGGAGTCTAATTTTAGGATAGGTAGGTAGATCAATTAAATTGAAGAATTGAATTTGGATAGTAAAAATGTTGTTAGCGAAATGGCTCAGTAAATCTTGTTTTTGTATGAAATTCGTTGTTCCTTAAACGTAGTTGGTACATTCATTGAATCTTGGGCGATGAAGAAAAATGATGAACAGTTGCTCCTATATCGTTTGAGCGCAAGGTGCTCCGACGACGATATAACTTTGAATTGGAACGTGATTTTGGCGAGCCGGATATAGCAGAAGGGCGAAGAGAACCATCGAGCAGGCCAAGGCTCATAAGTGGCTGACACAAGCTTCCATGATAACTTGTGGTAATTTCATGGTTATTTGCGTAAATGCTGAATTATTCTTTTTCAAATCGAGTGTTCAACTTTTGTCGCAGATTACTTGTGTGTTTTATTATTAAAAATTGAATATATCGACCGATAATATGGAATGTGATTTACCGGTAAATTTATTCAAAAATTTCGGTGTTACCATTAACAGGTTTTTAGAAAACGTGCAGTCATTCTATTCCCTAGTTAGCCTCGAAAATAGTGGAATTGGAATAGAGGAAATTGGCGATTTCGGTAATACAAAATTTCTTCAAAAATCTAAATGTTTCGAATTCAAAAATCTTTCAAAATATCAAAGTTTTTTTCCAAAATCCAAAGCATTCAATTCAACGCTCTTTCATTGGCGAAAATCTGCCTCTTTACAATCAACAATCACAGCTGACCCCTGAATCAATATTCATAAAATTTCGATTTACCGCAGCCAAGTCACAATTTTACGTCCCACAGAGAAATATATGCAAAAAACCATCACATACACTAGAATCCTAAGTTATGTGTCGCGCACATTTCAACAACTTCCTCGTCCGCCATTTCCCGCTGAACGACTGAACATTCTTCCGGTATCGTAAAATAAATTCCTTACTTCTATCGATATCATTATATCATGGGCGCACGGTAGCGATGCGCCCGTGACGCAAGTGCCCATACGAACAAAAAATTCAGAAAATTCGTAGACTTCGGAACCATATATACAGCTAAGTTTTGACTTCTTTCCCTTGCGTCGTATCCTCCTGAGACCTCGTTTTTCGGATTCTACGTAAAATTTTGATTGAAATCGACATTTTACTCATTAAAATCGGTCCAGTGGATCCGAAGACATGACCTTAAGAAAATCGTCATTTTCCATACAAAATGCGCTATTTCATACTCGTAGAAGCCAAAGTTAATGGAAACATCCTACGTTAGTTAGTTAGTGGGTTAGTCAGTTAGTTCCGGAGCCATGGGCATTCGAGGTTTTAAAAAAGGGGCGTACCGGCCTCGTTTGGTCGCCAAGGCTCTTAGAAGGCGCCATCTAAAGCCCATAAAAAAAATGTTTTGAATATGTGTGTGAGTGCATTCAAAGTATGAGTCAAATATGGAGCAAAATTTTTGGACTGTGTTAGGATGGAGATAGATGTTTGGTGTCAAAGAAAAAGTTATTGGGTTGAGTGTGTAGTGTTTCAGGGTCACCAAGAAAATGGCCGACGGTGCTATGGGAAGGACTTAGGGGGAAAATTAATTTTTTTTTGGTTGGAGAGATGTTTCGAGTCAAAGGAAATTTTTTTTCGCCGGAAATTTTTTCCGCCGGTAATTTTTTTTCGCCGGAAATTTTTCGCCGAAAAGTTTTTTTTGGCGGAAATATTTTCTGCGAAAAAAAATCTTTTTCTCTGGAAAATTTTGTTGCCGGAACTTTTTTTTGGCGCGAAATATTTTTCGCCGGAAATATTTTTTTCGGCCGGAAATTTTTTTCGCTGAAAATTTTTCGCCTGCAATGTTTTTGCGCTGGAACAATTTTTTTCGCTGCAATTTTTTTTTTCGCCGGCAATTTTCGCTGCAAATATTTTTTCGCTGGAAAATTCCGTCGCCGAAATTTTTTTCGCCAAAATTTTTTTCGCCGAAAATTATTTTCGCTGAATAAATTTTTCCGCCGAAATTTTTTTTCGTCGGAAATTTTGTCGCCGGAAATTTTTTTTGTCAGAAATTTTTTTCCAAAATTTGTTTTCTCTTTTCTTCCAAAACTATTGATATCACAACAAAAAACGTTTTTGAAAGGGAAACATGACGCAAGTCCTCGTCTCTTCTTCCAAAACAACTGATATCAAATCTGAAAGAACAGAAAATCTATAACATTGGGGTGTCCTGCATTTGTGACGCATTTCTTTGGTCAAAAATGAAAATATTTCGAAAGAATTTTTTGCGTTCCGAAGCTGTAAGCGTCACCCAAATGGATATCAGTTGTTTTGGAAGAAGAGACGAGGACTTGCATCACGTTTCCCCTTTAAAAAGGGTGTCTGGTCAAATGTTGTTCTCAATATTACCGTACAAATGTATTGTGTCAAATTATATAAATACGGATGACTAACAGTCTAACTTGTGGATTAAATCAAACAAGTTCTTGTTTATGGGCGCAAATTGAAAAAATTGTTCCACCTCAGGTTAATGCATAAAAAATGTACGATTAAGGGTTCGAGGAATATTGTGAACTAATTTCACAAATTGGTGTAGAATCATGGGATGTAGCAGAAATCAGTTATTGTATTTGTAGATATAACATATATGACGAGATGTGTGGCAATAGCAATACGAGAGTGCTCTGCCTTAAGCCTAAACAACGTATCGTCAAAAAATATTCGTAAGAATAAATAACGTAAAATTAAGAAGCATTTAAAGCTTTTGAATGTCCTACGAGTGCGTTTAGAGATCATAATTTTCAAGGAAGCTGAAGAGAAACTTCGAAAGCGTTAAAAGTTTCTTAATTTTACGTTATTTATTCTTACGAATATTTTTTGACGATACGTTGTTTAGGCTTAACACGGCAGAGCTGCTGGGGTGCACCCTAGACGTTTGATTTAAGTAACATTTCAATTGTTCATTACTTGACACCAAACACTCTGAACATATAGTAAAAAATCTTCTTCTGTATAAGCGAGAGTGTACTGGTGTGTGTGCGTGTGTTTCCAGGACTAGGTAGTCAAAGCTTATTTTCGCTGCATGTGCACCAACACGCTCTCCCAATTATCTTTCAGAATATCACCACACCATACGCACGCAACGTTCCTCGTGCTGAAACTTTTGCGTCTTGTTGAAATGTACTATTTCGTTGGAAAGGTGGCTTATTTGTTAATTGTCAGTTTGTTAGCCAATGGATAATAAATTATGCTGTTGTAGGTTTGTTGTGAGATAAATTGGCTAGGGTATAGGTAGCACTCTACACCAATTTGTGAAATCGTACATTTTTCGTTTATAGAGTTGAGGTGAAACCATTATTTCAATTTATGTCTAGGAACAAGAATGTGTTTGCTTTAATCCACAAGTTAGACCGTCTAGCTTGTGGACGGAAATCTAATCTCACGGCACGATAATAACCATCATTTTTGAGTTACGTCCGTCATAGAAATCATTCAGCTATACATCGTTGTAGCCAAAAACACACCGCGACTACCCAAATTATCAAGCTTGAGTAAACATCGCTAGAAAAATTCAATTAAGAATTTTCTGTCACGGGGGGTATCGAACTCGGATAATTTTGGTGGAAGTCGAAAGCCCGCAATAAGCGAAATAAAATGCGTTTTTTTTTTTTGAATATCTGTTAGCCAAGATTTATTCGCAGAGTACAAACCGAGCACAATATTTTTCACCTTAATCTAAATTGATATAAATACAAAATTTCAAAGCGATTTTATCCACTGTTCCGTTTTTGTTTCATTGCTTCCATCGATTTAATAAAATTGGTTTATTCGTTGTTTCGCTAGCATCAAGTCCTGTCCCAAAGTTTACTTTCTTGGAGCGGGTGGCAATAAGTTCGGCTGTGTCCAATAATCACCTGGCGGTGGTGTCCAAACTGTCGAAATTGAAATTGTGTAAAATACGAGAAAACATTTTCTATTTCAATAAAATTACCAGTGGTGTCCTCTGGCGGCGGGGGCCATAAAGGTGGTTCTGATGAAAGAAACATTTTTTTCGTTGATAAATTTTCTATACAAAAATTCATCTGTCTAAATTATTACCAGTTGTTGTAGTACCGCCACCACCACCACCTGCAAGACAACGAGCGTATTCGGGGAAATCACAAGCGTTAATTAACTGATTCCAATGTAAATCGCTTGGACATTGATGTGACCATAGAATTTCATCCAAACATATGAAGAATCGCGTACAATCCGTGGGGTGGGCATGGAAAACTTGTCCTCTACATACTGGCTCGCCACCTCCCGGTGGTTGTGTTGGCCAGTCAGTAGGTGGGTATGTTGGCCATTCAGTTGGTGGATCTGTTGGCCATTCAGTAGGGGGATCTGTTGGCCATTCAGTAGGTGGATCTGTTGGCCATTCAGTAGGCGGATCTGTTGGCTGTCCTGGACAATACACATTATGAACTTCGTTACACTGTCCAATGGTTCGATCGAACATTAGTCCACTCGGACATGTTAGCACTCGACGATTTCCCAATATACATTCAATGTATTGATAGCAATCGTCTGGATGTGGCAAATTTTGTATACCGAATGGTGAACATTCCATGCAAGATGTTTGCCCGCATGTTTGAGTCGGTGGATCGAAAAGTAGTCCTCCTTGACATACTTGTTCAGGACCGACAATTGTTTCGCCACCCATGCATATTGTATAATGAGCGCACGATATTGGGGACGCAGCGAAACTATTTAAAAGTGGAAATGGAAATAAATTGCTTACTAAAAACTACAACTATTGGAGCAAAGCTTAATTTCGCAGCAAAGTTACATGAAAAGTTAAATAAATTCGAGATGAGTTTGCGGATTATTTGGACGGAAGGTGTACCTGTGTGGATTCTGTGGAGCGTGCAAACATGGTTGCTGAGCGCGAACATAAATAGCTACAGTAGCTATAACAAACAGTGACTCTGTAATTGTATTTGTTTAATTGCAATTCGAGTAAGTCACATAAAAAAAATGAAAGTTGAATTTCTCAAAATGTTTTACTTACTTAAAATCATCCTGTTGTTAGTTCGTCAAATATTTGTTTCGAAATGATGGGCTGAACTCTAAGTCTTGGTTAAAATAGTCTTTTGTGTGGTATGCCCTTATCATCATTCTGTCTGAATTGTTTCGCATTTTAATTAGCAGAGATTATCAGCTGGATACCAACGATTTAATTAAATTTTAATAGAGATGCATGAAAAGATATGTACGACATGAGCCAAATATTTTATGATGAATAATTTACAAGAATGTTGTTTTTACCACGCAAGTCATACATATTTTCTGCGAAGTCAAAGGTAATTTAGTTATGAAACAGACACTGGCGCGTTCTAAAGTTTCTAAGTTAAATGCATAAATCAAATTCCAAGCTTCATCAGTGTTATTTTAAAGCTACGTTAATGTTATATTGGTATTGTAGTAGGGTTGACACAACATAATTTAAACAACATGTTGGTTAGAAGAGGCCTCTGTTACAATTGTATAAAATTGTATAAAATTGTATAAAATGTTCTACACAACGATGAAATAGGAAGTTCATACAGTAGACTGGTCCTTTGTTTAGTGCATGAACTCATTATGTCATCGTCGTGTTGAAAATTTTCATGGAGAAAAATTGAACAGATAATATGCATTTCAAGCTGGGCAACCTGGTGCCAAAAGCGTTTCTATGACAATGTTGGAGTGGGGAACGAGTACATTTCTATGCACTCAGCCACAAAGAACGCAGCCAGTCATTAAAATTTCAACTCGGCACCAAGCTGCCTACTCAAGTTATTCTGCTGTGAATGTAGAAGCTTGGCAGCAGCATGGTGCCAAATTAAAATTTATATGACGATGACGCATAACATTCCTTTCTGCCGTTACAATGACTTTAACTGATTTTCGGCACCAGGCTCACCAGGCAGCCTTCTACTCAAGTACGCAGCCTGGTGCCGAGTCGGAAGCGAGTGCACCTAAGGGGAAACCGCTATTAAAAATGTGTACCAACAATTCCAATTCCAATATTCGGAATTTTTTGGAATTCAATGGAATTTTTGGAAATTAATGGAATTTTTTGAAATTTTTTGGAATTCATTGGAATTTTTGAAAATTCCACTAACAATTCCAAAAATTCCATTAAATTCCAAAAATTCCAACAGCCTGTACCAACCATTTTCGAAGTTGTTTCCCCCTCGGAGTGCACATTAATGTATCCCCATCCAGTATTGTCGAAAGAACGTTTTTGGCACCAGGCTGCTTTCTGGAATCGACCACTTGGTCACCCCTTTTTCATCAATTTTCTATCGTTTGGAGATCATTTTGCAATCACTCTGCGACAGTTTTACAAATATTTTCTGTGGTTCAGTGCAGCTGTTCTGTACAGTCCCAAATACATTGTATTTACTGTTGGATGGAACTCTGTCCCAAATCTCTCTAAAAACTCTGCTGCTCTGTTTTTTCAATTTATTAAGTGGGGATTGCTACTTCATGTTTTCAACTTTCCTGACCGTCCGTCCATTTGTGCACTCCTCATCGATGATTTGTCATCGGTGGTTTGTCATCGGTTACTGGAATTTTATGGTTTATTTAATGGTGTGTGATGCCAGTAAACCAAAATCTTAGTTCTGCCTTTTTTCGAAAGCTCTTATTATCTCTCGAAAAGTCAAAGAAAATCACAAAAAGTTACAGAAAATCACGAAAAGTCACCGAAAATCACAAAAATAGATGTAAAATGTACGAAAAATGATAATAAGTCACGGTAAATTAAGAAAAAGTCATAAAATCATGAAAATTTCGAATCCGGATATATTCAAAAAGTAACAGAAATTCAAAGTCCTGGCTCGCCATTTTTTGTCCAGAGGTAATTTTGACCGGATTGATTTTGTCTGAACGCCTCGTATATAGGGGAAGCAGGAGGTGCTTAGCCACTTCTTGTAATCTCAGAGCCCCTCCTTCGTTTCTGGAAAGTGATTTGAACTTTCTTAAAAGGCTGATGCTATTCGCCCGCGCGGGCGATTAGTCAGCCCTATGGGGGGAGACTATCCGTCCGAGCGGTCGATTAGCCACCCCTATAGGGGAGAGACTATCCGCCCGCGCGGGCGATTAACCAGCCCTATGGGGGAGAAACTATCCACCCGCGCGGGCGATTAGCCAGCCCTGTGGGGACTGGCTATCCGCTCGCGAAAATGATGACTTTAGAAGAAGTATATATGAAGAGCTCGAATCGTTCATTCCCACTAATATACATTGGATAGGGGAGTGTTAGAAACGTCTTCTTTTTAGCAGTAAGGACTTTTGAGATAATGGTTGTTGGTCGACCACGTATATTATCCATCGGGGAAATATCGCCCGGAGTAAACATATTGGGAATTATCACTCGGACGAATGGGAAATTGATTAAACTCACCTCCGCTGGCAGCGTCATTAGATTGGATAGGGCAGTGTTAGCAATTTCTTTTTCTTAGCAGTAAAGGCTTTTGATGTTTTTTTCGAAATTCCCTCTTGTATTTGATTTTTTTTTTCGGGCAGCGTAGCTTTTTTTGACCACTTTGACTGAGTCTCGCAGCTGAACCACGCAACCGATTTTCCCAAGTCAGTTGTCATTTTCTTTGTTAGGTAAATACCTTTCATTTGACACGTCACTGCCCCCATTACGACCACTACTGACCGAGATTTAGCTTAAGAAGTGATCCCGTTCTTGGCTGAATCGTCGAAAAATGCCCTATACCTTAGGAGTATGGAATTTTTTCTACCAACATTGTTAACCAGTTTTGTTGCCCTGGACCTCCGCTAACTATTGACTAGTCTACAAGTCTACTTTGTCTAACATTCATCATCATTTATTATTTAACTCGAACAAAAAGAAAATAAATCCTTATACTAATGTTCGACTTAAGAACAAGATTAAGACAAAATACTAGTACTTAAACTAAAACTAAAACTAAAACTAAAACTAAAGCTAGGACTTAAAACTAAGAATAATACAAGTAAATATAACTCAGCATGAACAAAAACTTGTTTGAAAACTACTAAACATAAATAATTTATTGTAATAGCCGAAGAATCGTGGAGTATGCAGGATAATAACGGTCATAATTCAGGATTGGGGTGATACACGCAAAATTTGTCAAATGATCTACTCAATTTATTAACAGCTAGCTGCAAATCGCATTGGAACTCCTGGAGAACTATGGAATTGCGGAATTACATTCTTGCGTTCCTAATTCGTTTCATGTAGGATCTATTAAACACCTCAACTGATCGCGACTTCTAATAATGGCAGGCACACTGTTATAGACGGAAACTGACCAAACGAAAAACGATTTATTATACCGATGTGAGATGTTATGTGGTAATATGAACAGCGGGTTCCTCGCACTACGACCTGGCTGAAGCTTTGAATAAAGGTAGCCAGGGGTTTTAGTAATCGTCAGTTTGTGGATGAAAGCACACTGTCGAAGTTCAATGTATTTCATAATAGGACAACCCAATATGCGGTGAGAGTAATCACGCGTACTGTCATAACGCTTTAGTCCGTATACAAAACGAACGCAAGCAGAAAAAGCACGGTCGATAGTTTGCACTGAACCAACCTGTAGATTAGTTGAGTAGATGCTGTCGCCATAAGTAAAAAGGGGAATCAGAAGGGCTTTCACTAGTAGTATCCTTGTTTTCAGGGGAAAGAAGTGGCTGTTTGGCCAGAGACTTCGTAGTCGACTAAATACCTTGGAGCATAGGTCATTAACATGTGAATCAAATAAGAACCGCTCATCCATCAGAATACCGAGATTGAGCACCGTAGAAGCATAAGGTATAACTACACCATTTACGACAATCTCAGGGACAATGCCATCAACTTTTCGTTCCGAAAAGACGATCGCCTGAGTTTTCTTCACATTCAATACTAGTGAATTGTCATGCGCCCAAGCGCACACCATTCGCAGATCTTCATTATTTCGTCTACTGACCGAACTACATTTTCAAACGGGAATGACTTAAACAGTTGTACATCATCTGCAAACATGTGGTGCATAACACTCTTGAGGCAACTTGGCAGGTCGTTTATGAAAAGGGACAAGAGTAGTGGCCCCAACACCGAGCCTTGCGGTATACCCAACAAATTTGGTAAGAACTGAGAAAAATGGCCATCTGGCTACGATCAGTCAAGTTGTTTTCTATAAATGATGCTGCGGTTGACGAAAAACCAAAGATTTTAGTCAATTTAGTTAGAAGGATACTATGAGCTAGCATGTCAAAAGCTTTCGTAAAGTCTAATAAAATTAAGATGGTCAGATGCTTCCTCTCAAATCCCTTCCTAATCTCGTCAGAGATGTGAAGGAGGGCAGTGTTCGTGCTGTGACCCTTTCTAAAGCCTGATTGGCGAGGGCCAAGAAGGATTTTATCGTCCAGGAAGGCAACAATCTGCTCTTTCGCTAAGATTTCGAAGGCTTTTGAAAGACAAGGCAGAATGCAGATGGGACGAAAGTCGTCTAGACCTCTCAGCCTTGTCTTCTTGTGAACAGTCAAAGTTTTCTAACAAAAAAGTGAGTAACCACCGAAATTTTAGCTGTTTTCGCTGTCTAGCTCCTTGGGATGAAGTCGGATGAAAAAATTTTCTTTTACAAAGTTGTTGGCAATCCAAAACTCTAAGACTTTTCTTCGCCGACCAAAACTCTGCAACTGCTCCGTAAGTAACTTTTGGAACATTTCCAATTTTGACCCATTTTTGACCCAAAACTCCCTTATTTCAGAACAATATCACACACCGGACCAAGTTTTCTCAACGTTTCAGACCATCACCAACAACATATAAAAAAGTATTTTTTTTGGTTTTCGATGGTAAAATCGTTACCCACTGACAGACATTGTGTTTTTATAATAGGTAATAAAAGCGTTACCCACTCACAGCCATTGTGTTTTTATAATAGGTAACAATTCGCGGGCGGATAGTCTCTCCCCCATAGGGCTCGCTAATCGCCCGCGCGGGCAGATAGTGTCTCCCCTATAGCGCTGGCTAACCACCCGCGCGGGCGAATAGTCACTCCGTTCTTAAAAGTACACATAAAAATTGAATTTCGCTACATTTCTAATATAAACTATTGGAACAAGCCTCTAACATATGAGAAAATCTCTACCTTGCAATCAAACATTTCTTTGCCTCTTATGCTTTACTTTATGAATAACAGAGTTACAGCAAAAACAATGCAATTCTTTCGACTGCAGCGTAAGTTCGTTTATGAAAAAATTGCCATTTACGTTCGGCGCTGAACTCGTCCTCTGAATCCACTGAACTTACACGATTCCTGAGCATTCCACATCACTCATAACTCTGAAACTCAAGTGTCCTCGAAGTCTAAATTAGCATTGTTTGTCTCGCTTAGGATGATAGAAGTCTCCGGACAGGTATTAGAAGTTGAACACATTTAGTCATTTCATTCATAAATACCTCTCCGCAAACTGGTACACTAACCCTACATTCAATTTTTTCAAAAGAATTTTCGTGATTATCATCGGTAGGGTTAGGCTTTCGATTTCTTTTTCAATCAACAAACCATCCACAAACTATTTCCGATCTTTAAAATCTTTAATCTCTGCCTTTCATCGAATATTATAAAGATTTATATCAACCAAGCACGCCTGCAGTGTAAACATCTGTTTGTGATAACAACAATTCTTAGAATTTCATCATCTGAGCACAAAATGGCTTTACGTCTTCCTCACAAGAATTTAGAACCGCAATCAAGATTATTGAAAGCCATTTTGAGGAAAATAAAAACATTTAATATGAAAGCAAAGAATTTTCACTACAATGTAAGATGGGCATTCCAATAAAACAATGAAAGAATTTAGTTCTCTTAATAGAAGTAAATATAAAAGAATTTATTGTGCACAATAACCAATCTTAAACTATTAATTTGTATTTTACAAGAATGTTTTTGATGTATGAGGTTCCAATAAGTGTAACGTATGGATTTCTCTATCCTTGAGCGGACTAGAAACGTTTGGGATCACACTGGTTATATGAAGATTTGAGCTCGTACCCACCTTATAGCATGAATGTTTAGATTGTTATTCATCCATTTCTGCTTCGCTTTTCCATGGTGGAATCAGTGATGGCTCAGTTGGTGGGTAGAAAGTGGGTGGCTGTGTTGGTTGTGTGGGGTTGGCAAGGCAACGAGCATTTTCTGGTGTATCACATGCATTAACAAGCTGATTCCAATGCAAATTGCTTGGACATTGATGTGCCCATAGAACTTCGTCCAAGCAAATAAAGAATCGTGTGCAATCGGTGGGATGAGCATGGAAAACTTGTCCTCTACATATGGGTAACTCACCACCTGGTGGATCTGTCGGTGGGGGTGGGGGCCATGGAGTCTCATCAGTTGGTGGAAACCATGTGGTCTCATCAGTTGGTGGAAACCATGTGGTCTCTTCTGTAGGTGGCCATGGAGTTTCTTCAGTTGGTGGCTCTGTCGGTTGTCCAGGGCAATATACTAGATGCGGGTAGTTGCAATTTCCAATTGTACGATCGAACATTAAGTCACTGGGACATGTGGCAATTTCTCGATTTCCCATAGTACACCGGATAAATTGATTACAGTCGTCCGGATGTGGTAAATTTTGTATTCCAAATGGAGAACAGTCCGTGCAAGTAGATTGGCCGCATGTTTGTGTTGGCGCATCGAAAAGCAAACCAACTGGGCATGCCTGTCCTTCGATAGTTTGTCCACCCATACATATTATGTACGCGTCGCAGCTCAACGGTGATGCTGCAAAGCTATGTGGAAGATGTGCTGGTGCACCCAAGCAGGGTTGCTGGCTTCGTACTGTGACTACTGCCCAGCAAGACAGTACAAGTAATGCTTCTGAAATTTACAACAGAATCACATTTTTACTAAAATCACAACAAAGAATTATCATCGGTCGCAATGAAGAACAATAAATGTTGAGGTGGTGTGCAGGAACAGTATATCCAAAATGAGGAAAACTTACGCTTTAGCATTTTGTATTTTCTTGTTTGTTAAGCGGTACAATAATTGGCTTATTTGTCGTTTCACTGAATTTTCGAAATGAAATGATGATATTTGTAGTTTTTCTTCGCTAAAATACTGCACTTAAAAAGTCTTATCTCTTTTAGGATTAGAGTCAAAGTTACAATGGGATTTCTTTAACTTCAAAAAATATTTTTTAAAGATTAGACAACATAATCTTCCAATACGAGATTGTGAACTGTTCGCTATTCGGGTTCATTTTAGGTTTCTGTTTTTATTGATTTATCATGAAAAATAAAACGTCAATTCAATTGTTATTTATCTGTAAATTGCTGTGAATTAACTGATTGAATTGATCTGGAAATGGTTGATATCAACTGATTCATATGCTGAAGTGAATTATTATCATGTCCGATTAACGTGAATTTATTCAAGGGGCCGTCTTTTTCATGTATTATGTCAATAAAGATTGTAGTCTCGATGTACCCAAACGTGACGAAAGGTCAACGGTCATCATCAATTTCAGAATTCCACCAAGTCAACCTCAAAGGATAGAGCGTGTTTTAAAGTAAATTTCTTGTGTCTACCTGTTTTATGTAGAACAACAATTGTCTATAAAAACGATGATCTGCTTCACAAGTTTTTCGAACAGTATTCTTCGCCAGGAGCCTTTCGTAGGTGTAGTCAGTTGAGCTTGCCAAAAACTTGAAAGAGAAGAACATTGTGTGAAACTTGTGTATGAAAGAGTGTTATTGTTATCGATTATCGGATACATCGATGGCTGTCGTATATAGGTCGAAATGTTTACTCTAAAATAACAAAAACTACAACAACCAAAATGTCTACACCCATTAATATAACAGACAAAGTACATATCGGCAAAACTAATTAATGTTTTAATCAGATCATAAATTTCATACTTCAGTCAGTTAAGACCAGAAATGCGCTTTCACCCGAATTTGACTCATTTCGCAGAAAACTTAATTCAGTCCCGTATCTAGGGAACTGAGTCTCAACCGTTCCTGAGAAATTTTACATGAATCCGTCTTCAATCAAAAACATATGAAGAGACCCGTACGTATCAGAATAGATGTGGCAAACAGAGTTAATGTTACGAAAAGTTGTATTGGAAATTGCCGATAGGGCAATATTGAAAAAACCGTCCGAAGAAACGATGTAAAAAAAGCCTTCCGAAAGTACAAAATAGACAAAAATGTTCATCTCAGTTTTTCCTGCAACATAGGCAAAAACCATTTTTTGTCTAGGACCGACCTAGGGCCACAAGAAAATGCCTCGGACACATACTTCCATGTACAAAATGTTTCCCTCAATTTGCTGTGCAACAAAGCAAAACAATTTTTTTTTGTTAGGGCCGACCTTAGGACAAACCTGAGGCCTACTTCAGCCTTATGCACAATCACCGGGTTCAAAGAGTGAGCGAAGAGTTTTCCTGTTTCGTCACCCACGAAACTACGGCTTGAACTAATTTTATATGAAAGTGGATAGTAGGGCCGAGCTGGTAATGAATTCTTATGTTGATCCTCGTGCTACTTCCCCCCGCCCCCTCCTCCTTCCAGAAGTTTCCGGTGCAGGCCTTACTTTGACTATTTATTTATTGAGCGAAGACCCTTTAACCGATTTCTGAGATGTGGTGCCCTAATGAAAGGCGAAAGTCCGAAGGTTTTTTTACAGTACTAAGATTTTTCGAATTTTCCATTTTCCTAACAGTTTTTCCTGTTTTTCCGAAATAAGTATTTGTTTTACCTTCTTTAAACTCAAAAAACTTTGTAAACTTTTATTTTTAGAAGAAAGTTTTCTTCTAGAGATTGTTCCACATTCAATTCTCCACAAAGTTGCAGAAGACGCGGATTTTTGTCTTGTGGAGGGAAGGAGCTAATAAGGACTTTGAACATCTGTTGATGAATGTTTGAACATCTATACAACTAAATGCATTCTTATAATCGAGATAATACATGTTGAAGTGGAAGGAATGAAGGAATTTCTTTCAAAATGCTTGAAATTGAACTTATGATGCATAAAACGTTTATAGCTCCTTATCCAGTGGGTCCACCACTCAAAACATTGAGATATGATCGTTTTTCTTAAGATTTTTTAGGTTCTCTCCTGGACTTAGACCGTAATTCAGATATTCGCAACCTAATTCCTGAAGCAGAAGCTTCTCCTCAAGATCCACCTTGTTCCCATCTATAGAACTCTGGAACGGTAGCTTCTTTTATCAAGTTTTTTTTAAGTTGTTCTAGATTTGTGGCGCGTTTGAGAGATTTACAAGTCAGTTCTTAAAAGTTGAGGCGAGTAAAAGCCGATTCCGTCATTTTTGCTCAAGGACCGCACTCCTCATGCGATTCGTGTACATCTCTAACAGGCCTTGCTAATTTCGGCCTGGGCTCCGGGGCATAGTGTTACGTATTAACGTCTACTGAGCACCTCCCTCTTGGAGTCACGCAATTTCTCAAGTGTACTCCTTCGTCACATCACTCCAATTGAAAAAGCTTTATTCGAGCTCAATAAATAGTCAAAGTAATGCCTGCACCGGAAACTTCTGGAAGGAGGAGGCGGGGGGGGGGGGGGAAGTAGCACGAGGATGAACATAAGAATTCATTACCAGCTCGGCCCTACTATCCACTTTCATATAAAATTAGTCCAAGTCGTAGTTTCGTGGGTGACGAAACAGGAAAAATTTTGGACGTTTCTTCGGTCACTCTTTGTTTTTGAATATAAGTCGGTACTCGATTACCTCTCAAATAGAAAAAGAATCAACAAAATCAGTTAGGATTTATCCCACAAACACGTTGGGTCCTAGTAGAAACTCAGTTTTAGGGTCCTGACTGAGTCCAAGGGTTTCTAATCAAAACGTTAGTTATGTACAAAAAAACACGTATGGCTCTAGCATAGACTCGGTTTTAGTGCCCTAGCTAAGTCCAAGGACTGAAATTTAAAAAAGTGTCTTCCATAAATTGATGGCCATGCCACATCTATTCTGATACGTACGGGTCCTTTCATATGTTTTCTTTACAGCACTGCACGAAAAACCTAATCATTAAAAGAATATTAACGAAAAAAACAAATATCGTGTTGGGTCGCGTAGCGTAAGTTTGACCCACACTAAGGACACTACAGCCCGAACCACTCAACATACTTCTATTAATTTAATTTTCGTGTTTTTCTGATGTCCACATCTTTCACTCGAAACCTTGAAGTGCGATTGAGCGAGTGAAAAAGTTCCACAAACCTTAAACAAACAACGTTTTTGACCACTTTTTCGACCGTAAATTCGAAAGTTTTTGACCGATTATGTCCAAATTCAATTTCATAATCAATTTTTTTATTATCTTTCAAATAAAAAAGTTCTTGAAAATCGGATAAGATTTACCCGATTTATGTGGGAAAAACACGTTTGGCCCTAGTAGAGACTCAGTTTTAGGGCTCTTGCTAAGTGCAAAAGTTCAAAATCAAAAAAGTTTCTTCCATAAATTTTCAGGCAAGCCCAGACCTTTCAAACAAAAAAAAAAAATTATCAAAATCGGAAAAGATTTACTCAAGTTATGAGCAAAAGCCCTTGCTCGGCGGCCCTTGGGCAGACAATGCCCAGATTCAATTCGATTACCTTTCAGGGAAAAAAAGTTTTTGAAAATCGGTTGAGCTTTATTCAAGTTATCGCGATGACAGACGGACATTTTTTTATAAACGTCGCGGTAAACGCATAACACCCCTTTCGAAGAACTTGGTTCTTCGCACGGGTCTAAAAATATTTGCTCGCTTTGCTCGCAGAGTGTATCTTAACCTAACTTGTACAGGTTCTAGGTTAGCTTCCACTTCCTACAACAATGGACAGTTGTTATAAATTCATATATTTCTCGTTCCTTCAATCAACTCTTTCAATCCTTTGTTGTCTACATAGGAATCGGTTAGGATATTTTCACGTAGATCCTTAGCTAGGGAGAGGGGGGTCAGCAGGTGCTTTGCACCCTGCCGGACATTTCAATGCCCCTGCTGGCAGTTCAAAGAGTCTAAATTTACTAAAGTAAAAAAATTATCCTCACTTTTTGGAAAAAAATTTCGTCTACGGCGTTTAAACCTGCAAAAATGGACAAATGGACTGTATATTTTTAACGAGCTGACCAAAATGAGTACGGCCAAGACAAGCTAGTTGAGATCGAAGGCATTTCGCAAACGTCGATTGAAAATTGCTGTGCAAAGTGTCACGTGACAAGGTGGAGGAAATTTGACGTTTCACCTTGTTTTTCGCGAATGGCAACTAAAAAAGATCTTTCAGTAGACCAATAAGGGGCATCCACATAAAAAAGAGAAATTTTTCATACATTTTTGCGCACAAGTGGGAGGGGGTCTAAAAATCGTATTTTTTTGCGTAAGTAATATGTGGATGGCCCCTAAGAATGTGACATATATCTCTGAAAATCTGTTTTAAAGTAGGATATCAGACAGAAAATGTTGACTCGCTAAGGGGCCGTGCACATGCGTTTTTTACCCTCATTTGTTGGAGCCGTCACGTTTTTCTAGAAACACCGCCCACTTCCCCTCAGAGTGTGACGTCACATGTACACGACAGACGTGACAAAAAACGTCGTTTCTATGCCCATGTATATGAATCCATATTGTGTTCCGACGTACGAGAAAAATTCCCAAATTTCCTATGCCCATAACATTGCATTGGCACTTGAACCAATTAGCGTGACACGGAGCGGGGGGGGGGGATTGGAAGCTAACATTTTATTCATTATGACCCACAACTTCGTGTAAATTTAGTATATCAGGACTTGGGGCGATGCCCCTTCTGAAAATCCACTCTGACTACGGGCCTGGTCATACTTCAAATATTGAATCAGAGATATGATATGGCGGCTGCGGCGACTACAACAATATTTTCTTTTTTATGAGATTCACCAACAAAACTCAAAGAGCTGGCCAACTTATGCACTTCATCATTAAACACCGTATACTTTGACATAAGCCAATGTCGCCTTAAAGACATTGTATCATTCTGGATACGGGCCTGTATTCACTGCTACTAAATCAAATTTGTCTATGTGAAAATATTATTTAGCACATTGTGTTTATTAATTTCCTATACAGGTCTTTGTTATGATCTCTCTATCAATAACCTGACCTACCTCAAAATCATAACAAAGGCCTGCATAGCAAATTAATAAGCAAACTTTGATAAATAATGTTTTAACATAAACAAAATATGATTTAATGGCAATGAATATGTCTGGCAAACAAAAACGCATTTTTGATTTTACCCAATAATAACGACCGAAATATGTAAAATAACTCATGGATGAAATTAATATGTTCACATAAAATCGTATGTACGGTGACCTAAGGCTCTCTTTGCCTGCATATGTATGTATTTACTGCCCCAAGTACCGTTAGAAACACTGGATTGAATATCAAGATATTGAATAACCTTTTTTAATATAAGAGAAACGTAACACAATAATGAGACTGACAAGTTTAGCGGAAATCAAAGCGTTGAAGATTTTTCAATTCCGAATAATCAATATGTTCTCTGTATATGCTACAACGACCCTATCGGTTTCCGGTTTCGGATATTTTATTCTTCTTTAAAAAAAATCCACGCCTTTAATGCGTCAACGGCTTATGTCAAAGAATAGTGCTTATCACTAAACTTTGACATAAGCCGTTGACGTACTAAAGACGTATATTTTATTGAATCAAGGTTAGCCAAAGGACGACTAATATAAAATTTGGATAGACTATGCAATTAGCAATTCATTGTGTTAGCGAGCCACGTGAATTTAAACTGAATCTACATTTTTTATCAATTAATGGAGTCGATAGGAATTAAAAAAATTCCCACAAAATTTTTCCGCATTTTTACAACTCAATAGAAGTGTTGATGATTCTTTAAAAAAAAGCTCTTCAACTTATCAAACATTCGAGGTAATTTGAATCATTGTGATTAGTTTGTTGAAGCTCTAAATTGAAAATCGCTACCTACTACAATAAATTAAATTAAAATTATAGCCACGGCTATGAAACATGACCCGTCCCAATACAATAGGCGGGAGCAAGTTTTCAAAACAATAATAATTATTTTTTTCTGATAAACTGTCATTCAGCCGATAAGCATAAGGAGTCGCTAAACAGTTGCTTGACTAAGATAAGTTGGACGGAACGATTTATTCAGTTGAAATTTAAGTATCTCTTTAGCGATCCAATAAATCAACTTCAGGAAGTTAAGACAAACTTCTACACTTCTAATACAAACAAAAAACTAGGCGTTGTTGTTGTCAACCTCATTGTCGGTCATGTGGATCACAACACAAAGGCGCAATGATTTCATTCATTTTTATTTTTCAATATTTTAACTGACATGCTACTCGAAACGATAACGCTATGGGTATGAGATTTTTGGCTGATTTACAGTTAACCGGACATCATTGACAAGGTGAAGTGTGCGATATAAAATTATTGTGTTCGCAATGCCATATCTTATCTGGCTCCTAATTCTTGAGCATGACATTGTTGTAGTGACGGCAGACCAACTACCAAACAAACTCGATATATTCGCTTATTCATTTTTGTTCAGAGAAGTTCAAATTGCAGGAAATTGAACTTATCTTTTCATCTTTTTATCCTCTTTTGTTCAATTCTATTTGAGACGAATGAGAGTTATACGAATCATTGGAAGAATTTACACGACTACATAAAGAGTTCTTTTATTTAAAGGAAATTCTTAAGCTTTGAAGACGTATACTTCTTGCAACTATGGGCTAATAATCTTCTTTGCACTCAAAACATCATCCTTTCTCGATTTATGGACCGTTACAGTAACTATGTTAGTGAAGAACTGCCATGAAACTTGATGAGTTTTCATTTCATTTCACAAAATGTGCACATCGCTTGATTCCGTATGTTGTAAGCAAGTATACGTAAATTCATTCACTATTATTTCAAAGTCGTAGTCACCGATCCATAATTTATCTCCCAGTTGGCTCAGTGTGTCATAAAATTTCACAAATTTCAGTAAAGATTTACATATACGCTCTGGTGAACCATTTTCCACAAAAAACTTATCACACGTCAAAGAATGATTGATTGTCTAAATGAAATACTTTAAATTCTTAATCTGATGTACATGAATCTATAAACATCCATCTTGGCCTCTGAAGCTCTAAGTTGAACCCCGTGAATTTCTGCAGACGTATCGTCATATGAATGCTGACGGGATGCTCTTAGCGACTTTCATACCGACAAAGGCACAATCGGCACAATCCATAAATGACGTCAGCTTTTTTTAAAGACTTTTGGGACATCTTCCTTCCCCCTGTCTTTTTTTGTTTGCTTCTTCGAAACCACCCCTAGACGTTGTTGTGTTGTTCACGTAAAGGTTCAAATCAACACAAATAACTCTCAATTACCATAAGTAAATTGTTCTTGAAAGCAGACGTCTGTTTCAGGAAATCTCTTCCGCTCCCTCTTCTCACATTATGTCTGCCTTTTTAAACACCCCCTCCTTCCCGCATTTATTCCCGCAGTCATTTATAAACGGTTCTCATTCAGATTTTCCATTCCTCTCTTTCCTTTGTCCTTGTTCCTTTTCGAAAAAAAAACTGAGAAGGATTCATTCCACTCAATATGCTGAAATACGGATTGAATATCCACGTCCCAAAACTCAACGATTGTCATGAGTTTCACGGTAAATGATTTTGAGAAGGCCGCCGTTCATCATTGGAAACAATTAAATACACAACACAAAGTTGTATCGATTAATAGTGTGATTAAGTTACTCGTAACTATCCACATGTGTTTTAGTCGAAAATTCTGGCAAATTTGATATTAGAGTTGACATAATAATGACAGACTGATTGCGATAAAATGTTTGTCAAATTAATTTGATATTAGGTTCGTAAAATCGATTTTACATGAAAATGATAAACTTTGTGGCCATATCAATTTCGGAATGATAACATTTTGCTTCTGGTAAACAGTTAATGAACGTATTTAATTGCAAGCTTTAAATAAGGTCAATCCTCAAATCGTTTTCATTTCATTTCGAACTATTTGTGCTATCGAATTACACGCTCTTGCGATTGTTACTGTAATATGTCATACGGACGAACGGTGAAAAGAAGGAGTAGAGTGGAATGGGAAAACATTATCAGTTCATAACATAATATTAGCGTTAAAGGAATCGCCTTCAGTGAGATATTTTGGAGTGGAATCTTTAGAATTTAAGGACTAAAGAGTTCCGCTCAAGACTATGAATCCGGATCATGAAATCTGGTGAACCTAAAATTCGAGTTAAAATTCTATGTTTGGATACGTTGGCACTTTTTGTTTTGAATCTCAAGATTTTTTCACTTCGTTTTCATTCGAGTAGGGATTGGTGTGGTCGGGTCTGTGTCAACCTGCACCCGAAACTGATTTTCATAACTTTTTACACTTAATGCGAAGTATACGCGACACAGGAGGCCTGAAAAAAACCATGTTTTTCCAGCGAAGCTTTTGTTAAAAAAATTGGTAATTTCAAAAAAGTACCTCGATAGCTAAAGAAAGTCATTGGTTTTTCATCTAGTAGTTGAGCTACTTTTTTAAGATTCCTTAGTTTTTTCAACAAACTCCTCGTTAGAAAATAGGTCTGTACTTTCAGCCAGGACACTTGGTGCCGAAAATTTGGAAATGCCAAATTTTATGAAGTAGCGAGTACATTACGTTGTGTAAGTTTATAATTCGACACCTGGATGCGTACTTTGGTCCCTTACCTGGGAATATAGAAGGCAGCCTGGTGCTAAGTATATGTCTTCACCAAAGTGTACACATTGGTGATATCTATACGTCTGCTATACTAGGCTGCGTCCTCGAGCTAAGACATTCTCATGCACTGCCCTCTTACTTGGGACCCTAAAGCTGGAAAAAAAGAAGGCAGCCTGGTGCTGGAAATCTGTTTCCACCAGATTGGAGGCAATAGTGAGTTGTATACGTCACTAAGTTTCAATTCGGCACCAGGCTGCTGTTGCCCTCTGCATTAGAAATTTTTAATTCGAGAACGCAGCATAGTGCCGAGTTGAAACTTATATGACGTACAGATATCACTAATGTGTACACTTTGGTGAAGACAGATGCTCAGCACCAGGCTGACTTCTATATTCCCAGGTAAGGGACCAAAGGTGTCGAATTATAAACTTATACAACGTAATGTACTCGCTACTTCATGAATTTTCGGCACCAAGTGTCCTGGCAGTGTGCAGACCTATCTTCTTAAGTTTGTTGAAAAGACTAAGGAATCTTAAAAAAGTAGCTCAACTCTCCAATGAAAAAACAATGACTTTATTTAGCTATTGAGGTATTTTTTTGAAATTAACAATTTTTTTAACAAAAGGACCGCTGGAAAAACATCGTTTTTATCAGGCCTCCTCATAATGCGGGAGTTGGTTCTTTTTTCGTTTTGGGGTCTAAATAAGAGCAAAAAAAATGTGTCCGTCCGTCCGTCTGTCAACACGATAACTTGAGTAAAACTTGACCGATTTTCAAAATCATTTCCTGAAAGGTAATCGAAAATTCTTTTTTGGGATTGAATTTGGGCATTGTCTGGCAAAGGGCCGTTTAAGAGGTTCTTGGTCTTTTGTACATAACCCGAGTAAATCCTTTCCAATTCTCAAAAATGTTTTTTCGTTCGAAAGATATAGGAATGTCCGACAATTTATGTCTTTATATCTTTTTTTTCCTGGAAGACAATTAAAAAAATTGTTTTGAAATCGGTTAAGAACTTTCGAAGTTACGGTCGAAAAAGTGGTCAAAAACGTAGTTTTTTGAAGGTCGTTGAAACTTTTTGACAGCGAAATTAGAACGAAAATCAATCAAAGGAAAGATAGTGACTTCCAGAAATCGTGAAAAAGTTAGTGAAAGTTGGTGGGGGTGGTCAATCGTCAGCCCTAAATATTTTCCAAGCGCTAAAATGCACTGCTCGTTGAAAAACATATGCCTAGTGACATAAATGGTGGTATCGACATGCTTTTTTGCGTTTTTGTGGAATATCTTTGGTCAGATATCAGCCCTAAACTCAAGATTGGTCTCAATCGTCAGCCCTTAATTAGCTCTTTTGGAATAGCTCGACAGCAGTCTAAAAATAATGACTAGACAGTGAAAAAAAAATTTGACTTGATTCGACCCATTCAACCATGAACTTGAAACTTGGAAATTGCAGCCCCGTTCAGCCCTTAACCAGCCCCTTTGGTTTTGACCCCTCCAAAAAGAATTAAGGGAGTGAGGTTACAGCGACATGTACCTTTTAAGAAACGTCTGAAAATTTACATCAAGGAACGACACAGGAAAATGATTTAAACTCATAAAACATTAAAAATTTTTCTTGTATAACTTTACGTTGCTGCGGAACAGATTCTATTCATGTCCAGAGTATTGGAAGGAATTTCAATAGACTTTCAGAGTTAACAGAATATGTTCAAGTAAATTTTTAATTTCTCGCTCTAAAAGAAGAATATTTCATGAGTTTCAATTATTGTTCTCTTGTGTCATTGTGTGTAGTGTGGTTAAAAAAGCAAGAAATTATTTTTCGGTTGAAATTATTGTACAATCCCCAAATTAAAAAATTTCTTCATGTAAAATTCAGTGCAGGTACACTAAAAGAAAATCTAACGTTTTTTTGATTGTGGCAACCAGGGACTATTTTTGAGAAACTTTGAGAAATTTTTGAGAAATGGATTTCTCAAATGGCAACCATTGTCCGAAGCAACGAACGGTGCAAAAAACCTTTCTAACTTCCACTAAAATTCTCGAACTGTCTCCGACCCTAAAGTGAGGGCGGAGAAAGCCCAAACTGTCCTTTGGCTCTGCAGGAAATCGTTCGGTAGGAATCCAGGCGGTAGTTAGGCCGACGATGAGCCATGGCTGCATTGTGTGGTGGGCGGGGGGCAAAATCCCCCAGTGTATTATCGTCCAAGACGATAATATTGTCTACTGATACAATATTATCGTCCATGAGACAATAATATCGTCCATGGGACAATAATATCGTCTACTGATACAATAATATCGTCTATGAGACAATAACATCGTCCATGAGACAAGAATATCGTCTACTGATACAATAATATCGTCCATGAGACAATATCATCTAGTGATACAATATTATCGTCTCATGGACAATAATACACTGGGGGATTTTGCACATCCCCGTGTGGTGGCCTAGGCTCGACGTGGAGGTGGCGAGGAAGGAACTGACGCAGATCCAGATATTGGTATTTTGTGCGCCACGGGGGCTATGAAAACGACGTCTACTGAAGCTATGGGAGTGCTGCTAAGGTTAAAGTCTTCGCCACAGCCGACAGGGCAATTATACCTGACCCAATTTTTACGTTGCCTCAGGACTGGATGAAGCCCAGGTTGGATTTTGAGAGGAAACTGGCCCAACGCCTTGCGCGGGAGCAGAAGTGTAAGGTTCACCGACGAATCCAAGACCGTGGAGGGTATAGGAGCTGGAGTATATGCTTCAGGATGCGGTTCACTTGAGGAAAGGTTTACCAGTGTTCTCCAGGCTGAAAGATTTGCGGCCCTGATGGAATGTGCGGGTTGGAGAAGACGTCTTCATCTGTTCTGAAAGCGAGGCGGTTATCAAGGCGCCAGCGTCGCCTATCACGACTTCTAAACTAGTGAATGAGTGCAAGGAATACTTGTACCGGATGGGACTGAGAAATCAGATCATTCTGATTTAGGTACCCGGGCACTCTAGCGTGGATAATGTAAAGGCCTATGAGCTGGGCTCGTTGGCGCAGGGGAAGGAACCGAACCATTTATCCCCACAACGAAATCGCTGCGCGCGAAAATAGTGAAGAACTGGGTAGGAATCAAACATACGAAGCGCTGGGAGGCGTATGGAGGAGGAGCTCACACGAAGGAATTCCTCCCTAGGCCAGCTCGGAAGTGGACCAAGGAATTGCTCGGTATGGGTCGGCATCGTATGAGACGGTTGATAGGAGCGGACTGTGTAAACACCTAAACTGAATGAAAATCTCAGATGACGCCTAGTTTTCTTGTGGACTGGATGAGGAAATGGGTTTGCATGTAATATGCTATTGCTCAAAGTTTCAATCTTAGGATACAACTCATTACTTATTACTTTTTTACTATGAACGTGTAAGCTCTTATTTGAATTATTTTGTCATTGACATGACGCTCAGACATACCGAAGTTTCATCATCTGAGACGCAAGATACTGTGTAGCTATGTTTTGGAACCTTCCGAGGTAGTCCAGCTAGGACCTGGTGCGTTAGACAGGTTCCTGGTGGGAACGCGAAGGTTCTCATGATTTAAATGATGAAATGGGAAAAGGAACAAAGATCTGTGTTTCGGATCGCTTATGTGATCGTCCCGACCTCTGATATTCTAAAAAGTAAGGTCTCGTTACCTATAAATCTATGGGCAAAACAAAATTGCAATATTGCTGCAATATGAGAATGGGTTGAGAAGGGAATCTGTGACTCAATCGTAAGATTTTTGAATTCTAGTAAAGTTAACTCGTTCAATTCGAGTCAGGTCAGGTTAAGGTAACATTTGTATGCCAGTTCAGTCGAGAGGTTCCTCATCTCTTCCGAGCCTAAATTATGTTGATAACTTTGCAATAACCATTTACGAGACCTTTCGAGTTGCACTAAAACAACGTAAGTAATCATCACCTTGAAGCTTCTTTTGACTTTTTTGAAAACCTGCATGAAGAAACGAAATGAAGGAAGAGCAACCTTGTGGGTGCAGATATGTAAGCGTAAAGCCCTGTTGTTGACCGTATAAGAGGGACCTATTTTGCTCATTTTCAAACTCATTTTTTGATTATTTAAAGTCAATCAGACTAATCTTGGCGACGGACATGCTGACACGATTTTTTTTTTTCATTTTCCGCATCTTTTACCAATAAAATAGATAATTCTCTATTCTATTCTCTATTGAAACTCGAAATGGTATACACATGCTGGAGGGAACTATAAGCTCCTTATCTGAAACGGTTGCTTATTTCGAAATGCTTGAAAGGTTTTTAGAATAATTCCTCATTTTCGTTTTTCTGTTTAGAGTAGTTACTTAAATGAAGCACTTATCTGAAAATCTATTGACTATTTGCATCGAAATTGAAAACGCTTAAAATGTCTATGTTCGAACAACAGTTCAACATTTTTACGTAATATTTCTAGGAAACGAATGTTATTGTGCAATTCCACTATTTGCTACTTTGTGTTTGTAAAGAGCGTTTCTTTCCTTTGTTAAAGTGCGACAAATGTTCCTCAAACTAACAATACATTACTTTCATTTCATTAACTTAAAAGGAGAATCTACGAAAAAAGGAATTTGAATTTCAACGAAATGATGGGTAAATACTTTTCCCAAGTTCTTTATGCGCGATACAATAGTTTCTTTCAGCAACAATTTCATTGATGAGATTGATGTTCCCCTTCAAAAAATTATTAGATTATCAGAGTGTTTTTGTTACCGAATGGGTCGAAAGGAAAATGAATCGGTTAAAAAAGGGATAATAGTTTCAATACTCGCCAATACAGACAAGATGTGTTTACCGAAGAAAAGTATGAATTGAGTATACAACTGCAATGTGAAATTTTGCTACTGTTGCAAAAACAATCATGTTATCTCACTCACCTTAAACTAATCGACGATGTGAGTGAAAGAGATCACTTCACTGCCATTTCTTATAACAAAACTCAATGTTACTCGAGATGTGTGGAAAGCAGTCCCAAGTGTAAATTAAACGAAAGCAAAATTTTTATTGACATCCGGGTGAAGAAAAGTGACAATAAGGAGCTCAAAATTACGTGACGCTGAGTTGCTCATTTGGCACCTTTGAGACCGTCGGAGACCTGTTAATTCATCCATAAATTCATCCGAATTCATCGGATACCAGTGAGAGGCCCATTACAAACAGTAGTATTGAGCCGTCTGAGACCACATGAGGGGCTCATTTATTCTCCGCTCTGAATTTCTCTAGGGCCTAAAAAAATTCAATTGGATTTCTTTACAATGCGAAATATTCCTGAATGTTCTGTGAGACCAGTTGAGTTCGTCTGAGAGTCTCAGATTGTCTTTACGTTATTAGTTGTTGTATGTTCGAATGTTTCTTCAATTGATCAATTTCCACTACAATTTTTCTTCATATCCAAAGTGTCTTGGGATATGAAGAAAAATTGTAATGGAAATTGATGATTGTGGTTGTATCTACTTTGCTATTTTATTTTTTCTTGTTGTACAGAGATAGCGCCACTCTTCATTTTCCTTATAGTTCGCTATACTTGATTTTTTCTAATTTTTGATGTACAATTGGTCACCCATCTAAGTACTAACCGCGCCGAACGATGCTTAACTTCTGTATTGGATTGCCGGTCACCTTACGCTTGCTGCTATATCTAAGGTATTATTTGTGTGTCTGATTTCGGACCGTTGATACATATCATCTTGAGACGAAATGAGAGCCTTAATAGCCGTGTCATGTCCGTGTCTTGTCACCGAACCTCAAGTGGTGACATCTATGTTTTTTTCATAGCTGAATTAACGTCTCAACATAGAACTGCTCGCTTTTCTTAAGTGGCGTCATCCATGCCTTCATAGCTGAATACGGACAAAAATAAAACTAGTGACACAATCTATCGTTATAAAAGTTTATAATTACTATAAGTGTCATGCGAGACCAGTTGAGGCTGCCTGAGAGTCTCAAAGTGAAAAAAAATTTTAGGAATTGGAATTCTTTTCAATAGGAAATAATTTTTAATGTTCTGTGAGACCAGTTATGAACTATTTTCTATCATCGCGTAATCGAATTGAATGTAAAATTTGAAAAAATTGTTTTTGAGACTCAGTTGGTCTCAGGTAGTCTCGTGAAATATTGTGAACTTTTTTCTATCATCGCCTAATAGAATCGAATAAAAAATTACAAAAAAAAAGTTTGAGACTCTCAGTTGGTCTCAGATAGTCTCGTACAACATTATGAACTATTTTCTATCAAAATTTTAAAAAAATGTTTTTTAGACTCTCAGTTGGTCTCAATTGGCCTCATAAAAATTGTTTGATTCTACCATAACAAATTTGTTCAAATTGAGAACATCAGGCGACCTCAATTAGTCTCAACGTTCATCCTTGATATCTGCCAGTTATTAAAAAAAACTTTGAGACTTTTTCGCAGAGAAAAAAATTTTCGAGACCAAAATGAGCCCTTGAGGGGCTAAATCTTTGGTCTCATGAGACCAAAATTTTCACCCGGGCATGTTACGTCCACGACGCAACGTTGGGATTTATCACGTCTCTGGTCTGGTCAACGCTAAGACTGCAGTATTTCAAAGTTATTCAGATGACCTAGATGTCGATGTCGACTATATTCTACTATATATATATTATATATATATTATATATAGATATATATATATATATATATTTATAGATATATATATATAATATATATATATATATATACTAGAGATCGGACAGTTTAGCAATCATCATCACACTTTACAGACCATTAAGTACCTTAAAATAACAACACCATATTTTTTCGATAACAAAATTATACTTTTCGTACCAAAAGTCGTGGGCAGTAAATAACTTCTATAAGTGAGACAACGATAGAGAGAACTTTCGTGAAAGTTTTTCACCAAAAAGTTATTTATCGTTCAATGAGAAAAACTTCTGTACAGGTCCGACCGTTAACAGATGTAACGGAATAGTTATTTACTCAATTGAAGCAAATAATTTTCGAACGAGATTAAAGTTTGCAGCCCGATCACACGTCTGAAAAGCGGATGCTTCCCAAAGATAGTATACCATACCATACCATAATCATCTCAAAGGAAATCGACAGTCACAATACCTGGAACGGAATTATATTTCGCATAGGGAGATAACGTCATATGACAAAACAAAATCTTGGGATTTATGGGATATATTCGGCTTTATAGGATGTAATTTGTTGGAAGAAAGCACCCCCTCACCCGGTTCTTTGTAGTTGCTAACAAAATGTTATATGTCAAGCGTTTGGAAAAATGTTTCACTTGCTCAATAGGCGGATGAGAACTGCATGTGAAAAATAATTTGTTTATATGAATGTAGCAATCATCATCATCGGTATAGCATACTATGTGGTTTCACGTGTTGTGTTTCATATAAAATAAATTTAATAATCATCGGGTACTGAGCCCTCGCACCGACCCCTAAGGGCGTCGGGATTGTTCTAGTTTAATAATACATACAAGGTGTACCTTATCATTTCTTGCATGAAAAATTTGGCTTAAGGTTGTATATTCATACACATATAGACATTTTTATGTAATAATAAGTCAACTTACCACAAATTCTTCTGTAATATATTTCGAGCCCAAAATATAATACAGAAATAAATTGAAAATAATAAACACTTTCATCATATCCACATATTCTATGTATAAAGCCTTAGATGTAAGACCTACTCTATTTAGTCAGAAAGTTCACATGATGTTACACATTTGTTTATAGAAGTATTTCAAAACTATATAAATTTTATATGAAAAAGAATTTTTGTACGTTATAGATTAGTGCTAAAGTTTGTAAAATGCAGGGTTTATTTGCAGCAAATGTTTATTTGTACATAAATATCGGAACTATTAAATCAAACATAATTGTAAATCCTAATAAATGTTATACGACTTCTTAGGGTTAAAACATTCTGAATTATTCTAATTCGATTCAACGTACAATTATATTGTAAAGAGAAGCTTTTCTATATCACATATAGAAAATTGTTATGTAACAAACAAAATAAATAAATTGAAAACACAAATGTAATTATATAAAATGCTCGTGTGTTACTTGACAGTATAAATTAAATGTGATTAAAACCAATTTTAAGTTACAATTTTACTTCCTGAAGCTGATTACACCTAAATTGCAATTTCCACAATACAATGGAACATGTAAGATCGATGTCAGCGGGTAAGTATAGTCTACACCACGGGGGTCACTTATTTCATTCAATATTCATTCACAAGAATTCCGAAGAAGAAACAATAGATTTGTAACTCGAATCGGCCATGCAACATATATATGTCGATGTTGCAGGAGGTCCGATCAGAATAGATGTGGCCAGCAGAATAGATTTGCAAAAAGATTCGAACATTAAATTGGATTTGGAAATTGCCGAAAAGGCAATATTGAAACAAAACCAAAGACCCGTACGTATCAGAATAGATGTGACAAACAGAATAGATGTGGCAAAGAGACTCGAACGTATCTAAATATACAAATAAGCAAACAATCCAACGTTTTCTGTTCTCTTATAACTGTAAGAATTTCAAAAATCTATAGAAATCACCCAAGGTAATGTCAAAGGCCCTACCGAAGTACGTCTCACACCAATCAAATCTAGAAAATCTTATATACAAGGACTAAGTCTTTTTCCCTAAAACCCAAAAACACTTGTTATCCAAAATTTTATTGTCTACAACTTTGTCCTTGGAAGCAACTTTCTACCTCTCATAGTTCTGTAGATTCGGGTCATCGTGTCCAATTATGGAAGTGACCATATACCAGGATTGGACCATATTTCCCCAAAACCCTGAAAAACGTGTTCGGTTAAATTTAATTCTCTAAAACTTTGCCTTTGACTGTAAATCTCCATATTGCATAGTTAAGGAAACATAGACGAAAAACTGTTTTCGTATTTAGCCAAGAATCTCAATTTCGTCCATTCCATTGGTCCCAGTGCCTAGACCCCTATACCGATTCCCACAAAATTTTTTCCCAGTTTTGTGACATCAAATGCTTTCATTTGACACCAAAATGAGGAATTTCCGTGCTATACTTGCTGAGATATTTGCGAAAAAGCTTCACCGACCTTCGAAAAACCATGTTTTTGGTCACTTCCTCGACCATATCTCCGGAACCACTTGACCGATTTTGCTCATCTTCGAACTCGAATCATGGGAGACATGTACCTTTCAGGGAAAAAAAGTTTAGGCTGATCGGTTGAGCCGTTTGAAAAAAAAAGTGGAGACGGACAGACGGACATTTCTTTTATTGCTGATTCGTCATATTTAGACGATAATAGATGCATCCCCCCACTCCCACCTCGCTCTACCCCATGTTACAATAAAATTGTTTGTAGTAAACGTATAGGACCTTTGTACTTCGTACAGCTCCAAAAACCCGTCTCTAGAACTGTGTCGCGATGAAGGGGTTGGCGGTTCGAATCGTTGGCCGTTCAACAGATATCAACGGTACGGTCCAAAAGTAAGGCGCGTAGTCTTTCGATATTGTGAAAGACTTTGGAAATAAAACAGCAAGGTTCTATTAACAATAGTTTTCTGTTAGACTAAGCTTGCATAAACTAAAAGTAAGGTGTATGAGAGTTGCTAATCGAAAGCTGAATGATTTGGCTGAAGTTCTACTACGCCTTATCGTATAGCAGCAAAAACCGTCATGGCTGCGTTGTCTAGATTTTTCTAGAACTTGAGTCAAACTTGTTGCGTCATCTCGTGGTGTTGTGAGATGTTTGCTATACGCTGGTAGATGTCGTGATGTGTTTATTTGTAGTGCAGTAGTTGGATGTTTTTGTATAATTTGATGTGATGCTACACGTCCGAAAAAACGGCGCAAAAAATATCTCCAATCCTGAAATTAAAAACAAATTGAAAAAATTTGAAAATAAAATGCACTAGGCCTGATCTTAGAGCCGACCAAGAGCACTTTGGAGAGGCCTTGATTCATACTTCCATGAACAAAAAAGTTTGCCGTTTTTTTCTCTGCAACACTGCACCCGAAATCACATCATTAAAGAAATATTCACAGAAAAAGCGTAGCGTGAGTAGGGTCTACACTGAGGACTCTATAGTCCGAACCACCTAACAGATTTTGACGAATTTAATTTTCGTGATTTTATGATGTCCATACCTTTTATTTAAGACCTTCAAGAGCGATTTTCGTTATAATCTCGCAGAGATATAAGTCAAAAAGTTCAATCAACCTTCGAAAAACCACGTTTTTTACCACTTTTTCGACCGTAACTTCGAAAGTTTTCGACCGATTTTGCCCAAATTGAATCTTTTCATTAATTTTCTGATTATCTTTCAAGAAAAAAAGTGGAAAACATATGCAAGGGACCCGTACGTATCAGAATAGATGAGGCAAACAGAGTTGATGATACGAAAAGACTCGAACGTATTTGAATAAATATTGCCTTAAATCTTAAGTGTCCACATTAAATTGTAATGGAAATTGCCGAGGGGGCAATACTGAAAAACCCTTCGGACGGCTAAAAAAAGCCTCTCGAAAGTGCAAAACTGACCCCCAAATAGACAAAAATGTTCACCTCAATTTTTTCTACAACATAGTAAAAAACCTTTTTTTTTGTCTAGGGCCGACATTAAGACCGACCTAGGGTTTTCAGGAGAGGCCACGGACAAATACTTACATACACAAAAATATTTCCCTCCATTTTCCCTTCAACATAGTGAAAAACCATTTTTTTTGTCTAGGGCAGACCTTAGGACCGACCTAGGGCCATAAGGAAAAACGTTTCTTCCATAAATTGTCGGCCATGCCCAGATCTTTCAAACAAAAGAAAATTATGAAAATCGGAAATTTACTCGAGTTACGTGCAAAAGACCAAAACCCACTTAAACGGCCCTAGCTCGACGGCCCTTGGCCTGACAGTGCCCAGATTCACTCCCATAAAAGATATTTCGATTAAATACCTTTCAGGAAAAAAAAAAGTTTTTGAAAATCGGTTGAGTTTTACTCAAGTTATCGCGTTGACGGACGGACATTTTTTTTATTGCTGATTCGTCATCTAAGGACCATGATCGATGCTCCCATCTACTACGGGGAGTACGGGTCTAAAAGTGTTCAATTCAAATTTTATAATTTTCGTGTTCAAACTTTCAACAATTTCCAAAGTTCCTTTCCAGAATACTTTCATTTTTTTTCTTCATGACATGTAATGTACTAATGTATGCAACCTGGCTGGTCTTATGTATGCATGATATTTGCCTTAAATATCATGCATCCTGCCGACTGACCCTTGACTGCTTTTCATTTTTCAATAAAGCTAAATACAACAATTTTTTCAATAAAAATCATAACATAACCAACCATTTTCCACAATCATCTGATTTTGTGTTCAACTTATTCCCATGTCACGATCTGGGACCTTAGACCATGAACCTTAGATGACGAGTCAACAATAAAAAAATGTCCGTCCGTCCGTCACCGCGATAACTTGAGTAAAACTCAACCGATTTCCAAAAACTTTTTCTTCCCTGAAAGGTAATCGAAAAATCTTTAATGTGATTGAATCTGGGCACTGTCAGCCTAAGGGCCGCCGAGCTAGGGCCGTTTAAGTGGTTTTTGGTCTTTTGTACATAACTCGAGTAAATCTTTTCCGATTTCTATACATTTTTTTTTGTTTGAAAGATTTGGGCAAAGCCGACAATTCATGGAAGAAACTTTTTCAAATTTGAGTCCCTGGACTTGGTTAGGGCACCTAAACCGAGTCTATGCTAGGACCATTCGTGTTTTTTCTACATAACTCGAGTAAATCTTTTCCGATTGTCATAAACTTTTTCTTGTTTGAAAAATCTGGACATGGCCGACAATTTGTAGAAGAAACTTTTTTGATTTTGAGCCCTTGGACGTACCTAGGGCGCTAAAAACGAGTCTCTGCTAGGGCCCTACATTTTTTTTGTACATAACTCGAATATAAATCTCTTCCGATTTTCAAAAAAAAAATTTAATCGAAAGGTTTAGGAATGTCTCACATTTTATGGAAGGAAGTTTTTTGATAAGATGCCCTTGGACCCTGAAACTAGGCTCAACGTGTTTTTGTTTACATAAATCGGGCAAATCCTAACCGATTTTGTGGATTCTTTTTCTATTTGAGAGGTAAGCGTGTACCGAATTATATTCATAAACAAATTTGGGCCTGTGCTTGGGGCTCAGGTGGGCCTCTGGTCGGTCCTAAGGTCGGGCCTAACCAAAAAAACATTTTTTTGTCATATTGCAGAGCAAATTGAGGGAAAAAATTTTTCTATGGAAGTATGTGTCAAAGGCATTTCCTTATGGCCCTAGGTCGGTCCTAAGGTCTGCCCTAGACAAAAAATGGTTTTTTGCTCTGTTGTAGAAAAAATTGAGATGAACATTTTTGTCTATTTGGAGGTTAATTTTGTACTTTCGGAAGGCCTTTTTTGCGACATTTCTTCGGACGGGTTTTTCAATATTGTCCTATCGGCAATTCCAATACAACTTAATGTGGACGTAATTTCACATACTTAAGAGGTAAGGCAATATTGGCTTAAATACGTTAAAGTCTTTTCGTAACATCAACTCTGTTTGCCACACCTATTCTGATACGTACGGGTCCCTTGAAAACGATTCAATTTCGTCTCCGTTACATGATGATTTCTCATACGGAGTTCTCTCTTTTCTACGGAGAACTTTTTTTTGTGCAAACCACGGCGAAGTTCGGAGCGATTAACACTACTTAGCATCTAAAGCATATCTGCGAGTGGATACGAATCTATAAAGTTCGAACAACAAGTGAATACAGTGTGTTGAGCATTCATTTTCTCTAGTTTCAAACTTACACAGGTTACATATTTGTTAATCATCAACTTTTGTGTATCATTAAAGTTCTTGTGATAAAGAGTATACGTGAAGTTCTTCACTACACCTTGGTAAGTTTCAATTCAAGTTCCGAATTCCGCATAAAAGCGCATCTGAAGGAAAGACGCCATTTTGTCATTGCAAAATTTTGTATTCCAAATTTTTATTTTATTCTCCTAATAATCGTTGTCTTTCGTTGACTACTACAAATTGTAGCACCCTTTATCACATCTGTCCTGCTGTTTAGACCCGCACACTGACCTAAGATCCAGAGTTAACCTAAAAAGTAATTTTTGGTATGTTTTAGAGGGGATTGAGAGCCATGCGTCTAGAGCTGAGGGCGACTGAAAGATTAATCGAAGAGATTCTTACCTTCGGGGCCGTTCATAAATTACGTAAGGGTTCGCGCCTCGCGTGACAAATTGTGACAGGGACAGGGGTTGTCTCTAAGCATGCATTACGTCACGCAAAAATTTTTTAAAAGCTTAGAAATACTCGAAAGCTGTTGGGTCCATTGGAATCAGTTTCACCGAGCTCTTCGCCATGCCTCCTTTTCCACATGGGAGTAGTATTTCGTAGTAGTAATATGGAGCGAAGCTACTTTTACGTCCTATCAAGCGAGAGTGTTTTTCAAAATGATAATAATACGATGATATTAACGAATTTTGATGCAAAAACTTTCTTTTCCCTGAAAGGTAGTGGAAAAAACTTTTATGGGATTGAATCTGGGCACTGTCGGCCCAGGGGGCGCCGAGCTAGGGCCGTTTAAGTGGTTTTTGGTCTTTTGTACATAACTCGAGTAAATCATTGCCGATTTTCAAAAACTTTTTGTCTTTGAAAGTTATGGACATGGCCGAAAATTTATGGAAGAAACTTTTTTGATCTTGAGCTCTTAGACTTAACTAGGGCACTAAAAACGAGTCTCTGCTAGGGCCAAACGTGTTTTTTGTACATTACTCGAGTAAATCTTTTGCGATTTTCAAAAAAACATTTTTAATCGAAAGGTCTGCGAATGCCTAACAATTTATGGAAGAATTTTTGTTTACTAGGGCCCTACTTGTTTTTTACACATAAGTTGAGTAAATTCCATCCCATTTTCTTGATTATTTTTCTATTAGATAGGTAATCAAAGCCTTAAGAGCATCCTAGAAAAAGTTTGGGCCCGGGCCGAGCCTAATAATATTAGGGTGGATCGATCTCCACGAAATATTTTGGAAAAATTCAAATATTTTGAAAACTATTAGAGATAGAAGATCGGTGTCAAAGGAAAAATTGTTTGGTTTCGGTGATACGCATCTCATGATGCCTGCCAATACGGCCGCTAATGTTAGTGTGGATCGATCTAGACAATATATTTTCGTAAGATTCAAACATTTTGAGAACTTTACTGATAGAATGTCAATAGCAATCTTTTTTGCATATGGAAGTATTGGTCAGAGGCCTATTCTAAATGCTCTAGGTTGGTTCTAAAATCGACCGTAGTACAAAGGACTTTTTTTTGAAAAGATGTCTGAAAACATATGCGGGGGACCGGTACGTATCAGAATAGATGCGGCAAACAGAGTTGATGTTACGAAGAGACTCGAACGTATTTAAGTAAATATTGCCTTAACTGTTAAGTGTATGAAATTACGTCCACATTAAGTTGTATTGGAAATTGCTGATAGGGCAATATTGAAAAACCCGTCCGAAGAAACGTTGTAAAAAAACCTTTCCGAAAGCACAAAATTGACCCCCAAATATAGAAAAATGTTCTACTCAATTTTCTCTACAACATAGAAAAAAACCATTTTTTGGGCTAAGGTCGACCTTAGTACCGACCTAGGGCCCTAAGTAGAGGCCTTGGACACACAATTCCATAGCCAAAAATGTTTCCCTCAATTTCCACTGCAACAACGCAAAAAAATTTTTTTTTGGCTAGAGCCGACCTTAGGACCGACATGGCCCACTTAAGCCCTAAGCACAGGCAAAAGTTTCTTTTATAAACGGCCTAGATCTTTCAAACAAAAAAAAAGTTTTGAAAATCGGAAAAAATTCACTCGAGTGATGTACAAAAAACACATAGAGCTCTAGCAGAGACTCGTTTTTAGTGCCCCAGCTAAGTCCAAGGACACAAATTCAAAAAAAAATCTCTCATAAATTGTCGGGTGCTCAGGTCTTTCAAACAAAAAAAAAAATTTGAAAATCAGAAAAGATTTTCTCGAGTTATGTACAAAAGACCAAAAACCACTTAAACGGCCTTAGCTCGGTGGCCCTTGGGCCGAAAGTGCCCAGATTCAATCCCATAAAAGATTTTTCGATCACCTTTTAGGGAAAAAAAAGTTTTTGAAAATCGGTTAAGTTTTACTCGAGTTATCGTGTTGACAGACGGACGGACGGACTGATGCGTTTACTACCACGTTTGTTACATTGCGAATTCGAACCCGGGAGTAAGGGAGAAACTTTTTTGTTGCCTCCAGATGACAAATCAGCGAAAAAACAATGTCCGTCTGTCAGTCTATCGGTCTGTCTGTCCGTCAACACTCTTGACCGATTTTCAAAAACTTTTTTCCTGAAAGGTAGTCTTAAAATCTTTTATGGGATTGAATCTGGACACTGTCGGCCCAAGGGCCGCCGAGCTAGGGTCGTTTAAGAGGTTTTTGGTCTTTTGCACATAGCTCGAGTAAATCTTTTCTGATTTTCATAAAATTTTTTTGTTTGAAAGATCTGGGCATGGCCGACAATTTATGGAAGAAACTTTTTTTAATTTGAGTCCTTGGACTTAGCTAGGGCACTAAAAACGAGTCTCTGCTAGGGCTCTAT
>CM055405.1:32173198-32191771 GCA_029228625.1 Pseudolycoriella hygida | reverse complement strand
GGGCTCAAGTGGGCCTCATGTCGGTCCTAAGGTCGGCCCTAACATAAAAAAATGTTTTTTGCTATGTTGCAGAGCAAATTGAGGGAAACATTTTTGTCGATGGATGTATGTATCCGAGGCCTCTACTTAAGGCCCTAGGTCGGTACTAAGGTCGACCCTAGCCCAAAAAATTGTTTTTTCTATGTTGTAGAGAAAATTGAGGAGAACATTTTTCTCTATTTGGAGGTCAATTTTGTGCGTTCGGAGAATTTTTTTACACCGTTACTTCGGACGGGATTTTAATATTGCCCTACGGGCAATTTCCAATACAGTCTAATGTGAACAACAATATTTACTTAAATACGTTCCAGTCTTTTCGTAACATCAACTCTGTTTGCCGCATCTATTCTGATACGTATGGGTCCCTACATATGTTTTTATTGCTGATTCGTCGTCTAAGGACCATGATAGGTGCTCCCCCCTACTCCCGTGTCGAAATTCGACTGCTTACAAACGTCGTGGTAAACGCATAAGACCCATTTTCGAAGAACTTCGTTCTTCGTACGGGTCTAAAAAGTTTTTACGTCTTTTTAAATATTTTGAATGGGTTTCTTGAATATTTGGAGAGACACCGTTTCTTCGGACGGGGTTTTCAATATTGCCCTTTCGGCAATTTCCAATTCTATTTAATGTGGACGTCATTTCATACACTCCAGAGTTATGCAATGTTCACTTAGATACGATCGAGTCTTTTTGTAACATCTATTATGTTTGCCACTTCTATTCTGATGCGTACGGGTCCCTTTCAAATGTTTATTAAAGAGACTGTTTTTGCATTTTCAGTCAAATTTTTGCAACTTGCATTCGGACTAATGGATACAACACAAAGCCTCACTGCGGAATCATCGTCGGAGCAAATGCCGCAGAGCGAAAGTAAATGATTAAAAGCAAACGTTTGGACTCGAAATTAATTTATTTCTTACAAAAATACAACAGGCAAACAACTGACACTATTGCTAATTGGCGAGACAGGCGTTGGTAAATCTACTTTTATCAATGCGTTTGTCAATTACCTTTTGTTTGATGACATCGACGATGCAGTTAACAATTTGCAATGTCTCATTCCAACAAGCTTCCACGTGTACGATGATTCGATAAATGACATGAGAGAGTGTTTTTTCGGCAGTCCAGACGAGAATGAACACTGTGATAAAACACAATCTAGCACCCAAACTTGCAGATGCTATAACTTCCAAACCGGTAAGCAAAATTATCAAGGTCTCCGACAGGTCCTCTATTGCTTCGTGCCGCTGTTCATCCGTCTGTTTATCCGCACGATAACTTTTAAACGGTTGATCTTAGGGATATGAAACTTAGATGAAAAGTTTCTCAGATCAGAAAAACTTTTAATGTCAAAAAACGACAGCGATTTCCACCGAAAATGGCCGATAAGATCGTTGTGGAAGCGTGGTGGTGGTGAAAGTTTGAAAAAAAGAAAAGAAATTAGGAAAAAATGTCTTATTTCTCAGGCGGATCTCGGATCGGGGTGCGAAGGGTCTGGCGATGCTTGAAAATTTAGTGACTTAGAATGAGAAAAAATTATGCAAAATCCAGTAAAAATCATTATATTTGATGGTTGTATGCTATTTTCGAAGTCGTTTGCCAATCATGGCCTCACGGTAGTAAGGGACCGTGACGCAAGTCTTACACGCCAAAAAATTCACAAGAAATTTTTTCGTAGAATAAGAAACATATATACAGGCAGGCGCGCCGACTTCTAGGTAGCGTTGGGTGCCAACACAAAGCGTCATGATAATTTTCGATTTAGGTCATTTGTAGCTCAGATTTTAAATATTTGAATATTATCAATTCTAAATAACTCAACGTAATTTTGTTTAAAAATTGTTTTTGCGTATCAAAGCTTGTAAGCAGACATAAAGACTTGCGTCACACCTCCTCTGAAAGAGGTTTTTTTGCGGTATAAGGGGCCGTTCATAAAGGTTGTCACGCCAAAATAGGCTTTTTTCGCACCCCCCTCCCCCTGTCACGCTAGTGTCACGCCAGCCTCATACCCCCCCCCCTGGCACGCTAGTGTCACGCCAGCCTCATCCCCCCCCCCCCCTGGTGTGACGTCACGCTTACTTAGCATGACACTCAAATTTGAAGAAATATTAGCACTAAATGCTAATGAGTATGTTACAGTACGTTGCATGACAGACAGAAGAACAAAAGCTAACAGAATAGAACCATTTTCGAAAATATGCCGTACCTTACGGTAACAGAGTTTCACAGTTGTGTGGATCAGTTTTTGTTCTCCCGACTGAGCTACGTAGCTTTTTTTTAGACCCGTATGAAGTAAGTGTCTACAGTGTTTGTCACTACGTTTGTAACATTGGGTTCTAAAAAACGAAATCTGCAAAAAATGTCCTTCACACTGTTCGTCTGTGCCCCTATTTTTCGGCCAAATCTGAACCAACCTTGATATCCGTCGTTTTGAATTTGAGAGATTGGGTCTTTCGATCATGATTTTGCAATCACTGTTCTTTTGACACGAATCGTACGGGTCTAGCGCAAGTCCTACGCTTGATTATATGATTAAGTGACTCCTTTCACTGTTGCGCCTCGCCCGACCCGAATTCGGCGTTCGAAGCTTATGACGCACGGGTGCAACTACTTTTATCGTAGTTAGCGTGACGTCACGCAGCTCTCACACCCCACCCCCCTTCCCCCTGTCACGCTCTGTCACGGATGTCCTAGAACCCCCCTCCCCCCCTCGGCGTGACATCCTTTATGAACGGTCCCTAACTATGAAGAACTGCCGCCATAGACTTCGCTAGGGGTTACAAGTTTGCTCATAGTGATCGTTGGATTGTTTTCATTCTCCAAATCTTTCTGTTTTTTTCGCTATTTCAACAACAATATTTGTTTCAAAACAGGCAATATTACGCTGAAAATCATCGATACGCCTGGAATAGCTGATTGTCGTGGTGTGAATACTGATGTGTTGAATTTGAAACACATTTTGTCATTCATTGCCAATTACGATGAATTTAATGCTATTTGTGTTCTGTTGAAGCCTAACAACGCAAAAGTTGGTGTTGTTTTCAAGTACTGCGTCTTGGAGCTGCTCACACATTTGAATAAAAGTGCAGCGGAGAATATCCTATTTCTGTTCACCAATTCACGTGGCACTTTCTACAAGCCCGACGACACAGCCCAACCATTGCGCAAAGTTCTAAAAGACATCCGTTCGAAACCGCCGCATGTAGAAATCAAATTTGAAAAAGAAAATTATTTCGCCTTCGATAGCGAAGCGTTCAGATATTTGGTTGCCAAAAGTGAACCGAATAACGTTGTATTTGAGACTGCTGCACATGCTGATTTCGAGAAGAGTTGGCAACAATCTGTTGCTGAATGCGAGCGTTTGTTCAGGTAGTTTGATATGCCAAATAATCATGAGGCAATTGAACGAACATTTTCTACCTTTTCAGACGCATTTTGGAACTGAAACCACACTCGGTGCGAGACACAATATCCATTAACGATATGAGAACCAAAATCCTCAATTTGAGAAAACCAACCGTTCTCATCGCGGAAAATATTGGCAATGAAATCAGGGCTTGTGAGAGACATGAGAAAAAAATCAAGGAATTCACCGGCGATATCGAGGAACTCGAAAAGGAACTGTACACTCCTGCATTGGATATTGTGTCGACACAGTTGGAAAAACCTATTACGGTCTGCAGTGATCCAGCCTGTTGTGAGAAGAAGCTATTTAACAATACAACAAAATTGCATTACAAATCGATTTGCCATAAGCCTTGCTATTTGGACAATTCTGACGGAAACATTATTGGGAATATTGCCCTGCTAGACTGCAATGCTTTCAACAAATACAAAATAAATGAAGGGACTTGGTATGATCCAAAAACGTTCCATCCTGATAACGAATTAAAACTCAACGAAGAAGGCCTTGCTTACGGTTATAACGCGATACGCACCAAGTCTGAAGACTGCTTCAAGTGTTCGCATTCGTACCAAAGCCACTTAACAATAAATTATGAAACAAAAGTAGTCGAGAAGAAGTTGAGAGACGATAACAAATATGAGCGGATAGAAACCACTTACTCTGACATCGGGAGACGTCAGCGGCAAATTGAACTATTGAAAAAAAAATCGAAGATCTGAAGGGGGAACTACACTTCATAACTGAATGTTCTGCATATTTTTCGTGCTTTCTCATGGAAAATGCCATCACACCGTTCAACGATAGAATATATCAATTGTTGCATTGCTAACGAAAGTAAAGGAGATGGAGATGCAACGGTTATCAAAGGTCTTCAAGATATTCTCGACGCATATCAGAGAGAAAAATCAACAATTGAAAAACTGTACGCGGAATCAAGCCGAGACTTAATAAGTAGTAATGAGATTGACGGTAAAATGAGACAACTATTCGAACTGAAACATTATGGGCATGTCATTAAACATCACATGGACTTGGAGGCTCAAGGTCGTCAATGTACTAAACGGGCTCAGGAGATCAACATTCCGATTGAAACAGCAAAATCCTCAAAAATTATACAAGTACTCAAAACACTCTGTTCGAAACTGAGATTTTGGTAATTTTAATAAACATTCGACATAAAATTTGGCGTAAATTGTCAAAAATGTAATTATACTATATTCACCTAATTGAATTAAAAAAACTTTTTAGTTCTCAGATTTTTGGATGTTTCATTGGTCGCCGCTCTCCTAGTAAGTTTCGTAACGTAATAAGTTATTAGGGGCCATCCATAAATGACGTCCAGTTATTTTGACAGTTTTTGCCCCCCCCCCCCCCAAAGATTGAGGTAAAAGAAATTATTATTGTTGAATAAATACATTTAAAAGCCACTCACAATTCTTCATCCTACTTCCAATTGTTTAACAAAAATCGAAAAACTAAAAGTGCTGATTTCGTCGTTTACGACTCATCAGTACACCTTGTCTTAAGACCATGTGTATATCAGCAACGATGGCCATAGAATGATGCTCCAGACTATGTGAACTCGCCTTTTATACAATCCAGATCCTACGATTGGATGCATACCATTTCGTTTGAGCCAACCTGGAGCCAATAAGTCAAGCGCCGCAGGCAATTTTTTTTTTAATTATAGTGTTCAACTGATGTAAGTAAGATTTTCATGCAAAGCGCAACAGGCAAAAATTTTGAACCGCCTGTTATCGTTCTTAAGGTAAATCGAAGAACCGTTCAATCGCCGCATCGAGAAAAGCGCCGCAGTCAAAAACTTTGGACTGCTTTTCCTCGTTTTTTAGGTAATTCGAAGAAATTGCTCAATAGCCGCAGCGGCTGAGGCGCCGCACCGCAGGCGAAAATTTTGAACTGCTCTCTATTGTTCAACTCAACAGCGTAGTGGTTAACACGTCTGCTTGCTACTATGAAATTGAGTTGCCAGTGCGTTGGTTCAAAAGTCAACCGCGGATAGATTTGTAAACAAAACAAAGTTGACTTAATCGGTTCAAGACAAGTGAAGTTGAATGTAGCTCCATCGTACGGCTTACCGGTGGAAGGCATTGCTGGGAGGTGCCGGTATTCTACTCCTATTAGTTTTCGCTCCTAGCACATCTCATAGATGGCACTGGGTTTGTCGCACAGCTTACCACTGGCACACTAAAAAAATTTCTGGTAATGAAAACATCTCAAAAACGAGTCATCAGCCCCCCCCCCCCCCACTAGATACGGCGCTGTTATCGCCTCCAGCGAGCAAATGCCTTTTTGCGACATAGCATCCCGGAGAATTGCTTCCAAATGCGATGTTGTAGAGAAATCTTTTTTTATGTCGAGAGGGAACGACAGTATAGATCAGATGCTTTCATTTGATTTGACACCAAATACCAACAATTTCCGTGCTATATTTGCTGCAATATTAGCGAAAACGTTTCGCCGCCCTGCCCTGGTGAAAATAAAAGTCTTAAAAGTTCGAAAAACGTATACTCACGGTCTCAAAATATATGGGAGTTGAGACCGTCAGTATACGTTTTTTGAACTTTTGAGACTTTTACTTTCACCAGGACGGCCGTGTCACTTTTTCGACCCTCCGGAACCACGTCACCAATTTTGCTCATCTTTGAATTTGAATCATTGCACATATGTACCTTTCAGGGAAAAAAAGTTTAGGGTAATCGGTTCAGCCGTTTCAAAAAAAAGTGGAGATGGGCGGACAGACACACAGACGGACATTTTTTTATTGTAGATGATAATAAATGTATCCCCCCAACTCCCACCTCGATCTACCCCATGTTACAATAAAGTTGTTTGTAGTAAACGTATAGGACCTTTGCACTTCGTACGGGTCCGAACATAACCAGAATATATGTGGCAAACGTAATAGATGTTGCAAAAAGACTCGAACGTATCTAAAATCTAAATATAGAAATGAGCAAACAATCCAATATCCAATTTTATATATATGAGAATTTCAAAAATCCATGGAAATTACCTAAGATAATGTCAAAGGCACTACCGTAGTACGTCTGAGACCATTGATTTCGATGGCCCAAATGTTCTCCCCTGCTTACTTACTTTACTTTTACTGCGCTACAGCCACAGGTGGGCGTTGGCCTGATCGAGAATCTGGTTCCTTTGCTAAACTTTGCCAACTTCTTACTCCCAGCGCCCGAGGATCTGATTCGACGCCATCTATCTTTCGCATTTTCGGGCGACTCACTCTCCTTCGCCCTTCTGGATCGTTTCGGAATAGCATTGAGGAGGCTCTGTTTCTATCGATACGTGCTAAATGCCCCGCCCACCTCAATCGTTGTACTTTCACTAGTGCTATTATATCAGGTTCGCCAAAATCACGTTTTATTTCAAAATTGTATCGCTGCCGCCACCTTTCTCCTTCGCGCATCGCTCCAAAGATTGTACATAGTACTTTACGCTCGAATACGAGCAGTAGCTGTTCGTCACTTTTCTTCATCGCCCAAGATTCGCATATGTAGAATAGAACTGGGCGAATGAGCTTTTTGTAAACATGGCAATTCCTTTTTTTTCGATATTAATTTTTTGTTTTATGAGGGCGTAATGGCAACTGCTTGCCGCCATGATACGCCTTTGTATTTCATTTCTGGTGTATTATCGCCATCTGGACGTATCAATGCTCCAAAATAAATGAATTCATCAACTACCTCTAAGTTGTACATCCTTATCACGCCTCCTTGTTGATTGGCTACTGAATTTGGCTCGGTCTTCATATACTTGGTTTTCGATTCGTTGATTATCAAACCCATTCTTTCCGCTTGGGTTCTCAAATTCATGAAAGTGTCTACTGCTACTGTCTGTGTATAACTGACAAGATCCAAATCGTCGGCAAAGCCCAGAACTTGGACCGCTTCATTCGCCAGTGTCTTGTAGGTTTGGATTCCATCACGCCTCATCGCAATTTCCAAAGCCAAATTGAAGAGTATGCAAAACAGAATATCGACCTGCTTCAACCCTTCCATTACAGCGAAAACAGCAGACATGTCATTTTGCACTTTAACACGATATTTGGTGCCATCCAATGTCGCTTTCACAAGTCGAATCAATTTTGTTTCAAAGCCCAGCTCTTTCATCGCAACATAGAACCCCTTACGTTTTGTCTTATCTCGTCTGAATCCACCTTGGTATTCCCCAGTGACATTCTTAGCACGTGGATTTAGCCTATCAAACAGCACTCGTGCAAAAATCTTATATATTTATGTACCTCTCGCCTTCGGCTCGAACCGCCATGCCCACACGTCAAAATAACAATTTTAGCAAGAGGTGCATGCAATATTTTATCTACCGCGAACAGATATATCGAGATAAATGAAAATGGTTTAGACGGATAAATGCGACATAACTGTTCAAGGTAGATAATAGTAGTTTGTGATACAACTTTCGTGTGAAGGTAGTTTAACGATCTAGATGTGAGATTGCTGATACAAGCCGAAAGCGAGTTCGGTAACACATCGTGAGCGTTAATGTACCAGCATACGCAACGTGTATCAAACAATGTTTTTTGCAATTCACCAACAAAAAAAAGCATTCATATACTTTTCGTCAGTCTTGAACTTTTTTTGCGTAAAATGTTGTCATGTTACGAATTTTTTTCACATCTCGTAAAAAAAATTGTCTCTCTTTGCAACTTGTTGCATAAATTACTATTTTTACAAAATGTACGAACAATCAATGAAATAATGGAAAGGACAAAGAACCTTTGTCTGTATCCAAATGACAAATTTCCCCGAGAAGGACATCACCAGTCAAAGTTTGTACAGCAAATTTAAAAAAATCGATTCCTTTGCGTGAGCCTAAAACAATTCCAAAATATTATCTTTCGTTAAAAACTTAACTAGCCATCAACAATTTCGTTAGGAACATCCCTTCCCGCAACTCCCATGGTTCATCACTTTTATTACAAAAATTCGTTCTTTTGTTCTCTTGCGTTCAGTAAATTTTTTTTTTTGCTAAATTGTTCGTGTTTTACTGTTAACCATTACCAAAGGCGAAGTGCTGAAAGTTATTAGAAAATTATCATTTTCTTAAATTTAAATTATTATTTTTGTTAGCTTCGTTTCCAATTTCGTTAACCAATTGTTGTACAAGTGGAATTCAGGTAAATAATTTAAATTATGACGGGATACGACCATATGTATATGAGCAACGATGACCGTAGAATGATACTCAGACTATGTCAACTCTTCTTTTATACAATCCAGATCCTACGATTGGATGCATGTCTTTTCGTTTGAACAATTTGAAGTAAAAGAATTGTGAGTTTGTTTCGGTTATTTTTTAATTTAAAATTTGACAATTCTTTTACTTCCAGAATTTAATTCTATTTATTCTATCAGGTGCACTGGACGTCACGTTTCTCATACATCCGGTTTAGGATAGGGAGGAAAAAAAAATTGTTTTTTGGTTAGGGTCGACCTTAGGCCTACTGCAGCCCTAAGCACAGGCACCGGGCCCAAATTTGTTTTTGAATATAATTCGGTATTCGATTACCTCTCAAATAGAAAAAGAATCAACAAAATCAGTTGGGATTTATCCAACTTATGTAAGCGAACACGTTGCGCCCTAGAAGAAACTCAATTCTAGGGTCCTGACTGAGTCCAAGGGTTTCTAATCAAAAAGTTTTCTTCTATAAAACGGGAGACAGTCCTTTTGATAAAAAAAATTGAAAATCGGAAAACATTTACTCGAGTTATGTACAAAAAACACGAATGGCCCTAGCATAGACTCGGTTTTAGTGCCCTAGCTAAGTACAAGAATTCAAATCCAAAACATTTTCTTCCATAAATTGTCGGCCATGCGCAGATCTTTCAAAGAAAAAAAAATTATGAAGATCGGAAAAGATTTTCTCGAGTTATGTACAAAAGACCAAAAACCACTTAATCGGTCATTGCTCGACGGCCCTTGGGCCGACAGTGCCCAGAGTCAGTCCCATAAAAGATATATCGATTAAATACCTTTCTGGAAAAAAAAAGTTTTTGAAAATCGGTTGAGTTTTACAGACGGACGGACGGACATTTTTTTTATTGTTGAGGACTGTCATCGAAGCTCCCCCCTCCTCCCGGGTCGAAATTGGGGTGGTTACAAACGTCGTGGTAAACGCATAAGAACCCTTTTCGAAGAACTTCGTTCTTCGTACGGGTGTAAATATTTGCTCATCTTTGTTATCACTTGCTAGTGCTCCTGCCATTATCGGCATTACAAAAATAGCAAAGTAAGTTGAATAAAAGATTTTTATTTTTCGTTCCTAAAACGGATTCCTCGTCTATTCGACTCCAAAACTTCGTTCGATGAAGAAATAAAAGTGTTCCCTTTATAAGTCCGTGCAACTGAACTTGGTTCATTTTTAGATTTTCTCTGACCTTTCACTGGCGACGAATAAAATGTCACTGCAATCTGTGGCATGATTTATTATTTCAAAAAGGTCTCCTCATCGACACAAACTTATTGATTTTAAGAGTTGCATTACGGGGCGAACTTCAAACAACCAACAAAGAATTCACTAAAGTAATCATTAACGTAAACATAGCCAAAGACCCGTACGTATCAGAATAGACGTGGCAAAAAACTCGCACGTATCGAAATACAGAAATGAGCAAACAATCCAATATTTTATGTTCTTTCATGATTATAAGAATTTCAAAGATCCATAAAAATCACTTAAGGTAATATCAAAGGCCCTACCGAAGTACGTCTGGAACCATCAATTTTGATAACCGAAATGTTCTCCTCTGCACCATATCACAAAGAGGATCAACGTAGTTTCTTCAAGAAATCCTGCAACTTTTTTCTCTAAAGTGAAGAAGAGATAAGCGTCATCCCTCGCAATTCTAGAAGTTGCTTTATCCCGGGATTTGGTAATTTTTTCCTAAAACCCTGAAACACGTGTCCTCTAAAATTGTATTCTCTACAACTTGCCCTTGACATCTGCTTTCGTATATGGCCAAGAAACTGAATTTTGTCCATTCCATTGGTCCCACTACTTGCTAAGATATTTGCGAAAAAGTTTCACCGATGGACGAAAATCCATGTTCGACCTCCACTTCTTCTACCACATCGTCGGAACTTGACTGATTTTGCTCATTTTCGAACTTGAATCATGGGAGGCATGTGTCGTTCAGGGATGATCGGTCGAGTCGTTTGGAAAAAAAAGTGGAGACGGACGGACGGACATTTTTTTTTATTGCTGATTCGTCATCACTAGACCATAATAAATGTATCCTCCCACCTCCCATCTCGATCTACCCCTTGTTACAACAAAGTTGCTTGTAGTGAACGCATAGGACCTTTGTACTTCGTACGGGTCCAATAACACTGTGGTTTGAAGTTAAAATATTTTTATTTTCTCTAACGTATTTCCATTTAAATATTATTAAAAAAGAACTGACTATTTGAACGTGTGAAAGTAAATCTATGAGATGTATGACGACTTGATCGAATGCGGGACTTCCTCCTTAGAGGTTATACTTGAAGTTGTGTCACACTTTCCCTTCAGTGTCTTTTTATTGGTTCAAAACAAGTGACGTGAAAGGAGGCATGTTTGGAATGCATAAATTACAGTAGAAAAGTTTTGCGTGATCTCCTGGTCCTCAAATAGAAGCTCAAAAGAAGCGTAATATCAGTCCGGTTTGCCTTAATTTCTTAGGAAAAGGTTTCAAGATTTGTAAGTCGAATTCATGCTGAAGAAATTCTACATATTCGCTGATTTGCAAGAAACTTTGTTTTATTAGTATTTTTCTTACGGTAAGTTTTTCTTTAGAAGTATATGAATACGCACCAAATTTTTGTTAATTAGAATTTCCTAGAAAGAGTCTATATGGTGTGTTCCATGCTCTTGAAGCTAACTATTTTTTTATAACAAAATCGAATGTTTGTTTTGTCTCTTATGAAAGAAGACTCGATGTAGCTCATAACAAAATCTCACGAAAAATCCACGCTCTTCATTTGAAAGCGTTTGATTTCGCGACTGGAAAGAACAAAAGATTCTGCACGACTGTTTTGTTCAATTTTGTCACTAATTGGATTTTGTTCCGGAGATATGGTCGAAGAAGTGGAGGTCGGACATGAAAATTTCGAGCGTCCATGAAACTTTTTTGCAAATATCTCAGCAAGCATCGCACGGAAATTGCTCATTTTGGTGTCAAATGAAAGCATTTGATGTCACCAAGCGGGGAAAAATTTTTTGTGGAAATTGGTTCAGGGGTCTGGGCACTGGCACCAATGGAATGGACGAAATTGAGTTTCTTGGCCATATACGAAAACAGTTTTTCGTCTATATTTCCTTAACTATGCAATATGGAGATTTACTGTCAAAGGCAAAGTTGTAGAGGATGAAATTTTAGGGTACATGCCTTTCAGAGTTTTGGGTAGAATTGCCCCAATCCTGGGATATGACCACTTTCATAATTGGGCAAGATGATCCGAATCTCCAGAACTATGAGAGTTAGAAAGTTGGTTCCAAAGGCGAAGTTGTAAATAATCAAATTTGAACGAACACATGTTTCAGGGTTTTGGGAAAATATGGCCCAACCCTGGTATATGACCACTTCCATAATTATGCAGGACGACTCAAATCTCCAGAACTATGAGAGGTAGAAAGTTGCTTCCAAGGGTATAGAATAAAATTTTAGAGAACACGTGATTCAGGTCTTTAGGAGAAAATAGCCCAATCCCTGGATATAATCTTTTCTAGATGTGAATGGTCTGAGACGTACTTCGGTAGGGCCTTTGACACCACCTTGGGTAATTTCTATGGATCTTTGAAACTCTTACAGTCATAAAAGAACGTAAAACGTTGGATTGTTTGCTTATTTGTATATTTAGATACGTTCGAGTCTTTTTGTAACATCTATTCTGTTTGCCACATCTATTCTGATACGTACGGGTCTTTGGTTATTTTTCTCATTTGTTTTGATACATGAATCACATTCATCATTACATCATAACCATATTCTTTTCTTCTCAGCTCTAACTGCTCTAACCGAAAATTTCTTGATTTTACAGTTTCTATAATTCGACTCGACTATGACAGAGCTGATTATTGTCGTAGTATACTATAATAGCGCTGACTATAGTCGAGTGGATCATAATAACAGTATTATGGTCCTGCGCTGAAGTATGGAACCCGACTATGATCGGAATATTATGGTACTATTTTCAGCGATTTTGAGTGCTATAATTGGCTTGTTATAGGCGCCAAGGTAATAAAACTATTTACGCTGCAAAAACTGTATATTATTAACCGAGGGATATAACGGCGCGAGGTGAAGTGAATGTCCGAGGAGCTCTGCCTCGAGAAATATTCACGTACGGAGACTATAATCAAGCCTTATATATTAACCCTTTGGTTAATACAATAGTTTATATCATTTGGGCACGACTCGTGGCTTTTTTTAAATTTTCATTGACGCCATCTGACGTCATGATATTATAGTCGGACTATAATGTAATTTATATTCTAATCGAAAATTATCGGAATTCTATCAGACCCGGTGAACGCAGCCATAGTGCATGCTAGTTTTGTCCTTTTTACAGTCAACCTGGCTGCGTTCACCGGGTCGGGTAGAAATCTTTCGGGTAGACCACAATATGCCTATTATATACCTCCCAGTTTGTATGGAACTCGACTGTAATATGGTCATTATACTCCTACTTTCAGGCATATAAAAGGCTAATTATATGCCCGAATGATATAAAATGCTATTATTAGGCGCTACTCACATAACACTCTAGCTGAATATCATAAGCCACAGCAGCTACAAAATTTTTTTGTTCCACAATATTGCTGAGAGGAACGAGCTGAACAAAATCGATGAATTGAAGTTTCGTTAGACGTCTTCAACTTTTCATGTTATTTGCAAATGAAAGTCCAATGTAGTATGGGTAACGGTGGAATGGTCCGCAGAAAATGTGTATTATGACACTCGAGTCATAATTATATTCCTGGTGTCCAAAAATGTACTTTGGACATGGTAATTCCGTTACATAAACAGCTATCATTGTGGGAGAAACAAGAATAATTTTTACATGTGTCGGGACTGGAAACGGGGTTTTTTCAAAAATTTTCTCGGATTTTCACATGAAAAATATGTTCGATGAAGTGGTTTTTCCCATGTCCCTCACTTCGCTCGGGCTGCATCATGCAAAAAAGCCTGTAAACCACCTCAACGAACAGTAAATAACTATTGTTCTTATATAATCGGGGAATGTGCCGTATGAATTTTATGAACTTTGCTAATTAATTGAACTAATTTGACACGAGTGTGATGTGATTCATCCCATGGAAACTCCAAAACTAAGTTGGTATGAAACGATAGCAACGGTATTCGTATAAATATATGTGCCAGCATCTCAATCACAAACATTTCAGCCGAAGCGTCGACAACTACATATTCTCTGCTGTAGACTCGATAATTGTTTTGTTTATCTAAAACGATGGTTTTGCTCAAAGTGTTTTTGGTTTTTGCTATGTCGTTTTGTCTAGTTAAATCATCGCCTGACAGTGTAAATGGTGAAAGTTCTCCATATAAAAACCAAGACGATGAAGGGAGGGTACGGCACAAAAGATTCCTTTTCAATGTATTCCCGGGCATATTCAATTCGTTTCCTGGAGGATATAACCTTTTCAATGAAGATGATCAAGTTCGCGTTCTGCAACAACAGCAAAGAGTATTGAGGAGGTGAGTTAGAAGAGTCACCAAAGAGTTGCGATTAATTTTGATTTGATTTAAAGGGCTACCGGAGGCTTCAACCAATACAACCAGGGTCCAGGCAATGGTAATCCGTTCAGCAACGACGATTTTTATGTTCAGGGTTTGCTACAACAAAGAAGAGTGAGGCAAAAATATTTTGAAGCGACCGGCGAAAGACTTTACTCGGACCGAGGATACTACGACAACGACAACTATAACAATTACAGATTCAGAAACTAGATGTATTACAGTTGTAAACCAAATAAAACAGTTGAGTGAAAACGAATTGAAAAATAAATTCTACGAGGTTTTCTTGTTGTTTTTCTTCGATACTCATAAGATGTCACCTACGTTCTTTGCATTGATCGATTGGTAGATAGTTTTTCAATTTCACGTTGCTAAAAGGGTAGCTAGGTAAAACTAGTCTGGTAATGCAAGTTGTTGATCGTAGGGCCATTCACGTAAAAAAAAGTTGTCCGAAACCTTAACGCAAATCTATTTCTCGTTTCTCTGTGGGATACTGAAAAAAGTCTAGAACATCAAAACTTGAAAAAATGCAGTTTGTGCTGCCACAAAGCGTCTAAAGATTATATAGAAGCTATACGTTTCCAAAGTCACCTGACGAACGAACCCAAAATCAAACTGACCACATTGCGATCAGTGGAAAGTGGAAAAGCTCGCTCTTAGACGTCCGAAGTCGAAGAAGAGCCGATGTCTATAGCGACCATCACCTGCTAACTGGACTCATCCGCATCAAACTGATAACCCATCGGAAACGCGAACCCACCGCACCAAAACGGTTAGACATCAAAAAGCTCAAGAACGACGAATCAAGCAGAACTTCATTCGACAATTATGGAGACAGTTGCATCGAGTTGCATAAATGACGAAGACGTCGCACAGAAATGGAGAACCATAAGCAATGCCATGCAACAAGCTGGTGAGCGAACACTAGGTTTTCGGAACAATGAGAGGAAAGAATGGATCTCCGACAACACATGGACATTTATTGAAGAACGCAAACGCTGGAAAGAAATCATTAACAGTACGACAGATGCTGGAACGAAGAGACAGGCGAAGCAAATCTACAATGAACTGGAAAACAAAGTGAAAAAGTCAGCTAGAGCCGATAAACGAAAATGGTTGAATGACATAGCAGCTGACAGCAACAACATGCGTGAAATTTATCGGTTAGCTCGACGTATTTCTGGAAAGCGACCTGGCGCAGACAAACCTTTACAAGCTGCTGTTGGAAGTCTACTGACCACGGAATTGGAGCAAAGTGAAAAGTAGAGCACACACTTTGAGGATCTACTCAACAAGCCACTCGTAACAGTCGCCCAAAGTCCAATAGAACTCTCACTGGTTTGAATGAGTCGCCGCCAACCTTGAACGAAGTCACATCAGCAATGAAGCAGTTGAAGAACAACAAAGCACCTGGTGCCGATAACATCGCTGCTGAGCTACTGAAAGCTGACATCAAAGTCAAAACAGAATTGCTGCACCCAATAATTCAGGAAGTGTGGAGATTGGAGGTCGTTCCAGAAGAATTTACCGACGCATTGATCATAAAACTGGCGAAAAAAGGCGATTTGACTGTCTGTAGTAATTGGCGCGGTATCACACTCCTAAACACAATCAACAAGATTCTCTCGATCATCATCCACAACCGAATATCAAAGGTCTTAGAACCAGTGCTTCGCACGTGATATACAAAAATCGTTACGACTGCTTGTCAAGTATGCCGGACAAGTTGGATTGAAGATAAACGTAACAAAGACGAAATTGATGCGCATCAACACAACCGCACCGTGCACTCTGATGATCGAAGGCGAAACGATAAACGGAGTCGAGAGCTTCGGCTATCTTGGAAGCATCTTGTCAAAGGACGGAGGAGCTGACTTGGAAGTACAAAGCCGAATACAGAAAGCGTGCCAAGCATTTTTTTCGCTCAACAACATTTAGAATTCGACACAGCTAACAAGGAACCTGCATATTAGTTTTGCTATATGGCTGCGAGACTTAGAAAATGACATTGACCATCGAGAAAAAATACAAGTCTTCGTCAATAAGTGCCTCAGACGGATACTGAGAATACGCTGGCCAGAAACCATAAGCAACACGGAGCTGTGGAGGATAACCAAATGCCAACGAATAAATCCACTGATCAAACGTCGGAAATGGAATTGGATCGGTCATACCATAAGGCGACCTGTAGGCGACATAGCGAAAACCGCACTAGACTGGAACCCTCAGGGAACGCGAAAGAGAAGCCGACCAAAGCAGACGTGGAAACGAGGGGTTGTCGACGAAGCGAGCAAAACCAGCAAGGGATGGAGTGAAGTCAAGGCGCTCGCAAAGAACCTAATTTAATGGCGACACTTTGTGAACGCCTTATACTCCCGGCCGTGGAGTAGGGCACAGATGATTATGATGATTATACGTTTTCATATAATTTTGACGTTTCCATATAATTTTTAGACGCTTTGTGGCAGCCTCCCTGAATTCTTCCATACTAAGACAAAGACTGCTGGTTCATTCGTGGGTGCTATCAAGTGAAAGGGTCCGAAAATTACGTCCACTCAGGAACTTAGTTACTGTCTTAGGTTGCGCCTACTGTCCATAGCATCTTTATATTTGTTTTCAGCTCAAAATATCGGCCTTCTGACGCCATATTTTCACTGGGATTATTGTGGACTAGGCAGTTTTCTCAAGTCGATTCCGTAACCCCACAAAAAATATTGTTTAATCTCCCACCACCTATTTTGCCCAATGCTTCCAAATTTTTCTTGTAAAGGATAAAGCCATTTCGCAATCAAATTCGTCGTGTAGGGTATCGTTGGAAAGGTGATAAATCAGCGGGAAAAACCCGCTGACCGAAGCAGTTTAAACGGCTTCCGAGCTGTATCTGAATGTTACTCGATCAATATGTGCGAAATCGCTGAAACGTTAGGTGGGGCTGAGACATGTAGAGCACTGGAAAAGGTTTAAACGATGTGTCGTAAAAAATACTTTTTTCCTGATCCCAATGGCGCTTCAGCAAAAAATGACAGAATAGGATCTTACTCACCTTAATTCTTAAAAACTAGCGCAAGGGGGTCACAAATCCAGAACAACTTGATGAAAAAGCTTGATAAAAGTACATACCGTTACAGAGTTCCATAGACGGGAATAAAGTGGATCTTCAGGATGGGCTCCTACTTAGGAACTAAATCGGGAATATCAATTATGGTCTAAGTCTAGGATAGAACCTAAAACGTTCAAATGTCAATGTTCTAAAAGGTGGACCCTCAGGGTGATGGGCTGAGAGCATTTTTTTTTTTGTCCTATAGACAATTGAAAACAGTTTTGTTATCGGAAGTCTTTCACAGTATGTGATAACTTTACATTTAAAATTCATTTTGTCACTTAGGAATTCGCTTTTCAAGATAAAAAAATCCACGTGTCCAGAAAGTTTGCGCAGAACGACACCGACGATATGTAAAACCTTGTCAGACCAAGGCAGTCTGGTGCTGAAATTCTGAGAACGCCTGTCTTTAAGAAGGAGTGAGGTTATTAGTTAGTAACACGATCGAAGTCGGCACCAGGCTGCGTACTTGGGACCATAAAGCTGGGAATAAAGAAGGCAGCCTGATGCTATAGATCTGTGTTCCCCAACTTGGAGGCCATAGTGAGTTGTATACGTCACATAAGTTTCGATTCGGCCCTCTTGATTAGAAAGTCTTAACTGGAGGACGCAGCCTAGTGCCGAGGGACCAAAGTACGCAGCCAGGTGTCGAATTATAAACTTATATAACGTAATGTACTCGCTACTTCATGAGTTTTGACATTTTCAATTTTTCAGTTCGGGGATGCATCTATTATCGTCTAGAGATGACGAATCAGCAATAAAAAAAATTTCCGTCTGTCCGTCTCCACTTTCTTTTTAAACGGCTCAACCGATCAGTCTAAACTTTTTTTCCCTTAAAGGTACATGTCTCCCATGATTCAAGTTCGAAGATGAGCAAAATCGACCAAGTGGTTCCGGAGATATGGTCGAGGAAGTTACCAAAAAACACGGTTTTTCGAGGGTCTTACTTACTTACTTAACCGGCCCTACAACCCATTAAGGGTCTTGGCCTTCTCCAACATGCTTCTCCAACCGGACCTATCCTCAGCTAACGTCTTCCAGCTGGTTACTCCCGCAGTTCTCAGGTTGGCAAAAGCTGCATCGCACCATCTGGATTTTGGTCTGCCTGCACTTCTTTTGCCTTCCGGTTTGGTGATAAAAAGTTTCTTCGGGATACGATTGTCGTCCATACGCTGCACATGACCAAGCCATCGTAGTCTGTTAATTTTTGTTGTTCTAACTATGTCCGGCTC
>CM055405.1:32131060-32172698 GCA_029228625.1 Pseudolycoriella hygida | reverse complement strand
GGTGAACGCAGCCATAGTGCATGCTAGTTTTGTCCTTTTTACAGTCAACCTGGCTGCGTTCACCGGGTCGGGTAGAAATCTTTCGGGTAGACCACAATATGCCTATTATATACCTCCCAGTTTGTATGGAACTCGACTGTAATATGGTCATTATACTCCTACTTTCAGGCATATAAAAGGCTAATTATATGCCCGAATGATATAAAATGCTATTATTAGGCGCTACTCACATAACACTCTAGCTGAATATCATAAGCCACAGCAGCTACAAAATTTTTTTGTTCCACAATATTGCTGAGAGGAACGAGCTGAACAAAATCGATGAATTGAAGTTTCGTTAGACGTCTTCAACTTTTCATGTTATTTGCAAATGAAAGTCCAATGTAGTATGGGTAACGGTGGAATGGTCCGCAGAAAATGTGTATTATGACACTCGAGTCATAATTATATTCCTGGTGTCCAAAAATGTACTTTGGACATGGTAATTCCGTTACATAAACAGCTATCATTGTGGGAGAAACAAGAATAATTTTTACATGTGTCGGGACTGGAAACGGGGTTTTTTCAAAAATTTTCTCGGATTTTCACATGAAAAATATGTTCGATGAAGTGGTTTTTCCCATGTCCCTCACTTCGCTCGGGCTGCATCATGCAAAAAAGCCTGTAAACCACCTCAACGAACAGTAAATAACTATTGTTCTTATATAATCGGGGAATGTGCCGTATGAATTTTATGAACTTTGCTAATTAATTGAACTAATTTGACACGAGTGTGATGTGATTCATCCCATGGAAACTCCAAAACTAAGTTGGTATGAAACGATAGCAACGGTATTCGTATAAATATATGTGCCAGCATCTCAATCACAAACATTTCAGCCGAAGCGTCGACAACTACATATTCTCTGCTGTAGACTCGATAATTGTTTTGTTTATCTAAAACGATGGTTTTGCTCAAAGTGTTTTTGGTTTTTGCTATGTCGTTTTGTCTAGTTAAATCATCGCCTGACAGTGTAAATGGTGAAAGTTCTCCATATAAAAACCAAGACGATGAAGGGAGGGTACGGCACAAAAGATTCCTTTTCAATGTATTCCCGGGCATATTCAATTCGTTTCCTGGAGGATATAACCTTTTCAATGAAGATGATCAAGTTCGCGTTCTGCAACAACAGCAAAGAGTATTGAGGAGGTGAGTTAGAAGAGTCACCAAAGAGTTGCGATTAATTTTGATTTGATTTAAAGGGCTACCGGAGGCTTCAACCAATACAACCAGGGTCCAGGCAATGGTAATCCGTTCAGCAACGACGATTTTTATGTTCAGGGTTTGCTACAACAAAGAAGAGTGAGGCAAAAATATTTTGAAGCGACCGGCGAAAGACTTTACTCGGACCGAGGATACTACGACAACGACAACTATAACAATTACAGATTCAGAAACTAGATGTATTACAGTTGTAAACCAAATAAAACAGTTGAGTGAAAACGAATTGAAAAATAAATTCTACGAGGTTTTCTTGTTGTTTTTCTTCGATACTCATAAGATGTCACCTACGTTCTTTGCATTGATCGATTGGTAGATAGTTTTTCAATTTCACGTTGCTAAAAGGGTAGCTAGGTAAAACTAGTCTGGTAATGCAAGTTGTTGATCGTAGGGCCATTCACGTAAAAAAAAGTTGTCCGAAACCTTAACGCAAATCTATTTCTCGTTTCTCTGTGGGATACTGAAAAAAGTCTAGAACATCAAAACTTGAAAAAATGCAGTTTGTGCTGCCACAAAGCGTCTAAAGATTATATAGAAGCTATACGTTTCCAAAGTCACCTGACGAACGAACCCAAAATCAAACTGACCACATTGCGATCAGTGGAAAGTGGAAAAGCTCGCTCTTAGACGTCCGAAGTCGAAGAAGAGCCGATGTCTATAGCGACCATCACCTGCTAACTGGACTCATCCGCATCAAACTGATAACCCATCGGAAACGCGAACCCACCGCACCAAAACGGTTAGACATCAAAAAGCTCAAGAACGACGAATCAAGCAGAACTTCATTCGACAATTATGGAGACAGTTGCATCGAGTTGCATAAATGACGAAGACGTCGCACAGAAATGGAGAACCATAAGCAATGCCATGCAACAAGCTGGTGAGCGAACACTAGGTTTTCGGAACAATGAGAGGAAAGAATGGATCTCCGACAACACATGGACATTTATTGAAGAACGCAAACGCTGGAAAGAAATCATTAACAGTACGACAGATGCTGGAACGAAGAGACAGGCGAAGCAAATCTACAATGAACTGGAAAACAAAGTGAAAAAGTCAGCTAGAGCCGATAAACGAAAATGGTTGAATGACATAGCAGCTGACAGCAACAACATGCGTGAAATTTATCGGTTAGCTCGACGTATTTCTGGAAAGCGACCTGGCGCAGACAAACCTTTACAAGCTGCTGTTGGAAGTCTACTGACCACGGAATTGGAGCAAAGTGAAAAGTAGAGCACACACTTTGAGGATCTACTCAACAAGCCACTCGTAACAGTCGCCCAAAGTCCAATAGAACTCTCACTGGTTTGAATGAGTCGCCGCCAACCTTGAACGAAGTCACATCAGCAATGAAGCAGTTGAAGAACAACAAAGCACCTGGTGCCGATAACATCGCTGCTGAGCTACTGAAAGCTGACATCAAAGTCAAAACAGAATTGCTGCACCCAATAATTCAGGAAGTGTGGAGATTGGAGGTCGTTCCAGAAGAATTTACCGACGCATTGATCATAAAACTGGCGAAAAAAGGCGATTTGACTGTCTGTAGTAATTGGCGCGGTATCACACTCCTAAACACAATCAACAAGATTCTCTCGATCATCATCCACAACCGAATATCAAAGGTCTTAGAACCAGTGCTTCGCACGTGATATACAAAAATCGTTACGACTGCTTGTCAAGTATGCCGGACAAGTTGGATTGAAGATAAACGTAACAAAGACGAAATTGATGCGCATCAACACAACCGCACCGTGCACTCTGATGATCGAAGGCGAAACGATAAACGGAGTCGAGAGCTTCGGCTATCTTGGAAGCATCTTGTCAAAGGACGGAGGAGCTGACTTGGAAGTACAAAGCCGAATACAGAAAGCGTGCCAAGCATTTTTTTCGCTCAACAACATTTAGAATTCGACACAGCTAACAAGGAACCTGCATATTAGTTTTGCTATATGGCTGCGAGACTTAGAAAATGACATTGACCATCGAGAAAAAATACAAGTCTTCGTCAATAAGTGCCTCAGACGGATACTGAGAATACGCTGGCCAGAAACCATAAGCAACACGGAGCTGTGGAGGATAACCAAATGCCAACGAATAAATCCACTGATCAAACGTCGGAAATGGAATTGGATCGGTCATACCATAAGGCGACCTGTAGGCGACATAGCGAAAACCGCACTAGACTGGAACCCTCAGGGAACGCGAAAGAGAAGCCGACCAAAGCAGACGTGGAAACGAGGGGTTGTCGACGAAGCGAGCAAAACCAGCAAGGGATGGAGTGAAGTCAAGGCGCTCGCAAAGAACCTAATTTAATGGCGACACTTTGTGAACGCCTTATACTCCCGGCCGTGGAGTAGGGCACAGATGATTATGATGATTATACGTTTTCATATAATTTTGACGTTTCCATATAATTTTTAGACGCTTTGTGGCAGCCTCCCTGAATTCTTCCATACTAAGACAAAGACTGCTGGTTCATTCGTGGGTGCTATCAAGTGAAAGGGTCCGAAAATTACGTCCACTCAGGAACTTAGTTACTGTCTTAGGTTGCGCCTACTGTCCATAGCATCTTTATATTTGTTTTCAGCTCAAAATATCGGCCTTCTGACGCCATATTTTCACTGGGATTATTGTGGACTAGGCAGTTTTCTCAAGTCGATTCCGTAACCCCACAAAAAATATTGTTTAATCTCCCACCACCTATTTTGCCCAATGCTTCCAAATTTTTCTTGTAAAGGATAAAGCCATTTCGCAATCAAATTCGTCGTGTAGGGTATCGTTGGAAAGGTGATAAATCAGCGGGAAAAACCCGCTGACCGAAGCAGTTTAAACGGCTTCCGAGCTGTATCTGAATGTTACTCGATCAATATGTGCGAAATCGCTGAAACGTTAGGTGGGGCTGAGACATGTAGAGCACTGGAAAAGGTTTAAACGATGTGTCGTAAAAAATACTTTTTTCCTGATCCCAATGGCGCTTCAGCAAAAAATGACAGAATAGGATCTTACTCACCTTAATTCTTAAAAACTAGCGCAAGGGGGTCACAAATCCAGAACAACTTGATGAAAAAGCTTGATAAAAGTACATACCGTTACAGAGTTCCATAGACGGGAATAAAGTGGATCTTCAGGATGGGCTCCTACTTAGGAACTAAATCGGGAATATCAATTATGGTCTAAGTCTAGGATAGAACCTAAAACGTTCAAATGTCAATGTTCTAAAAGGTGGACCCTCAGGGTGATGGGCTGAGAGCATTTTTTTTTTTGTCCTATAGACAATTGAAAACAGTTTTGTTATCGGAAGTCTTTCACAGTATGTGATAACTTTACATTTAAAATTCATTTTGTCACTTAGGAATTCGCTTTTCAAGATAAAAAAATCCACGTGTCCAGAAAGTTTGCGCAGAACGACACCGACGATATGTAAAACCTTGTCAGACCAAGGCAGTCTGGTGCTGAAATTCTGAGAACGCCTGTCTTTAAGAAGGAGTGAGGTTATTAGTTAGTAACACGATCGAAGTCGGCACCAGGCTGCGTACTTGGGACCATAAAGCTGGGAATAAAGAAGGCAGCCTGATGCTATAGATCTGTGTTCCCCAACTTGGAGGCCATAGTGAGTTGTATACGTCACATAAGTTTCGATTCGGCCCTCTTGATTAGAAAGTCTTAACTGGAGGACGCAGCCTAGTGCCGAGGGACCAAAGTACGCAGCCAGGTGTCGAATTATAAACTTATATAACGTAATGTACTCGCTACTTCATGAGTTTTGACATTTTCAATTTTTCAGTTCGGGGATGCATCTATTATCGTCTAGAGATGACGAATCAGCAATAAAAAAAATTTCCGTCTGTCCGTCTCCACTTTCTTTTTAAACGGCTCAACCGATCAGTCTAAACTTTTTTTCCCTTAAAGGTACATGTCTCCCATGATTCAAGTTCGAAGATGAGCAAAATCGACCAAGTGGTTCCGGAGATATGGTCGAGGAAGTTACCAAAAAACACGGTTTTTCGAGGGTCTTACTTACTTACTTAACCGGCCCTACAACCCATTAAGGGTCTTGGCCTTCTCCAACATGCTTCTCCAACCGGACCTATCCTCAGCTAACGTCTTCCAGCTGGTTACTCCCGCAGTTCTCAGGTTGGCAAAAGCTGCATCGCACCATCTGGATTTTGGTCTGCCCGCACTTCTTTTGCCTTCCGGTTTGGTGATAAAAAGTTTCTTCGGGATACGATTGTCGTCCATACGCTGCACATGACCAAGCCATCGTAGTCTGTTAATTTTTGTTGTTCTAACTATGTCCGGCTCTCCATAAAGCTGCATAAGCTCATTATTAAATCGTCTGCGCCATCTGTTCATATTTTCGTCATATACTGGTCCGAAAATTGTCCGCAGTACCTTTCTTTCGAACGTGAGCAGCGATTGTTCGTCTTTCTGAGTCATGCACCACGACTCCGACCTATACGTAACTGTTGGTCTTATCACAGATTTGTACAGTGCGCATTAAGAGTTTCTGCTTACTGATTTGGACTTTAAAATTTTTATCAGGCTGTAATAACTCCGGTTGCCAAGAGTTATCCGTCTTTTGATTTCGTCCATGATTACGTTGTCAGAATTAAGCAGAGATCCAAGATATACGAACTTGTCTACTACCTTAAATGTGTGTGTGTCAATTGTTACGCTTTGGCCGTGTTGTCGATTCGATGGGGAGACAATCATGTATTCGGTCTTTGTGTCATTAACCTTTAACCCGAGGTCGGTACCTTTTCTGTCCAAAGCCGTGAACTTTTCCTTAACAGCTTCCATGTTTCGGCCCAAGATATCCAAGTCGTCAGCGAAGCCCAGCAATTGACTGGATTTGGTGAAAATGGTGCTGCTGGTGTCGATGTCCATGGTTCTCACTGCTGCTTCAAGGGTCAAATTAAAAAGCAGCGTCGCGAGCGGATCACCTTGACGCAGTTCTTCCTCAATGTCGAAAGCGTCTGACAATTTGCTTCGGCTTCTTACTCGACTGTTAGCTCCATCCATTGTCAACTTTGTTAGCGAGATTAGTTTTTTGGGAACCCCTAATTCCTCCATCACTCTCCATAACTTCCTCCTGTTGACACTGTCGTATGCTGCTTTGAAGTCTACGAACAAATGGTGTATTTTCACGTTGTACTCCTTACACTTCTCCAAGATCTGTCTAATGCTAAACAGCTGGTCCGTTGTTGAACGACCTACACGAAAACCACCTTGATATTCACCGACAGTAGATTCCATGTATGGAAGAAGGCGTTTGTATAGAATATTCGCAAAAGCGAAATTCCGCGATAGTTGCCACACTCCAATTTGTCGCCTTTCTTGTACAAAGGGCAGATGATGCTAGTCTTCCACTCTCCCGGCAACTCCTCGACATTCCAGATGCGCTTGATGAGCTCGTGCATCTCCATACATAATGCGTTACCACCGTTCTCCAGGTATGTTGTCGGTTCCTGGGGCTTTGAAATTTTTGAGCTTTAAAATTTCATGCTCCACTTCCTGTAGCGTTGGTTCTGCAATATGTGGCTGCGCGGTCTGAAATGGTAGGGTCGGTGAAGCTTTTTCGTAAATATCTCAGCAAGTATAGCACGGAAATTCCTTATTTTGATGTCAAATGAAAGAATTTGATGTCACAAAACTGGGAGAAAAGTTTTGTGAGAATCGGTTCAGGGGTCTGGGCACTGGGACCAATGGAATGGACGAAATTGAGATTCGTGGCCATATACAAAACAGTTTTTCGTCTATGTTTCCTAAACTATGCAATATAGAGATTTACCGTCAAAGGCAAAGTTGTAGAGAATTAAATTTAAGCGAACACGTGTTTCAGGGTTTTGGGGAGATATGGTCCAATCCTGGTAAATGGCCACTTCCCTAATTGGATAGGATGACCCGGATCTCCAGAACTGTGAGGGTTAGAAAGTTAGTTCCAAAGACGAAGTTGTAGAGAATTGAATTTCGGAAAATATGGCCCAATACTGGTATATGGCCTCTTCCATAATTGGGCAGGATGACCCGAATCTCCAGAGCTTGAGGGTAATTTCTAAAGGTCTATTAATCATTTTGGACTCTACCCGTCAACATTTATTCATGGTCCAAAATTCGTGCTTTTGTGACTAGCGAAATTTTGTTCTGCAGTGAGCTCTACTACTAGGCTTGCCGTTATTAGTGGGAGGCTACAGTCCTCGGGATAGACTCAACTAAAAAACAAAAACTTTTTTTTAAATTTTTTTTTATTATTTTCAATTTTTTTTTTTGTTCTTTTTTCATTTTTAACCATTGAATTTGTTGTTGTTTTTTACAAAGGATTTTCAAAGGAAGAATTTCAAAAAAGAAAAACATTAGCGAATTTAACAAAGAAACTTTAAATAATTTTGATGTGGCTGATTCCTCTTCTAAATAAATGGATGGAAAATATTTTCTGTTTGAATCTACTCTTTGATTTCGGGAATTAAAATAAAACTCTCTGTTCGAAATTGGAACTACCTATAACAATGTTTTTCTTATGTTTCGTTTTATTTTTGTGTCGTCGTCATCTCATCAATTTCCACTTATTAATCATTTATGCCAGCAGGAAATCAAGTCTTTATCACAGATTGAGAATTATACTCGAATACTTTTCATGGTTTCTTTTTGCTTTTGTTGCTCAAACTTTCTTTTTAACTTTAAAGAAAAAAAAAATGATCAAACGAAAGCTCAGAAGATAAGTTAACAGATAAAATAAAATCACCAAGTTTTGAGAGCTTTTACAGTAGGACATGAAGTAGTTTTCTACTTCAGATATAGTTCACTTTAGAGCATGCGGGATGACAGCTATCAATCATTGAAAAACGAAACAAAATTTTTGGATTTTCCTTATTTTCTCATTACATACTGTCAATGTTTAAATAATATTTTGAATGTGTGGGTGGAAATTCACTCTTAGCAAGTTACGATTTCTTAAGTTACAAATGGAAAATTATGACTTTTTGACTAACTTGTGTCATTTTAGCCAGAGTGAAGAATTAAAAATTTACACATCACAGTGTTACGCGCAGGGTTGTGTAATGAAACAACAGCAGCAATCGCAATTCGAAAATATTTTGTTGAGTTTGTGTGATTGCAGAATATGAAATATTTCGAGAATATTTTCAATTTTACATGTGTATCGGGCAGGACGCAATCTTAGGACGGTAAGACCTTAATTCAAAAATTGGATTGATTTTTGTTAAGAAATTTGGAATACATTTTTATTTCGTTTATATGATTGACAGCTGTTACTCCCCGCATGAACTTTGTTGTTAAGAGAACTACTAAAGTAGAACACTCAAAATACGAGAGGTGTTTGTGTTTGACATTTGGAGTGCGTACAGCTTTAGTTCAATAGGATTCACTCTGGTCACGATTTTGACAGATTTTATATGAAGGAAGTGTCGCAATTTTCACCAGTGAAACTTATCGAACCAAAGCTGTACGCTATGGGGGGGGGGGATCCATATCCAAAATTAAGTTGTCGAAAAGTGGGACACCAACCGGATAATGGTCACAAATTGTCCCCTGATAAAAAGTATGGGGCCGATGAGATCTGGAACGATTTAGGGGTAGCTCAATGACGAAATATGCAAAAAGTCACGAAAATCGATGAAAATGTAAGATTTCATTAAGTTCATATCTTAGGTAAGATAAGGAGTCATGTTAGGTCAAGTTTGGTTTAATCTCTTCAGAATAGTTCAGAGAAAACGGGTTTCAAGTTGGTTGGAGTATATTCGATATGTCTGTGTCAGGAGAGCCCGTCAACCAGGACACATACGGTTTAACTTCTGGGCTCTGAGCCGTGGCGAATATTTTAGATTATGGAAAAAGTTCTTCTATGAAATATTAGGCATAGACACCACTTCTAAATGGCACAAAAACTTGAGGCTATAAGGACCAACTTAATGAAATCTTACATTTTCATCGATTTTCGTGACTTTTTGCATCTTTCGTCGTTGAGCTACCCCTAAATCACTCCAGATCTTATCGGCCCCATAGAGACTTTTTATCAGGGGACAATTTGTGACCATTATCCGGTTGGTGCCCCGCACTTTTCAACAATGTGATTTTCCCATACAATTTTGGACCCTCCTAACTGTACGCGCTTTTAAATTCGCGGTTCTGGGCAACACTAGTGTTGCTGCATGTTCAATTCTAACGTTCTAATTCCTTTTTAGCAATCACGGAGCTGTCCACTCAGTTGTTGAGAAATGTCAAATATTGCACTCGTAGTCAAGTAGGTTCCAAGTTTACTTTTCATTCATAAAATCGTTTACGTTTGCTGTGAGGTTAGTTGCAATCGTTGAATTTCATTCATGGAAAAAGACGTAAATGAATTCATAAATGAAAATTGAACCTGCCATCATCTTCACTCTGAGTGCAAAGTTTGACACTTCTCAACAGCCTAGTGACAGTTCAGTGTTCTCAATACGTTGCGAAAATGACAGATGCAAGATTATTCTTCTCTGTCTATTCTGTCACCTTCGCAATCAGGTGAAAAGTGATTAGTTTCGATGCAGCAACAGTAGTGTTGCCCAAAATCGAAAAGAATAAGCTACCCTCGTAAGTGTCCAAGTTCTAAGCGTAGATACTTTTCAGTTATCCAAGGTAACTAAGAAGCTTTTCGAATACTGTGACTGAAAAAACACCGACATGACATATCGTGCGAAAGAACAATAGAAATGTATTGTTGTTTTGCAGGATGTCGATTGCTATTTTACCGTCACTGAACCACAGAAAACAAACAAAGTTGATCAACAAAAATTGTAGTGGCTAATTAAAATAACAAAAAGTCAATTAAAAGTAAAATGTTGCATCTAGCACCTTTTGGTATTTCGATTTATTCGAATGAAACTTTCGTTTGTTGTTGTTTGCTTCACACAAAATGTAAAATGAAAATAATTAATTTCGCTTTTTTCTCAATTATTCAATGGTTTATACTTGTTTTTAGTTTAACGTAATATTTTTCATTCAAAATTTTGAATTCTTAAGTTTTAGTTGTTCTTGAGTTTTCATATTTTTCAATTAATTTTCTCAGCCACAAAAACAAAATGGCCTCAAGGCGTTGTATTTTTTATATATTTTGTTTTAAATTTTCATACGTTTTTTTTTTCTTTTCCATTAATTTACTTTTTCACTTGATAAGCAGAAGCCTAATTTTTTACTTTATGTGTAATATATGACTTAGTTAATTCAATTATTTTAACCGTTAAATTTATATATTCTTGGGCATTTTCATTATTTTTACATAATTTACAAAACCAGCCTATTTAGAAATCGTAAAATTGGGTTAATTGACGTATTTCGTTCGATATGAGCTTCTGTCAATTATAGGAATTTTATGATGAGATATTGAGTCAAATATAATGAACCCAATTTATGCGTCTTGTCATTAAATTCGCCATACTCTGAAAGAAGCTGATACCGCAATCCGTCAATTAATTACGGGACCTTCACATTCATCAAACACCATTACAAAAAAATCTGTTCAACTATTTTTAAAATAAATAAAACAAAATCAAAAAAGTTCACAAAGCAAACGCACAAGAGCGGAATTGTTGAAATTATTTTTTTAAAAAAATGATTTTGAGGCGAAGAAATTCCTAGCAATGACATGTGTTTCTGTCCTATTCACTTTCCGTCGCAGAGAAAATTGGCTGCTGTACGTTCCATTGGACTTTTCTATTAAAATAATAAATAATAATTTATAACGATTAATAAATACAATATTTTCTTAATGTCCCATGAGAACTGGCTCTTACATACACTGGATTCTCTTGTTTTATTTTTGCAAGAAATTATTCTTTTCGATAGAATCAGGAAGGCTTGAGTATACTCTCAATGTCTTTTAGAAAAAAGTTTTCGGATGTTGTGTAAATTATAACGCACTGTGCAACGTGCGTTTTAATCTCCTAGTCATTGACAACTCTGCCGTCATAAGGAGAAAAAAACTTAGAGAAAAAACAATCGCTGAGAGTCTTTTGTTTAATATTTTGTCGCTAATTCGATTTTTTCGGCGAATTTCGTTGAAAATTTTCGCTGATTTTCTCTAAGTTTTTTCCTTACGACGGCAAAAGTCTCAAACCACGCATTTTGTGCGACATCGGCCTTTGTAAGGTATAGTGAACTCTCAAGGAAATCACATTTTACAGGTATGGATCTGCGGCGGTATTTGGCCGGCTGGGTGTTCAAGACAAACTCTTGGCTCGAAAGTTCTGAGTCAGAACTGCATATATATGACCACACGTGATATGTGCTACATTTTGACAGAAGGTGCCGTCGCTCTAAACACGTGCAATGGTTCGTTTCTGCAAAATGTGAAAATTAAAACCTCAGCTTTCAACGCTCTCTACAACGATTTTTATAGGCGTCAAGGATATGAAAGATACTCAAGATACTCCAAAAGAAATTCGCCTCCGTAGCCTTCTCGTAGCCACATGCCTCTAGCAGGGCCTACTGTAATTTCCGAAAATTCCTTAAATTGACTTCCGAAATTATTCAGAAATCTTTAAGAATTTACTGGAATCTTCGGGAATTAAATATATTTTAACTTTCAATCCACACTTAAGTGCGGCGCGGCGTAGGCCTATCTCAAAATGTACGAAATTTCAGAAATAAGCGACGAAAAATAGTTTGCTTGACAGTTTGTTACTTGATCATGACATTTCTTATACTCTGACATAAGCCGACGTCACACTAAGGAAATAGTTATATTAGCGTGCGATGCGAATAAATAGCGTAAGGTCAAGTTGAGCTTTCAAACAGACCTTACGCGATTTATTCGCATCGCCTTCTAATATACTTACTCCTTAAAAGGCTCATTATATCGGACACGATGCGAATCGCATCGCAAAAGGTTTGTGTGAAAGCTCAACTTGATAAAAATCATTTTTTTTGGACAAGTTGAGCTTTCACACAAACCTTACACAATGCGATTCGCATCGCGTCGAATTTAACGATACCTTACAAGCGTGGATTATTCCAATTTCTTTGTGCGCATGCTTTATGACATCGACGTTGAGGTCATTAATTTATCATGATTGACTTTCTCAGAATTAAGGTCAACGATTAACGAACAGTCGCATCACATTTCTCCATGCAATCATTATTGCCTTCCAATGCTTTAAGTAAGCATGTCTTTGATGATAAAGTCGTCTCTCTTTTTCTGCAGAACTTTCTTTGGGTGTATTCTACCAGAATGATGCGCGAGAAATTCTAATAGAAATGCCAATCAACTGAATTCGCTTTCGTTCCATGACCTTTTTTTGAGATACCAGAATGAAGCAAGGTATTCCCGTCACTAGGACAAATGCTTGAATGTAGAAGATACCAATCCACTAAAAATTCGCCGTTGGAATTACTATAATTACGAAAAAATTTATTAAAAATTCGTCTGCTGCAATTGTAGAATTCGGGAAGTTCAAGGTCACAAGAAAACATCTCATATGTGAGCTGAAAACTCACAGGAATATTAGCTGAAGTGAGGGCCTCTAACATTCGTGAAAAAGTTTAGGGAATTTTCCTGGAACTTTCAGTGATTTTGATAGGGTTAACAGCTTAGAAAAGTAAAGACACCTAGAGGGAAGTTTCTCATAAAACTCGCAAAAAGGTGAAATTAGCATGTCGTAAAAAAGAGCTTTTTGAATGCGACGTTTCTCCAAAGCTACTTTTTATGCTTAGAAAAACTATACAAGTGTTGTATGACGTTATTTCATTCATTTATGCATCTGTGCACCCTTCACCGGGTAATCACCGATGATTCAACTGTGAATCATTGATGATTCTTCGATGATTCCCCGGTGAACCATAGGTGATTCTCCGGTGAATCATAGGTGATTCCACGGCAGGAACTATTTTAAGGAAAACGTTCTTCCATTTTTTCCTAACATTTCCCCAATTTTCCTATATTTTCCAAAAAAAAAGTTTTCGGGAAAATAGGGAAAACTTTGGGAAAAATCAGAAAAAATTAGAAAACGTTTTTCCTAAAATAGCCACTGTTTCACGGTGAATCATTGGTGATTTTAGGACGAATTATCGCTGAATCATCGGTGATTCCCCAGTGGCTAGGTCCAAAATAAACTTCTTCGAATACATTTTAAACTCAAAATCTTCTATCTCTTTCTCTCTTTCACACTACAAATGCTTCTATATGTGCATCTCTCTCTTCTGCGATCCACATTGCATATTTTCGCTTTTCTGCGTGGAAATTGTCCGCTACTTCCCTATATACATGACAATGGTTTGTTAAGTTGCGATAGCTACTTTATGTTTTCACACTTCCTGTTCGTCAGTCAGTCCGTGCACCCTTCAACCGGTGGTGAAACATCGTTAATTCCTCGGTGAATTTTCGGTGATTTCACTGTGAATCGTCGGTGATTCCCGGTGAATAATCCCTGATTCCCCGGTGAATTATCCGTGATTCCCCGGTGAATCATCAGTGATTCCCCGGTGAATCATCCGTGATTCCCCGGTGAATCATCGGTGATTCCCCGGTGAATCATCGGTGATTTCCCGGTGAATCATCTGTGATTCTCCGGTGAATCATCGGTGATTCCCCGGTGAATCATCTGTGATTCTCCGGTGAATCATCCGTGATTCCCCGATGAATCATCCGTGATTCCCCGGTGAATCATCCGTGATTCCCCGGTGATACACCAATGAATCACCGATAATTTAGGTCCACAATTAACTTCTCACGCCACGCTCTATCGCTACTTTCCTTACAATGATTTATTTCATCTGAAAAATTTCTTAATTTCACAAAAACTATGTAGCTCCTGTGAGTTAGAAAATAATTTACAAAGCGTTCCCATAATGTTACAGATGGGAGAGAATCGAAAAAGCTTTTAAAAAAATTCTAGCTTTGAAAAAACATCGCACTCGAAGCCCCTATGCGATGTTCTTCTATAGCTACACTTCGATAAACATCATTTTGGAAGATTTTTGAATTCTGTTGCATCTATTACTTTCCTGGATAGAATCTTAGACAGTAGCAAACATCAGCAGCTCAAACGCTCTTTTTTACGAAATGCTCCTCACAGGTCATAGTTTGTTTACGGAGACAAATTAGAGGAATTGTAAAATTAAACGTTTTTTTAAAACATGTCCCTGTCCATTGTGTTTAGCTAACCCAAAGTTCTTCAAATATTTCATTTTTATACAAATTATCTATTTTTTCTTGTTAAATATATTTATGTTCTTCATTCTCACTTTACAACATTTTCATTTTCATCTTAATATTTTTCTCATTATTTAATTTTTAATGATAACTTCAGTACATCGTCGAGATATTTTATCACTTAATTTCACTTTTTTTTACAATTTTTACATTTTTTAGTTGTTTTTTTTTTATTTTTTTTTTTATAAAATATTTAATGCAATGAACGTTTTTCTATTCAACAATGACAAATAAATTATAGGTTTAGATAAATGGCATTTTGTCGTTTACATTGTGACTTATAAAATGAAAATTAAATTAACGTTTTGATGGAAGATACAGAAGAATTGATGTCCAATTTGAACAGCGAAATGTTTTCAATTATTTTACCAGAAATGTTATCAGACCTAAAATCACAAACGAAAAAGTTAAAGAAATGGACGGAGAGTTCATTCCTAGTGAGACGGAAAAATGTGATCTGCCGCTCACTGCCGAATATAAACTTTGACGTAAGCTGAAATATGCTGCTACTGAACACTCCCTTTAAGACGACCTTCGCCACGCTGCTCTTTTTTAGACACTATGTAGAATGTGGAGACTGGACGTTTTGAAAACATCTCAGTCAAAATTTAGCAAAGTGTGGAGCAAGCGAGCAAGGGTAATGGACAGATCAACGTGTCCCGGACCATTCCACTCAAAAGTTGAAAATAAAAAAGTTCATGACCTGGGAACCAAGTTTTCCGGTTCAACCGTTCGAATGGCAATCTGTTTTTGTATGAATGACTTTAAGATAAGATTTTTCCTGAAAATTGTTTCGTACATCAAATCGATCGCACCTTTGTACACTTGAGTAGATTGACACGGTTCCCAGGTCATATAGAAAATTCATTAGCATGTTCTATTCATTTACTTGAATGAGTCGGCGCGGCGATGGCGCTAACAAACGATGACATTAACGCAACAAACTTTTTGTTCTTTAATACTTGAATGAAGAGTGATAGGCTACAATACCAAGAGTGTCACCTAGGAATCGTTCAAAAATTACGTGGCGCGTTTTTCAGTGTTGCTACCAATAGACAGAACCTCAAATTTTGACACCTTTGTTTTTTCATAACTGAATTAACATCTCAACATAGAACTACCCCCTTTTTCACTCTTTTCATAGCTGAATACGGACAAACATAAAACAAGGCGCCTAATCCATTGCATACATGCAAAATGCATGCAATGTCACGATGGCAACACTGAAAAAACGTGACGTAATTTATGAATTCATCCAATATTCATTCATAATTCGTTATTGCCGAAGAAGAAACAATCGACCTGTAACTCGATTCGGTCGATGTTCCAGAATCCTATAACTAGCTGAAAACAAAAAACGATATTTATAAAATGTCCCCAATTAGTCCCAAATCATCGCGTCGCGTCAGTCGGTTATATAAAAATGTTTACCTTTTGTTTTAACACAAACATGAATTTCGAACATTCTACAAAATATCAAAAAAATATTTAGAAATGATCTGCTACTTTAAATGTTCACTAACGGAATCGCTTTAATTGTATTTTTTATTCTAAATAAAATTAAACAAATAATTCTGAAACAAAATCTAAACGGTAAACATTGCAGATATATCTTCCATCAATTTTTATTCAGTTAAAGAAAAAACTTGGAACATTAGTCGAACTGGCTGACTAGTAGAATTGGTTTTGCAAGCAATGAAATAATTCTGGATAAAGTATCTAACCTCATACTTCTGAGACCTCAGCTGTTAGTTTCAATTGGAAATATTTGTAATGTTTTATGAATTATTACCCAGCTGTATGTAAGAATTATCACCAGTATAGTGGAAATTCTAACTTGCGGTTTTCGTTAAAGTGAACTTATCAGTTGTAAGAATTGGTTTTATTGAGGGCGGGGCGCCCAGAGAGTGCTGCCGCTCTTTTGAGTCAAAAACGAGGCTAGGCGTCGCTGCTCCGTTGAAACAAAAGTATCTTGTTGCTGTCCAACGCAGCGATGAGAACTTCGACAAAGAAAACAAAAATTTCTTCGTTTTGTCCAAAGAAACCGCGGCGTTAAACATATTGCACATGATCATTCGCTCAACTATCACAGTCCACTCATAACAGAGTGTGAGGTGAAAAAAGAAACAAAAATCGCTAGCGATTTTTTGTCTTCTTTTCATTCATATTTGATTATGCGTGTGACTGTGATAGTTGAGCGAATAATCGCGTGCAATATGTTTAGACCTTAAGTTCTATCGCATGTTGTAGTGGTTATGCATTCCCCATCGACGCAGAAAACTCTCGCGAAACGAAAAAAAAAATTGACGTTCCCCGAAGAGAGGTTTATGTCGTGTACTTTCACAACGACCGTGGCGCCACATGATGAAAAGCAGAAAAATACCAAGATTCCATTCGTAAAGGATGTAAGTACAACTGCCAACTTGTGAATGTCTGATTTGAATTTTGGTTCGAAGTTTTAAAAGTGATTTCCCGTATATGAAGAATTTTGAGGATCCAAATCATTATTTTCAAACTTGGTGCCGAAATTCAAATCTGACAGCTGTCAAAGGGTGATATAAAGATATATCAAACAGATGGCAGTCACGGAAAAACGGAGCATCAACGTGTACCTCAAACAAAAATCTACACATAGAAGGCTCAGCAACCTACGGACACGTCCATCCTCCCGGCAGAGTACATCGAATATTACAATCAACTGTGTATAGAATTGAAATCGGTGAAGATATAAAGGAATGATGTGAAATATATAAGAATTGTAATAGATTGTAACCATACGCTAAATAAATCAATAAATAAGTTATATGAACGGTAAGTGTTTAGGAAGAGCACCCCGGTAAGGAAAAGAAAAATTTCTTGTTGCTGTCCAAGGAAATCGCGGCGATAACTCCTATTAGCGGTAAGTATTTATGAAGAGTGCTAACAAATAAAACAAGAAATTCTTCGTTCTGTCTAAAGAAATCCTGGCGATAAGTCTTATAAGCGCTAAGTATTTTTGAAGAGTAACATAATTTCTTGTTACTGAACCTAAGATTTAAGAAAGGCAAGAAGTTTTCTATCGTTATTTCATTGCATACAATGGAGCAACCTCAGCGAAATCGTAAATTGCCTGAAAAACGTTTACGAGTTAAAAAAATGCCCATTAAGTCTGTGCTCTTGTTGCTTGAATGCAACTTTTTATTACAGCCAATTCGAAATAACTCCATTAACAACAATTTTTGAATCGACCATTTTTTACTTAAGTAAATCAGTTAATATTGACAACAATTTCGTATTTTCCAGAACTTTTTGTTTTTTATAAATTTTGGTTTAACCTTAGGGTTTCCAAACAAATGTTTTTATTATTAAATCAAATAAAAGAAAAATAATTCCGGACATTCTGATCACATTCCAGTTGATCTAAAAACATTTTCAGGCTGAGTTTGTATTTTAACAAAATATCAGCCGAGTTCGAGCGGAAAGTTAAACTTAAACAAATTAAGCCCGATAGGCGAAATAAAAAAGAACTTGAAAGTATTTAACACACAGGACACACAACAATTCTTTTTATTCTATTTCAACAGCGTCCGGCCAAAGTGCAATATTGTTCGGTGTGGTATTGTTGTAGTAACTAGACGATTAATTGCTGATTTGATTTTGTTGATTGATGACTTTTTTTATTATCACTTCTACCCAAGCAGCTTATATGTATGCCTGAAGACACTAGTCGTTCAAATTTTATTTTGAGGCAGCTTTTCGTTTCTAAATAAATAAAAATATATATTTTTCAGAGTATGACAATGTTTTGAAAAGAAATAGTTATGTATACAGACGAACGTTTTTATTTTGTTACACTTTGACATTTTTCTATGCAAAAAACGGTGGCATAAGGTAAAATAGTAGCAAAATAAAAACGTTTGAGTTTGAGACAGACTTTACATGTGTCGAGGAAGAAAATGAGGAGAATTTTTCTCAATTTTCGCTTCTCTTTGCATGTAATGTTGTATACGTAAGATACGTAACCTGTTTGCGACGATTGATTTGAGGCAACAACTTCGCTTGTAGCTCTCGCTTCAAAACAGGTACGTTTAGTATAATGTGATACACTCACGGAAATGTGAAAACCGACACATTTTTGTGTTTTGTGGTTTACTGACTTTATTGATTTCTCCATATAAAAATACATGCAAAAATTCACAAACTCAAGTAAAACACAAAAGCAAAAATGTGTCGGTTTTCACTTTTCCGTGAGTGTACAAGGGATGTAAATTAATATCTAGTGACGCTGTGATCCCTCGGATACTTTTACTAATCATGATACGAGATATCAACTTGCATTCCGAGTACTATACGATAGCTTATTGTACGAGAGGAGGGTCTCAAACCTGACATAGAGGTGTGCGAGTCGACCTTTTCTTCCAAATGGGATCCGAACCAAAATAACAATTAAAACCAGACCCGAACCGAACCCGAAACCCTGATTCCGACCCGAATAAAACGAAAATGAAAACCCGACAAATTGATTCGGGTTCGGGTCGGGTTTTTAGTCGAGTTTCGGGCGACCTGCTCACCTCTACTCTAACAGCCGGGGTATTATATGCATTTTATATCCCTAACAACTAAAATGAAAGCTTTTTGGTCCGCACACTTTTGTTTTATGGATGTAGGTGGCAGCAGCAGCCTGGTGCCAAATTGAAACTTATATCAATCAATCAATCAATCAATCAATGCTGCAAATCTGTTTTTGCCAAAAAGTTGGCAGGAGTAAATTTTGTGTGCCATAAAAGTTTCATTTTGGCACCAGGCTGCTGCTGCCACCTACATCCATAAAACAAAAGTTTAAGTACGCAGCCTAGTGCCGACTTGAAATGTGCTTGACTTGAACATGTGCATGGTATTTAATCGCTTTTCATTACTGTGGTTTCAAAACATACCACGTGAAACGTTTAAGGCGACTATTAGGGAATTGAGAATCACATATAAAACGGTAAGATCAGAATTTCATAAACTGAACCTCTGGTTCTCAATCTAGTCAACAGCTGATTAGTCAATTGGGTCTCACGACTCTCAAATGAAACTCAAATGTAACTCTAAGTCACGTCGACTTGTGCAAAAATAACTAGTCAAGGCGACTAGTTTCCTCTAATCCCTTTTGTTTCAGGTGGACCATTGCCATACGAGACGTTGGTGCCTCATGGAACGACGCGACGGGCTCTTCAGTTTACTGCTACTTTCTAATTAATTGGACAAGATGCAAAAGATGGCTGTCGACTTCGACGGGTCGTCAGTCCATCTTCGGTTTTGATAAAATTTTTCTTTTTACTATTTTTAAATGTGTTTATTGTAAATGTAATAGCCAGTAAGCGATAGCCGTTGGCCAAAATAAATAAATAAATTTATACGACGCGACGTATAGTGTTCATTATTGCCGTTACGATGACATTGAACGAACTTTCTTCTAGCGAAAGATTTGTTGAAAAAACTAAGCAATCGCAAAAAAGTAGCTCAACTACTAGATTAATAAGAAATGAGTGTAAACGGCAATTTAGCTACTTTTTTAAAAATGACACATTTTTATCAAAAAACTATGGCTAAAAAAACATCTTTTTTGCAGGAAACCCTCTTAAACAAAAGTCATGCGCGCCTACCTAGATTTCATTTTTTAGACAAATTATTTTCGTAAACGTTGCTCTAGGCTCGATTATATACCAGAAAAACAACCAGAAATCAATCTGAAATGAATATGTCTAGTGCCCACGCTAGTGTTGCCCATTTTGTGCAGGTGTCCATTTATTGCACAGTGTCCTGGTATGACTCCGATGAGAAACCTTAGGTCCTCTCTTGATCTGCTTAGCAGGTAATTGGAGTATCATTTACTACGGCATTCAATGCCGGTCAACGGTCATCTACTGTGCTTGCAATTTGGCAAGTTTCTCCATAGAAGATCATGTTTGCTCTCGAATATTTCTCTTATCAAATTTCTTTGAGTGCTTCAGGAAAACCCTATAGGGGGATTTGGCCCGTGGAAAAGGGCATTGCTGCCAAATCTAGCGAGTTGGTCAGCTTCAATACCGCAGTGTCTTGGTATCAAATCACGGAAACCCTATTGGTTATTAATAGTGCGTCTAGCATTTGATAGCATTCTGCAGCTATTTTAGAAGTGACGCAATGCCGTTTCATTACTTTAAGACTGGACTGACTGTCCGAATAAATGTTTATAACTTTTCCTCGGATCTCGCTCATCCTTAGGATTTTGCATGCTTCGCTTATAGCGCATGTTTCAGCTTGCTTAATAGTCGCCTATCTGTCTAGGGATAGCTATACCTTTGTATCGGGACTTGTGGAGTAGATCCCCACTCCACTCCTATCGTTCATTTTTGAACCAACTGTATAGATGTCAATATCTGCATCCTCTAGGATGTTTCAATATAGATTTCTCACTAATGAGAAGCTGAAGATTGAATCTGAAATCCGATTTTCTGCAGATTTCTTACGAATGGCCAGTACCCGGGAAGAGAACATTATTTTCTTGAGTGTTTAACTGTTTGTATACGAATTTTCCAATTTCCGAAGTTTCTACTTATGACTGTAGGAATGCAAGGAACTTGAAGGTCTACATTAATTTGCTCCGACAGCCAAAGTGCACTCAAAGCCACTTGTGCTTACAAGATTTACTCGTCAATCGTGCTGAGGTGCAGGAAGAACACCCAACAACTGGCCAACGATAACCAAGTCACACTCACTTGGGTCCCTGGTCACAGCAATATAGAAGGTAACGAAATTGGGGATGGCATTAGTAGCAAGAACTCAAAATACTTCATCTCGCTCAGCAGTGTGTGGCAGAATAATAGATGGCAAAATACTAAATTTGATGTAATTTTTTTTGTATTTGTGATGTATTTTTGATGTATGAGTGTTGTAAAGGTTGTATTAGTAATGTGTTGTTGTTGTTTTGGTGTCGTATACATCCACGAAACATTTACAACACCAATACAGTACATCACCAGTACATCACTAGTACATCGATACATGATAAATTTGTACTCGTGATGTATTAGTTATGTACTCGTGTTGTGCTGGTAACGTATTAGAGTTGTACAATTGATGTGCATTTGGTGCTAGAATTTTTTACATCACACATGCAATTCATACATCATGAATACACCAAACATCCGACACCATAACAACAAGAACACAGCACATATGCAACCTTCACAACACCCATACATCAAAACTACATCGAAAATTCATCGAGAATATATCGAGAATACATCGAATATACATCAAAGTTCTCATTTTGACAATTACCATTTTGGTCATGATTTGACTTGGAGTGTCTAACGATCGAAGTGGGTCGACCCACACCTGACCCACAATTTTAGCGGGTCGACCCACACCTGACCCACAGTTGCAGCTTTTTCTGTGTGTTCTAAAACTGTGGGTCAGGTGTGGCTCGACCCGCTAAAATTGTGGGTCAGCTGTGGGTCGACCCACTCCGATCCTCATGTATGGCAGAATAAGGTTAAGGTTGATTAGTGAGGTGTTGTTGCTGTTTTGCTGTCGTATACATCCACATAACTTGTACAACATTAATACATCACAAATACACCACTAATACATCACCACCAGTACATCGATACATGATAAATTTGTACTCGTGATGTATTAGTGTTGCACAAGTGATGTGTATGTAGTGGTAGATTTTTTTACGTCACACATGCAATTCATACATCACGGACACATCAAATATACGACACCAAAACAACAACAACACATCACTAATACAACCTTTAACAAACTCATACATATCAAAAATACATCGAGAACACATCGAATATACATCAAAGTTTTGATTATTCTGCCATACACTCGCTCAGCAGAAGAAACCTCAGACGCATGACGGTAATTCTCACTGGGCACTGCTCCCTCACAAACACTTGCACACCATATTGTACACAATGTGACGATCCAGAAACGGCTGAACACGTTCTATGTAAATGCCCAGCATATATGCTAGAGCCAAAAGCCTTGGGACACCACAATATAATCTGGAGCCTTCCGCCCAGCAACATCCTGGATTACCTTAATCGTACAAATAAGATCTAGGTCATCCCCCATGTGAATGTACAACAGGTTCATCAGCGGCTTAGGTGCTAGGGTTCACCCTTCCCATTTTAACCTAACCTAACCGATGAATGTAGAGAAAATTGTCTTCACGATTGAAAACTCATAGTAGGATATGTGGGACTTACGTAAATTTACGATAAATTGAATTCTCATTTCAAAATTTTCAGCAAATTGACTCTTGATTTCGAAATTTTAACTTGGTGGTTCACCTACTAAAAATCGATCTCAAGATAAAGTTAAAAGTTCCCGGTAACGATTTGGCAATTTCTGTCCAGCCTGTCATCACAAAACCTACTGATGTCATCCTTATCCATAATGCGCATAAAAATGACGACAAGAAATAATGCGAAACTTCAGTCTATGGTTTGCGAGCTTATGTTAAGAGCAGGTCACGAAAATGTGAGCTGTGAAAACAGTGATGTTTTGTCAGAAAATCATCTCGCGATAATAGGAAATTACTTGAAATTATGGATGTGAAAATCTGTACCTACAACGCAAGTGGGTAAATTCTGAGAGAGAAAGTGTATGTAATTCTCTCGCCAGATGAATTCACTAGAGGTTAACGGGTCGTCCTGAACTCGACTAAAAACCCGAAGCTTTTTAAGTAATCGTAGTAGAGGGACACCACAAAAAAAAAAAAGATAAAAAACTTACGATTGCCACAAATTGAGGAAATCGTATCCGTGGTATCCACAGTTTACATTGTCGCTAAATGTCCAAGTTGCTATTGCTTCATTTTTTTAGATATACGGCAGCAAAACGTTGATTAAAAATATAAATTTTGAATGTGTCTGATGTCTCGAATTCGCATGTCTTTTATGATTTTGTTGTTGTTGAAAGAACTCACATTTCATTTCTTACATCAGTAATTTTAGTTCTTCATTTCAATTTTTTATGTTCAGTTATGTTAGAAACAATTAATATTTTAAAAACATCTTCTTTTAAACAAACATCAATAATAAATATTACTTCAATAATTGGAAAGTCTCATCTCTTTCGTTTAAGTAATCCTTCGCTTTGTAGGTGGAAACTACAAAGAGAGTCTTGGCTTTGATTTTAATATTAGTTTAACATTTTTTTTTTCTCATCCAATGCACTTAAATAGAAGTCTTTTTCACTTTATGGTTCATTTGCTTTATCTACAAATTTACACTTAACGTTTTTTTTTAAATTAATTTTTATAAACTTTATGTTCATGAGTGAGTGACTGATTTTTCCATTAAAGAATTGATTATTATTGTCCGCTGTAATACTCGGCTTTTCCGTATTTTACGTCGTCCCATGCTGAAAAGAAAAATGCCATTAATTTCTCACTCCACAATAGTTTTTACATTGTGAGAATGAACACGAAAGTTTTTGTGTAATCGATTCAGAATTTGCACTCATCCACTGACAGTCAACGAACAAAAAATATAAAAGCTTTGTTGAAAGTTTCCCATCAGCCGCAAAATAAAAAGACGGGAAATTTTGCGGTGGCGATTTGAACACTGTTTAAGGCTAACAGAATTTTGCAATTAGCAACTAAAAAAAATGGCGGCTGGAGCTAAATAGGGCGAATCGTAAGAAAATGTCTAACTAAAAGTTGACTAATTCGTTCTCCACCGTCGTATAAATTCGTATACTCGGAAAGTTTTTCTTCAATAAAATAAGTTTTCCACAAATTAAAAATGTAAATCAGAATCTCGCTTCCGAATGGTCGACGACCAACTAAACTTCAACAGTCTCGACAATGAAGAAGTTCTCAGGACCGCGCGTGGAAAAATAACACAGTGGGTTATCGCCCAGGACGATAATATTGTCTGCTGATACAATATTACTGTCTCATGGACGACGGATTTTGTACATCCTTAGCGCTGTGCCGAGCAACAGTAAAATGCGCCAACTGACCGGCATTCAGGCTTCCGGTTTTACAAAAAAGAGTAAAGTGATCACGATTGGAATCAAAAGTCGGTCTATTCCAACTGTTAAAATGACGTTTTAAACGTCAAACAAGTATTTTGTCGCGACAAGACTTTTCTTTCGTCTTTAAGTTTCTTTGATAGAATAAAGGTAGACACTATTCGCACAATGTGCACATTGTACGATGAGTCAAGTGAGAGCTATTTGCACAATATTACACAGACAATAAAAGTAAATGCAACTCGCACGCATAGAGAATAGTCACAGCGCAGTGCGAATAGTCTCTTTATAGGGCTATTCACCCTCGTACTATTCTCTCAGTAGTAGTTAAATCAACTAAGTCAAAATGGAATGTGTTTCGTTACTCACATAGTCTTCGTGACATTTAGTAAAAGGAAAAATTCCTAAGCGACGTCGTCAGCCACCTAGTTCTTGTGACATTTTGTAAAAGGAAAAGCTCTCTAGTCTTGTTAGCCACATAGGTTTTTGTGACATTTCGTAAAATGAAAAGTTCCTAAGCGTCGTCGTCAGCCACCTAGTTTTTGTGACATTTTGTAAAAGTTCCTAATTTTGTTAGCCACCTAGGTTTTTGTGGCGTTTCATTAAAGCGCAAATTCCCTAGTTTTGTCAGCCACCTACTTTTGTGACATTTAGTAAAAGGAAAAGCTCCCTAGTTTTGTTGGCCACCTAGGTTTGATTAGCCATCTAAGTATCAATTTGAATTTGAAATTGGCTTACCCACCAAGAGGAAAAACCTTGCAAGCATTTTTACAGTATAAATTTTCTTCTTCATTGCACATTGCGACAACATGTCATTCATTATAAACAAATTCAGCAAGTTCCTTTCGTCGGTGTGCGAATAGTCCTTATATGGCTATTCGCACAATGTGCGATTAGACTTTATTTCACAATTCGCACATTGTGCGAATAGACTTTATTTCACTATTGGCACTACGTGCGGAAAGCCTTTTCGTAAAATAAATTACGATTAACGAAAAAAACTTTTTGGACGTTTTCCTTCACTGCTCGCTTCACAACCTTCCTACGAGTCAAAACAACCAATTTGGAAGCACAAACGTAATGTACTAATTCATGCTTCACAACAGAGACGAAAGACAGATGTCAATTTTCGGAACGAAAGGTGAAACTTAAGCCCCTTAGAGTGACAGTGTGAGCAACTATCTCATGCTTCTCTCAAATTGACATTTTTGTTACCTTCGGCCCCGCTATTTATCACGAAAAACTTAATATGTCGCTCGGCAGTTTTGGCGTGACTGACGAAAATTCTAAGTCTCCCCCTCTCCCCTTTCATTTTCGTCTGTTTTCAACGATTCGATCCCCCTCTCAAACGCAAACGTCATTCATGAACACTCCCAAAGGCTATAACTTTGTAGCCGAAAGAGGTGGGGTTCGGTTCGATTCTTTCTCTCAAAATGGTCACTCGGTTCAGGGGGCTCGGAAGTCCGCGCCAACTATTATATGCGAGGTTTCAAACCTTCAGATGCACAGTGAGAATAAGTGGCAGAAGCGCGAGAGGGTAAGGGGCTCAGAGGACCAGAGACATGATATGGCGGCTGGGCTTCCCACACAGACTCTGAAAAATCTTAGAATTTTTTCTTTGCGTTTTGTATGGTGACGAAATGTCAAGTGATAATGACATTTGCTCACATTTGAAGTCTATATGGCAAATCCAGTCGCCATATCATGTCTCTGCATAGGAATATAAGCTGCAAAATAGAATGGATGGATACATTATCCACATGGAAAAGTGATCTTCCACTAGACTCAGTTCCTTTCAGTCCGTGTTGATTTTTGAGTTAGGGATAGAGGCGTGCGCCGATCGGTTTTTAGTAGATCGTCGCGACGCTCGGCGTTGGGTATGATGATGATATCTTTGACCATCTGACTATTCAGAAGAAGAAGAGAATAACATTCTTTGGTTAAAATAAATCGGCGTGAGGCGAAGTTAAAAGTTACAGCGTTTACGCCGACAATTTTCGACGATTTCATCGAAAAGTCAAAAAATTGTCGGCGTAAACGGCATAAGTCGTAACTTTGCCTCACGCCGATTTACTTGAACCAAAAAAATTTATTCTTTGGCTCGTTATCTAAAGATCTTCTGAAGAGTGAAACGGTCAAGGATGTCATTTAAGACCCAACGCCGAGGGTCACGCTGATCTAGTTAGGAATGAATCCTGAGGAGCGAATCCCACGCACATTACACAATACTCGGTTGTTTAATTCAATACTTCCACTCTGACACCCTCCAATAAAAACAACAGTCGAATAAATCCAAAGTTGAGACAAATGCGTCTCTTTACAAAATGAAGCTACTCACCCAATCCAATGAAATCGACCAGTCTGGCATGGTGGAACAATTCCACTTCTAAAACAAGTGGCTCAACGTAGCGTAATTTTAAATTGCCTCCACATACTACAGTCACTTTTTCTCGACCGGTCGGCTCTTTCACCACAATAACGTCACTTGCATTATTAGCGCTGGCACTACTTTTATCCGCATCTACTACTTCCACATTATTGTTCACTTGATCTAGTCCGATACTATCGCTACAACTATTTGAACATTTAACGTTCGATTGCATTTGATCACTAGCTACGTCAATTGTCTGTTCTGAAGACCCAACATCATGAATGGTGCTGTAATCACAACTAAATGCTGCATTACGACTAACGGATGAGCAATATCCAAGATCGGATTGCGACGATGAGAATTGATCGTTGGTGATTGCCGTTTCAATTTCGTTCGACTGAATCATCGGTTCATGAGGTTGTTGCGGTGACGATGGACTTGTGGCTTGGTCGTAGTGGTGATTCGTTGCCATGATGAACGGTTGATCAGAATCTTGGTCCCATTGACGCACTTCGTCCTCATTGAAATCACCGAACAACAGCGGGCTCACATTGTGGCCGAATTTGTTGTTATTATCTAAAATAATCACAGCTGGACGATTGCGATCAAAGTTCAAATGGTTTTGCGTTGCGGTGTGTTGATTGGCTTTGTCGCGTTTAACGGATTTTTTGGTGGTGCTGCTGGTGTGTGGGGGTGGTGTAGCGAACGTTGTGCAAAAGCTAAGGTCACACATTTCGACGGGTGGCGGCTTGTTATTCAGATTTTCGTCGAGATGATTAAATTCGAATTCGGATTGAACTTCTTTGGATGCCGATTGCTGAGCTGCATTTGTTGGCGTTAGTTTTGTTTTTTTCGATGGATGTGACGTGCTGGATTCGATTTGTTTGACTATTGGGCTCGATTGAGATTGTGAAGACAATTTAGTGGATTTAGATGAAGATTTGGTGGAAGAGTTGACTACATTGGCATTGACATTATTGTTGTTGTTGTTGTTGTTATTATTGTTGATTTGTACGGCGGGCATACTTTGGTATTGCTTTTGCGGTTTCACCGTCTTCTCCAAGGCTGGGTATTGATCAATGTTCATATTCACATAATTGTCATTGTCAACACTCTTTGACTTTTGCAATGGATTTTTCGGATTTGAATCACTCGACGCTTCCACATTTACGCTCTTCGCATCGGCACCGTTGTCAATCACCTTCGACTGTTTATCGTCCGTCAAACTTTGTGAGTACGATATCGATCTCGTCGCGTTACCGATTATCGAACTTGTGCCATTTGGTGAGACGGGCTCTTGTACTGGATGAGACATTTCATTTGCTTCGGGGAAAAATTTATTTCCTCGAAGGGAACTTTGACTTTTCGCGCTTAAAGTACTGCAAGTGCTCATGTTTGAGTTGTCGGGCGATTCGGGATTTTTACCATTGGACACGGTCGGCCACTTGTCGAATGAGGTGGACAGGATGCTTTGCTTATTTTGTTGTGATATTCGGGCTATTTCGGCGTACGATGCTGGCGATGTGTTGTTACCAGTAGACGATGGTGTTGGTGGAACATTGTTCGTGCGACTGCTCGATTCGATTGGCAATGAATGAACGGAATCCACGTCACTGCTGTCGGATTTTTCCGACGGTGGCATGGACGATGACGTTGATTTTCTTCGCTTAAATTTGAGTGGCGTGAAATACGGATCTCGATCGTTCGAATAATTTTGACTGTTTTGGTATCGGAGTCGGTTGCCTTGTACATGAGAATGTTGACTGGGGCATTGGTAAAGTGGTTTTTGTTGAATTTCCTCTTGTTTCTTTTTCGGCTTCCGCTTTTTGGTGACAACATGAAATTCAGCTGTTTCATTTAACGCTTGTAATGACTCACTGGAGACTAGACACTCAGACGGTTCATCTTTCTTCTTATTGGCTTTTTGATGGTCTTTCGCTTTACGGATTTCTTTTGCGTCGTTTTCACGAACTTCTTTAACAATGGAATTGGCATCTCCCAAGTATGTCAACTCTTCCGTACCCCATGAACGACGTTCGCCACGCTTCTGCTGCTGTTGTTGCTTACTACTTTCCTTCATTTCGGTAGTTTTCTTCATTTGTTGCTTGTGGCGTAGCACAACATTACTTTCTCTACCATTTTCCGATTGAGCATTTTCCTCCTCCAATTTACTGGCACTTTTTAAATTCTCCATTGAATTGTATTTCTTCAATTTGTTGTTGCCCGTATTTTCCTTCTTGTTGTCGGTGCCACCTTTTTTCCCTTTCTTGTCCAATGCCAACATTCGCTTGCTCACATTGTTGTTGATCACACCGTTTTTGTGCGTATCGTCATTCTCAATGAACGACACCAGATCTTCGATATTGTCATCGCCGCGATTCCCTTCAATGTCCTTGGCCGCAATGGTTGACTTAATGTTTCGTTCCGTTTTCTTTTTCTTGCCATCCTTTTTGGTCAGCTGGCCGGATGGTAATGTCGAATTGAACGATTGATGGACGGCATTACCATTTTCGTCAGTGTTCTTCTGTTCAATGAGCTGCAATTTGGGAGGGAATTACAATTAAAATCACGTGTCAATCGAAAGCGACATGAAGATTTACATGAATGTTATGAGGATGATGATAAGTAGCGAATTTGGTATTTTGTCCTGGAACTAATGGAAGTCCGCTCATGGAATTGCTGTCGATGCAACTATTGACAGCAACATAGGACTTGTTTAACTGGATGGCATTCATGTCCGTGGGCTTCGAACCATTTTTCAGTGAATTGAACTGGACCGTTTTGTCAATGCGTGACGCTTCCATCATTTCCAAATTCAAATACTGGTGGCTTGTGTAGTGACTGGTGGCCAAGCGAGGAAGCCTTTTCATTGGATTTAGCTCGGTACCTTCATCAGAACTGTGAGTATCCTAAACAAAAAACCCACGACATTCGGAAAATTTCACTAGACATTTATGCGAGAAATTTACCTGGGCTAATGAATCGTGTGCCAAGAGATGCGCCGTATCGTCGGTTATTCCATCATCGATTTGAACGATAGTGTGACCAAGTGTTCTGTCTTGTTGAAGGTCATCGGTGCGCACAAAGCAAGTGTCCGGCCTGGTTACATTTGATCCACTCATTAGAATCGATTTTTCGTTCTTCACGCCACGTTTACCGAAATCGTTCGAAAATTGATCCTCATAGGGATTACAGTTTACGTTGCTTGGTAAACTGCCACCCTCACGTTGTCTCGTAGATACAGACGAGTACTTCTTTTGACGTGAATTATGCTGCCGGCGAGCAAGGTTGCCAATCAAACCGTCACTTTCGAGTAACTGATCCAATTTCACCGTTTCCACCAAATCTTGTAACGATCCGCCTTGAGTATGACGATTTGAGCCGCGAACCGGGCGACCCAATAGTCGATTTGAGTTATGATGGATCTTGTCTTCCTGCTCAACGTTTTGCAGAAGTTCCTATACAAACACAAATGAAAATGTCTCACAGACACATAAAGCATTGCGAAAGGTTTTAACACATACCCTGAAAATTTCACTTTTATGCTCCCGATCTTTAGGACGCTTGTAAGTGAAAGCCTCGTCAAGTAGCTTCTTTAATTCGGTATCTCCCCAACTGCCTAAGTTCTGCAATAGAAATGAAAATTGTCATCAGCATCACCATCATCATCAAACTTTATAGGCCATTATGTACCATTCGGTGTTACGTCTTTATGACACAACCCAAGGAAGGTATACCATCCCCCTCCATGCCTTCCCATCCCCCTCCATGCCCTCCCATCCCCCGCCAAAGATATGATTTTTTCGCCCAAAGAAAGTCCCTAACTTCCAAATCTGATTTGATTGAATCAATAAACCTTCTCCTTGGTTTACTCAATGGCATAACTCCCGGGACCTGAGCATCTAATATCCTTTTTGGTAGCTATTGTCCATCTTTCAACGTGCTCGAACCAACGCAGACGACAAGCACTTGCCGCCTCTTCCACTGACGGAACCACAAAGTTTTCGCTAATGTCGTCGATATGATTTTCCCACTGCTTCCTCCGACTAACATTCGCTATGTTGCTAAGAACTCTCATATCGGAAACCTTCAGGCCATGCACGAGATACCCGGAGTGAACACAACTCTCAATACCATACAGAATCGTCGGCCTGATAATTGACCTGTGGATAGCTTACTTTGTTCCGCAACTTAATTCTTTTTTGTTGAACACGTGCGACCTCAATTGACCGGCTACCGCTTTTCCCATTTTTCTCCATTCCCTAACTAACTTGCCATCCTCCGAAAAAATAGTTCCTAGGTACTTGAATTCAGAAACCTGCTCCAGTTCCTCCCCATTCAAACCTTCCGAGATTTGCTAACATGTATAACCTTTTCCCACACATAAAAGGACCACGTGTCTATGTAAAATATTTCCAAAAGCTAGTGGAAATCTCTGTTAGACCAGGGTGCTCTTCATAAATGATGTCACGTTTGCTATAAAATCCACAAAGTTCATTACTCCAAACTGGTCAGACATTTTGCTTACAGTACTCCGGCTACCCCCCAAACACACCCCCTGTTTGACGGGGTAGACAGAGTCCTATAAACGAAATTTGTTGTACTGAACGAGTTATGAACTTTTTATGGATACTGATTTTTTATAGCAAGCGTGACGTCATTTGTGAAAGGCCCCTAGATAAATTCTCCGTAAGAGTTTTACATACTTTATTCTTAATGACATGTGGAGACTTTCAGAATTTTGTTATTAACAGAATAAGTAAGTTGTGTAAGTGTGGGTAAGTTGATTCCAAAAGTGTAAGTAACGACCTAAGAAGAGAAATTCGCTTCCACTCAGTTCAGTCTTTGTTAAAGTGGCGAAATCTTTTGACTCGCACTTTCGCAACCATCGGAATTTGCATCCCGAAGTAAAAGAACGGTGTTCTCAAAAATGAAAGAACCTTATGGCGAGCCGGATATTGTGGCTGTGGTGAAAGAATTATTTTGCCAACTCGGTTTAAGGTACATGTGTGCGGGTCGACCTTTTTTCCAAATGGAACCTGAACCGAAAAATTCAAACTGGAACCGAACTCGAATCAAAATAAAAAAAATTAAACCGTCCCGAACTGAACTCTGACCCGAGCCCGAACTTTTTTCAAAAAGATTTCATTTGAAATGTTTTTTAAACTCATTTGAGAAAATAGTTGAGTGGATTTGAAGTTCAAGTCTTCTAACCCGACCCGACCCGACCCGACAAATTGATTCGGGTTCGGGTCGGGTTTTTAGTAATGTTTCGGGCGGCCCGCTCAACTCTAGTTTAATGTTCGGCCCATGACACAAACATAAGGATATGAAAAGTAGCTGTTGATAATATGGAAGATTGTAGAAGAGGGTCCAAAAATAATTTTTATGGACCAAACCGTTACATCAAATCAAATCAAATCTCTTTGGTTTATCCACATAGTATTTTAATTAAACCGAAAGTAAAGTCATGGCAATTCGCTCATTTCAAACATTCTAACTCATACTTTTATCAGAGTTAGCACTAAGTGAAGGATTAAAATATACCACCTGCCTGCCCAACCCATGTTGCCAGTCAGCTCACTTTTATTGCATTCGGATTTATCGATAAATCATTTTTTTCTAATCTAACAAGATTTCTAGGAATGCAAACCGATGGTAAATCACTCAAACCTTTCGATATAGGAAGGAATACGAACAAGAAATAATACAATCAATGTTCCACACGTTCGTTACATACTTGAACTTGATTGTATGTACTGTAGCGTAGAGCTAGTTTTCAATGTGCTAATGGAACAGAGTGTGTGCATATCGGATGACATAATTTATCTGAGATTTATTCGTCATATTGTTCCGTAGAGTACTTGACATCTCTGCCTACTCACGGTATTATGCTAACAGTAAGTGTAATTATTAATTAATACTTGATTCATTGAAGTGAACTCGAATTATTAAAATAGCCAACAAAATTTATTTCGCAATAAAAGAATAATATTGTAGGTAGAATCCTCCCAGATAAGATTATGGTAGATAAGAAACTCGTACATCGGTAAAAGTTTGTTTTATCTAGATTTTAATTGAATAACGTAAATTACAACGAAAAACTGAGATAATGAGACACCGATACAATTCGCCAGTGCATAAAATCGGTTTCAATACAAATGCATGGAAAAAATAGCGCGCTGACGCTAATGTAGCTGTTCGGACAGTCAATTTCTGAAACTTTTCTTACCGCTATGGGCGTCTAGTAACACATATTCTGACCGTGAGTGTCAATATAGCTTATTGATTCTGATTTGATAAGAAGTGGCAAAATCAGGCTATGCGCCCAATGACAAGCAATATGATGACATCACTTTTTAATGACGAAATATTTGTTGAGCAGATGAGTGTCAATAAATAGAACAAATTTGAAGATAAACTTGTAATAATTTTAGAAATCATGAAATCAATTTAAATGGTAATAGTTGCCGCTGGTAACTTTTCGATACCCGATCGGCTTCTATCCATCAACGAAACGAGTCTGAGTTTCAGATTTGTTTTGTTATAAAATTTAAAAAATAGTTTCAATCAATACGTTACAACATATGGAATTCGGTGGAGAATTTTTAAAACCTTTCCCCCCCCCCCCCCACTCCAATTTGGTCAAGTTCACATCATACCCTCATCCCCATCCTGATGTGTTGCGTGGTTTTTAAACGACCCCATGACAAATGCTTTCCACAATTTTCATTGAGAGTCTAACTCCTCGCAAAAAACATTATGAAAGTCACCTCTGACAGGTAATTACGACACCAGGTAAATCTGGTTTACAACGATCAGCTGTAGTTTTTCATGTAAAATTTTTTATTATTTTTGCCAGTCAATCCAAGCGCTTAATGCGACATCGGCTTCTGTCAAAGTATAGCGAATTTCATGATGAGATGCTTATCTAAAGGTCATTTTTCCCGTTGTCTAAGCCCTTGGTTTCGACTCAAAAGGGCTGTTCATGAATGACGTCACGCTTCCTGTAAAATCCACAAAGCTCATAACTCCCAACTGGTCGGACATTTTGCTTATGGTACTCCGGCTACCCCCCCCCCCCCAAACACACCGGGGGTAGCCGGAGTCCGTCCTATAAAGAGAATTGGCTGTCCTGACTGAGTTATGACCGTTTTATGGACGCCTTTTTTTTATAGCAAGCGTGACGTCATTTATGAACAGCCCCAAAAAAGTACTCCGTTAAGAGAGATTTTTCCGAACAAATTAAAATCCTTAATGGAGCACTAAACGGAGTACTTTTTCGAGTGGAAACCAGGTCTAACACAAACACCCAGCGGCATTGCCCTTAACTTTTCCCTTCATTTGAATGCCGTCGTTTGTATTTCCACCACCCTTTTGGAATATATAGTTGAACGTTTACTTTGGTGTTATGCTTAGACCAATCATGCTATGTTTCTTACAAACATAAAGTATTACATTTTCTCTCTCAGTGCCGCATAAATTTTGTCATTAATGACTCGTTGGAATGCGTCCTCTCTCAATAGAATTGCAACACGGGGAAATTTTGTCATTAATGACTCGTTGGAATGCGTCCTCTCTCAATAGAATTGCAACACGGGGAAAGATACCGGATCGCTCAAACACGTGAGTAATGACATAGGTAAGTATATGAGTGCCTGTTACCTTCAAAAAACTTGCAATAAATGATTTGATTGTTGCAATTCAAACAGCTTCTGTTCTTATATATGTCAATCAAATATTGATAAAATCTTTAAATTCGATATTCGATGAGCAACAAAACGTACAATGTCCTATGCGAATACTCGCGAGTAGAAATAAAAATTAAGCCAAAACAAACAGTTTTTCAAAATTTAAAACACAAAATATGTGAAGAATAGATTCCGGTTGAATTGTAAGAATGGACTCAAATAACTACATGAGCAATAGCGCGTTCAAAGATATTTTTCGAGTGATGATTTTTGCTTTTGTATGAAACTTTATTGCATCATCGATTTATGATATATTAGACTTTTTGGCTGTTTTTTTTTTCTTCAAACAATAAGCCTGTATCGCTTCACATGTAGTTGTACGTAAGATTTGTTTTAACGTTTTTATTTTTCGAATTATGAAGTGTTATTTATAGTCGTGTAGTTATGCATTTGTTGAATTGGCATGTTATGTAAATACGAATTACTTGAAACAAGTAAATAATGTGGGAAAGTATTAGTGAAATACATTGTAGGTGTAACTACACATTGATTGTTCCTGATCAAGCAAAGAAGTAATCGAACCGAATTGATTGTTTTCGTAATTAACACCCAGCCCCGTACGAATTCATAGCAAAATACAGGGTTAACATAAATTAATTTTAAAAAATTAACGATAAACACAAGCTCCCTAAATCAAATTAAGTCACACAGAATGTTGAGGAATGTACAGGAAGCGAATCCAAAGATTCTGAAACTTTTCATTTTAACAGCTGGTCTACAAATACAGTGAAAATACCTTCGCTATTCATGAAATAAATTTTTAGTTTACTCGAGGTATGTACAAAGAACCACTAAGGGGGTCCCAGCTCCGACCAAAAATGCCTATCTGCAATTCTGAGCCCATTTTTGCTTCTACCTTTCAGCGAAAAAAAATTTGAAAATCGGTCATCATTTACTCAAGTCATCGTTGGGACGGACATTTCTTTTTGTAGATTCGGCAATGTACCCTACATGATCGATGCTCCCTCCCCAACACCTCACCTCAAACCGACTGGTTCCAAAACCCCGTTCAAAACAATGGTGTGAAAATCACCGTCCTAACCCTTGACTCCCCAATTAATGCCCCTACAGATTCCTCTCCTAATCCTCAGCCTAACACTTATTTCTCTCCTTACTCACATCTGACCTCAACCTATCCTTTGTAATTGAAGATTACTTAACAGAACTCTCAATATGTGGCGATTGCCCAGTGTCGGCAATAATTAACGAACAAAGTTGTATTATGTCAGCGAAATAAACGAACAAAGCTATAGGCTGTCAGTAAAATAAACGAACGAAACTCGTCGAAAGTGTTTTTACGGTCATTGCAAGAGCAATTTCCACGGTCTGTGGAGTGTATTTGCCATTTTTTTACAATAATGTTAACTCATTATACACATAATACAGCAAAACAACTCAAATCAAAAAGATTAAGTTCGAAATTAATGGCGAATCAATAGATGGTGTCATTTGTTTTCTATACTGAACCGTAATGAAACAATGGCGGCGCTACTGGATAAAAACGATTCAGTTTTTGTGTTGAACCGTATTAATGTATGAAAAAAGGTAGATGTCGCTATTCATTAAAAGCAGGAATGTTGCCTGATGAAATCTGGTGCTAGACACCGCTTGTCGGTGGCGTCTCTATCACCTAATACGAGAACAAGACCCATGCTTTATAAGGTTGCCCAAAACTTTGAGGCTTAGCTTAGATTATGATTGCTAATAGATCCCTGATATTATATCAAGAACAACAAAGCCTCCGGTCCGGATAATGTACCAGCAGAACTGCTGAAGATGGGTGGTGATGAATTGTCTAAAGTAATGTATGATTTAGTAAAACAAATATGGAACACGGAAGAGTTGCCTGACGAGTGGCTAGAGGCTGCCACTTTACTTCTACACAAGAAATTTGATAAAAGGCGGATTCAGATGAGATCACTCAACAACTGACCGAATATTCACACTTCGTCTGATTCTGCGAAAGGGCAGAGAGTTCTGCGACAGGACCAAGCGAATGGAATCGTATGCGGCGATGAAGGAGCTGGGCTTCGGAACAAAGTATATTCGTCTTGCGAAAGCGACATTGGATGGTAACAGATGTCGTGTCAAGGTGCAAAACGAAATGACAGATGTGTTTGCTGTTAGAGAAGGATTGAAGCAAGGAGACGCTCTATCTTGCTTACACTTGGCTTTGGAAATCGCAATGAGACGTGCTGGTATCCGAAACAACAAAACGCTATTAAATGGAACGGTCCAAGTTCTGAGCTTTGCAGATGACTTGGATCTCGCCAGTCGTACACATGCAGCAACAATTGACACTTTCACAAATCTGATAATCCAAGACAAGAGAATGGGTTTGATGATAAACGAATCTGAAACCAAGTACACGAAGACCGAGCCGAATCCGGTAGCTAATCGACAGGGAGACAAACTACGCATTGGAGACTTCAACCTCGAAGGAGTGGATTAGTTAACTTATCTTGGAGCACTGTTACGGTCAGATGATGACAACACACCTGAAATTCACAGACGTATCATGGCGGCAAGCAGATGCTATTTTGGTTTAACCAAACAGTTAGATTTAATTAATAGATTTATCAGTTTGGGACGACCTATTGTTGGTCTTGAAACACAGATCCTGGGATCATTTGTTCCTTTTCCCGTTCATCATATAAATCATTATGTGAGCCTTCCTGTCGCTTCCAAGAACCGGTCAGATGGTCTCACAGTAAAATTCCCAAGAATCCTGCGTCTAATTTGGACGAATTTAGGGCAATCACATATCACGTCTCCACATCTCTACTATTCCCAGCGCAACTCTCATGCGATCTCCCAAGGTGCTTTCAAACTTCACTCTAGCTAGAACCGTCAGGTCGTCTGAATACCCCTGCGCATAGATTCCTTCCTCATTCAGTTTGCTAACCACTATGCACCAGAGTATGGGTGAAAGGATCCCGCCTTGTGAGAAACAAACAGTTACGATCAAAGAAAACGAAGTGCCATGCCATATTTACAAAACGCTTATTCGTCCAGTATTGATCTACGGATGCGAATCTTGGACGATGAAGAAAAGTGATGAACAGTTACTCCTAACGATCGAGCGCAAGGTACTTCGCACCATATTTAGAGCGATGCGCGAGGGTGAAGTGCACGTGCGGGGGAAAATCGAAAATGTGCGTTTTGGTGATGGTGAACAAACACGAGATAAGTCTAGAATTAACTTTGTGTACCTCGAGTAACTTTATAGTACTGTTTGCCTACTTTGTAGTACTGTTGGAAAAATTTGAAGCTCTCTGTACACAGACGTATGTGTGACTCACGGACAGCAAAAACATATTTCGGATCTCGCTGTAGTGAACAAGGTCCTCGGCTGCGCCTTAGACCGTTTACTCCACCTCGTTGCGAAATATTATTTTGCCGTCCTAGGACCACAAAATACTATTACGTCCCTATGCACCTCTTGCCAAAATTCTTATTTTAACATGTGAGGCATTGCGGTCCTAGAAGAAAGCATTTGACATAATAACCCACGTGCAAGAGATGCTATTTTACCTATGAGATATCTAACAGATACATCGAGATAAGTAAATTTGCCCCAGAGGGATAAGTTCGAAATTATCGTTCTAGATAGATAAATAACTATTATAATTGTTATCAACGCTGGGCGATGAATCTGTGTTCTAAATATTTACGTTTTTTAAACAAATTTTGAATGTAAAAGACCCATCAACAAATAATGACAACGAACCGTTCAATCGATAAACCAACGATCAACTTTAGCAACAGTTCACAAATAATGCACTGAGCGAATCGTTCCATTTATCGCGTCATAAACTGGCAACATAAAGGTTTTAAATCAAATGTGTGTAACGGTTGACAAGGGCAATGCATTTTTTGTTTGTTTGAATTTATTAGATAAAAGCCGTAGCAGCTTATTAAGTAACACATTAAGTAATGCGTTAATTTGTAGATTGCATTGCATTGCCAGTGCCATTTCTTATCACCAGTGGATTGCAGTTGTATACATTGAAATGGGTTAACATAGCCAATCAATAGCTCAAATACATTTTGTTTGCTTGAATGGAATAAACAGCAAAATGTACATTCACACACACAACACCATTCAGAGATGGCGAGCAAAAAATTATGTTCTGTTTGATATTTGAACAAATTTTTTTTTCGTAAACAAAAAAAATGAAAAAATGAACAGATCAATAGCAAGATGAAAAGTCTTAAAAATAAATTTAATTACCGAAATCGTTATCTGTGCAAACGACGAGTCTCAAATACACATTTTTAATGAAAATGAATATCTACATTGTTGAAGCGCTAATGAGGTGCATGTTTCGATGCAATGTATTGGGGCACACCGTCCATTATCAAATTTTACACCAAAGAAACAAAATTGAATTTCAATATTCAACTTGATTGACGAGAAGAAAACAACTAAATAATCCACCCGAACAGCAGCTAACAAATGAAATTGGAGAAATGTTTGAAATTCGAATAGCTAGTGTAATGGACTCAACATTGCATTATGGCTTTGCTTGATAATTTTGTGGTTAGGTCAGGGTATTTTTATCACAAATTTAATTAAAAACAATTTTCGGTTTGATGTTATTCACAACCACAATAGATTAATTATTTTATCGGGTCGTTGCTTCAATTCGTGTTGTCGATGAACGTGTGGAAGCTTTTTGCTTCGATCGCCATCATCGAATTTTGCAAAGCGTATCCCGTCATAATTTAAATTATTTACCTGAATTCCACTTGTACAACAATTCAATTGGTTACAAATTGGGAAACGAAACTAACAAAAAAAAAAAAAAAATAATAGATAAATTAAAATTAAGAAAATGATTTTCAACTAAATGCACTTTCAGCACTTCGCCTCGTTAGCACCGTAATGCCTTTGATTTGAAATGAACTGATACCATTTCTTGATACGATCGAACACAATTTCAATGGTTAACAGTAAAACACGAACAATTTAGCAAAAAAAATTTACTGAACGCAAGAGAACAAAAGAACGAATTTTTGTAATAAAAGTGATGAACCATGGGAGTTGCGGGAAATTGTTGATGGCTAGCTAGTTAAGTTTTTGACAAAAGATAATATTTTGGAATTGTTTTAAGCTCACACAAAGTAATCGATTTTTTTTAAATTTGGGGTACAAACTTTGACTGGTGATGTTCCTCTCGGGGAAATTTGTTATTTGGATACAGACACAGGTCCTTTCCATTATTTTATTGATTGTTCGTACATTTTGTAAAAATAGTAATTTATGCAACAAGTTGCGAAGAGAGAAAATTTTTGTTACGAGATGTGAAAAAAATTCGTAACATGACAACATTTTACGCAAAAAGAGTTCAAGACTGACGAAAACAGGTGAAATTTTACTTTAAGTAAGTGTCACGAAACTTTTTTTCTTACATTCTAAGATGTCTAGCTAGTCTTACTGAGTCGTTATCAAGTGTCAAAAGTTGGCGGCCAACCATAGTACGGCATGGAGGAGGGACCAAACATCGAATGCACATTTTACTAGCCGCACCCAGTTCTCTGTGACATTTTGTATAAGGCAAATTCCCTAGTTTCGTTAGCCACCTAGTTCTCCGTGACATTTCGTATAAGGAAAAATTCCCTAGCCTTGTTAGCCACCTAGTTCTCTGCGACATTTCGTATAAGGAAAACTTTAGCTTCGTTAGCCACCTAGTTCTCTGTGACATTTTGTATAAGGAAAATTCCCTAGTTTCGTTAGCCACCTAGTTCTCCGTGACATTTTGTATAAGGAAAAATTCCCTAGCTTTGTTAGCCACCTAGTTCTCTGTGACATTTCGTAAAAGGAAAAATTCCCTAGCCTCGTTAGCCATCTAGTTCTCTGTGACATTTCGTATAAGGAAAAATTCCTAGCCTCCTTAGCCCCATAGTTCTCTGTGATATTTTGTATAAGGCAAAATTCTCTAGCTTCGTTAGCCATAGTTCTCTATGTCATTTCGTATAAGGAAAAATTCCCTAGCTTTGTTAGCCACCTAGTTCTCTGCGACATTTCGTATAAGGAAAACTTTAGCTTCGTTAGCCACCTAGTTCTCTGTGACATTTTGTACTGGGACAAATTTCCTAGTCCTCCTTATTTGTGTGTAGTACAAATTCTGTTGAAACGTGTGCGGATAGTCCCACTTATTTGCTATTCTCATACGTTTGCGAATAATCTCACTTGCATGAGTAATCCATACACTTCACTTTACCGTCTCTGAGATCGCACAGTCAAGTATTTGAAGTAAAACTCACTCTTTCACTTAGATGGTCATAACTTCGCAACGTGTTGCGCGACAGTGTCGACCGCCCTACCAAAAGATGCGCGAGGACCTTACCTATTCATAGACACTTTACTTGGCACTGGTGCATTCGATGTTGGGTCCCTCCTCCCTGTAGTACTATGGTCAGCCGCCAACTTTTCACATTTGGTAACGACTCAGTAAGACTAGCTAAACATCTTAGAATATAAGAAAAAAAATTTTGTGACACTTACGTAAAGTAAAATTTAGCCCAAATTTTTGCAAGTGCGAATACACAGGGAAAAGCTTATTTTTTGTCGGTGAATTGAAAAACATGGTTTCATACACGTTACGTATGTTGGTACATTAACGCTCACGATGTGTTACCGAACTCGCCACATCTAGTGCGTTAAACTACCTTCATACGAAAGTTGTATCACAAACTACTATGATATACCTTGAACGTTAATATCGCATTTATCCGTCTAGACCATTTTCTGTTCTCGGTAGATAAAATATTGTATGCACCTCTTGCTAAAATTGTTATTTTGACGTGCGAGCATGACGGTTCGAGCCGAAGGCGAGATTCTGCAACCGAGTCCAAAGTTATTTTTTAGTATTACGAAAACGGAACGGGTTGGCTCAGTGGTAGCGTACTGGTCTTCCACCAAGAAAACCCGGGTTCAATCCCCGTGAAGGCAAATTCTGTATAGGATTTTTCTTCAATGTCTAGCATGAAAGCAACGTTCCTAAGTGTACCCAAGCTTCCCAACACGGGTAGTTGAGGAATTT
>CM055405.1:32094851-32130560 GCA_029228625.1 Pseudolycoriella hygida | reverse complement strand
GGAACGGGTTGGCTCAGTGGTAGCGTACTGGCCTTCCACCAAGAAAACCCGGGTTCAATCCCCGTGAAGGCAAATTCTGTATAGGATTTTTCTTCAATGTCTAGCATGAAAGCAACGTTCCTAAGTGTACCCAAGCTTCCCAACACGGGTAGTTGAGGAATTTAGTGCCCTCAACGAACCGTACACAGAAGAATGACATGAATGACGCAACCCATTCACGATGAATTCTGTGTACAAAATATCTGAGTCTAAAAAGTATAACTTTAGGCGGAGATATAAATAATTAGCACTGAAAGAAATCCTATGGTGTTGCTAGCCTATAGGCGTGGTTCGGAATTCACGTTAAGCATGTGGTCCACACTCACCAACCCGCACTGGCCCGCGTGGTGTTTCATGGCTAAATACCCCTAATTGGGAGGCCTCATCCAGCAATGGATAATATGGCTACATTATATATATATATATATTACGAAAACAGGGTTTGTTTGAAAAAAACTCTCCAATTTTAAATTATGCCTTTACTTTTATTCATTAACCATTAAACATTAGTTGAACATTGGAGAGTTTATTTCAAACAAACTCTGTTTTCGTAATATTTACACAATTGTGCCGTATTCTGCGTATCAATTAATTAATAATTTGTTAATTGAATTATTATTACATTATTTTTTAGGCTCAGAACTTAGCATCGAGTTGCATATAACGTTTTAATCCATACGCGCGTCTTATGCCAACATTAAACGCCTTTTTGGTGGTCGTTAAACGCGATGTTAATGTTCAAATTTAAGTCCCTAGTCTCTCTCGGCACGTATTTGAGGCCGAAAGTAGTTAAAAATCACAATACTCACAATATCAACTTAGTCACTATTATACAAACACGAATTTCATTTTGATATTTTACATAGTTTCACTATATTGTCACAAATATTGTAGTGTCTTTGGAAATTCTACACTTTTATCCACAAATTGTCCAAAATTTGCATGTAAGATGTTAAAAACAACGAACAGCTTGAATGTTTATTTCCATACAAAAATGAACATCCATTACCAAGAGGTTTTCACGTGGAGCGTTGTGTCCTACAAGCAAACGCATACTATTGTAGCTTCGTTTTCGCTTGCACTCGTATGTGTAATATCAACGCGGTATTAGCGTTCACCTTAAAACCCTAAGACATTAATGTACTATATTTTGTAACAGAGGTATCGAAAGTTTGAAAATTTCACTCTTTGTGACACCGAGTAATTAACAGTAATTTATGCAACAAGTTGCTAAAAGGAAAAATTTTTTTCAAGAGACGTGAGCGAGCAAGTATGACACATCATGTTTCATACAACGTTTTATGCAAACAGTACTTGCACACAGAAAAGTCTCATATTTACCCCAATTACATCACGGCCAATTATGGAAAATTTCACCTTGACATGTTTGCAATAGGCATGGTTACCGATATAATTGCGGTAAACATGAGATTTCTCTGTGTGTGGGAGTGACTAAATAAATATGTGAAAGCCCATTAAGCAACTCAGTTGCTTGATGGGTTTTCACATGTATTTTAAGTCGCTCTCAAGTATGCGTTGCAAATGAGGGTGTTTTAACAAAATCTAGTGACAAAAACATTTTGATTTCGCAACCTGCTGCAAAATTCAGTAACCACTCTCTATAACGAATTTGAAGGGAGTCAATCGTTCGTGGCTGCAGCTACATTACTAACAGGTGCGAGAAAGTAAATAACGAAATCACTTCGTTACGAAATGATATTTTAATGCTTAAAATAATTGTATTGTATTGTATTTTATGTGAATCTGAAGTCTCCATGTTCAAAAATTGATATCTTCGGATCTAGACTACGCATCTTATCTAATTTCTTTTTTAAATCTTGAAGAAATGTCACAGCTAGAGGGCGAAGTTATATGTTACCAACCATTTTTGCGGAACTTTCTGAAAAATGAGAGCACAGGGTGACGAATTTTCTATAGGAAATTGCATTCGACAAAATTCTGTAAAATCTCTTTCGCCGAATTCGTCAGGAACGTTCTGAAAATGTTTCTTGTTTTATGGTTTGAACTCATTTTTACTACAATATTTAAAAAAAAGTATTTTGTAATGTGACCTTAATCTGAAGATAGAGATTTTATGAGTGAAAAAGTTCAATGTCATCCTGTGTTAAGCGTGACGTCTCGCGACGCTTTGAAGATCGATCATTCCTGTCACAGACTGTCACACTGGTCTAGGAAGACCAATCATACTTTTTGCGTGACATCCTTTATGAACGGTCCCCTAGAACCGAAGATATCAATATTTGAACATGGATACTTTAGATTCACCCTTGTGCGACATTAATAACGAAAATTACTATTTCGTAACTTGATAAATATCAAAAGGTCAAATTTCCTCGCGACTTTTCATTTTTCCGGAAAAAGGCCGAAGGAAGTCTGAAGGAAATATGAATAAATTTGGCTAATGATATACGCATATAGTGCATGTGTTTTTGAATTTAATTTGTTGCTATGTTTTGTTCGGAATATGAATTTTGGTCCGCTTGAACATAAAATAGCATATATTACTCGAACTGGAAAAATTTGTTTTTGACCATGGTGTTAAAAACGTCTTCGGACTCCGCTACGCTCTTCGACTTTTTCTACACCTGGGTCAAAAACAAGTCTTTTCGGTCCAAGTGACGACCCATTTGAAGTGATATTGAAGACCCAGTAACGAACTGAAGTTTTTCCGCCGTCATACGAAAAAAAAAACTTAGAGAAAATCAGCGAAGATTATAACGAATTTCCCTGAAACTGAAAAAATCAAATCAGCGACAAAATGTAGCAAGCCAATCGCCGAGAACCTTTTATTTTATGTTGTCGCTAATTTGATTTTTTTCGGCGACTTTCGTTGAAAATCTCCGTTGATTTTCTCTAAGTTTTTTTTCCTTATGAAGATTTTCTTTACCTACGCTCAAAAATAATTTAAAATAAGCAGAAAAACAATAAATTCTTTTTAATCCATGAAAATCATAGGAAAATTAATTTTGTAATCGTGGAATTTCTTGGATGGCTTGAAATTGTTACATTTCCAAAAGATGATGGTAAAATTTTTGAATTTTAGAATTTTGACATTTCACTTGCTGGAAACCGGCTGAGTGAGTGGTGGAAAATATTATTTGGAATATTCATGCAATTGTTCGAAAATTCAATCGAATTCTATAGTAGACTTCATTTATGACGCTTGCTACAAATCTCTCAAAGTGTTAAGAATCTGTAACGAGCTCAGGACATACGGACAAACGTTTTTAGAAAGTGAATTTTGATATCACCATCATTTATAAATTTTACTCAAAGAAAGAGAATAGAAAATGGGCCTGAGAGTGAGTATTTGACTTTACGTGACAGAAATAAGAGAGGCAGTCTGCTAAATAACGATTTTTGTGCAGCGCAGAGAAATGATAAGTTGGTATACCTGTGGTGAGATAGAACGCTTATGTGAATGACATCTGGGCTGTATGGGAGAGAACTGTATGTAATTCTCTCATCATCATAAGCGTTCTAACTGACTACAGGTATCCCAACTTATCATTTCTCTGGTGCAACGTCGTTTACGAACGGCGTCTGTGATTCTGTTATTATCTGACTAATTGGCGAATGATTTGTGTAATAACAAGAATGATGGATTCAGATAGGTTTGCATTTCAACCCCATGGGGACGCCAATTCCACATTAAATTGTGGCTGTATTCGATGCGTTGAAATCCAATAATAAATTGGAATTGCTAATTTGTAAATTACCCAAGGCATCCAATCGTATTACCTGTAAATATCGTGTAATTGATGGACGTTATATTATGTGAACAAACGCATGGATTGGTTGGTTTAATATTAATTTCATAATTTGAATTGATTTTGTGTTAAAAATATATGAAAACAAAAATACTCAACCTAAACCGACAATCGTAATCGACACCTACAATTTATAAAATTAATTTAATGCACAAAATTCAATTAACATTGTTTGCTTTTCGATTGAGTAATTTCAACTTAAAAAAAGTGACCCACATGCCAATTTTCTGGTAGCCATTGACTTTTTATTTTAATGTTGGCCACAGTATTTGGGCTCATGCCTTCGTGCGTTAGAAAGGATTTACTGTGCAATAGTTATTTGTTCAACACGACAAGAAAACAGGAAGTTTCAACAATAGCGAAATGAAGGCCACAATTCGCTTCAGTTAGAATTCTTCTCTATTTCTCTCTGAGGTGAACCAACGTTTTTCACGCTACCGCGTCATTTAAAATATCATTTTTATAGTTGGAATGGTCAGTCTTTAGTTGGAATGGACAGTTTTTCGATCCCAGTGATTACTGATTGAGTAGCAGTTTCTCTAAGAATGAACAATCAATCAAAAGGGAAAGAGTCGACTTTTTTGAAGAAAGTTAGCTAGAACAATTCACTGATTTCCCGAAATTTCAAATGTTTCAAAAAGTCTTCTACACTCAATCATGTTACATTACAGATGGCGCTACAGTAGCTCTATATTCTTTTAAATAAACTAAACTCACTTAATTACGGTGGAAAGAAAAACAAGGATTTGTAGGTGGCAAAAAGCGCGCGTAAATGCTAGCAACAAGTAATATCTGTGCATTGCCCATATTACTGGCATAAAGTACACGGCTTTAGCTACAAATACATGTGTTAGTGTTAAACAACGGTTCGAAATTAGGTCTGAAGTGAGAACATCCACGGTAGCTCAATTGGTAGAGCACCACCCCGGCAAGGTGAAGGTGCTGGGTCCAGGTCCCAGTCGTGGCAAATTTTTCATTTCAGATTTGGTTTCAAGATGTTATTTCTATCATAATCACATTCAAATTTAGATTCTAAAATTCATTCAGTGATCGTTAACTGAAAAAATCATTCAATAAACTCACTTAACTTTACGGACAGAAACGTCAAAATTGGACAAAATTATGACACCGATTTCACCAAACTTTCTTCAGTAACGATTGCACGAAAATAACAAAAAATTGTAGTCGATGCGACGGACGATCGCAGACTGCCCGCTAAAACATAAAATTCACTGGTTAAATTAATGATCATCGACGGAAACAACCTCAACAACAGCGCCATCTTGTAACCGGATTGTCAACTTTCACTCGTGACTCGTGCATATTACAACCTATTTCAACATTCTTTTGTTCGCAGTTGTAGTAGGTGATAAAATAAAACAAAGAAAAAAGTTAACCTTAAACATTAACCTAATTAATTCGACAGTATACGCGCTTTGTTTAATTGAGAAAAGTCAACACACTATCCCTTTGTTTTTGTCCATTATGTCTCGTTGATTGAGCCAGCGCTCAGGCAGTGGATTCATCTCCCTCATTGCCGACAATTCCATACCATCCTCCTAACTGGACCTACGAACTCATCGAGGATTTCGGTCAGGCCTACTGTTATCGAATGTGTATGGTCACTGGAAAATGACGACGACAATGCGGAAGAAATGGAAAGTAAAAGGACTGTGGGCACTGCAATCCTAACAACGGTCACGTTTTGGTGAACAGAATATCTAATTTATGCAACAAAGGTGATGGATATCGCAGTTTCCTACAAATATCAACTTTTGACAGCTGTCAGATTTGAATTTCGGCACCAAGTTTTCTCATGATGATTTAGATCCTTAAAATTCTTTATATTCATGTCAGTGTCCGGAATCACTTTTAAAACTTCGAGCCAAAATTCGAATTTGACAGCTGCCAAAAGTTGAGAGTTGTGCTTACATCCTTTACGAATGGAAACGACGATATATCCCTTTTGAACAGGCAAAGGTGGTGTACTGAAAGTAATTGACATGTGTAAACATGAATAAATTCTAGCCGGGCGGCGGTGGTCGTTGTTAATATAAGTTTCACTGTGTCTCGAGTAGCGACACCGCGCTGTCATATTCCAGAAAATAGACAGTGTAAAATAACGATGACGCCCTGAAATCACCATGCGACCGGGTTACACGCGGAAGTTTCTAAGAATGAGAATGTTACAAGATCAAGGTCTTTTATTCTATTCATCGGAGTTATCAATGACTTAACAATAGCGCCATCTGCAACGTGATTGAAACCTCGTCACAATATGATCCAAATGACGAAAATTAATTTCGTTTAAGACCGCAAGGGGTAAGCGACTCTTAAAAATCTTGTCACAAATTAAAAAAAATCGCGAAGATTTTTGAAGAAAAATCCCATTTTTTGCAATTTTTGGGTGAATATGTTAAATTTAACGTAAAATTTAGTGAAAATCACAAAAAAAAAATCAAGAAAAACTCACAAAAATTTCGTAAAAATCTTTTTAAAATTTAAATCTTGTCACACAATTTTAGGGAGTCGTTTGCCCCTCGTTTATGTTGTAGATAAATCTCATTGATAGTTGACCTTTTCACCTGAACGATTAAGTGTGAGCGGCGTTAGCCGAGCTATAACTTTTTATGCAACCGATCGTTGACACCTTCATGATATCGTTTTTTAATTTTCAGTTTGTTATAGAATTCGGCAACATCGACAAATTTGCGTTGCATGCCGAATCGAGTTACAAATCGATTGTTTCTTCTTCGGCAATAGTGAATTATGAATGAATAAGTGACATCCCCGTGCGAATGTGACAAATGAGAAAATTTTCTAATATGGCAACACCAAATTTCATTGATAACTTTTGATTTATGAATGAAATTCGAAAAATTTCGCATCTGTCACTTTAACATTGCTATGCAAATCTGCAGTTATCTAATGGTTTGCTGAATATACCAAGTCTCCACAACGTCGTCTTCACCCTGATTACATGATTATAGAACAGGACAGGAGACAAGTAGTCAGGGACACGCAGGTTTTTCTTTCGGTTCTAACCACTACTTTTTGGGTACCCATTCGTCGGTAAACTCTGTCAGACTAAGAGGAAGAAGGTGGTAATTCGCAATATTTTGTGTAGGCAAATTTATCGAAAAGGCAGTTAGGTCTCGTTTTATGGCAGAAGTCGCCGAGGGATTTGAGGGGCTGCCAGCTGGCTGAGGGGACTTTGAGGCTGCCTGGGCGAATTGTAAACTGGTTGGTGGAACACCGATATGAAAAGGACTATTGTGGAAAAAAGGAAACTATACTTGATGTGGTTACAGGGCAGAACGGATGGGAAGTGGGAGGTTTATAAGGCTTGTAGGCAACTGGTTAAAGACTTATTTAAGGAATCAAAGGGCCGAGAGAGGAAGAAGCTTGGGGAGGAATTGGAAGGGGGCAGGTCAAGCCAGGGGTAAGAAATTTTAGTCGATTATTGAGGACATTAGACGCGGTGGCGTGAAAGAGACGTATTTTAGATAAGGACGGCGGGTTAATTACAGATAAAGGTGAAGTCTTGAGAACTTTGCGGAATTACTTTCAAGATTCATTTACATCTGTCAATCAGGTAGAGGAAAGTGATAGGAAGGCACGTCCCAGTTCGGAGGTGGCGAAGGAAATTACACTGGATGAGGTGTCCCGAAAGGTCGGCAGATTGAGGGCGGGAAAAGCCGCAGGAGTGGATGAAATTAGGGCGGAATTTACTAAGAATAGCTGGTCAGGTGGGATTCATTGGCTTTGTGGGATTTTCAATCTAGACTGGAGCTCCCTCCGGTGTTATTGCTTCAATTTATAAGAAGGGCAACCGTAAGGTTTGCAGTAACTATAGGGGGATCTCGCTCTTGAGCGTGGCAGGTAAGGTGTACACGAATGTACATAGTGGAAGGTGTACTGGATGAGATTCAGGGTGGTTTCACTCTGAAAGGGTGCTTTATGAAAAGAACAGGGACTTATACTTACGTTTAATCGACTTGATAACCGGCGAGGATTTTGCCTATGAATAGCTAAATGCAGAAAGGGGTCATCCACCAAATCGAAATATCTCAGAAAGAAGTGGACCCTGGAATTCTGGAAGTGGACCCTCTCCTCTCCCACTCCCAGGTTAGATTGCTCACTTCGCCATTCTGAAAAAGTTTGTCTTTGGACCGAAAGTTCCATGTGTCATAGTTTCTGAGATATTTTGATTTGGTGGATGACCCCTTTCTGCATTTAGCTATCCAGACTTGATTGTGTTGGCGGATAATATCGAATATCGACGGTTTATAGGGCGCGATTGACTGCCTGAATGCAGCATGTGAGGAGTAGGGGACGAAGATAAGAGTAGAAGAAAACTAAGTTTATTCATCTTGGCAAATCTCGGAAGGGGATAGTTTGTAGTTTATATGGGGAGGAGCCGGAGCAGGTTTCTGAATTCAAGCACTTAAGAACCATTTTTTCAGGGAATGGCAAGCTAGGGAATTTGATGAAAGGAGGAAACTGGGAAATACGGTGATCACTGACCAGTCAGTTGAGGTCACACATGTTCAACAAAATGGAATTAAGTAGTGGAACAAAGTTAGCTATCCACAAGTCAATTTTCAAGCCGACGATTCTGTATGGTACACAATTTTTGTTCCGAGTTATCAGCTGTTTCGGAAAACGGACGGCCGAGTAAAAAGAATCTCATGTTTCAACTGAAGCAATTTACAACATAAACTTGCAATTCCATAATTTGATGAAACTCGTTTCCAACGTGTTAAGAAAACCCCATTAATTCACGAGAAAATTTCGTATTTTTGTAAATAAATAAACATTGAAGGCCGTAAAAAAGTATAGCTAATTGAGTGGAACATAAAATATCATGTTTCGTTACATATGCATCGACATTCGACAACCGTCTTGTTCACAAATCGAATAACACAAAACCGCACATAATTTAATAGAAGTTTACAATGTTGTGGAATCTTATTTTATCGCTTCTTGGTTTCAAAGAAAAGTCATACGAAAACAGTAAATAAATATCCAAAAAGCATCAAAAGGGATTTATTTATTTCATACACTAAACGACGCACTTTCACGGTAAAAAGTTCGTTAATTACACAAATTGCAAAATAATTTGAATGGAATGAGGGATACGGCCAGAGGGGAGTTTGAAGAGAAAATTTAATTCGTTGTCTGAGGGTTTTGACAAAAAAAAATGTCTTTCCACAATGTCAGATACAATTTGTCACTATGATGAATGGCAGAGCAACTGGTAGTCACTTCAATAATGAAATTCATCCAACGTTCATTATTGCCGAATTTCGTGTATGAAAAACATGGTGCCATTCGACAGTGCCGAATACCAGATCATTCTAATAAAATTGAAAAACCGTGTCCGTAAAATATACAGAAAATGAAAATGACACGAAAACTTATCGGCGTGGACAGTATGGGATTTTACAGTTACCAGTAACACCCATTTGGGTCAAAGCAAATATTAATCTAAAATTAATGAAAAAAAATCTAATTTGTCAATGTGCCAAAATTAGAAAATGATCAAAGAATGTCTTTCTGGAATAAAAACGCCCCACTTGATTCAGCTAAAGTCTCACATTGAGCTAAAGTAACACTCATACATGCAATCCGATTTGTACGAACGATTTGCTTCAAGTTACTCATTTGCTTTTTCTTCTTTTTAATCATTCGGCCACACAGTGATAACATCAATTGGGTTGCAAAAAACATCAACAAGAAAATAAAAAATAAACTCCAGTGACGTCATCGTCGAGAAAAATGAAAAAATGACAAAATCATCGACGACAAAATTCAAGTTGGAAATCACTATAAGAAAAATAAATGAAAATTTTGTATTGGAGGCCATGTTGATTTTAACCGAAAAAAAACCCAAAGAAAACCTGTGGAACATTTCCGTAAAAAACCAAGTGCCTACTGTCTTCATCGATTCGATAAATCCACAGATCGATTGACATATGACAAAATGGCCAATTGAAAGAATTCAATTGGAAAATCAAATTGAAAATATGGCTGAAAAATGCAATTTCATTGCCCAAATTTGTTGATTTTCAGTTCTTCGAATCCCCATCTTTTTACGAGTTAAAACGAATGAGAAAATTGCGATTTATTACCTCACTGTCTTGTTGGGTGGCATTTGATGATTTTTGTAAATCCACTTCGTTGTTGGTCCCATCAATTGGATATTGTTTTGTATCGACTTTATCGGGAGCCTTTGGCTTTGCTTGACCGAGTTCTGGAGACGGTGCCATCTTGGATCTTATTTGATCGACGATTCGATTGACGACGACACAAAAAGAGACCAGAGCTCACTTTGTCACACCACCCGGGAAATCCGCACAATTTTATTACGTTTTAATTCGCAAATACTTGTCTATTATCCATTCAAGTACGATCGAATAAACACCATTGTTTCTCTGTAAAAACACCGAAACTTTAACACGAAAATTCTTTATAATTTTCCGATTTTTAGATTTTCAGAGTCTTATTGAAGAACTGTCATATCCGAATTTTACATATGAACTGAAAATGAAATAAGAATACGATTCGACAAATTCGATGATTTGGCATTCAAAATGTTTCAGATTAGAATCGAAGTTCCCAGTAAGTTCGACATTTCGATGTATTTGAAATTTGGCGGAAATATTTTTTTTTTCTTAAAATAAGGACATACGATTTAGAGCTGAAGAATCTGAATGCGGGAATTGCTGCTATCCAGGAAACTAGATTCAATAAAGATACAACTAGTAATGGATACGACCTTTACTGTAGCAGCACTTCAGCATTCCATGTACTTGGTATGTACTGCCTTTGCAGTAGCGCAGTGGTGTAAACAACACTTCTTAAGCTTCCAACCATTGAACGAGCGATTGTGTGTGATACGAATAAAAGGCAGATTTAACAACTACTCCCTCATTAACGCACATGCACCAACGAATGAATGACGATGTCTATGTATGAACAGCCTAAAGCCTACAAGAGTTGTCCTGGTCACGACATCAAATTACTTTTGGGAGACTTAAATGCGAAAGTAGGCAGGGAGGAAGCTTTTAGACCAACGATTGGAAAGCACAGCTTGCATGAAACTACGAACGAGACTTTGCAACCGAAAAGGGAATGACTATCAAGAGCACGTTTTTCAAGCACAAAAAGAAACACCTAGCCACATGGGAATCGCCGGATGGAGTAACACGTAATCAGTTTGACCATTATCTGATTGACAGTAGACATTTCTCAGACGTGATAAATGTCAGAACGTGTCGAGGGCTGAACGTTGATTCAGACCACTTTGCTGTGTTAATTGTGTGGAGGGCGTGCATTTCTCGTGCTCAATGTGAAAGATATACAACGATCAAGAGATATGCTGTCGACAAATTGAAGGACCCCCAAGTGGCATCAAGGTTTGCGAATAAAATAAGCGAAGCAAGAAACCAGCGACTTGAAGTTGAATCGGATATATCCCAATGGAACCATTGGGAGAAAATAATCAAAGTAGTGGAGGAAAACACGATTGGATCCCGGAAGCCAAACGATTCGAAGATCTGGTTCTACGACGAATGCGCACGGATGACTAACGAGAAAAACAAGGCCAGAATGGAGAAAATAAATGCACGGACAAGAAGCAATGCTGAAATGGCAGAGAAGCGCTACAAAGAACTGCGAAAGGAAGAGAAAGGGTGCATCGACGATGCAAAAACGAGCTCCAAAATAGAAAGATCGCGGATCTAGAAAGACTACGCAGCGTGAACGAGTAACGGAAGTTTTACAAAGAGCTGAGTAGCCAAAGACAAAGTCTCAACCCACGTACTAACATGTGTAAGGCACTGGATAGTTCACTACTGACCAAAAACGAGGATGTCCTTGACAGGTGGAGAGGGCATTTTAGCACATTACTCAATGGAGATGAAACGAATGAAAGTGCTGATTATGATTTCCTTAACAATGATGAAGATAGCGACGAAGAACCCAAACAGACACGGCAAGAAGTCTCGAACGCTCTCGATGAAGAACAACGAGGCACCAGGACCGGACGAAATTCCGGCAGAACTGCTGAAACATACTGGAGAAGAGTTAATTAGTGTGCTGCATGCGATGGTGTTAATTATTTGGAACAGCGAGAGATTACCTGAAAAGTGACTGGTCCATTGCACAAAAAAGGAGACAAACTGATTTGCAACAATTACCGTGGAATTATGTTATTGTACACTGCGTACAAGGTCTTTGCAAAAATTCTATTCGATAGACTGACACCACATGCTGAGACTGTAGTCGGCGAGTACCAAGGAGGATTCAGGCGCGATAGGTCGACAAGTGACCAGCTTTTCAATATCCGCTTGCCTTTTTGCAGAGTTTAGTGGGTGTTAAACAACATACCACCTATTTATAGATTTCCAACAGGCGTACGACAAGACCAAACGTAAGGAGCTTTTGATGGGAATGAAGGAATTGGGTTTTAAACTGAAGCTGTCGAGACTGGTGAAAGCAACTTTGCTTGGCTCGAAGTGCCGAGTGAAAGTTCAGAACGAGTATTCCGAAACTTTTGATGTCCTGGAAGGACTGAGACAAGGGAACAGGCTGTCAACGTCAACATTGCTGTTTAATATGGCATTGGAGATTGCGATGAGAAGAGCGGGTATCCAAACAACAAGAAAACTTCCTACAAACATCGTGCAAGTTCTGGGCTTCGCCGATGATTTGGACCTAGCTAGCAGCAGGCATTCGGGAGTAGAGGTTACTTATACTGGTCTAAAAGTTGAAGCAGAGAAAATGAGTTATCAACGAGACGAAAACCAAGTACATGAAAACTAACAGTACTGCTATTGAGCAACAGGAAGGAGATTGCATCAGGATTGGAGGACAACTTTTCGAAGTGGTGGATGAGTTTGTATACCTGGGAGCATTGATACGTGCAGATAATGACAACTCTGCAGAAACAGAAAGGAGAATCATGACTACAAACAGATGTTTTTTCGGGCTACAAAGACATTCGGTTTAAGATGCTGAAAAAAGAAACGAAGTGCAGTATCCTCAAAACGCTGATTAGGCTAGTTTTGCTTTATGGGAGCGAATCGTGGCCAACGCCGAGAAAAGTGGAAAACCTACTCTTGGTCTTCGAACGAAAGGTGCTAAGAATAATTTTTGGGCCCGTAGTCGAGGATGGGAGGTACCGACGTAGATACAACTTTGAATTGGAACGCGACTTCGCCGACGCAAATGTAGTAGCCACTGTTAAAGTAAACAGACTGAGGTGGGCCGGACATCTAATGAGAATGAACGAATCGAAAGGCCCGCTCAAGCTGTTTAATTCAGAACCAGAAGGCCGTAAAGGAGTCGGCCAAAGAACAGATGGAGTGATAACGTGACAGCGGATCTGAAAACGCTAGGAATACGAAATTGGCGAGCGACGACGTCTGGACGTAGCGCGGAAGAAGTAAGAAGTAAGTATTTTTCTTGTGAGACTTCCACCGTGTCCATTTATGTGTTTCCATTTATGCCCAATCCGTTGATCTAAACTAATGCTTCGTTCGTGGCATTGTGAATGCCATTTAGATCTTCGAGAAAGCAATGCACGGTGCACTGACTCAGAATATGTTTTCCATAGTTTGGATATGTCCACATTCGCAAAGTGGAGAGTCGATAAACTTTCATCTGTGCATTAGGACTGCACAGCAACCTTGACCACTTCGGAATCTGTCTATTCTCAACCAAAGTTTTCTTGGTAAATTGAGACCTTTGACTTCGCCGACTGGATCCGCAATTAGCGGCTTGTTCGCGGGGTTGTATTTTACCACCACTCCCTCCATCTGGTTCGAAGATCATTAAACTTTTCTCTGTCCTGATAAAACCGCCAAAATGGCTTCCTGGATTTTAGGCGTAACCTGGCTGATTCCCCATCGCGATGAAGTGGAAACTCGGGATCCGCTTCAATTTTTCTGCATTCTATGGGAGCCGCTTCCTGTCTGTCATTCATTGTCAAATTTAATTTCCGGTGCGCTTGGTTGTTGGTCAGGTGGAACACACAATGTATGGTCTTCCCTAAATTTGGTCTGATACCCCAATCTTGACATGATGGCTAGGTCTTCGTTTAGTTTGTCTTCAAGTTCGGCGAATGTTGACTTGCGATTGCATTGTCGTCAGCATAGACGAACTTTCTAGATTGCATTGACGGTAGGTCCTTTGTGTAGAAACCTTAGGGCCTTTTATAACATACAAGCTCGGAGGAAAATTGGCTCCTCTAAAAACCTAAACCCAAAACTTCGCCTGCAGGCGCTTCTGGAAAATTAATTCCTTTCAACATAGCTCATTTTATTCAATAAAAAGTTTTTCGCCAACAGGTGTTTCAGATGCTTTTTACAATACAATTTGAAATGATTTCAAATGCAGAAATTTTACCTTCACTGAGGAAAATATCTACAAGCGACGTAGGAATTGTGTTTATAATATACGCCGCCGACGTATTATATACGCGGTGAATGTATTACCAATTTATTAAGTATTTTGTAGGATTCCATACGTGACGAACGTGTTATGAGCTCACATAATACGCGGACGGCGTTCGTAATACGAGCACGGTGGATAAAATACGTCGGCGGCGTATATTATAAACACAATTCCTTCGTCGCTTGTAGATATTTTCCTTAGTGTTCAACGAATGTATTGAATTGTACAGAGCAAGACAAACTGTGACAGATATTGCGAGCAAATCACTAGACCGGAAAGGAAACCTACCGAGAAAAGAGAGAGACACATTTGATGGTCGGATTTTCTCAAAAACTTTTTTTAACGTATTACGAACTACATTTTATTGGCAACATAATCAAACTATACATGACTCGACTAACACTTAAAAGTTTTAAAACCACATTGTCCATCGTTCCATAAGGTACATAAATGCAAATTAGCCTAACAATAGAGTACGTACAGTTTATGTCATTGGAATAACTCCAGCCTGGAAAAATTGTCATTAACATAAGCAACAAGCTATCGGAACGGATTTTACTTACTCCAACTCCTCCACCATGAGCGCACATTGACGCTACAAATGTCCACGAATCCGATTCCGGATCATAAACTTCCACTGTAGAGAGATTCGATTCCCCGTCATATCCTCCGATAGCCCATAATTTGCCCATATTTGCTGAGAGAGCAACGCGACTTCTTTTCACGTTCATCGGGGCTACTAACTTCCAGGCATCCTTGTTCGGATCGTACATTTCAACGGAACGTAAAAATTGATTTCCATCATATCCTTGAGGGGCAAAAAGTGAACACATAAACGAATGGAATACGAAGAAAATTTGGCATTTAGCATTTACCTCCACACGCATACAATTTTCCATTTAACGTAGCGACACCAAGCCGACAACGTCGATTCAGCATGGGGACAACTTTTGTCCATGTATTTGTCAATGGATCATAACCTAAACAAAGCTTTAGTATAAAACAGAACAAATTTTAACAGACTGTGAGTATTTACGTTCGACCGAATCGAAAATCGATAGGCCATCATGTCCTCCCAAAGCGTAAACATACCCACCGAGCGCTGACACTCCACCAGCTGATCGATATTTCATCATAGGAGCGACCTATAAGAAATATTTATTCGGCGAAATTCAAGATTTGAGTCGAAATTCTTACAGTGGACCAGCTGTCGGTTTTTGGACAATAACATTCCACTGTTGAAAGACTTGTGACTCCATCGTATCCTCCTACAATCAAAAAACATATTTTTTTAGAGTGAAATGAATTTTTGTTTGGCTTTCTTCTAAATACAAACCACAGACATAAACGTAATCGTCCAGGGAGGCAACCTGAAAAATAAATTTTTTTTTTAAATTTTTGAGGTTTTCACAATTGTCAAAGTTCTAATTATCTGTAGATCCCAACTATCCCGTGTAATCATTGATTATAGATGCCCCTGAAAGTTTAATTTTGATCTGCCGGGGTAATGTTAAAACTAAGTCTTTCTGACTTTCCCATACCTAACACGCAGTTTTGTTTGTGGGTGACATGAATTATCCCCCAGACTGAAAAAAATGGGAATTATCACCCAGACAAATGGGAATTATCGCCCCGGAATTTTTACCCAGCGAATGGGATGTGAATCGTCCAATTTGTATAAGGAAAATGCCTTCCGGTTGTTTGGGCGATAATTCCTATTTTTTTCGATCTAGTGGATAGTTTCCTGGGTGAAAATACCCATCACCTGACTGTAAAACGTCTGTTACTTACACCAACCGCACTGCGTTTGCAAAGCATAGCTTTGCCTTGGTACCATGACTTCGTTTTGGGATCATAAACCTCAACTGTAGATAGTCGTTCGCTGCCATTAAATCCACCAAAAGCGTACAATTTACCGTTTAGCGTTGCTACCCCAACACGAGATCTATGCAAAATTGCAAGCAGTAAATGTGTGAGGCAACAGTTTCAGAAATTTGATGAATTTTTACCGTAACATGGACATAGCTTCACCCATTCGCCATTCTTTAGTCACTGGATCATAAATCTCTACGGTGCTCACAGATTCACCATTTTTTGTAAGCCCACCAACAGCATAAATTTGACCAATTACATAGTCACCACATCGGGGTCTGGTACGATAGCTTTGAACCAATCCTGTCGAAATTTTTATTATCGTGGCATTGCAATAAGGAAACGTTTACAATTACCTCGCCGTTCTGGCATCAGATGAAAGTCCTTAGCTTCATCTAACAAATCACGACACTGATGTGATGTTCTTATTAAATCCTCAGTCGCCACACGATCGGCTAGAAATTGTGGAGTCAGTAGAGGCAGACGAACTTTAGCTAAAACTTGTGGCAACAATGCGGAACGGGATTCATCGAATTTGATCCATTTCATGCAAGCTTCAAAGATGCTTTCCTCCGTAGGTACATTCAATTCATCACGTCGTATGATATCAATTAGTTGATCAAAACCTAGCGCACTGAATTCATCCGATTGCGCAACTTTCGAGAAATACTGATGAATGTACTTTTCAGCTTCATTGACCAAGTGTAGGCAACCTAAAGAATCGGCAAATTGACGGATGCCTAGAACATTGTGTGCGTGAAATCTGTGGAGAAAAGTTTAGAAATTTTGAGCCAATTTTCTTTGGAAAACTATTTTCTAGTTGGCTGATGTTCCATCCTGTGTTTTTACTTAGTAAGTAGCGATAGCTACTTTATGTTTTCACCCTTCCTGTCAGTCCGTCCGTCCGTGCCCCCTTCACCGGTGAATCATCGGTGATTCCCTTGTGACTTCAAAGATAATCATTTGTGATTCCCCGGTGAATCATGTGTGATTCCCCGGTGAATCATGTGTGATTCCCCGGTGAATCATGTGTGATTCCCCGGTGAATCATGTGTGATTCCCCGGTGAATCATGTGTGATTCCCCGGTGAATCATGTGAGATTCCCCGGTGAATCATGTGTGATTCACCGGGGTATCACAAATGATTATCTTTGAAGTCACAAGGGAATCACCGATGATTCATGTGTGATTCCCCGGTGAATCATGTGTGATTTCCAGGTGAATCGTGTGTGATTCCACGGTGAATCATGTGTTATTCCCCGGTGAATCATGTGTGATTCCACGGTGAATCATGTGTGATTCCCCGGTGAATCATATGTGATTCCCCGGTGAATCATATGTGATTCACCGGTGAATCATATGTGATTCACCGGTGAATCATATGTGATTCGCATGTGAATCATATGTGATTCCCCGGTGAATCATATGTGATTCTCCGGTGAATCATCAGTGATTCCCCAGTGAATCATCTGTGATTCCCCAGTGAATCATCTGTGATTCCTCGGTAAATAATCTGTGATTTGCCGGTTAAACATCTGTGATTTTTCCGTGAATCATCTGTGATTTCACGGTGCATAATTTGTGATTCCCTGTTGAACCATGTGTGATTACCCGGTGAATCATAGGTAATTCACTGGTGAATCATCGGTGATTTCCTGGTGATTCACCAATGAATCACAGATGACTTAGTTCCAAAGTTAACTTCTTTGACTACGCTCTATGCTACTTTCCTATACACATGACACAGGGTTTTCACCCTTGTTGTTCGTCCGTCTGTGCACTGCACCTAGCTGCACCTAAGGAATCATCTTCTTTGACTTCACTCTATCGCTACTTTACTATATCCATGTCAACGGTCTATCATTTATTTGCGCCGCCTTTATTTAAAAGTTGTCTTGACTCGCAGATCTTATCCCCTCCTAAGATGTTGTCTTACAGTAGAAAACAGTGCAAAGTTTTACATAAAAGTCTGAATATTTTTTTTTTTGCGACTTCATCTGTAGGATAATGGTGACTTTGCACAAGGCTCGGAAAATTTACTTGGGTCTAAAATGTGAACGTAACATACGAACACTCGCACACTCATCACTTTTTTGATAAAAGAAATTTGATTATCTCATTTTCTAAGAAACATTTTCAAGATTATTATTTGTCGATCTCTACTATCTCCTCAAGACGAAAGAAAAAATTATTATTTGATTTGCTCATTAAATATTTGTACATCCACTTGCACCTAGCCAGGATTCCCCGTGTAAGAAGCCGACTAGAGTTGAGCGCTGATCTAAAATTCTCACAGGCGGCCGAGTGGCGAATCGACGGCGCGGCGGCGTAACTGCTCACATAATAAGTAATAGATAAATACTTAATCTAGGAATTGAAATATTAAGAAAAATTCAATATATAGCGCTCATATGAGTAAAATACAAATATCGTAACAAGATATTGCTTTCGAATTTTGATTAAAGTCAGGCCGTACCACAAGAGTATTGTGTAAGAAATAACAGTTTTAGGCCCTTACGCTCTGTGATGAAACAATTAAATTATAAATTTGAACAGATATCATATGAGTTTGTTGGGAACAAAACCCGGTCTATTCCAACTGTCAAAGTGACGTTTTAGACGTCAAAAAAAATTCGAAATATCCAAAACCTGTTTATTATTACTCTATTCTATAACCCTAATAGAATTGAGGAAAAATAAAAGATTTTTCGATATTTCGAAATTTTTTGGGTTGACGTTTAAAACGTCACTTTGACAGTTGGAATAGACCGGGTTTTGCTCATATCGTCGCTCTCATGACAAAGGGGTCTATCTCCAATGTAAAAAACATTGGAGGTAGACCCCTTTGTCATGAGAGCGATGATATGATATCTGTTCAATTTTATGATTTAATGAATGGGGTCTAAAAGTTTGGAGATTTTTCGTATGTTATTTCTTACACAATACTCTTTTGGTACGGCCTGACTTTAATCAAAATTCGAAAGCAATATCTTGTTACGATATTTGTATTTTCGTCTGAGACAATGTAATTTTTTAAGAGTGTTTTGACTGGCAGGTTGCGCGGGCGTACGGCTCTATAGCCGACAATGATTTGTTCAAGATAAGATAACGTGAGAGCAAAAAATACTTCCGTATAAAAGTCTTTGCTTCAATCACCGATGAAACAGTTTCTACGACTGCTCTCAAAGCACTCAGAATTGTAAAACGACTTTCCGATCTGCTTCAGTTTTAAAATTCTTCCGTTAAAAAATATTTCAAAAAATGCAAGTCAAGATTACGCTTTTCTCATTGTTGTTGATATCATCGTTGTTGATAATGTGTGCAGGTAAGTGGAAATGCTTTTTTTTATTCTTTCGCGGTATTTTAATTTGAAATTGAATCGAATAGCTGACAAAGGATGTCCTGGAAACCAAGCCGAATGTGAAGCCTATTGTGGAGGTCCTGGACGTGGTAAATGCGAAAAGCGATGGTATCGTTGGAAATATCAATCTCGCTGCAAATGTAATCCTTGCAAAGGAAAATTGGTCTTAGGAGCTTGTATTGACCAAGGTGGCATCTCGTGCTCCGGTAATGGTTGCGTACCAACAGTTGGTTGAAATATTCATTGTAAAATATTTTGTGAATTGGTAAATTACAGAAGAAAATAAATAACTTATGCATCAAAGAGCGGCCTTGGAAAATGTCTGTATACCGAAGGAAATCCCAGAGAATAATTCTCTTCTGATAGTGAGCTTAAAAACTCTTGTTTTATAACAAAAAGTGTAACACGAAAGAAAATAGGGGAAATTGGTGCACCTTGTCATAGAAAGTCTATGAATCCACGCGGTTAATGCGACGTCGGCTTATGTCAAAGTATACTAGATTTCGTGACGAAGTGCACAATTTTTCGCAGCTATGCAAATTGTGCATTTCGTCATGATCTTTCGTGTACTTTGACATAAGCCGAAGCCGCACTGAAAGCGTGGATTATTGCCAGAAACGAGCGACAGGCGGTCTCAAACATGAGCCGCTTTTTCGCTCAGAGTACATACAGACTAAAAGTTTTACCTGCAGTAGGTAACTTTTCTCCTCGTAGTGTAAATAACCCGCTACAGCTGTACGTCTTATTGTAAAAACGGCTGCCTTCTGAGGTAAATCGTTGTAAATCAGAGACAAAATTACCAATCACAGATAAAATGTGTTAGTAAGCGGCCTCGGCTCATGCCTTACCAATTTCTCATCGTTTTCTAATTTCTTGTAATTTTCTTATAAATAAATCAGCAATTTACCTTGAAATTAAGAAATCTGCACAAGCATCACGAACTTTGTTCAATTGCAGAAAAGATGCTCCAACCATAAGTCCTACACGATTTGAATTTCATCAGTTAGACGAGACGAAAATCTCAAATTTCTCTTACCTTGAACGTTTTGATTATCGATTTTAACTACACCACTGTATGCAAAATTTATTAGGCTTTCAAGTGCTCTGAAAAAATCGCATTCAAATGAAAATGTCTTATGAACTTAACACATTTAACGAAAACAAATAAAGATTTTTTTGAATCGATTGGAAAAGTTAGTGCCTGCTATCGACACTACCAGAATTGGGAGGATATAGAGGGAACAAGGAGTGTTGATTTCTTACTCGTACTTTGAAACTAACCAAAGAGCAGCATAGGCGTGATTCAACGCATACTGGTCACAAAGAAACCATTCACATAATTTGTGTATAGTAACTTTGAACCTTGACCCTCTAAAATCTTTCGTACATGTTCATGTATAAAAATAGGATACTTACTGTGGTTCGATTTCCTTCATTTCAATTTCTTTTATTCGTGATTCGACAAGATTGTGCGTAAACATGGCATAGAAGTAGGGAATCGTGCTTGCTAGTACAATGCGATGGGCTGAAAAAGATTGGTCCTCAACCTGAAAAAAGCATTCCAGATGAATACATTCCATTGGATACGAGGTGACATATGGTATCGAAAGTTCACACAAACATGTTTTATTTACCTTCAAAGTTACATCACACAACTTGCCCTGTCTCCTAATTTCTTTCAGCAAAGGGAAACTTTCGGCAAACAGATCATCTTGCTTGAAAATCACATATTTGTCATCGTCACTACCACCGGAATCTTTCAATTCCATATTTATTTTGAACTGCGCGTTGACGTCTTGACAAAAATAAATTAAAATTAGAATGAAAGTAAAGAATCCGACGAAAGACAAATTACCTTGTCACTTTTGTTTTTGTTTTTTTTTTTTTTTTATTCTTTGCATTTCCCTCTATCATTCCCAGCGCCATCTGTTTCTTTGACTTAGAATTTATTGAAATACAATTCAAAAAATGAAGCGAGAATTTGATGAGTGATGAAACAAATATTATTTACGCAACTAGGGAGTTGCCCCGTTCAGAGGTTTATTATGGTATATCTCCATAAAACAACCGAGAAAATCTTAATTTATTAGAGTGTGTAGGTAATAGTCAAAGCTGTAGACGAGAGAAGCCAAAACACAAGTCTTAAAAATGCCTCCTTTGTATGCCTGGAGATTCGTAAAGGATTTTCCCGCTCAATAGCGGCTTGCTCCCTAAGCATGTAATGTTGGTTGACGGTATAGTTCACAGAGACATCGAATAACCCCTAGCAGGTTATCTAAAGAGCAAGGATGGGAATCTTTCTTCGGGCTTATAGCCTCTGAAGAGTCCCAAAAAATTATTCATGTGGGAGTGGAGGTGTGCGCCTTTTAAAAATTTTGGATGGATGAGACGATCACATTTCATAAAAATATTGTCCATGGTGTGCCGATTATACTTCGAAATATCTCAAAACCAGCTCCCGTCAAAAATCCCGAAAATTCAAATCCCGAATGCACAAATCCTGAATGCATAAATCCCGAAAATCCAAAATCCCGACTAACAAAAATCCCGAAAATCAATAATCCCGAGTGTACAAATATCCCGAAAAACCATAATCCCGAATGAAAACAAAAATTGTGGAATATTAAAAATCCTGATTGATACGAGTGAATTTGAGTTTGGGTGGCTCTGTCCCACCACCCCCGCGCCTGCGGCGGGCGTATTTTTACGCCTGCGGCTGGCTTTTTTTACGTCTTCCAGACGGCCTAATGTGCATGGGGCTCTGCCCTAAACCCCGCTAGGGGTTCTGCCCCTTAGACCCCGCAAGGAGGGCTAAACCCCCTCACAGCGCGGGCTGCCGCCCCTCGACTCCGCTTCTTTTTTTTCTTTTTAATTTCACCTTCGCTGAGACGCAACTCAAAAAACTTCTTTCTCCTTAAACTTAAACATCCGGGATTTTTGTTATTCGGGATTTTTGTACATTCGGGATTATTGATTTTCGGGATTTTTTTTAATTCGAGATTTTCGATTTTCGGGATTTTTGGACCCGTACGAAGTACAAAGGTCTTACACGTTTACTACAAACAATTTTATTGTAACATAGGGTAGATCGAGGTGGGGGGGACGCATCTATTATCGTCTAGAGATGACGAATCAGCAATAAAAAAAATGTCCGTCTGTCCGTCTCCACTTTTTTTCCAAACGGCTAAACCGTGATCGGTCTAAACTTTTTTTTCCCCGAAAGGTACATGCCTCCCATGATTCAACTTCGAAGATGATCGGCCAAGTAGTTCCGGAGATATAAGATATAAGATATAAGAAGTGGAGGTCAAACATGAAATTTTCGAGGGTCGATGAAAATTTTTCGCAAATATCTCAGCAACTACAGCGCGGAAATTTCTCTTTTCGGTGATGTCACAAAACTGGGAAAAAATTTTTGTGGGAATCGGTTCAGGGGTCTAGGCACTGGGACCAATGGAATGGACGAAATTGAGATTCTTGGTTATATATGACAACAGTTTTTCGTCTATATTTCCTTAACTATGCAGTATGGAAATTTACTGTCAAAGGCTAAGTTGTAGAGAATTAAATTTAGGCGAACACGTGTTTCAGGGTTTTGGGGAAATATGGCCCAATCGTGACATATGGCCACATCAATAATTGGGCAGAATGACCCGAATCTCCAGAACTATGAGAGGTAGAAAGTTGCTTCCAAAGACAAAGTTGTAGAGAATAAAATTTTAGATAACACGTGTTTCAGGGTTTTAGGGGAAAATGGCTTAGTCATTGAATATAAGCTTTTCTTGAGTTGAATGGTCTAAGACGTACACTTCGGTAGGGCCTTTGACATTACCTTGGGTAATTTCTATGGATCTTTTAAATTCTTACAGTTATAAAAGAACAGAAAACGTTGGATGTTTGCTTATTGTATATTTAGGTACATTCGAGTCACTTTGCTTCATCTATTCTGTTTTTCACATCTATTCTTATACGTACGGGTCTTTGGTTATGTTTGCATTCTCGATTTGTGCATTTGGGATTTTAATTTTCGGGATTTTTGACGGCCAACCTTAATGTGTGACGTTCTTTTATAAAATTTATTTTCGTTATTTACACCGCTCAACTTTATTTTGGTATTTTTGGACGACCCGTGCGAAGATACGAAATTCTTCGAAAAGGTGTCTATTGCGTTTACCACGACGTTTGTAACCGACACCTGGGAGTTGGTAGGTTTTTAGACCCGTTACGATGATACGGGCTTATGCGCGGACCACGACGCTTGTAAACAGTCGAACTTCGACCAGGTAGAAAGAGGGGTGAGCATCGATCATAGTCCTTAGATAACGAATTAGCAATTAAAAAAACGTTCGCCCATCCGTCAGTGTCAACACGATAACTCGAGTAAAACTCAACCGATTTCCAAAAAAAATTTCTCTGGAAGGTAATCGATAAATCTTTTATAGATAGGATTGAATCTAAGCACTGACAGCCCAAAAGCCACCAAGCTAGGGCCGCCTAAGTGGTTTTGGGTCTTTTGTACATAATAATAATAACAATGCGCCGTTACAATCCGTCCGGGTCAGAGGCTGGATCATTTTATTTACTAGTTCCACAATTTTTTTGAGCTTTCGATCATATGGATTCTTCTTAGAGATCTTTTCGCTACCGAAGTTTTTACTGTGACAGTGGTAAAATGCACACAAACCCAGTGCCATCTATGATCTAGGTGCAGAAATTAGAAGGACTTAGAATGCTGGTTCGCCCCTTCAATAGGCATGGGCGATAATTATTTTGATAATCGAATAACGATAGTTTGTTTCGATTATATTATTGATAATTTTTGAAGTCTTCAATGTCTACCCTTCAATGTATTTTACCGGTAGCACCGTTTTTTTTTATCGAAAGCTCTAGAAATGCTCTAGGAAATCGCTCTTTAAGGTTTTTAATATGAAAGAAAGATAAAGAATTCAGAAAATCACGAAAATTAATTAAGTGAAAATCGGTTGAGTGGTTCGGGCCGTAGGATCCTCATAGACGATATTTGGTGGTTTTTCCGTGGATACTCCTTGATGAAGGGCTTTTGTGAAGTATTGCAGAGGAAAAAGAAGGGATCTTATTTGCCCATGCAAGTATGGATTCGATGCTTCTTCTTAGTGCCATAGGTCGATCCTAACGTCGGCCCCACATCGATTTTCAAGACACGAACATTACAGAGTCCATACAATTTAATGTGAACGAAGTTTCATAAGGCAATTTTTATTTAGATTTAGTTCGATTATTTTTGTAACATCTATTCTCTTTTAAATATCCATCCTCTTGCCACATCAGTTCTGATGCATACAGGTACGGGTCTTTTGCATATGTTTTCGTTACATTTCACATATTTGAAGATTCGTGTTAGTCATTTCGGGAATGACTAGGAAGAAACCTTACACCAAAAAATTAAAAAAAAATAACGTTACGTGGTATAACGAAAAATAAAGTGACATACAATCGTGCAATCATTAGATTGTAAAGCTGTTTATTTCAGATGTAAAGAGTAGAGAAATGAAAAGTTGCACAAGCTTGTAATTCCGTCAGTGTAAATAACGTTAAAATTTTATCGTTTATTGTAAAATTCTCAAATTGTAACGTTTTATAACGCGTTTTCGTAACGTAACGCTGCATAACGTAATTTATAACGTTACGTTGTTACCTGAATTTTTTACTGAATTGCAGCTTAACACGAATGACCCGCTTTACAACTGACTCAGGCTATCACTTATCGACATTGCTTTTATAAAAGTTCGTCTGAACTTTGATTAAACTTTTCCAATGGAATTTATGTCTGTAGTTTAATGTTACACGTGATTTTTCATTACATCGAATACGAAACTTGTATATTTCTCTTCCCAAATGAGACGCGAAAATTAAAAAATGCAACTCTCAGAAGGCCTTAGAACGCTATGGGAACCGAAAGTATTTTCGGCCCTCTAAACAGAGGTGCGAAAATAAACAGAGGGACGAAAATTTTTTCGGCCCTCTAAACAGAGGTGCGAAAATAAACAGAGGGACGAAAATTTTTTCGGTCCTCTAAACAGAGGTGCGAAAATAACTGACACAACAAAAAAACTTCGACACTTCATTGAGTTTACTTCGATCAAAGTGTAACAAATCTGTGCGCCGGTGCTACCAAGATTTTTTATGTGGAATTAAACATGATATTGTTGAAGAAGGAAATATTGTTTTTGTTTAAATTAGTTTTGTCTTTCTAGTTTTGTAAGGAAAAACTGCAATATTCTCGTAGTTCTTGTTATGTGAATCACTTAGTTTTGGATGTGTATCATGAGTTTTGGATGTGGATCATTTCGCATGAGGATCACAATGGTTATTTGTGTACATGCTATGGACGATTGATTTTAGGCAATTTCGCGAACTAAGCAGGTGCACAATGCACATACAACTTTTCATGAATTGGGCATAGATTACAGAATTTTTCTTGTAATTTAGGCGCCCGGCATGAAAAACATCATATTTTTACATTCTACATGCTGTTGCTGCTATTACTGCAGTGATGTTTAAATCATAACAATTCCAATGAATAAATTATTGACCTTAGTTGAATTGACTAATGAGTAAGCCTTCGTTTCGAGTTGCATTTTTTAATTTTCGCGTCTATTTGGGATTCGAAAATTACAAGATTCGTATTCGTTGTAATGAAAAGTTGTGTGAATCACATGTGACGACGTAAAAATTTCAACCTGTGCGATTGCCGCCCTTGAAATTTTTCACTTTCGTCCCTTGTGATCCAAATAACTATTGTAACGATAAATAAATGAATTTGTTTCTATTGCGAGGTCAGTACACGGCGGAAATTACACGTAATCAATTCTCATGTGTGGGTCTCATAAATTCATTAAACAAATTGAAATAGCAAAATAGTTCGGGATAAATAATTTGTAAAATCTGAAGCGTTCCACACATTTTTTTTGATTGAAATTGATGAAAACCACCGAACGAGAAATTGGCTTATTTAAAAATAATTTAAATTAGCGGTTGAATTTCATTATTTTCTTCTCATGCCAATTGAATCGTCGGCGTTGTGGCCGCACATATGTTATCATACAGGTTCTTCCATCCATGTCGAGCAAAAAGGAAAACATTTTTCGTATTCCCTTGATTCATAACGGTAGCACCAATCTAAGTCCCCGATATAATTATTTAAATTTAGAAGTGACTATCTTACAAAATTGATTTGGAAATCTTTAAATCCTTTAGAAACTTCTGATGTCTAAAGGATCTTCAAAAATTCTTTGAATTCACTACAAAAATAAACGGATAATATTTTCCGTATTCTTCTGCACGAGCCCAATGTAATAATTTCAATTTTGAGTTATTCACTCGGATTGTATTTCGTCAGAATTTCGAGAGCACTACATTCATTCAAATTCTTTTAACAAACAGAAGTGGAGTTTCATGTGGTCTTCACGCTTTTCACCCATATATATGTTTCCGAATTAAATTCAATGAATGTAAAGATGCAATCTGCATAAACTTGATACTAACGATACCAAACGAACAGGAATAATTCGTGTGTTTTGATATCTCTTTATTTATTTTTACAATTTTCAATTCCGAATTGTTATTGTGAATGGAAGAAAAGGATTATTTTGTAAATAAAAATTGTTTCACTCATAGATGAAATATGTATATTTTGTAATATTTAATGTCGGATGCGATGAAAATCGGTTGCCCTCAGTAGTGACAACAATCGTTACATGCCAAAATTATTTCCTGCGGCTGCGATTTCGCAAGATTTCCTTCTCTGTTTCGCTGACGGTGGCGTAATTTTTTACGTCCTTGCAGCCGTTTTTGCGATTTTAGGAATTTGAAGTAAATACATTTTCAGAACAAATGAGAGGTGTGCGGCCCGTGGTTTTTAGGGTTAGCCAGGCCCGAGGCCCGATCGAAATCTGATTTTTAAAAATCGCTTCTTCTTTCACACAAAATATTGCAAAAACATCAAAATAGTAATTTTTGATACAAGTTACGTAGGTAGTTTAACGCACTAGATGTGAGATTGCCGATACGAGCCGAAGGCGAGTTCGGCAACACATCGTGTACGTTAAACTACCAGCATACGTAACGTGTATGCAATTCACCGACAAAAACGAGATTTTCCTTTAATATAAAAATTCAATTCAAGTAGTGCGTAAAAAAAAGGTGTCAAATGGTGTGTTAAGCGTAATATAGTACTCCTTTATGTACCTTAGCCTCTGTCCACCTACTCCTACATCCTATCCTACCCGTGGTGACACCTGTTATAGTGAGCAACCCGCATGAACGATCAGGTAACCAACCCTGGTGTAGTAGTGTGGGTCATTTAGCATAAGGATGAGGGGGGCTGCCTTCGGGTAGTACCTAAACGGCACGTATAGGGAGGGCCGAAGGCAGCTAGGCGCTACCAAGATGGGATGGCGACTTAGTATGGTGGCGGATGATCTCAACAGCAAGAGACAACGGCAGCATACACAGCCCTAGTCAGATGGGCTACCATCACCACCTGGTGACTTCCCTACGGGTCATCGGGAGAAGGAAAGTAGGTGGGGCGCTTGGCTAACTCCCAGACACCGTAAAAACAGTCTTGTTATGAATTCCCCAACACAGCCTCGGATCGGACAGGATAAACGGCAACGACTCAAGCATCGGAAAAAGGACAACGATTTACAATTAGGAACATGGAATGTAAGATCTTTGTTGCGGCCAGGAGGATTGAGATCTCTCACAAGTGCGCTAAGAGCGGCAAAAATTGACATAACAGCTGTGCAAGAAACGAGATGGCCTGGAAAGGACACCATGACCAGTAGCGACTATAAGTTCTACTATAGTGGGAAGAGTAACGACAGTCCAAGAGAGTATGGAACAGGCTTCATGGTCCTCGGCAGAGCTAGAAACGCGGTGATTGGTTTCAGTCCTGTTGACGAGCGATTGTGCTCTCTACGGATAAGAGGAAAATTTTTCAATTACACTCTTATAAACGTTTATGCGCCTACGGAGGAAAGCGACAACGAGGTGAAGGAGCTATTCTACGAGAAACTGGTGGATGTATATGATGGAGCGCCGAAACGAGACATTAAAATTGTGCTTGGAGATTTTAATGCTAAAATAGGCCGCGAAGTATTTTATCGTCCCACAATCGGTAAACATAGCCTTCACGAAAACTCGAACGAAAATGGAACGCGGGTGGTTGATTTTGCAGCATCAAGAAACATGGTTGTCAGCAGTACCTATTTCCAACATAAAGACATCCACAAAGCGACATGGGTATCACCGGATAAACGAACCAAAAACCAGATTGACCATATTTTGATAGATGCACGTCACTGTTCAAATATGTTGAATGTCAGAAGCTGTAGAGGACCGAATGTAGATTCCGATCACTACCTGGTGAGAGCGGCAGTTAGGTCTCGAATATCGGTTCAACACAATCGACAACCGGCATTGGAAAGGTGGGACGTGGAAAAACTACAGAACGAAGACATTAAACGTCAATATGTCGACAGGCTGGAGACGAATATTATTGCCGGAATGGTCAGCGAACAACGAAGCGTAGACGATGCGTGGAATCAAATTAGACGGAATGTAGAGAGCGCCGCAGCAGAGACAGTGGGAACGAGAACGGGAAATAAAAGAAATATCTGGTTTGACGATGAATGCCAGAAGGCCATGGACGACAAAAACGCAGCTCGCCTGAAAACTCTAAGTAGATTCACTCGAGCTGGCCAGGAAGAGTACCGTTCTAAAAGAAATTTCGAGAGAAAACTCTTCCGACGGAAAAAGCGACAGCGTGACAAGGAAGTTTTGATCGAAATTGAGAAGTTTGGCAATCGGAAGGAGACTCGGAACTTTTACCGGAAAGTGAACGAATCCAGAAACGGTTACAGTCAACAACCTTTGCTGTGTAAGGACAAGCATGGATTGGTCTTAGCAGATGAGGAAAGGTGTATCGCGAGATGGGCTGAGTACTTTAAGGAACTGCTTAACCCGAACAGACCGCTCAACCGAGACGACGAAAACGACGAATTGCCATTTCAGACTGCGCAACCATACATAGAAGAACCAACGATGCAAGAAGTTGAAGCTGAAATTTTAAAGCTCAAAAATTTCAAAGCCCCGGGGACTGACAACCTACCCGGTGAACTTTTCAAGAACGGCGGCAACGCGCTATGTATGGAGATGCACGAGCTCATCATACGCATCTGGAATGACGAGGAGTTACCGGAAGAGTGGAAGACCAGCATACTTTGTCCCATATACACAAAAGGTGACAAATTGGAGTGTGGCAATTTTCGAGGAATCGCTCTGCTGAATATTGCTTACAAGATATTTGCAAATATTCTATATCAGCGCCTTCATCCATACACGGAATCTACGATAGGTGATTACCAAAGTTTTTTTCGTGTAGGTCGTTCAACATCGGACCAGCTGTTTAATATCAGACAGATCTTGGAGAAGTGCAAGGAGTACAACATTGAAACACACCATTTGTTCGTTGACTTCAAGGCAGCCTATGACAGTGTTAGAAGAAGTAAGCTATGGAGAGTCATGGAGGAGTTCGGAATTCCCAACAAACTGATCTCGCTAACGAAGCTAACACTAAACGGAGCTAACAGCCGAGTAAGGATCCGCAATCAAATGTCAGGGACTTTCGACATTGAGGAAGGCCTACGTCAAGGAGATCCTCTTGCAACGCTACTTTTCAATTTAACACTCGAAGCAGCTGTTCAAACCATGGACATAGACTCCAGCGGCACCATTTTCTCCAAGTCCAGTCAGTTGCTTGGTTTTGCAGATGACCTGGACATTATTGGCCGAACTATGGATGTTGTTAAAGATAAGTTTATGGCCTTGGAGAGGAAAGGTACCGACCTTGGGTTGAAGGTCAATGACGGAAAAACGGAATACATGATCATCCCACCTACGAATCGATATCGGGAAGATAACGTAACGATCGACACACACACATTCAAAATGGTCAATAAGTTCGTATACCTTGGATCAGAGCTGAACATAAACAACGACATTGCGGACGAAATAAAAAGGCGAGTAACTTTGGGCAACCGGAGTTATTACAGCCTGCTGAAAATTCTAAAGTCCAAGTCAGTAAGCCGAAATTCAAAATGCGCACTTTATAAAATTGTGATCAGACCGGTAGTTACGTACGGTTCGGAGTCGTGGTGCTTGACACAGAAAAATGAACAATCTCTGCATACGTTCGAGCGAAAGGTACTGCGTACAATATTTGGACCAGTATTTGACCGAAAACTGAACCGATGGCGCAGACGATATAATCACGAGCTCATAGAGCTTTTTGGAGAGCCCGACATAGTCAGAACAACAAAAATAAATAGACTACGTTGGCTCGGTCACGTACAACGAATGAATGAACATCGTATTCCAAAAAAAATGCTGAAGTCCAAACCTGAAGGCAAAAGGAGTGCAGGGCGACCCAAGTCCAGGTGGCGCGACGCTGCTTTTGCCAACTTAAGAACTGTGGGAGTAACCAGCTGGGAGACGTTAGCTGCAGATAGGCCCGGTTGGAGAAGCATGTTGGAGAAGGCCAAGACCCTTAATGGGTTGTAGTGCCGGTAAAGTAAGTAAGTAAGTGCGTAAAAAAGCCTTCATCGCACTAGTGCGTAAAAAAACCGTCATCGCACTAGTAGTAGTGCGTAAAAAAACCGTCATCGCACTAGTTGTAGTGCGTAAAAAAACCTTCATCCCACTAGTATGTACGTAAGAAGACCGTCATCGCACTATAGTGCGGCAAAATTACTTCATGCTACACCGAAATGACGCACGAAAAAGCGAGTTTTTGTCGTTGAAGCAAAAACGTATTTTTTTTTAAATTTTTTTATAAAAGCTTCTACTGGGAAAAAATCGAGAAAGTCACTTTTCCACCATTTTAGGTGGTTTTCTCCTTCCATAAGACACCCAATTAGGAGCAGGTTTCCTAAACTATATTTTTATTATGCCAAATGCAACTCAATGTTTTACAACAAAAATTCCTTTTTTGGTGACTTATCAGTGACAGTATCATTTGAAAGATAATGAATTGAGTAAAAAAAGCTTCGGAGACCTACCCCTAATTGGGTGTCTTATGGAAGGAGAAAACCCCCCAAAATGAAGGAAAAGTGACTTTCTTGATTTTTCCCAGGAAGTTTTTCTCGGAAAATTAAGAAAAAATTGTTTGATGTTTTTGCATCAATGTAATATTTTGTGTGAAAGAAGAAGCAATTTCATGAGCTTTTTTGAAAAAATAAGATACCTGCCGTCGAGTTTTACTCCCACCAAACTCTGAGCACGGCCGGGCCTGGCTCGAACTTTCGTCTGACAGCCCGAAGATGTTCGAAAAAATAAATTCGCTTAAAATCGCTTAAAGACTCATTAGTACACTTTGTAATTGAGACCATGTGCTACATACAATACAATTTTTCTTTCTCAATTCTAATTTTCTCGAGCCACTGACGTCATCATTTCAGCTTAGTGGTTGTAGGTCTTTTGTACATATCTCGAGTAAATCTCTTTCGATTTTCAAATTTCTTTTTAAATCGGTTCATGGAAGAAATTTTTTTGACTCAGCCAGAGCCCTAAAACTGAGTCTCTACTAGGGCTAAACGTATTTTTTCTACACAAATCGGGTAGATATCTTATTTTCAAAATCTTTTTTTTTTTCCTGGAAGATAATTAAAAAAATTGAATTTGGGCAAAATCGGTCAAGAACTTTTGAAGTAACGGCCGAAAAAGTGGTAAAAAACGTGATTTTTTGAAGGTTGGTGAATCTTTTGGCTTATATCTCTGCAAAATTAGAACGGAAATCACTCTTCAAGGCTTTAAATATAGATCGAGTTTGTAATTTTATGTTGTGTTATGTACGCAATATTTACAATGAAAGGACGCATTAAATAACCACCATGATCTCGTTACCCTTAACAAAAAGTTGTACGAGTTCAAAACGCAAAAAAATTTTTTTTCTTTGAATTTCTTGACTGAAAACTGGCTGAAAGAAAATTCAAAAATGTGATTTTTCCGCCATTTTCCAAATTTGAAACGTACGCTGAGCCATCGTATCGCATGTTTTGCAAAAAAAATATTTATTTTTCTGTCTATCAAATGACACCTCTCTCGTTAAATTTGATCAACAATGGAATTTTATAGAACGATTTTTGTAGACGCATGTACTCTGTAGCTGAACTAGGAAATTTGAGGCAATATTTTGATGGACTGTTACTAAAAATGCCAACAAAAAATTGTAAGACAATCTAAATCATGGGCGCGCGATAGCGATGCGCCCGTGACGCAAGTCCCCATACGAACAAAAAATTCAGAAATTTTTTTTCGTAGACTTCGGAACCATATATACAGCTAAGTTTTGACTTTTTTCCCTTGCGTCGTAGCCCGCTGAGACCTGGTTCATTGAATTCCTTGTAAAATTTTGATTGAAATCGACATTTTACTCATTAAAATCGGTCCAGTTGATCCGAAGATATGACCTTTAGAAAATCGTCATTTTCCATACAAAATGTGCTGCTTCATATTAGCCCAAGTCAATGGAAACATCCTACGTTAGTTCCTTAGTTAGTTAGTTCCAGAGCCATTTGTATGAAAACCGACTTTTTTGGCTCGTGCTCGAAAACGGCTCGATAACTTTTCTTGAAATTTTGCAGGAACCTTCGGGTGGGCAACAACTCGATAGCGTAGTGGTTAACACGTCTGCTTGCTACTATGATATCGAGTTGCCAGTGCGTTGGTTCGAAACTCAGCCGCAGACAGATTTGTTCCGATTGTTAGATTTGTAAACAAAACAAAGCTAATTGAATCGGTTCAAGTCATGTGAAGTTGAGTGTAAGGCATTGTTGGGAGGTGCCGGTATTCTACTCCTACTAGTTTCGTTCGCAGTACATCTCATGGATGACACTGGGTTTTTCGCACAGCTTACCACTGGCACAGTAAAAACGATCCGGTAATGAAAGGATCTCAAATAGTAGAACCACAAAAAAAAGTAGCGAAACTAGTAAATAATGATCTAGCCCCTAACCCTTCATGGGTTGTTAAGGCAGATTATTATTATATATGTTGTAGAGAAAGTTGAGAGGATCATTTTCGCTCATGGAAGTAGTAGCCGCCGCGCTTCGGTTCGGCGGCGGCGGCGGCTCAAAAAAAATTTGATATGTTGTAGAGGAGGTTGAGGGGATCATTTTCGCCAATGGAAGTGGTAACCGCCGCGCTTCGGCTCGGCGGCTCAAAATAATGCAAAACATTACAATCACAACGAAAACTCTTTTTAAAAGGGAAACGTGACGCAAGTCCTCGTCCCTTCTTCCAAAACAACTGATATCACAACAAAAACCCGTTTTAAAAGGGAAACGTGACGCAAGTCCTCGTCTCTTCTTCCAAAACAACTGATATCAATTTGGGTGACGCTTGCAGCTTCAGAACGCACGAAATTCTTAAAAATGTTTTCACTTTTGATTAAAAAAATGCGTCACAAATGGCGGACCCCCCAGTGTTATAGCTTTTCTGTTCTTTCAGCTTTCACAATCCAAAAATTTGATTTATGGGATGTTCAAATCTTGGTGGATGATTTTTTTTCAATGAGGAACTACATTTTAGACTTGTAATTCGATTTTTTTTCGATTTTTGTAACATACACACATCATACGGTGAATGATCTAATTTAAAATTTTGATTTTTTATATAATGAAAAAAAGAAATACGTGGTATTTGCATGCATACTGTGTCGTACGCTTTATGTATATGTACATTTTAAATTCAATCACGTTAGCTGTAGCGATACAAATATTTCGTTGTTTTATGAAGATGTGGTGGTCGAGTGGTTAGCATAGCTCGAGACTCGTCGGGGGCATGGTTTTTTTTTCTTTAAAAATTTCTAGAGTAAAACATTTTGTTCTAGGATAATAATAATTTAAAGTAAAATGAAAGTCCCTAGGCAGCGCCTAATACATAAAATAAGTTACTGTAAATTCCTTATACACGGAAACACTTAATATATGGAATATCCCCTCCGATGTGATAAAATTTATTACATTGGCGGGTCCGGCATTTGTGACGCATTTTTTTAATAAAAAGTGAAAATATTTCAAAAGAATTTCGTGCGTTCCGAAGCTGCAAGCGTCACCCAAATTGATATCAGTTGTTTTAGAAGAAGGGACGAGGACTTGCGTCACGTTTCCCTTTTAAAAAGGGTTTTTGTTGTGATGTGATAGGCTCAGTCTTGCGAGCCTACACAACGTTTCAAACCCACATAGTCTAACTACGAAACTAAAACACAAATGAATCCAAAATAAGATCCACACAATAAAATCGTAGATAAAAGGTTAATTTGTGAAAAAAGATAACCGAATATGAATCAGTGATTTTACATTTATACGTACAAAATGTGCCAACGTTGATTGTGCTATTATTGCAACAGAATTTCATTCAAAAATAATACAAATGGATAGCAAATGGGAGATATCTATAAACGTAATCCAATTTAGATAAGAGTAGAATTATATTGAATATTAGAAATCATTAGCCGTTTATTAAGCCTTAACCAATTTAGTGAGCACGTCTGGTGACGACAAATCTAGGTAAGTTTGAACCGATGGTTCGACTCGTTGATTAAAAGAAGAAATATTTTCGGGTCACCTGGGCGAACGTATAATCGGCGTGGGCAACCTTCTTACTCAGAAGTTACAAACATTTTTAATATCCAGATTTTAGTGTCTACCCGGTTATGAGCCTGTTTAGAATTGGCTTCAGTTACGAGCCAGGCCTATTGTCTTTTCCTTTGTTCAAAAAAAAAAAAAAAAAACAAAGGAAAGGCTTGTAATTAGCACAGGGTTCGTAACCGGTACACTTACCCTCATCATCATCATCATCAAACTTTATAGACCGTTAGTACCTTCCGGTGTGAGGTCTTTCTGCCGCAACCCCAGATTGGTGAACTATCGTCCACCATGCCCTCCTATCGCCCGCCAAGGAGATGGTTTGTCCCCTAAGAAAGTCCCCTAACTTCTAAATCTGATTTAATTGAATCGATAAACCTTTCTCCTTGGTCTACCTCTTAGCCTAACACCCGGGACTTGTGCATCCAAGATCCTTTTCGGTAGCCTGTTATTACCCATCCTTTGAACGTGCCCGAACCAGCGCAGACGACTGGCCCTT
>CM055405.1:32043289-32087898 GCA_029228625.1 Pseudolycoriella hygida | reverse complement strand
ATACAGAATCGTCGGCCGGAATATTGACCTGTGAATAGCTAACTTTGTTCCGCTACTTAATTCCCTTTTGTTGAACACGTGCGACCTCAACTGACTGGCCACCGCGTTTCCCATGTTCCTCCTTTCCTCAAATTCCCTAACTAACTTGCCATCCTCTGAAAAAATGGTTCCTAAGTACTTGAATTCAGAAACCTGCTCCAGCTCCTCCCCATTTAAATTGCAAGCTATCTCCTTCCGAGCTTTGCCGACATGCATAACCTTAGTTTTCCCTACATTTATCTTCATCCCATACTCCTCACATGCAGCATTTAGGCAGTCAATCCCACCCTGCAACTCCGTGGTACTATCTGCCAACAGAATCAAGTCATCCGCGTAGGCCAGGATTCTCATTATTACCTCACCCACCTCGACATTTCCCTGCAAGTTTGCCTGCTTGATGATTTTGTCCATGAAAATTATGAACAGAAGCGGGGAAACACAACAACCCTGACGAACGCCCTCTTTAACCTCGAAAGACTCGCTAATTTCGCCATCTATTCTCACCGCGGCCCTGCTTTCTGAGTAAATACTCTTAATGGCACGCAGTAAACCCCCATTGATACCGTACTCGCTAAGAATCCCGAATAGCTTCTGCCTTGGTACCCGGTCGAATGCCTTCTCCAAGTCGATGAAGCATAAGTATAAGTCCCTGTTCTTTTCACAAAGCTTTTCGATAGTCTGTCTGAGGCAGAAAATCTGATCCTGACATCCCCTCAGAGGCCTGAAACCACCCTGAATCTCATCCAGTACTCCTTCCACTATGTTCCTAACCCGGTCAACAAGTACACCCGTGTACACCTTACCTACCACGCTCAAGAGCGATATCCCCCTGTAGTTACTGCAAAACTTACGGTTGCCCTTCTTATAAATTGGAGCAATAACACCGAAGCTCCAGTCAGCAGGTACTGTTGAAGACCTCATGGCCAAATTGAAAATCCTACAAAGCCATTGGATCCCACCTGATCCGCTATACTTAATAAATTCCGTCCTAATTTCATCCACCCCTGCGGATTTTCCTTCCCTTAATCTGCCGACCTTCCGGGACACCTCATCCAGTGTAATTTCCTCCTTCACCTCCGAGCTAGGACCTGCCTCCCTCCCATTTTCTTCTACCTGATTGACAGATGTAAATAAATCCTTAAAGTAATGCCGCCAAGTCTTCAAGACTTCACCCCTATCTGTAATTAACTCGCCGTCTTTATCTAAAATACTACTACATCCCTCTTTCACGCCACCGCGCCTAATGCCCTTAATCATCGACCAAAATTTCTTACCCCTGCCTTGACCTGCCCTTTCCAAATCCTCCCAAACTTTTTCCCCTCCCGGTCCTTCGCTTCCCTGACTAGATCCTTAACCAGTTGCCTACAAGCCTTGTAAGCCTCCCACTTCGCCACCGTCCTGTCCTGTAACCAAATCAAGTATAGTTTCCTTTTCTCCAATACAGCCCCCCTGATATCGGCGTTCCACCAACCCGTCTTTTTGTTTCGACCCCCGCTAGCGACACTGCCCAGACATTCCTCAGCCAGATCCAAGACAAATTTCTTAAAATTCGCCCACTCAGCCTCAATGTCCCCGCAGTCAGCTGGAAGCCCCTCAAATCCTTCGGCGAATCTTGCCATAAAACGAGACCTAACTGCCTCTTCCCTAAATTTGCCCACACGAAATTTGCGACTTACCACCTTCTTCCTTTTAGTCTTACTTACACTTACCCTATTTATGCAAAAATTCCAATGCCCAACTAAATTGATAAATGGCAGATGACGCCGTGTATCGTATGTTCCAAGAAAACAAACTGAGCGAAACGATGAGCTATTTGCGTAAGAGACCGAAATACGAAAATGATTTATGGCTTACTATAAATCGGTTACACTCCATCAAGAGTATTATTGGATTTGTTCAGTTACCATTTCAGTTATACAAAATCCGAGTTAACATTCAATTCAACATAATTGGATTTAAAAGTTGACAATGCGATCAAAATGTAAACGCATGGCATGAAGAATTTTTCATACAAAATGTTACGTGAACACGGTATGTTTTACGGACAAATCTTCACTTCATGACATAATGTGTGTTTATCGTGCTGACATAGTTTGCATTCGTTTCATTTAATCTTCAAAGGCATTACGGGGCTCAGTATAAGGTAAAACCTGTGTAGGTTGACCGATTGGACGATCAATTTGTTAAATGAAAACGCCATGACAATTTACGCAGATTTTACTGTATTACGTACATGTTTCCAAAAAGGCAAGAGTTTCAACGCCACTAATGAATAATAATAAAAATAATAATTTACATGAAATTACGTCAGACACTCTTTTAATAAGGTTCACCTGTTCTTCACAAGGGAAAATCCATTTTATGACGAAAGAACTTGACTTCGCTGAAAGGGTACAATTAAGAATTAGCCACAATATGGTAGACAAGGCCGTACCCAGACGATGTGGGACTCAGGACACAACTAACTCTTTATGATGATGCATTCACGCCTAGACATAATCCGAAATACACAGGGGGGGGGGGGCGCACACAAGATTATGAAGTTGTCAAAAAACATTGCCTCAACTGTTATAAAAAATTCAACGTCAAAATTTTTATAACAGTTGAGTTTTTTTGCTCATCATCATAGACAGTAATGTAGTAATTTATATCTGGAGGGCCATATCATCTGGCTAGAGCGCATTACATAATCGTTCCCAGTAAGAACTCTACTTGGGTGGGTTACAAATGGAAGATTCTTTTGTCTCGTGGCTGACAAAATATATGGGTAACCTTTTGTTCTGAAGTAAAGTGTTAGTCACAGGCGTCACAGGACAAAAATTATCGATTGGGTTTTCTATATTTGACTAATTGCTATTTGATTAGCCGTTGCCGAATGCACAATCACAGTATTCTCGGAAATTAAAATATGTGCTAATTCAGCCAATAGCAAACATGATCATCGACCAACGTTGCTATTTCATAGAATTGTTTATTTTAGGATGGGTGGCTCTCCTCAAACGAAATTATTAATTACAATACAATTTGTTTCCGTACATCGCCTGTGACACAGAAATGATAAAAAAAGCTTACCCAATTAAAACGACGACCATATGGTTAAATAATTCACTTTTCATGTTCAAAGTACTTTCGTTTGTAACATCGAGAATTATGTTATAAAATGGATAATTACGAACAAAGTGTTATGAACCTATTTACGTATATGCTAATATTATTTAAATGTTAATGCGTTCATTTCGGACCTTTTATTGGGAATGTTGAACAAATAAAATCAGCAACACAACATTTCATGAATTGTGAAACAGTTTTCGGAAAATGTTTTATTTATTTATAGCTAGTAGGGTTGATGCATAAGTGCACTGAGGAGTTTTACCAAAAATGCGAAATATTAGGAATGAATTATTGCATCTGACCTTTGGAGTGCTCGCACAAGTTTACTTGAACCTGCAGCTCATAAGCCATAAACCAGGACTGATGACTATATCACTGATTAACGATCGACGACTAAAGTTGTGGTTCAGGTTAATTTGAATATTTTAGACCCACCCTGACTTTAGATGAACCTCACTTGAAGTGAAGTGAAACTTGAGATTTTAGGTAAGACCTGTGAATGACTAAGACACGATCAGTTAAAATGGCGATGGCTTGTGTGAAGGTATACGATCTTTCGTTATGAAGTGCATCACTACGATAATATCTCTTATGCCTCACAATTGATTGATTGATCGAGTTAAGCGAGTAAATTGATTTTGAATGCATCGGGAATCCATTCCCAGTATATATTTTTGCGTGATTCTGTAGGCATTTGAAGTTTATTTTTTATTCACTGGGATAATTACAGACACACTGATTTCTCCCATCACAAAAATTTCGTATAAATTGACATAAGCCGTCGCCGCACTAAAAGCCATGACACAACTCTTTAAAAAGTTCAAAATTATTTTGAATTAAATCTATTGCCGTATACTGAGTAGGGGAACAAATGTTTCTGCAATGTGAACACATTCGTAATAACTTACTCTTCTGGCGTTACAGCCACATGTGCGCCTTAGCCTGATCGAGAATCTGGTTCCAACTTCTCCCATCCTTTGCTACGCTTTGTCAACTTCTTATTCCCAGCGCCCGAAGATCTGATTCAACGCCATATATCCATCGCATTTTCGTGCGATCCACTCTCCTTCGCCCTTCTGAATCGTTCCGGAATAGCATTGAGAGGGCTCTGTTTCTATCCACACGTGATAAATGCCTAGCCCGCTCAATCGTTGGACTTTCACCAATGCCACTATATCAGGTTCGCCATAACGCCATAACGTTTTATTTCAAAATTGTATCGTTGTCGCCACCTTTCTTCTTCGCGCATCGCTCCAAAGATTGTACGTAGTACTTAACGCTCGTCACTTTTCTTCAGCGCCCAAGATTCGCATCCGTAGATTAGTACTAATTAACTAACTAACAGCTGTAAGTTAAAATAAGAAGACTGAAAACACCTTATATATTCATATATTCAAGCAAAAAGTGAAATGTCGAATCTTATTCTTTTATAATTAATTAATACACCATTGAAATGGGTATTGGAAAGTAGCGATAGAATGAAGTCAAAGAAGTTGATTGCCTTGGTGCAGCTGTTTGCAGTAAGGTGTAGCTAGGTGCAGTGAGGTGTAGCTAGGTGCAGTGAGGTGTAGCTAGGTGCAGTGACGTGTTTTTTTATAAGGATGACGAAGTCTTCATAGACAGCCGGTCCTGGACCAAGGTAGTGTTGGATTCCATTTTTTAATAACCTACCAACTAAAACCTCCTTCCTTAGTCTCCATGCTCTCTTCTCCCCAGAACCGCCTCACAGCATTACTTCGGGGAGGAACTGTGTTTTCGCACCTACTCTTTCAGATCAATTGGCAGTCTTCTTTGCAATTTGCAGCTTCGTCGTTATTTTCGCAACTACGTTATCCACCACTTTCCACACCTCCTCATCGCGGCACATCTCCGATATTATGTTTTCGGCACTTACGTCTGACCTACTCACAGTCATCTCACCTCGTTCTTGTTTGAAGCGGGGACACACAAATAATACGCAGTCTCTTCCTCCCTCTCGCATGTCGTGCAGAAAGGTGACTCCGTGAATCCAAACCTGTGCAGGTACTTTCTGAAGCATCCGTGCCCAGATAGAGATTGTGTCAGTTGAAAGTTAACCTCTCCATCTCCGTGTTTCCTCTGTACACATGTCGTTATGTTTGATATGAGGCTTTGGGTCCACCTTCCCTTGTCCGAGGAGTCCCACTCTTGCTGCCACTATCTCAGTAATTCGGCTCTTAATTGCGTCCTAACTGTTTTCCGTCAGCGTTATGCATATGGGTATCGTCCCGGCTATAACACATACCGCTTCTGGGGATATCGTTCGGTATGCTCCTTTGGGCTCTATTAAGTCTCCTCCGATTCCTCTTCGTATCTAGCGCCTCTATTCACGCTGGTGCCCCGTAGCGCAATATCGATAGGGTGACGCTTACTGCGCGGTCCAAGGCCGTTTGGCATTATTCTGGCCAGTGCTGCGGTGGCTTTCATTGCCTTTTCGCACGTGTAGTTCACATGACTATTAAAATTTCTGCGGTCGTCCAGCATAGCTCCAAGGTATTTTAATTGCCGAGTGGATGTGAATTCTTCCCCGCCAATGTTCAAAACTATCCGCTCAGTGTTTTTGCAGTTACTCACTAGCATGATCTCAGTTTTCTGGTGGGCCAGCTTCAGTTTTGCCGTTGACAGTTTCTAGCGTCTCCATCGTAACCACCTCTACCTTCGACGTTCCGGATACCGTGAGGATCAAATCGTTGGCAAAAGCAATCGTCTTAGCACATCTTCGCAGTTTCAGCCGCAGCTCTGTGTCATACATTACATTCCACAGCGTTGGTCCTAATATGGATCCCAGTGGTACTCCAGCTGTGATGTCTACTGTCTTTTTCCCTTCATTATAATGAGCAATGTCCGAAATTTGTTTTCGATTTCCATGACTTTTTTAACATACGAAATTATCCAAACGCCTATAAGCCAACCATGCGTTTCGGTGGCGGCTAGTATGGTTCAGCCGACTAAAAATGACGTCGATGACGACGGCAGGTTGAGCCTCCAGCCGCCGTTTTTCAGTGGCTGGAAATTTGCATCTCTCGACTCTGGAAATAAGTTAATTCTGTTGATTTTCCCCTAATATCTTAAGAAATGTTCCGACAACTTGTAACTAATAATTCAATTGAAACGGTTCATTGAAGCAGTGGTTACACTGACCCTAACCGTAGTAACGAAATTCTTCAAAAACCAAACAATTTGTTAAAAAAATATAAAGCTGGATGATTCCATTTTCATTTGCAATAAATAAAAAACAAACAGTCGATAGTTTTTATTTACATATAGGAAATTGAATTCATCTATTTTATGTATTTTACTTGAAACAGTTTTGCTATTTCAAAGAGTAAAGGTTGAACAACCATACACGCTGTATTACAACTGTATTACACAGCCGAGGTAATGGTTTATACTTTTAATTATATACTACTGTAAGACTATCTAGCAGAAGTTGACGCTCGATTTCTTCACACAGATCGCCGTAGAAATGCCAGAAAGTGTACGGCTACCGCAATATCTAGAATCTAGTCAGTACATTTATCGAATCTCATTTATGTGGATCGTATATCTGCATACTTTGTTTGAGGGTAAAATAAGATTCGATCAGTCCTATAGATCTTAGATAGCTTCTAAATCTGTTAATCTCTCTCCGTTTTTAAGGTATCGGCTGATATGAAACAGGCATTGGGCAATTCCATCGGTAACCCATACATTGTCGTTACCATATCACCTGGGGAACGAATATGTTTTGTCTCATGTTAATATAAAACACATTGAAAGAGTGAAAGAGATGAATTTCGTTGCCCAAGTTACGGTACCGATGGATTTTGCCCATGAGAGTCGGTGGCGCCTAGCCGTAAAATTGCACTAGTCGGCTGCTGCTGGTCCGGCTCAGCTGGCTTCTAACGGCGGCTCTCATATCTGATATGAAACATCATTATGAGCTGACGGTAGTTATTGCTTTCAATTTGTTTTGTTCTATTTAAGTATTTCCAGTAGTCTTTCAAGTAGTCGAATGAGTCATTGGACATTGGTTTAACGCGCAATTGAGTTGAGGGGCTTAATTCGATAAATCTGGCTTCCCGCGATTGTGACATTATCACTAAAGGTCGAAATTGTTTTAGGATTACATTCTAAAATCCCTCACCATCGATATCACTCAACAGAGTGGTTGTCACTTCAAAGAATATTAAACATTTCTCTTTTAATGAAAAAAAGCAAACATTTCCTATAATTCTAACTATAATTTCTTGTTGATAGGGGATTAAGTCATAAAAATTAAAAGCAAAATTACACACATGTTTCATTGCGTATTTTACAACGATCTGTTCATGCGCAGACATTTTTTTTTTTTGAAAATATGAAAATGTTAAAAGAAAACCGCTGTTTCCGATTTTCCACATAAACAGTACGTTCAGCACAGTCCATCAACATTCGCAAAACATCTCTCAATTCTAACGTATCGTAACGTGTCATGTGCTTATGGTATCATTTGTTGCACACCTTTCGGTGAGGAACGTAGTAACAAAAAGTATCCTCGTTGCAAGAAGTTAAATTAGTGACTGTGATCTGAACAAACAAAAATCAAAGAATAAAACAAAATTTAACGAAAAGTAGAGAATTTGTGGAAAACTTTGAAACTAAAAAGTGGAATTTTTAAATTTTTAAGTTCTTAACTGTGATATTCTTTCGATTTTGTTCATTCATGGAATTGTTAAGGCAGCAACGGTAAGCTTTTCTTTATTTTTTAGTTCAATAAATATTAGACTAGCTGTAAAAGATAGGTTTTAGATTTAATCACCTAAACTTATCCGACATAAAAATGAGATACTTTTATTGAATTGTTTAACTCGATTTTGAATTGTGCAGACTTTCTTGCTACAATTTTTGTCTTTGATTTTATAAAGAATAAATCGACTTCGGAGCGTGTCGTAAAAAAAGAGATTTTATGTTGAGATGTTTTTCATGGCTATACTTTTGCGATTTTACAAAAAAATATATTAACAATTGTGGCTCATATAGTGTCACTACTGAGGACACTATACAAAAAAGTAATGGACAATCGAATTGAAAAATAAGGAGATGATTTTTCATTCTGAGCCCAAGGATAAAATCATAAATTAGTAATTTCTGTCCATGTTTTGGACGACTAATGTTAGGCAATTTTGTGTGTTGTAGAACAAGTAAAGTGAGTTCCACCAAAACAAATAACTACTCAAAAAATTGTTTAGACAAAGTGACAAAATCTAGAGAAAATTTCCGAAAAGGACCTCGATTTTGGCCGCGAAGTATCAAATTATTTCACGGACATTCGTAAATCTGTAAAATGTGAACATCACACTTAACATCCCCTTTATAAGGTTATAAACGAGGTTAATGAATGATTTATGTAATTCTAAGACTAATTTCCATTTTTTGGGGATTGTCATAAAGTTTTCCACCGTGTAACATAATTTAAGAAAATTTACATTAAATCAAAAATTCAGATTCTCAGAAACAATTTCGGTTAAATATGGTAACACATAGATTGATTTACATACCAAATCAACAAGTTGTTACACAAAATAGGACCTTCCGTCGTGTCGTCTTCTTAAAGTATAATATACTTCCATGTTGTTCGTAACAATATGAAGTTACTTGTACGACGTTCGTTAGCATTGAAAATACGTCCTCTCACGGCGTTTTTCTTCACTTCCTTGACGAGATTTCAACTCATCCTCCGGTGTCACATTCAACATTTTATTTTTTACAGCGATTTTAAAAAGTTAATTAGTTTGCAAACTTCTTTAATCTGATAAAAGCTTATTAGAGCTGATACTTTGCTTAACGCCTTTCTGCACTATTGCATGCTTGGAAAATAATTAATTCGATGAAGATTGCTTTATTTTTAAATTGATCATTGCAGTTTCCGAAACAGTTTCCACTAAAATAAATATCAAATCCATTATGATACTTTAGTCCAGTACATCAGCCATTGAAAAGTTTCGTATAACCTTTTTTAATTGAATTCAAATCACAACGTTAAAGCATCCTGTCAGAAAGTATGGGAAAGTCTAAAAGCTAACTGATTGACTGATAGATGTGTTTTTTCTATTTTAAATAAATGAGGTAGTAGCATAATCAATCAATCGTTGTGAATCTTTCCCTTGCTTTAATTACTTGTAACCCCCTGGAAATGTTTTTAGGCCGATGTGATATTAATGTAACATTAATTTAGCGACTAAATGTCAGAAGCGAGACCATAAAAAAGTCCATAAATACTTCCGGCATTTTCCTCGTTTCTTTTTAATTATATAAAAAATTTTCGACATCACATTTTGGACGTGATGCAAGTCCCAAGATATACAAAAAATAGTCGTTGGTAGACGAAGCGCTACGTATTAATTGTTATTAGTCACTTACTCGAACTAATTCAATTGTTAGTTACTTACTTGAACTCGCAGAGTTGTGTTCAAATGCTGACCTCAAAGTACACACGGTTTAGGGCTTTCGCCCATCAATTTTAAGTAAAAGCAAACAGGAACCAAAGGTGTTTGTTTCTTCCCTCCCTAAGCTGGTTTCACGTTTAGTGAAGGTAATGGAGTTGAATCAACTGAAGCAGGTGCTGTTTCGACCTCAGGATACTATAGTGGTCCTATGTCAGTGGAGAACTGTAATTCATCAGAATGTTTACAGACGTCTGACGTATGCTTGATGAGCGAGAGAACTATGCGTGACCCTATCTCTCTAAACTTTTTTTGAACTAACCTCTTTTTTCTAGTCAAAATGAAAACTTTGTTTTATTTTAAATTGTGTCATTGAATAATCCGTGGACTATTTGACTGCTAAATTTTCGAACGCATGACGTTAACATAAAAAAGGATTTATCCATCTATACGACTTCGTTTAGAAATTATATCTGAGGGATTCTTTTGAAAAACAGCCTGCCGAAATCGCATGCATCTCCCAGCGGATTTTTTTATACTTTCCTGAATAGGTACTAATCCCTAGAAGCCAAAAATATTTTTTAAAAAAATCATCGATGTTTGTGTGGCTATTGAGATGTGTTCAAAAACCGAAAACATGCACTTTTCTTACAGAAATTTCTCCGGCTAGAAGAAGCGTACAAGGTCGAGAGGGGGCTCGTTGGAAAGGTAATTGCACGTAGTTTTGGGGGCTTGTCAACCTTGTTAAGCAATTTTATATTTTCTCCCCTTGTCATGAAAATAACTAATTATTAGTCTCAAGCTCCATCCTCCCCCCAAAAGAGATGAATGCCTATGATGATACCGAAGATTTGTATAAAAATTTGGTGTAGAAGAACTTAGCGTCATATTAACACCTTAAAAGCAGGCCCAGCGCAACAGTACCCATATAAGTTTGGCACCAGCAGCAACCAAGAAAAACAGTTTTTCAATGTTTTAGACGCCTTACGGATGCACAGGAATGGTTTGAAGTTAGCCGAAATAATCAAAGTTTTACTCCTACTTTCAACTGCTCATAACTCATTGTGGATGAATTTTAAGCCCAACAAGTCCCTTTTGGCCCAAAACTAAGTGCAATTACCTTTCCAACGGGCCCCCACTCGACCTTGTGCGCTTCTTCTAGCCGGAGAAATTTCTGTAAGAAAAGTGCATGTTTTCGGATTTTGAACACATCTCAATAGCCACACAAACATCGATGATTTTTTTAAAAAATATTTTTGGCCTCTAGGGATCAGTTCCTATTCAGGAAAGTATAAAAAAATCCGCTGGGAGATGCATCCGATTTCGGCAGGCTGTTTTTCAAAAGAATCCCTCATCTAATTTTTCCGTTTTCTCAAAACACGGCTGCTTTGAACGGATTGTTGAATCATCAGTGCGACCTGTTTCGAAAGAACATGATGAAAGAAGGGCCGCATATTTTGATTTTTTTCGATAGCTCATGTTCCTTATACAAATTGTAACGAGAACAATTTTATGTCATTAACAGATTGATGTTCCTTGTACAAATTTCGACGGGCAGAATTTAGTCAATGTAGGCCCAGTTTTTTTAAATCATCAGCCTTAAACCAGCCCTTCCTCTGAGTCTTAGAAGCATACAACGGCTTTACGGAAAAGTGTTTTGTACAAAAATTATGTATTCAGGTTTTTTCGTTGGAAATAGCCTTCTTTGAAGAAGCAGCGCCGCAAGCCGTGAACATATTGAAAAATTAAAAAAGCAGGGTCGAGGGGCGGCAGCCCCCGCAAAGAGGGATCAAGATGGGTATATCCCCCATTGCGGAGTCTAAGGGGCTAAGCCCCTAGCGGGGTTTGGGGCAGAGCCCCATGCACGCACGGCCGCCTGCAGGGTGTAATCTAGCCGCAGGCGTGATCTAGCCCGTCGCAGGCGCGAGGGTGAGGGGGTAGATCCCCCCAGCGAGATACATTATCCTTTATAATAAATAGAAATTGGAAATGCGTAACGCTAAATGGTGGAGGTGCCAGTGACATGTATCTCATTTTTATCGGTATTTTATTATTTTTATCGGTACTATTTATCGGTAATTTATTATTTTTCATCGGTAGTAATGAATTAATTTATCGGTCGTTTATTAACATCCAACACGATATTGTCAGCTTTTTCATAGCTACTTTTAGCGGATAAAGCTTCCTCGAAAGTAGTAATTTCTTTGTTTAAATAGAAAAAATATGTAGTTGACGAAAACAAAAACGAACTTTTCTCCAACTTTACACACACGAGGATCACTTAAGTAAAGTTAGCTGTGGTTTTCTGTCCGGTAGTGTTTACAACGAAGAATTTTCAATGGGCGCGTAAGTTTAATTTTCTTCAGTGAGCATTTCAAATGTGTCAGTTATTGAAAGAAGATGTAGTGTCAATATGTGATAAAAGAGCCAATCCTATCACTATACATAGATTATTTGAACGCTCAAAAAATGGTCGAATGAAATTTCGAAATATTATTCCACCATTTTTTGAGCGTTCAAATAGTCTATACTGATACGATTGGCTATTTTCCCGTACGGTCAAATAGTCTATACTCATAGAACTGGCTATTTGCCCGTGCTGGTAAATAGTCGTCACTGCTAGGAATGGCTATTTGCCCGCGCGAGCAAATAGCATCCACCTAAATTTTATTTCAACCAAAATCAAATTATTTTTTTCCTACATTTTGTTTCGATGAATTTGTAAATCACGACTTCATCATCAATTTTTTCGAGAATTTCGTTCTCTATAAAGAGCATACTCAAGTCCAGTTAAATTTGAATCGGTGTTATTGGAATACTTCAATCATTAGTAATTTTCACATAACTCTGAAGTATCAGTTACGAAGTACTTCACAAAACCGTCAGAGGTGAGAGATCTGACTAATCTATTAACCTTTATGTTAGAGATCTAGCGCACAAACAAAATTAATCTGTCGAAGAGAGTGCATAAAAGAAAAGGCATTTTAGATGTTTGGTTCACACCATTCTCTGCCCTTGCCAATAACAGATGTTTGGTAACACATTCTCTGTTTATTTTTGCTGATATGCACATGGTCCAGCGACAAAGGTGCACTGATGAGGCGTAAACGTCCCAATCAGCAAAACTTTGTTCGTCGATATAAGATAATTACTCGCGTAATTTCTTTTTTTCCTTGATGCTTCTCAACAATTTTTGGTCTTCCCAAGCAATACAAAATTATAAATAAGTCGTTGAATTTTGTCTCGCTCCTATATTAGACCGCGTTTCAACGCGAAGAACGATCGTACCTCAGTAGTATGAGTAACAGCCATACACTCGAAGATTCTCAGTGTGAGACGTTCGGGAATGTTGACTTCAGAATTCTCAGTGCGATTTTACACTGACTCTCGGAAATGTTGACTCCAGATTATGTTGCTTTAAATATTGCAAAATTCTGGACGGTTTCGAGACTAATTTCGATTTTCGCTCAGACTTCGTTCCGGACACTTCCTTTTCTACTTTTCGATCTTTTTCGATTGCAGCATTTATGTCCGTCATAAAATTTTTCAAATGATAGCATTCATTCACAAAATCTTGGTCCACATCGCTTTAATATTTTTTCGGTGTCTCATTTTCTCAGTGCCACTCTTTCTCCAGCGCCCTGGGCAGGGCCCACTTTGCCATGGGCTAATTCGGCACTGCTTTCGTAGAAGAAGATTTTCTATCATGGATGACTTTCAATTGAACTAAAAATTTAGAAAAATTTTTGCTGACTTTTGAAGTGGCATTGCGTGTAAAATAGCGTTCTCTTCTAGTTCTTGTGTGCACAGAGCCATCAATCTCATACTTTATAGACTATCTATGAAATATGTTTCGGTGTAAAGTTTTATTCTGCAATCCCTTGGTGATGAATAACCCCCTCACACGCCAAAGAGATGATTATTTGACTCAGGTTTGAAAGTTCCCTAACTTCTTTATCCGATTTAATTGAATCTATGAATCTCTCTCTTGGATTCCTCTAGTTGTCATTGTAATAATTGGACAGTTATTCTCACAAACGCAACGCTATTTACTAAGGAAGACAGACGAGACAAGTAAATTCTAAATACTTGGAAAAAGATAAAAGCTCAGTAAAGTTTAATGTGCTTGTTTGCAACGTGACAGCCATAAAATTGATTAGGACATTCCAGCTAGCGTCAACGGGGAATTTACAAATTGACTTCATTTCACCTTATATAATTTTCTGTGAGATTGACATCCTTGTCTTTTTATTTTTAATAATAAAATTACTACGCAATTTTAACCAAAGTTTCGAATGCTATTTTTATTTTTAAACAATTTACGAATAAAGTATCCCCGGTGACTTGAAAAGGATTTTTTTTATTTGCATCGTCGACATTAATAATTCTATACTTAGGAAGATTAACCGGACGCTACACAATTCTTATGTGTTAGAAAACCCACGCTTCTCGATAATGTTGTGTACTTCATTGATTTGGTTAAATTCTACGTTCATTGAAGTGTTCGTATTTTTAAAATGCAAAGGTGTGATGATTAATCGATCTGATTTGTAACGTAAGAGAAATGTCGACCACAGCAATTTCCTACTTTTCAACTAGTCTACATTACAAAAAAAAAGGGTTAAACGGAGCCATTCACAATGTACGCACGCTAAAAATGCTGTTTTTAAACTCCTTTCCCGCTTGTACGCCTATTTTCATACATTAGTATGTTTGGCAACACGCTGTGCTGTTTTCCTCCCACTCAGTAACGTGCATGCTTTGTGAATGATTCCAAATGGCCTAGGACAACACTCGGAGAGCAGTTTAGTTCGACCGTATACACGTGGGATATGCTTACCTTTAGTAATGCTGCATATCGCTTCTGAAAGCTTAACACTGATTCGTCTAATTTTGTCATTGCAGTTCTCTTATCAGTGAATCTAAAATCCACCGGTCGAACTTGATATTTTCGTGTGATTGTCAAAAAATCCTATTCTTAAGATCCACCGGTGGAATGTTCCGTCTGATTATCACTCGAATTATATCGACACGTTAGTCACCGGCGGATCTGAAGTTTCATATGATTTCTTACATGTAGTGATTTCAAACCGGTTATCGGTTAATCGGTTAACCGATAGGGTGGGTCAACCTTTTATTTTTTCGAAACGCCTGACCCCATACTTGCTGTAGAATGGTCCCACAAACGTATTGTAGAAGAAAGTTTTTTTTAAAATTCGATCTTCATTTGCCTCTTTTGGAAAAACTCATTTTAGGCGTATTTCAATGTTTTCTTGAACGTATGCAAATTCCAAATAGTCTTTTTTCGGCTAATTACTTGTACTTTGATGACACTTCAAAATGCCGCTAATTGGGCGTTTAAAAATTGTTTAATGTAGAATTGGCAAGCTAACTTGTCTACCCGACTTACAGCTTTCATATTGAAATTTCAACTTTGACTCTGCCAAAAAAACATTACAGATGACTCAAAAATTTTTTAAAAAAAATAGGAGATAGACAAATCGTTTTGAAATCGGCGCACACGTGACTCACTCACACCGATTTAAGTGTGAGCATGTATTTCACATGTATGGAGAAAAGTGGTTTTAAGACATTTTCCCAAATTTTCCCCATTCAAATCTTCTATGACTGCTGGTAAAAGTCTCAAACATAGCTTCTGAGTCGAAATTGACCTAAAATGCGTTTGGGTTTTGGATTTAAAACAAGAAAAATTGATGGTAAGACTGGTCCCATCAATTTGCCACATTGACTGACTCGACTGACTCTCAGCGCACTCCAAACGTTCAGATGCACCAATAAACCTCTGAATCCTTTTATTTGGAGTATTCTGAAAAGGATTCAACGATTTTACCTTAACCAAAATATTTATCATCTGTTAGTTATGATCAATTTTTCTAAAGTCTACATTTTCCCCAATTTTCGTGTTTTTTCACACATTTCGTCAATTAGCTACCCCTAGATCCACTCTGATATCATCGCTCCCACATTGACTTTTTCTCAGGGCTGTTTTCAGCTAGGTCCCCCAACTTTGTCGACGCGTTTTTTTCCCCATACGATTTTGGACCCCCCAAATGTACAGTGTTCAGTTAACATAGCATTGCGCTTATGAAACTAATTTACTAAAACGAAATTGTCTAAATTCCATTAACACACGGAAATAAAAGGTAGCTGGTAACTTTGCTTGAAGTTGACGCATTTTTCATTGATAGAACAAATGACAGAATTTAAATTTATAATTTCATTTGGATGAGAAACCACTTTATAAATTCCAAACCCTTAACCTTACAACTGAACCCAAAATCGGTTCAGATTTTCGGTAACGATAATATAATAGCTCCTTCAATCGAGAATTTATTTTAAAATGTAGATATTTACTAGCGTCGTTGTTTCAAAGTTTTGTTTTGCAGCGATGATGTTTTTAGGCATGGGAAGGTGTCTGGTGGTAATTTAATAGAAATGAATTATTTCGTAATCCAAAGCTTAATAACTTTACATAATTTATGATATCCATACCTTGTTTCTTTGCAGTGTTGTTTGAATCCAAAATTTGTTTTCGATTATTTGATTATACGGTTTGGTACATTAATTGATTTCTAATGGACGGAAGCCCATTCCTAATTGTCCTCAATAAATCAAATTTAACAGTACAGACGTTTTGGCACTGTAAAATTTGTGAAATAATTTGCTTACTGAGTTTAGAGATTTTCACTTTTCGCTTTTGAATAAATAAGTGAAATCGATCATTTATAATTTAACATTCAATCCTAGAGGATTATCTGCTTTTAAGTGATTTTATCAACAATGTTCCCATGTATTTTTTTTTCGTTTTTTGCCTTATTTATTCATTTACGCTAATACGGTAACAATTACATTAACATATTTATTCCATGTTCACACAAATTTCTTCGTTGGACACAATTTTTCGAAAGGATGTCTTAGCCAACTGGTTCGGACACAGAAATTTTGATGACATTTTTCGTCTAATTCAGACATCGTGTAAATCACCGTAATTTTTTACCGTCTCTCATCTTTTCACCTCTTCTAACTTTACAATGCGTTTCGTAGATATGTTCTCCTTCCATATGTTAGTGACGTCATATATTTTTCTGTTTCAGGCTTCGAACAACGAAACTACCCACATTCCAAAGCCTAGATCGGCTTAGAAACTTTCCTTTAGTCAGTTATTATTACAAAAAAAATTCAACATTCGTGGGATCAAACCCAGCTTTTCTTCGTGGAAAGCGATCGCGCTCTCAAAAGCTGTCTAAAAAATCTCACAAATTCTAAACGAAATCAGCGAAGCAAGAGAACGGGAACTTTATCAGAGAACAATAACGTGTCCCTGGTATGGGTTCCGCTCGGACTTTGTGAATGAATAGGCGAGAATAGGAAGCGATACGAGTTTTGTGAGACCTTAGATTTTCATGCAGAAGCAATGGTGAGACTTCTCTTAGCAGGAGGCAGAAGTTTGACGCCAAAAAGCCTCGAATAAACTACAAAACTGTAGACAAGGATAGAAGATGTTGGAGGTATGCAAATATCAAGCCTCCAAATATCTTTTTAGGTTGTATAGGAAGAACCTAAGGATAGATAGATAGATTTATCAGTTCGGGCGATCATTCCTTGATCTTGGAACACTGATCTTGCGATCCTTTGTTCCTAACCCAATCATCATTCAAATCACGCAAACCTTCCTGCTGACTCTAAGAACCTGTCCAAAATACAGGAGAAGAATCGTAAGATTGTGCAACGTTTCGTTTTAACTCGTTTCACCGACAAACCGAGTTTTACATGCACAAAATGCAAGCGAATACGTGAAAAAAGAGATAAAAGAGAAATAATAAAGATGCACAAGCTTGTGATTCTCTTGCTGTAACAGCTCCAAGGAGGACAACATCTGATGATTGCACGACGTAGCCTCCCAGCCGCCTGCGTCTTAGTTTCTTGGTCTCATTAAAGAGCCTGATCTTACCGACCAAATCTGATCCAGAGAGCCTTCTGCTGAATAGCACTAGATCAGCCTTAGTCGGGTTGACCAAGAGTCTGAGGACACCCCTTCTCCACTACCCTCAGTGCAGCTCTGACTCGGTCTCCTGGTTTGCTTTGGAATTTTCCTCTGACTGTGCTTTAGCTATCCAGAGATTCGCCTTATGTCCGCACACACTCGCCTCAATCGTTCTACCTGAGTACCTGAGGCTGTTAGTTAGAGTACATTAAAATAAAATGGCCTCTGCTGAAGAAGGTGCGGAAATGTACCAGAAATAGCAAAACACTTTCTCTGCCATTGTCTTTCCTTATCCAGACTAAGAACCAAAAACCAAAATTCTAGAAGACTTCTATATCACACTAGATGAATTTAAAGCAGCACCCTTATAGAATGCGCTATATTTCATCACAGAAAGCAAATGGTTAGAAGCGACGCCACAGTAACGAAGCTGTTAAGAAATCACAACAAATGCACGCAAAATTACACAACAATCATCACAATCACAACATCATCAACCACAAATCAACTATAGACTAATCAATCATGGACCCAACAAGGTGGCCTATGCGCTAAGCCTCTCAAGATGCAAATCGCTGCAATAATATTTTTATTTTTGTTTTGTGCAAGGTGCAACCCAAGAAATAAATCAATCAATCAATTGCTACCAGATGGACCAACCTAAAGATATGAAGACCAAACTCAGGGCCTTTATGTGTGGTAGAGAGGAGGCTTTTTCAAAAAAATAGTCCACTTTTGAACGATACACGAACAAATTCAGGATTCGTTAATTTTTAACTCGACTTTTTACATCATGTCTTCGAAAGTCACTCGGACATTGACACAAGGCTACGGGCCGCCTAGGTATCCATAGAGACTTCAGTTCTTCACTCTCAAACAGTCGCAATTTCACTTAGGAATAACTTACACAAAAATAATCTGCTATATCCTCTTGTAACAGCCGAATACTACCAACCCCCTGTTGATAATTAAATTTCCTTCCGTTTGAAGCCACAACAAAGAAATTTTATTATGTATTAGAGAAATATGAAGACAAAATCACATCATTTGGTACTGAATTTGAAATCCACAAATTCGAATATAAACAAAACACGCATGGGACAAACTTTGATATTCTTTTAAAAATGTAGAAAAAAAAACCTGACGCAATTTGTTATCCGTGTCGTGAGCATAACGAATAACGAGTTTTCTTTTTATGTGACTTTGATTATCGTAAATGCTTTTGAAACTTTTGTTTACGAACAAAGTTATATTGTTGCAATAGAAAAAGCGACAGAAAATTCTAATGATTTGCCGGAATCGCACGACTGAACGTCACACAGTCTCAGTCCTAGGACTATGTGGAAAAGGTGGAAAGTATGGCATCCATGAATAAATAAATATTTAAAATAAATATAAACCAAAACACCTAAGCCCCGCTGCTTTGTATGGGATGCTCAACTCATTGGTGAAGAAAGGCGGAAATATGCAAAATTCTTTTTCTTCTTGTGTTATTAAGTGCCACTGTAACTCAAGTTTGCATTTTAGCTGAAATACAAACATAAATACGAATGCTCTATAAATGTTCACTCATTCGACCAAGTTGATGAGAAACAATTTTTTATTTAAAACATGAAACATAGAATGCAACGTACACAGACACACGTGATTTCTAACGTTGAAAAAAATGTACGTTGAGCCATATGTCATTTTGCGCGTTCCTGTGTGAAGATCTTGTAATATTTTACTCTACACAAAGAATGGAACGTGTACTTTATCATCCGTATTTTTAAGCTCGTATGAAATGGATTATGAATACAGATTACGTTAACTACTTGATTCGCTTGTGTAATATTCGGGTGAAATTGAGTTGCTTTTTCAGATCCAGGAACTGTGTTCCTATTCTGTCCCCAGATTCGGTGTACACCGAAGAAGAAGGATGAAAGAGATCCACTTTCAATCCAAATGTCAATTGGCTACAGCCACATGTGGGCCATGGCCTGATCGAAGAATCTGGTTCCAATGTCTCCTTTCCTTTGCTACGCTTTGCCAAGTTTTTATTCCTCGGTCTTCATATACTTGGTTTTCGATTAGTTGATTATCAAACCCATCCTTTCCGCTTGGGTTCTCAAATTTGTGAAAATGTCTACTGCTGATGCCTGTGTACGACTGACAAGATCCAAATCGTCTACAAAGTCCAGCACTTGGACCGTTTCATTCGCCAGTGTCTTGTTGGTTTTAATTCCAGCACGCCTCTTCGCAATTTCCAATTCCAAATTGAAAAGTATGCAAGACAGAGCTTCGCCATGCTTCAACCTTTCCATTACAGCAAAAACATCAGATAGACATGTCGATTTGCACCTTAACTCGAAACTCGAAAAAAAACCTACCCGAATGAATTACACGGGTCGGGTCGGGTCGGCTTTTTTATTTTTGTTTTTTTTTTGTCGGGTCGGGTTTTCATTTTCTTTTTTTCGGGTCGGGTCGGGTTTGATGACTTCAACTGAGCAAACCCGACAAAATCCGAAAAAATTAGTTCTCATTCTGGTTTCTAGCAAATAACTCTTACTCACTTATTAATAATTTGTTTGTAATCTTAGAATGAGGTATGCTTGCTGAGATGGAAGCACGACTTTTTTACCCGTACGAACTAACGTGGCTGAGGTTGTGCGAGTCGACGATACGTTTCCGAGACTTTTTCGGAATCATATCTCATCCTAATACACTTTCAGTCATTAAACAAATTATTTTGAAAGTACTTCCAAATGAACTCGAATAACATCTAAAGACATACACAAACTGAAAATACCCACATAAAATACCCTGTACGGATTATATATCAAAATTAAATCCCAGAGTGAACTGAACACATTATGCATTCTATTTTGAATAATGTTCATATTATCTGTGAATAAATCAAACAGCTATCAAGCAGTCGCTAAAACAACATTCAAACAGTCGTCCAACAGTCTTCAAACAGCCTTCAAAGTAGTCGATGACTACTAAAATACTATCGTCGACGACTATCGTTTGTCTTTAACTTGAATTCTAGAGAAAATTAGTCATATCTGGAGCGTCTCAAAGTTGTGATACATATAAGGCGAGTTTCTCCCAAAAACCGATAAGTCTAGAAGAAAAATGTTAAATACGAAGCAATGATAAACAGTCGTTCCCATGGATAGCACGGGAATGAATGTTCTCTATCACTTCGCATTTATTATTTTCCTAACACACTTATCGATGTTTGACAGAAACTCGCTTAATATGTATCCGAACTTCGAATATTATTATCTGAAAAGCCCCAGGTGTGAGTTATTTTCTACTAAATTCGAGAAACAGACAGTAGAATATCGAACTTCTTTCGGGTTCGGATTTTACTTTTTACATTAGATCGGGCTCGGGTTTGACTTTTCATTTTGGATCGGGTTCGGTTCGGGTCGGGTTTGAATTTTTATTTTGGATCGGCTTCGGTTCGGGTCGGGTTTAGAGGTGTGCGCCGAGGTTCTTCGGCTGGGTGTTCATGACAGTCTCTAGCCTTAGGGCTACATTCTAGACTTGTCGAATGTTCAACAAAAATGTAGAGGAGAGTTGGCTCATAAAGACAATTTTGGTTGTAAATTTCACTGGAACACATTATTTGAGTTGCGCCGAACTTTAGCCGATTCTCAGCCGAATGTCGACTTAAAGTCGGCGCAACGCAAATAATGTGTTCCAGTGACATTTACAAGCAAAATTGTCTTTATGAGCCAATTAGATACAACTCTTCTCTACATTTTTGCCGAACATTCGACTAGTCTAGAATGTAGCCCTACGGCTAGAGACTGTCATGAACACCCAGCCGACGAAACCCCGGCGCACACCTCTAGTCGGGTTTGATTTTTGATCGGGTTCGGTTCGGGTCGGGTTTGAATTTTTATTTTGGTTCGGGTCCCGTTTGGAAAAAAAAGAGCGACCAGCACACCTCGTGCCATCCAATGTCGCTTTCACAAGACGAATCAATTTTGTTTCAAAGCCCAGCTCTTTCATCGCAACATATACAACTCCTTACGCTTGGTCCGATCGTATGCTTGTTTGAAGTCGATGAAAAAAGACGGTATGTGCGGACTTGAAACTCTCTGCAGAATCAGACAAAGAATGAATCTCGTCTGAATTCACCTTGGTATTCCCCAGTGACATTCTCAACACGTGGATTTACTATCGAACAGCACTCCTGCAAAAACCTTTTATACCGTGTTAAGAAAAGGCACATTGCCATAAAAGAATTTTTGTTCAGGTGGAATCTAGCGAATGATAGTGATGAAAGAGTGAATGTCGGAAACATTTATGAACTGAGAAAAGGCACCGGGTTGTGAGGGAATGTCGTTTCGACAGGACAACACAAAACCTTGCCAGAGGAAGCTTCGGCTCCACTTACCCGAACAAGGTTCGACAGTGGCGGGATACTGAGACGTAGCAAATTTACTACAATTGATGGGGATGACTAGGCAAACAGATAAAATTAAGGTCGTAAATTTCTACCTTTCTAAAAATCAAACCGAAACCAAGAATTACATAAGTTCTGAGATGTTTCAATAAACAATAGATACTTGACACACTTAACGAAACGTTCTGCATATTTAATTTAATTATTTTTTTGTTCCAACCAAATTCTGTCTGTTTTGGAAAAGTGGATGGAAATTACTCATATTTAATGCACCCTAAGAATCGTGTAAAAACCGTTTAATCTGCGTATTGATGATGAGATGATGTTATTATTCTTAATAAAAAGCAAATCTGAAGGAATTTTTTATTACGTCTATACACGAAAGAAAAAAGGATTTGTGACGCAAGTTTCTCTCTTGTAGAAACCCGAAAAAATTGTGGGTTTTCCCAGGTCAATTTAAATATTATCCAGGAAAATCTAACCACAAGGTCAATGTGTACGTAGGCTCAAGGTTTCATCAGTTCAACAAATTATTGTCCAATTTTTCGAATCGACGCCAACTTCATGCTTAAAAAATGTCATTGTTTCCAATTTTCAGTTTAAGACACGGGCGTGACGGTCTTTTGTTCTGAACAGTACAATAATGCTATTCAACGTGAAGGGTGCAGCAGTTGCGATCGTAGTAACTTCATTACAAGCAAATCAGCTGATCTAATTCACAAATTTACCAAAGTCAGATGGCCTCAATTACGAATTCAAAAAATCAGCTGATTTTCTCGCAGTGAAGTTAGCTTCGGTCGGTCGAAACTTTGAATACCATTTGTCACGCCCGTGGTTTAAGCCATAAAAAAGGCATCACTGATATCACCGGATATGTTTTGTAAATAATATTCTATTCAACGTGAAGTTAACTACAAAATCGACAGTTCTCTTAACTGGAAAACTAATTGTTTTTGTTAAGCGTGGAGTCAATTCGAAAAATGACCGTTGGCATGTTAATAAAAAACTCTGTCAAACGGCTGTACAACAATCACGACAGTGTGAAAATTTTACAAAAGTTGTTAAGGAAATTATAACAGATTTCGTTGTATTACGGATCGGTAGCAACGCCACCTGTTATCATTTTTATGGTTACTGTACGTTAAAAAATTTATTCAGAAAAAGTTATATTCAGGGACGTGCATCATTTACAGAATCTTGTAACTATTTTCAATGCTGTTTCTATATCTCGAATATGATTACCACAGAGAAATCCCACAGATTTTTCAAGAGGGAATCTGGGGTGCAGTTAAATAAATATAAAATCAAATTTATTCTAAAAGAAAAAACATAAAACCTTATGTTCTTAATATTTTTTTTTAATTTTAATGAAAATATTTCCAAATTGAGAAAGGGAATATTATTCTTGGGAAAGATAATAAAATTCCAATAGCTCAATGTTCGTTGTTTATGGATGGAGGAATCAAATGGCTTATTAGAGAACTGAAGGTAATATTATGTTTATAGCTGCAGACAATTTTAAAATTGCATGAAAAACATTTCTCATCTTAAAGCTATATATCTGATTGAGTTCGATCATAGTGGAATGTTCCTTTGAAGCGTTTTATATCCTTTCTATAAAGATAACTTTATATAAATTATTTATTACAATCGTATGGTGATTGGATGAGCTCTTCAAATTTTATTGTAATTCCGTGGCGAAAGTATAGCAGGTCACGGTATTATGTTTGCACGCATGACACGATTTGCTTCTGTTTTTAAAAAAAATCTTTTATATCTACTAGTCATTGCATTCTAAGACATTTCGACTGGATTGGAAATCAATAAACATATGAGAGAGGAGCTTATAAATTCTACCAGACTAGAGTCCAAGGGGCTTAGCGAGTGTATACATCTTCAATGTTTGCTGGATCTGCAAACCCCTCATGAATCGAATATTTTCACTTAACTATCAGAAATATGTGTTACACTTCACGCTGTGAAGATGGTCAAAGATGGACAATTTACTGTGTCGTATTTCGCAGTCATCAACATCAACTGTTGAATTTTGATTCTGACTTTTAGTCCGCTCGACATTTGAATTTTAGTTGAAACTTGAATAATTGGACACAAGATGGCGTTATAAAAATCTATTGTTTGTGTGCTGATTTTACGCATATATCGTACGAAATTCGATTGTAACGCAGTGAAAAATTCAAAATTGAACCGCGCTAAAAGCCTCTATTGACGCGTTATGTAAACGTACGTACGTTTACGGCATCGGCTTCAACCAAAGTACATCGATTTTCATGATGAAAAGCATAAATTCCATACCTTGAAAAAAAAAGGAAAATGAAATGGATAGAAACATGTCTGCTACAAAAGCGACGAATCTATGCCACATTTCTAAATTAACGCTAAATTTTGATCTATTTCTGAGAAAATCGCCCGAAATATTAAAAAAAAAGTTGATGGACAGTTTTATAATCATGAAATTCTCCCTACTTTGTCAGAAATTTGGAAGAGTTCCAGATAATTTTTCTCTTCTCCAGACACATTCACGACAGTAGGGTGGTCCTAAAGTGTGGTGCATCACGATAATAAATAAGTCTCTGACGAAAAATCGCGAAAATCAGAAAAAGGACTGCACCAAAAAGATCCCAAAAGGTAATAAAAAATTTTTTTTGGGATTGAATCTGGGCACTGTTGGCCCAAGGGCAAATGAACTAGGGCCGTTTAAGTGGTTTTTGGTCTTTTGTACATAACTCGAGCATAAATCTCTTCCGATTTAAAAAAAAAATTATCGAAAGGTCTAGGAATGTCTCACATTTTATGGAAGAAAATTTTTTGACACAGCCAGGACCATGAAACTAGGCCCAACGTGTTTTTGATTACATAAATCGGACAAATCCTAACCGATTTTGTTGATTCTTTTTATATTTGAGAGGTAACCGTGTACCGAATTATATTCATAAACATATTTGAGCCTGTGTTTGGGACTCAAGTGGGCCTCAGGTCGGTCCTAAGGTCGGCCCTAACCAAAACAACATTTTTTTGTCATATTGCAGAGCAGATTGAGGGAACCATTTTTGTCTATGGAAGTATGTGTCAGAGGCATTTCCTTATGGCCCTAGGTCGGTCCTAAAGTCGGCCCTTAACAAAAAAATTGTTTTTTACTATGTTGTAGAGAAAATTGAGGCGAACCTTTTTGTCAATTTTGTGCTTTCGGGAGGGTTCTTTTACACTGTTTCTTCGAACGGGTTTTTCAATATTGCCCTATCGGCAATTTCCAAAACAACCTAATGTGGACGTAATTTTAAACAGTTAAATACGTTCGAGTCTTTTCGTAACATCAACCCTGTTTGCCACATCTTGTCACATGACCATAATCTGTGTATGACATTGGTTGGTATTACTGCGTAGTGTAACTGTAGCGTGATGAAAATGAACTGGTGAGACAATAGACATATTCACAATTCAAATTTGTGTGAAAACACTGATATCGTTACCACGGGACCTTCCACACGCTCCGCATTAAGTGTATGTCATATGTTTGTGCCTTTTGTTGCAACGATACCTCACTCGACGAATTTGAAATGGTGAAACTTAATAAGAAAATCACCCACTCCCGCTTTACAAACGTTTGCTCAATTGTATTTGCGGCGATTTTTCTACTTATTCAATCATCCAATAAGTTTCAGTTTCATCAAACATTTAACAGTCGATGGCATTTTTCTCTATTTTGTCAGGATAAATGTTCACCAAACCGTATTAGACTTAATTGTTTTATAAAGCCTATCGTCCATATATAGATACACGTCCACAGAAAAAGTTTTTATTTACGTAAGAAAGGTAAGAAGTATCCAATTCAGTTAAATTTAATTGTATCGGCCCCTAACGATAATTCAATAAAATCATTTTCAGGTCGGTTAGCTAATAAACATTTTTTAGAGGAATTTGTATGCTTTGAATTTTAACAATTTTAAACTAATTATGATGGTAAATTTTAATGAGAGGATAGTCGAAATGAGTTAAAAGGTGTAACTCGAGAGTTGAACTTTATCGTCTATGTTGCCTGCACAATGGCTTGCAGCACTGATCGGTTATATACCGACAAGTATGTACATCTGACCAACTAACTCAGGTATAGTTTTATTTTTGCCGGAATTTTTCCGATTTTCAAAGCTTGTTTTGAAAAAGGGTTAAGAACATATGAAGGGACTCGTACGTATCAGAACAGATGCGGCAAATAGAGTTGATGTTACGAAGATACTCGAACGTATTTAAGTAAATATTGGAAATAGCCACGAGGGCAATGTTGACAAATTCGTCCGAAAAAACGGTGTAAAAAAACCTTTCCGAAAATCACAAAATTGACCCCCAAATATAGAAAAATGTTCTACTCAATTTTCTTTCTCTACAACATAGATAAAACCTCTTTTTGGGCTAGTTTCGACCTTAGTACCGACCTAGGGCCCTAAGTAGAGGCCTCGGACACACAATTCCATAGTCAAAAATGTTTCCCTTAATTCCTCTGCAACATAGCAAAAAAAATTGTTTTTTGGTTAGGACCGACATGGCCTACTTGAGCCCTAAGCACAGGCAAACGTTTCTTATATGAACTGTTGGTCATGCCTAGATCTTTCAAACAAAAAGAAAATTTTGAAAATCGAAAAAGATTTGCCCGAGTTATGTACAAAAAACACATAGAGCCCTAACATAGAGACTCGTTTCTAGTGCCCCAGCTAAATCCAAGGATACAAGGACTCAAATCCAAAAAAAAATTTTCCATAAATTGTCGGCTATGCTCAGGTCTTTCAAACAAAAAAAAATTATGAAAATCGGAGTTATGGACAAAAAACACATAGAGCCCTAGCAGAGACTCTATTTTAGTGCCCTAGCTAAGTCCAAGGACTCAAATTCAAAAAAGTTTCTTCTATAAATTGTCGGCTATGCTCAGGTCTTTCAAACAAAAAAAATTGTGAAAATCGGAAAAGATTTGTCCGAGTTATGGACAAAAAACACATAGAGCCCCAGCAGAGACTCGATTTTAGTGCCCTAGCTAAGTCCAAGGACTCAAATTCAAAAAAGTTTCTTCCATAAATTGTCGCCTATATACAAAAGACCAGAAATCACTTAAACGGCCCTAGCTTGGTGACCCTTGGGGTCGTGAAAACGTCTAATTATTTTATGTATCTTTCGCCCAAAATGTGCCATTTTCCGTACTGAAAACTTACTTAATTTGACGTTTTTTTATCAAAATTCGAAGTCGACCAATAAAACCATATTATTCCAGTTCGAAACGTTCGAACTGGACTAATATGATTTTATTAGTCGAGTTTCATTCATAAGTTGACGTTTCTCAATGGTTGCTTCAAGTTCATTTCGAAAAAATTGATGAGTATAACTTGCGTGTTTTGTGCTCAAAATGGCTTTTTGTGCGAAAGATGCATAAAATTATATATCCAACATGTACTACATGTCGTTCATATGTGCTCTATTGGTGAAAAGTCCACGGGCTGCCGCCCTGAGACTTTTCACCAATCTCGCACAATATGACCGACATGTAGTACGTGGTGCATAAATAACTCTATAAATACAAATTCTTATGTCCAGTAAGGTCAGCAAATATCTCAAATGGGTGTCATTCTACTGCTCATCACTTGAACAGAAAAGAAAATATTGCAACATGAATGGTGATGTACATAATTTGATGTGTACTTTTAATTTGTATGCACACTGTCACTAATATGCGAAGTGAAAAAATGTCCTAAGTATAGTGCAAGGTGTTGCAGCTGAATGGCATGTGAAATATATACACAGAACGAGCACATTTAATGACATATCATTAAAGCTAATTGGATGTTATATTTGGATTAGACGTTCCCAACTATCACTACACTTGACATGTCCTTTGTCTAAATGAAAGACGTAGGTTACAAAAAAAAGTTGGTACAAAATATGCATAACATGTTGAGTCATTTTATCGAATAAACTTTTGCAACGATACATTTTCAGCTTACTTTCGCACGTGCGAAGGTTTTCCAATTTTCCCATACTAGCTTCATTTAGAGAAAATTTCCATTAGACCAGATATTTAAGATTCATTTATTGGACCCGTACAAAGTACAAAGGTCCTATACGTTTACTACAAGACATTTTATTATAATAATGGGGTAGATCGAGGCGGGAGGATGCATAAGAGATGTATAGAGATGAGCGAAAAAAAAATGTTCGTCTGTCCGTCCCGTCACTTTATTCTAAACGGCTGGCTGCACCGATCAAGTTCAAAGATGAGAGATGGAGATTTACTGTCAAAAAGAAAGTTGTAGAAAATAAAATTTTAGAGAATATGTATTGTGCTGTAGGATTTTAGGGAAAAATGGCCTGGGTTATGATTGTGAGAGATGACACATATCTCTAGAATTATGGAAGATAGAAAGTTGCTTGGAAAGGCAAAGTTGTAGGGAATAACATTTTAGAGAACATGTGTTTCAGGGTTTTAGAGAAAAATAACCCATTCCTGGGATATGACCACTTCCAGAATTGGGAGGGTAGAACTATGACAGTTAAGAAGTTGCTTGGTAAGAGAAATTTGTAGAGAATAAAATTTTAGACAACACGTGTTTCAGGGTTTTGGGGAAAAATATCCCCATCCTGGGATATGAACACTTCTAGAATTGGGAGGGATGACTCATATCTTTAGAACTCTAGCAGTCAGAAAGTTGCTTCCAAAGGCAAAGTTGTAGGAAATAAAATGTTAGAGAACACCTGTTTCAGGGCTTTAGGGAAAATGACATTATCCTGAAATATATCAACTTTTACAACTGCCGTACTTCGGGAGAATTTTCGACATTACCATGGGTAATTTCTGTGGGTCGTTCGAATTCTGATAGTTTTAAAAACTTTGCAACAATTTGCTATAAGTACGCACATATTTGCAAAATCTGTTCGGTTTGCCACAGCTATTCTGATGCGTACGAGTCTTTGTAAAGGTTTAGTTAAAAAGTGGGACAAAGATTAAGACGCAGAGTAATCTAATACTTTCATGTGACCAAGTTTTTGTGACTGAACAAATATTTTGTATTTGAAATATTCACAAAAAGGTTGTGATGGAAGAAAAATTAGAAAGTGGAGTTTTGATTATAACAGATTGGTCTTGACCTTTTAAAAATCAATGAGGCCCTTGTGAACAATCGCAGAAAGACTTAATATTTAAACAGAGACTTTTGTAAGCATTAAACGCTTCACCAAATATTCGGACTAGTTACGTATTGATTTATTGCTATTTGTTATTCCTTGACATATGCTCTAAATACCTACTTATGATGCTGTCATTCTTACCAATGAGGTTTCATCATGAATCCTTCATTTGTCTTTCTGACTTAGATACGTCTCTAGGTCAAATATATGGCTATTTTAAAGGTTGAGCGGTTAGCAAAAGATTCTGCAATTCATTTATTGGTGTGCTGTGCTTTCCCACTGACTGAACGTCACAGTGGTGTCCATGGAGTCCAAGACTATTTATGATTTCCTGAAATGTTATGCGTACGACATAACGATAAGTAGATACTTTAAAATATTTCCCATTGGAGAATCGTAACTGCTCGTGAGTTTTGATTTTAAAACCAGGTTATTTGCTTTAAGCTTCTTTCTCATTTCCAAAATCCTGTAGTCGCCTAGCTTGCCCGGAGATAGTGAGCTACGCCGACACGTCTTAACCCTCAGTTTTAGTTTCTTTTTTATTTTTATAGTCGCCCGTTATACAAGGATTTTCGAAGCCCAAAAGCGCTTCGTATGAGCTCAACTTTCTTTTTCGTTGACATGAGCTCATAACATTACAAATTACTTTGTCTATCTTATGTGTTCCTCAAAAGCCCTCATTTCTTATGTACATATTCAGCCCAACGATTTTCGTGGAATTATATAATATTTATTTCTTTACCAGTGTATTTATCATATGAAAGTCATATATGCATTAGAAGTTCGTTTTCTACCACATCAAAACCACAGAAAGACAGTCATACAAATTAAATGACTTCAAATAAATTATTTAATTCCGATTTTCCCAGTATTTTTGCTGTAATTCTGAAACATGAATCCTACTAAATGTACTTAGGCTATTAACATATATTCCATCTGTAATGACTTTCATAAGAATTTGTTAAACGGAAAATCCGAGGGTTTACTTTTGATTAATTTATTATGCTCTAATCAAAACAATCGAACGGCTTCAGATTAGAATGAAATAACTTTTTCGCTAAGCGAATTTATTTCCTTTATTTTTAAAACTTTTAGCAGAGAGAATAATTGTCAGTGCTTCGTAAGAAGTGTGGGCGACGACGTACTTTCATTAAAATTCAGAACTTTTGTCTTGACTGCGAAATGTCTATTCCTCGCCAATGTCAAATCATCAAAACATTACTAGTACGAAGCAACAGCGTGTTTGCTTTTTGTCATTACTTAACTGGTGAGTCACGGCGTTTTAAATACCGCAAAGCCACCTAACTTTGACCATGTACCTAACTTTGACCGCTTCTTTAATCATCTGGTCTGTGCTGTACATCTACAAAAATGGAAAAACACAATTCGTCCATACATTAGAAAATCTCTCTTTTTGTCCGAATGTATTCGAATCGCTCTCATTTTTTCAAAGCTGATGCGTTTCGTTTTTTAATGATTATAATAGTGATACTCAGGTCCTGAATTGATTTTGCTTTAGTTTTTCTGACAAAATTTGACGCAATTCTTCCTAAGTATTCAAAGTTAGGGAAAGGACGATTTGTCGAATTTTAGTCGCTTTAGTAGCTCCTCATTTAAAAAATGCGTTTTCAGACCCGCTCCTTCGAATTTTGGCTATCACGTTGCTATTTTTACGAGTAAATTATCGTGTGAGGTGTCATCAGAAGCGTTTCTACTTCGAAAAGGGGTCTATTGCGTTTACCACGACGTTTGTAACCAGTCGAATTTCGACCCGAGGCCCAACGTGTTTTTTTGTTCATGGAAGAATGGATCAGAGGCCTCTCCTAAGTGCTCTAGGTCGGTTCTAAAATAGGGCCTAGTGCAATTTTTTTTTTTAAATTTTTTTTTCGGACGTGTTTTTCATTATTGCCCTTTTGGTAATTTCCAATCCAATTTAATGTCGACGTAATTTCACACATTTAAGAGTTAAGGCAACATTTACTTTGATACGTTCGAATCTTTTTACAACATCTATTCTGTTAGCCACATCTATTCTTATACGTTTTAGTTAGTTCAATGTTTAGTCTCTCTTTATTATATCGCAACAAAATTGGGCTTCCGATCAACGACATAGGTTGAAAGGTGACAGAGATATTCGCTTGCAAAGTCAAAAATCGGTCAAAGTTTGGTAGTTTTACGTTAGTGTGCTTTATCGCAAGGAACACCCAGTTGTAGTGACTCTTGAAACTTTTTTTTTCACAACACCTGGGTAAATTAGTACATTTCATAACAAGGAGCTAAAACGGTGCATTTAGACCCTGCGCTCCACCCTAGCATTAGTCCTTTTACCAAAAAAATTCAGATTTCGACCACCTTACTATGATCATAATATGAAATTTCAACTTAAGTTTGCTGAGTGTTTTGTTCGAAATATGACTTTTTGTCCGTCTGCGCGGAAAATAGTGTACAACACACAAAGCTCCTTCTCGGCCTCCGATGCGCTCCACTCTCGGATTTGACCTTTTCACCACCTGGGTCTAAATGCACTGTTTTAGCTCCTTGTGATGCAATGTACTATTTCATTGCAGGGTCGAAAAGTACTTATAAATAAAATTATTTACATGCAATGGGGCCGAAAATGAGGGCATTTTTTGAATTTTTTTGGGATTTCGTCCCTTTGCATGTAAAGTTGTATGTGTACCTGTTTTGGACGACTGTTTTTAGGCACTTTCGCTTGTGCCTTTCCGAAACTGCCTAAAATCCATCGTCCAAAACAGGTACACAAATAACTATTGCCGTCCCAATTCAGTGAGGAAATCTGACGATTTTTGGCCGTTTGCGCATACAAAGTTTTTTAAAACGATTGTTCTTACCAACTCCCTTATGATATCAATGTTTCGAATTTAACAATTTATTACTTAAGAACTCATGATAAGGTCGTCTAAACTTCATAAAAAACCCAGTTTTTACTACCATCCTTTCCATTATCAAGTATACCTTCAAAATTCAATGCGCTAAAATTTTATTTCATGGAAATAGAACTCTGATATTCTCTAGATTGCACAACAAGTTGAACAAGCATAAGATAAAACTGCGATTTATTTTATCGTTGGATGTAGGCACCGTACTCAAACTATAATAGAGACAGAAGAAGAAGAAGACGTTTTTGTTGAAAGTCAGCACTTCAACTGTTGAAATTCGAAAAATAAATTTATTTTATGGAAAGGCATTTACATGCGTGCGTCCTGTAGAAGGGAAACTTAAAAATCATATGCAGCACATCGATCATTACATAACATGACAAAGGACGTGTATTTTACCTATAGACACTGTGGAAACAGTAAGAGATATTCTGCACAGTACATCACCACTGTGAATCGTCAAATTTAACAGAATTTTACACAGATTTTACGATTGTCTGAATTCTTTTTTGATCAAATAATGTGTCATTAATTACGACTCAAACATTGTGGACCTTCTCCTTAGCTGCTCGTTTCCTAGATTTGACATTAAAAACGTCATTTTGACAGTCAAAAAACACCTACGCGATAAGGATGTAAACCATGTAAGGCACATTTGCTGTCGCGTTTTATAGCCCAAATGTCAAATTCAAAATTTTGACAGCAAGTGTATGTGGCTTATGACCTTATAGCGTAAAAATTTTCTTTCATCCCAACAAAGTTACAAACTCATCTTGATGAAGATGAGTAATTTAGCAATCAAATTCCTAAGAAATGCATTTTCGAACTTTTGTCTCTGTGAAATGTATTGCTGAAATATAATTGAATAATTTGCAATCAACTTTGAGTGGATTGCTGGAATTCTATCTTCCTATTTAAATTTGCGAATATAAATACGAAGTAAAATAACATTTTGTTTGAATTCGCCAAACATCCCAACGCCAACATTTTATCGAATTAACTTTCTAGTAACATTTCATCGTTTTTATACAAATCATAAAAGCAGTTACAGAAACTTCATTTTTGTGCCTCCCTTCTAGACAACGGCGATGACTGACTGTATGATGTTATCTACGATGTTAAAATTAAGTTTGATATTCGCAATGTTCAATCTACAGACCTAGACAAGGTTACATAACTGTTATTTAGTTGAGCCAAAGTGTAGAGAAAATTGGCTTATCTCGAGGAAATCGTATTTAGAATGTGAAATAGTGAAGAAAACTTTTTAGGCTGAATTGTGTTATATCAACATCCTAACGTTGAACAAATAGAACGATTTCTGGAAATCAATAATTTGATTAGAAGGCAGATTTTTCTTGTAAATATTTACAATTACGAAATATTCAAAAGTGACGTCATTTTTCACATCACTGTTGTACAGCCGTAGCTCTCGCAAGTACAATCAGTACCTGTATAAAAATACGACCTACAAGTATTATATACATGTTGTGCGTTGTTGGCAGAAATACATTACCCCACGTTTTTACAACAAGAGTGATAAACAAAATTTTTAACATCTCCATTTATTCGCTGCTTAGGTTCTATTACCCTTCAATTTTCCTTTCTTAAATTTAATGCGTGCCCGACGATGAGCTTTCGCAGATATGCCGTTGAGGTTGTAACACATCATTTAAATGTATCGTTCATAATTTTCGCACGTGTAGAACAAATTCACCGTATTTACCGCCACTATAATTTACAAAATTTCTTTTTCTAAAATACACTTCTTCCATCTAACACAAATTATTCAAATTTCAATAATTATTTAATAATCAACGCCAGAACCTTTTTGGTAAATTATCGTGTAAATAATTACACGTGTTTCTTCTCTTTTCTCAATTGGCCTAATGACGAAAGGTGAAATTAGAAGAAAGAAAATTTAAATTTAAAAAGAAAAATTCTGAATGGATTTGAGTAAATTGGAAAATCCTTAAGGTAAAAATAACTTTCCCTTAAATGAGTTATCGACCTTAATTTGAACCAAACCGATCTGACAAGTCGGAATTTATCATTAGAATCCTATGAATGAAAATCTTCTATCAACCGTTAGTTGACTAAAAATTTTTCCTATCGAGTTTGAAAATTTAATCTTCGGTAACTGTGACGTGCCAAGATGGACCGAGGGGCAAATCACTCCGAAAATTGTTAAAACATATTTTCCCAATTTTCCCATATTTTCCAAAACACAATTGCAACCATGGTCGTTGAAGAACTCGTTATTTGTGAACGGATTAGCGAATTGATTCAGAAAATTTCACCTTCAACCGGCGGGAGTTTTGAAAAGTCTTAGATTTTTTGTACCGAAAGGAGTTTTGTATAATTTGTTCTTCCCGTACATCCACTCACATCTGACTTATCTCAATCCGGTGTGGAATTGTGGACCACAGTGCGTTCTGAAGGATCTTCTGTTGCTTCAGAAAAAAACTCGGCGCAACATAGAGGGGTTGTGCTATAGGGACTCGGTTAAGCAATGTTTTAACAACTCCATTCTTCCGATCGATTATTTTAATGCCTGCCAGACGGCGACACTAGTTTTCTCTCAGATGAATGATCTGTTGAAGAGCGAATTTGAAGTGCGAGTTAACTCTGAGGTAACATGACCACTTCACGAGAGGGAGACATTTGCTTCACTCGTGCGCCGCCGGTAAAAAGTCGTGCACAATCGTGGAGAGAAAAGTTCTCCATAGACTAAAAATGTTCTTTTCCACTTTTAGAGAAATTATTTTGCAGAGTAAAAATCTGAAAAGAAAAATTTGCCGCGGCTGGGACCCGAACCCAGAACTTTCACCTTGCCGGGTGGTGCTTTGACCAATTGAGCAACAGTGGAAATTTCCATTTCAGATCTAATTTTGAATCGTTATTACAATTGCTAACACACTTGTATGTAGCCAACGTATGTGTATTTTATGCCACTAATACGGACTTCTCATGTTACATATTACTTGTAACTGGCATTTTTTACGCGCGCTTTGTGGCACTCCTGCGGTATACGGTTACCAGCTTATCACTTAGATTTTTACTTCAGGTAAAGCGAGCCGCCGGTATACTTCTCTCAGTATTAGACGCCCCTATTTATTAAAATAAATGTAGTTTTTGGAAATCGGGTGGAATTTGCCCAAATTAAAGTGGATTTACGAGTTAGATTAGAATTTACAAAGCAATGCATTTTTTGGTAATAGAATTGTTGGAACACATTTTTTAGAGTGAATTTCCCCTCTTCGCAGACATACAGAAAGACGAGTAAAAATTATTGATTACTTTATTTATTTTTTTTTGTTGTAGATACAAAAAATTATTATCAGTCTTTTGCGAAGGAGTCAATTTAAAATTCTAATGTACGAAAAATATTTTCAATTTATATTCATTCTATGAAGTAGCGCGTTTGTTCATTTCGCTCCTAACGCTAACTTGTTACCTGAAAAACTTCATTATCTCAGCTTTATCGGTTCTTCTTCAACCGAAATATGAAAGCTGGGGTGACTTAATGACCGATAAGCAAACTGGCACTTATCTCCACCACAGTTAGACTGCACAGACATCACCGAGGACATCGCTGTTCTATCATCCACAACACTTATTTTCAATCCACCATTTCTATGTTTATATTCGCAATAGAAAAAATCTGAATAAATTACACAACATTTTCCTATATTCTAAGAACGAACAAAACATTCATGAATTTATATTCACTCTCTATGGATTTTAATTAAGTTATCAAGTTTAAATGTTTGTTTCAATTTGATTTAACTGGAAAATGTACTAAAAGAACCAACCAAAAATTTGTTTATTTGTGTATGGGATTTGTTGCACGTCTTTATACTCTTCCGATTCTCGACAAATCCATAGCGATCGATGTTAATCTGTATAACGAATGCTTTGATTTGGAATGTCTGGGGGTAGGGGAAATTAGGCTATCGAAAATTTGCAAAATTCTCGAAGCATGCATGGGACGCACTTTTTAGAATCGTTCACTCCATGAGCTCCAATATAACACTCCAATTATTTATCTCCGAATGGGATCTCCATACGTTGAACATAACGGCATACATTTGTGAATGAAAAGTAATGGCATATAATTAGAATTATTATCTTCATAACTTGTTTCCACAGCATATTTTCAAATCGTAAAATTGAAAAGATTTAAGAAATGATGAAACATTAAACACACTGAAGTTTATTTATTATTATCTTGGGAGGATAATATTTTCATTAATTTTATTTTATTTGTTTCTTTAATATTTGGAATTAGTAACCGAAAAGCGACTGTAACGTCTTACACCCAAAAGTACACTCACAATCCACAAGTGTTAAATTATTAACGAAATTTTATTCGTGCGGATGGGAGGCAAACAATTAAAATACAATTAGTTGAAAATTCTGAGGATTTTAATATTAATAAATTAAAACAAGTTGATGAATTTCTGTAAGAACGGTAATGGTTTGATTTGGTAGCAATTCCCCAAAACCCTCATTGCCACTCTCTACAATGTGCGGTTATTGATCATTTTTCTAAGAAAATATCGCTTGATGAAAACCTAATTGTTCCAACTGTCCCACAACAAATGAATGTCAAAAAGCACTTTGCATAGATTGTGAAGGAAGGTTACTTTTCTGAGTTATTCTCTCAACCCTGAGACCAGATGTGATTTTGCACTTCCTAGGAATGAAATAACTTCTATATGCCTCTCTTGGATTTTAAAGTTCAAGAAATTTTCTTAGAAAAGTTCCTCGTTTCCGTCCTTGTGTAACGGGTCAGTGTTTTGTATCATTGTGCTCACAGTACCATTTAAAGCAGAACCTATGACGAGATGACGAATCAGCAATAAAAAAAATGTCCGTCCGTCTCCACTTTTTTTTTGCAAACAGCTCAAGCTATCAACCTAAACTTTTTTTCCCTGGAAGGTACATGCCTCCCATGGTTCAAGTTCGAAGATGAGCAAAATCGGCCAAATAGTTCCGGAGATATGGTCGAAGAAGTGGAGGCCGGACGAGGGTCAATGAAACTTTTTCGCAAATATCTCAGCAAGTATAGCACGGAAATCTCATTTTGGTGTCAAATGAAAGCATTTGATGTCACGAAACGAAAAAAATTTTGTGGGAATCGGGTCAAGGGTCTGGGAACTGGGACCAGTGAATGGACGAAATTGAGACTCTTGGCCATATACGGAGACAGTTTTTCGTCTACATTTCGTTAACTATGCAATATAGAAATTTACTGTCAAAGACAAAGTTGTAGAGAATTAAATTTAAGCGAACACGTATTTCAGGGTTTTGGGAAAATATGGTCCGTTGTTGGATGTCTCAGATCTCCAGAACTATGAGAGTTAGGAAATTGGTTCCAAAATCAGTGTTGTAGAGAATAAAATTTAAGCGAACACGTGTTTCAGGATTTTGGGGAAATATGGCTCAATCGTGGTGCCTGGCCACTTCCAAAATTAGGCAAGATGACCAATATCTCCCCAACTATGCGAGGTAGAAAGTTGCTTCCAAAGGCAAAGTTGTAGAGAATAAAATTTTAGATAACACGCGTTTCAGGGTTTTAGGGAAAATGACTTAGTCCTTGGATACAAGCTTTTCTAGATTTGAATGGTGTTAGACATACCTCGGTAGGGCCTTTGACATTACCTTGGGTAATTTCTATGGATCTTTGAAATTCCTACAGTTATAAAAGAACAGAAAACGTTGGATTGTTTGCTTATTTGTATATTTAGATACGTTCGAGTCTCTTTGCCACATTCTGATACGTACGGGTCTTTGGTTATGTCCATGGAATAATTTCACGAAATATTCACAATTTTTTTTTCGTTGAAATTTTCATGAATCTTTCGTGAAATTCATGAAGTTTTTTTTTTCTGATTTGAAGCCTGGTTTTGAAATAGTTTTCTGTACTTTGAGATGAAAACTGATGCAATTTGTGTAACAAGTAATCGTTAAAAATCCCGCGAAAAACCCAGTGAGCAACGAGTAACATTAGTACTAAAGCATCAGTATGGAGATCATGGAGATGTCCTTCTCGGGGAATCTTAGCCTATCGAAACAACGACGCGATTTTAAATACCGAGCAAGTTTACGTAATGTGCACCAGTAGAGAGGTGTATGACAAAACAAGGAGCTGAAATACCTTGCGCTGCCCAATGACTTGTTCACCACCAGAGGTGGGAAATAAAGTAGGGAAATAATTGACTGATGTGAAATAAAGCAGAAAAATATTTGGCAGGTAAGAAATAAAGCAGAGAAATAATTGACAGGTGGGAAATAAAGTAGGGAAATAATAGAAAGGTGAAAAATAAAGTAGGGAAATAATAACTGTCAAAAGTGAGCCTAGTGAGTTATTTCTGAGTTCTAATTCTGTGAGGAAATCTGACGTTTTTTGTAAGTCTACGCATAAAGTAGTTTTTGCAATTCACCGCACAAAATCCCTTTTCCTTGCGTCATTTCGGTGTCGCATGAGGTCACTTTTATACGCACTAGTGCGATAATATAATTGAAATTTCGACAAATGTTAGCAAATGGAAACATTCACGGAAAAGCTCGTTTTTTGTCGGTGAATTGCAAAAAACGTTGTTTGATGCGTACGTTATGTACGCTGGTAATTTAACGCACATAATGTGTTGCCGAGCTCGCCTTCGGCTCGTATCGGCAATCTCACATCTAGCGCGTTAAACTACCTTCATACGAAACTTGTATCAAAAACTACTATTACATCATCTCATCATCAAACTTTATAGACCGTTAGTACCTTCCGGTGTGAGGTCTTTCTGTCGCAACCCCAGATTGGTGAACTATCGTCCTCCATGCCCTCCTATCGCCCACCAAGGAGATGGTTTGTTCGCCCAGAGAAAGTCCCCTAACTTCTAAATCTGATTTAATTGAATCGATAAACCTTCTCCTTGGTCTACCCCTTGGCCTAACACCCGGGACCTGTGCATCCAAGATCCTTTTCGGTAGCCTGTTATTACCCATCCTTTGAACGTGCCCGAACCAGCGCAGACGACTGGCCTTTGCCGCCTCTTCCACTGACGAAATCCCTAAATTTTCCCTAATGTCGCCGTCCCTTATATGATTATCCCACTGCTCCCTCCTATTAACCTTCGCTATATTCCTAAGAACCCTCATATCAGAAACCCCCAGGTCATGCACGAGATATCCGCAGTCAACCCAACTCTCACTACCATACAGAATCGTCGGCCGGAATATTGACCTGTGAATAGCTAACTTTGTTCCGCTACTTAATTCCCTTTTGTTGAACACGTGCGACCTCACTACTACTATTACTACTACTATTACAACTTACCAAATTTTGCATTTCAGCACTAGTGCTTAATTCTATAGATGGAAATTTATGAAATCGTTTCATATCTCTACAAGCAACAATTTTTGCATCTATAAACGATCTCGGTTCTTTTTGTTTTATCCAAATTAAAATTATCAACGTCAAACAACTAAGAAAGACAAGACATTAGTTTTCACCACACACAAGACAATAGCGCGCAAATCATTTAAAGATTAAGAAAAATGTGCACGTTGCTTCTTCTAATGTATTTGAAAGAACTGAGAACAATTGGTAAACACAATGAAAAGATGAATGAAGACAAAAACAGAATGCAATTGTGTCTCTTTGTATCAAAGTAAAGTACCCACATCTCACATATATTTTCATTACTTTCTTAAACCACAAAATTGTAATTGTGACATAGGATGTAACAAAAGATTGTAACAATAAAGAAAACTTTTTTTGTTCTCGAATCTAAATAGAGCATTCAGGAACATCATTGAAATTCCAATGAATTCAAAAAATAAAAAATAGAACAAAATTTATTAATATAAATAGGAACAGTGGGAACCCATGTGGGTTTATGATGACGGATGAGGACGACATAAATGAAAGGAAAAAAGTCATTAAAATTTCGCTTCTTATAAAAGGAAACTTAACTGCATATCACTATAGCAATCATTTCGAATTCCATGTTTGTTAATCAGCTAAACATTTACATTACAAAGCCTATTGCCGTGTTTGATATTTGCCGGAAAAAATGCCTTTTATCTTACCCACAACTTTTTCATGTTTTATCGATAGAACACCAATATAGAAGACGAAATATTGATGACAAAATATTGTGACAATCATTTGAGATTGTGCTGTTCTATCCAACTAACCAACAAGAAGTTGCTGCTTCTCATCTTACAAACAAACACTGTGTCACAAGTACGGCCTACATGTCCGAAATGCGCCTCCGTGGAAATTGCCTAATCACATCGAAATCGCTCGAAAAATCCACTCACAGTCAATTTTACAAAAATGAAAACGTGAAAATCAATAAATATTTTATTTTGCTCGAATTATGGTATCAGAAAAAGGTATTTTTTCTTTTATTGGGATTGCAAACATTTATAACAGACATTGGGTTTAGTGTTATCAACATTTAGTATATGTACTTACGTTTTCGTTGTATACTTTCTGACTTTCACTTCGCACTATGCTAAGCTAACCAATCAATCGTTAGGTAAGTTAATGAAAGAGACTATTTGCACAATGTGCAAATAGTCTCTTCCATATATTGTGGGCTATTTGCACATTGTGCAAATAGTCTCTTTTTTTTTTTTTTTTTTGGTTGTTATTTACTCGACCGTGGGAATATAATCTATGTTTGGATTTTTTCCTCGATTTGTCGGTCCATATACATTAAAAGGCTTAATATGTTTGCTAATATGCGGACGTTTCGCGACTTTTTATTCGCATCTTCAGCGCATCTACTTATCTAAAATTTACAAAGAATACATTTGAAATTAGACTAACAATAACGACTTATTTTTATATCACAGATAATCACAAAATGTTTACTTACGAGTAACCAAAGTAGTTGACAATACCATTAAGCGTTTGTATGGATTGAGTTCGAAAAAGTTTCATGAAAATAGCACGCTATTGATCAAACAAATTCTATGTCAGAACAATTATCCATTATCAATGATCAATAAACGTATCAAAGAAATTCTTTTGCAAGAGCAACAGTCGACAAATAGCTATTTCCACAAACAATAGCCAAAATACAACTAGTGTTACCCAATTTCGGGGCATGCAATTCAACAAATCTTGTTCGCAGAACATAGGAAAGATTTTATGCCAAAATATCCCTGACCTTCGGATGGGTTACAAGCCTATCACAACTAACAGAACGCTTTTCACGAAAACTAAACAAAAAACAGGGAAAGAAGATATGTATGGCATAGTGTATGATCTGCCGTGCCATGGAGATGGTCTGAGATCGTCATGTGACTTGGAATACGTTGGAAATATGGGCCAGAAGTTAGGTACAAGAAACGAGCAGCATGAGAAAGACTTTACGAATTACAATAAAAAAGGTGTTGTTGAAGGTGAAACAGAGGTGGTACACCATTTCTACGACACAGGTCACGTGCCAGATTTCAGCAAAGCAAAAATCCTAGAAGTAGAACGTAATCTTACGAAGAGAAGAATTTTAGAGTCGTTGCACATATTAACCAGACCTACGATTAATTTCAAACGGGATGTAGATAACATTAGCGCCACGTACAATTGTTTGTTGAATAGAAAGTTAGAAAGCTCTCTAGGTTAGTGTAGTACCATTCAGTGATCATTTTTAAAAGCTTGCTCCACCTTGTTATGTTTTGACGTAGTCTATAGTCTAAAAATTTTTATTAGTCTCGTAAGTAAACATTTTGTGATTATCTGTGATATAAAAATAAGTCCTTATTGTTAGTCTAATTTCAAATGTATGCTTTGTAAATTTTAGATAAGTAGATGCGCAGAAGATGCGAATAAAAAGTCGCGAAACGTCCGCATATTAGCAAACATAATATTAAGCTTTTTAATGTATATGGACCGACAAATCGAGGAAAAAATCGAAACATAGAAAATAGTCTCTTCTATATTGTGTTGGCTATTTGCACTGTGTGCAAATAGTCTCTTCTATATAGTGTTGTCTATTTGCACTGTGTGCAAATAGTCTCTTTTATATAGTGTTGGCTATTTGCACCGGGTGCAAAAAGTCACTTCTGTATATTATTGGCTAGGTATATAGAAGAGACTATTTGCACAATATGCCAACAATATATAGAAGAGACTATTTGCATAATGTGCAAGGAGTCTTTTCATAAGTTAATATGCTGATCGATGTGAGAAACGATCTGTTGAACATTCTGTTGTGCATAGCGAATTGTAACGAATATGACAAAAGCCGCCATCTGTTGTAACCCGTAACCACTATTGTTTACTTCAACCCCGAGAGTATTGTCCTTAAAACTGACTATAAAAACTGACTTTAAAATTAACTCGAAGATTAACTCAAAATTAGTAACGATTGATTCGGAATTGTCTCAAACTGTACATTAACAACTTGAATTTTCCTTAAAAAAATGTCTTAATTCAATCATTGCAACACTTAACTCATAAAGATTCAGATTATGATTCACCTTTTATTTATTTGACATAAAGATGCTACATTACTTGACATTTCTTGCCTTTCATTGATCTCAATTACTTAAAACTTTTCAAAATGTTAAACATGCTGTAAGCGGATTTTGTGATCTGGAACAAAGCATTGTAAAATTACGATTTTCGTGGCAAAAACGATCTGCATCTTAAACGAACCATCGTGAATGTTTCCAGTGTAACAGGATACAGTTTCAAAACGACCAATTCTATTGGTTTCGTAAGAAATTCTCCGAAGATTATGACTTCTTTCTGTATCGCCAGAGATCGCTCCATCCAGTTCGACTCAAATAAACTGTAAGAAAGCCTGTCGCTAGCCAATTTAATTTCGTTTCCCAAGTATGAAATCGTAAATATGTCGAAAATGTTGTAAAAGACAATGACCAAATTGACAATCAGTTCAATAAGACTGTCTCCTCTGTTCTGTACAAATTCGAATTTCATTCGCACATACAAAATCGAGTAGCAATTTAAGCTTTTCATTACATCGAATACGAAACTTATATATTTCTCTTCCCAAATGAGACGCGAAAATTAAAAAATGCAACTCTCAGTAGGCATTAGAATGCTATGGGAACCGAAAGTATTTTCGGCCCTCTAAACAGAGGTGCGAAAATAAACAGAGGGACGGAAATTTTTTCGGTCCTCTAATCAGAGGGACGAAAATTTTTTCGGTCCTCTAAACAGAGGTGCGAAAATAACTGACACAACAAAAACACTTTGACACTTCATTGAGTTTACTTCGATCAAAGTGTAACAAATCTGTGCGCCGGTGCTACCAAGATTTTTTATGTGGAATTAAACATGATATTGTTGAAGAAGGAAATGTTATTTTTTTTTAAATTAGTTTTGTCTTTCTAGTTTTGTAAGGAAAAACTGCAATATTCTCGTAGTTCTTGTTATGTGAATCACTTAGTTTTGGATGTGTATCATGAGTTTTGGATGTGGATCATTTCGCATGAGAATCACAATGGTTATTTGTGTACATGCTATGGACGATTGATTTTAGGCAATTTCGCGAACTAAGCAGGTGCACAATGCACATGCAACTTTTCATGAATTGGGCATAAATTACAGAATTTTTCTTGTAATTTAGGCGCCCGGCATGAAAAACATCATATTTTTAATTTCTACATGCTGTTGCTGCTATTACTGCAGTGATGTTTAAATCATAACAATTCCAATGAATAAATTATTGACCTTTGTTGAATTGATTAATGAGTAAGCCTTCGTTTCGAGTTGCATTTTTCAATTTTCGCGTCTATTTGGGATTCGAAAATTACAAGATTCGTATTCGTTGTAATGAAAAGTTGTGTGAATCACATGTGACGACGTAAAAAATTTCAACCTGTGCGATTGCCGCCCTTGCCTTCGGCGCGGGCTGCAAATTTCGCACACGGTTGAAATTTTTCACTTTCGTCCCTTGTGATCCCAATAACTATTACTCACAAAAGCAATACAGTATAAAGAACAGCAAATACACAATCCACTCGTTGCAAATTGAGCCACAAACATTTTGGAAAGGAACTCATCTAAATGGATCGTTAACCTGGCAATAGTGAAAAGATTGTGAATGGAGCCGTTCATAAATTGCGTAACGCAAAAATCAAGATTTTTTGAATGCTTCCCAATTTCCTGCATCTCTTTTGCTCTGTACTCTTGCGTTACGTAATTTATGAAATTTCTCATATTCCTTCCATTTACTCGGTCAAATGTTGGTGCTCAGTGATTGCTTCATGTAAGTCTTCAGAAAATTTATTGTCTCTTTCGATGTATGTCACTTTCCGTTTTTTTGATGATTCCAAAGTCTCGTCTATTTCCCCAATATTTCCGAACTTTTCTCCAAGTACCACGTATCTAAGGCCACAATGAAACATCAAATACCAAATGAGAGAAGAGAATGAAAGTGTAAGAGCTACAAGGATCGTCTCAGTGAAAAGAAAAACGTACGCAATCCAATACGCAATTTCATCATTTTGGTAATCCAATGGAAATGCGATATTGAAAAACAGCGTTTTCTCATTTCCAAGAAAGGGAA
>CM055405.1:32020789-32042789 GCA_029228625.1 Pseudolycoriella hygida | reverse complement strand
CGAAGAGTATAAAAATGAAAAACACAAATAGGTTTTGCGAAACAAATACACAATTTAATAAATAAGTTTTACGTATTTTATAAATGGAAGGAAAATATTTAGCTTCTTATAGTTTCTTTTACCGATTTTATCGAAAACATCTTTAGAATTTTTAATTTTTTTAGTTGCTATAACATGTTGAATATGCTTTTTGTTTCTGTTTATCACGCAATTATAATTAAAATCACATTAAAAAAATCCACCAACTTGAGCTTACTTTTTGATCCGGTTGCATATAGTTTGTGCTAACAATTGCTGAGGGCTTTGTGCTAGTACTTTAAAAGTTTGTAATCTATATGTAATTGGTTTGTCTCTTCAATCCTTTCAATGTATTAAGTACAATAATACAATAACGTCAAGCTTCCTGTTGTTTAGATCCCCTTTAAGCCCCCATCTTATACGAAAAAATATGGTGAAAGTAATGTTGAAACGTATGGAGCGTACGCTTTCGTCGAAACCATCGCCTCCCTAATATGGGCGTACGTATTTTATGCATGGCCCCTATGAGTATTTCATATTGAAACCACCTGATTCTAAATCTTCTTTTAGGTGTTTCTCATTTTCCGGTCACATAACTTCCATAAGTTTTGGAACAACTCTATCCAAAGAATGTCGGCAATTAGCTGAGATTCTTGCAATTCTACTGAATGCAATGAGATTGATGGGAAGAAAATTGCAGTCGGCTCAAAATATTTCGCAATCTAGAATATCTAATGTTCCAGTCTACAAAAGTATTTTGAGCTGACTGTGGACGATTAGCCGAACAATTTGAAGTCATGTGTAAGATGACAAATCTACCAATTTTTATCGCATTTATCGGTTATTACAACATCAATTTTCGCATCGTTGTATACGCCTTTGAGAAGCTTTGAGCTTGTTGAGTTCCAGTCACGATACTCATGAGATGCTTTTGAGAGAAGCGACTTCCAGGAAACTGAAGAACCAGAATGACGTTGGCTTCCAGTGGCACTATGGTACTCAAAGATTAGTGAGTGAGTTGGTATACAATTAAGACGTTCCAATTAGTTTTCTTATTTTAAAATTATTTTCTTCGAGTATTTTACAAAACGTTTCTACAATTACTTTGACAACCGATCTGTTAAAAAATGAGAAACATCTAAAGCTAAAAATTCAATTTCTTCAATTTGGCATTTGTTTTTACTAAGCTAATTATAACAGCACAAACAATTAAGTAACTAAAATCATTCAGCGAAAAAAAGGCATCGAACGATCCGTTGTCACAACACAAAGCTATTTGTAAAATTAAAATATAATTCACAACAAAGTTATGACGACTTTAATGTTAAGAAGTGAATAATTTTAGGTTTAAACTGACGTAGTAGGAGATTCATATTTACCAGAATCCATGATAATATCACTGTGTATCGCTAAATCCAGTTCAGATCTGGATAAGTTCTCATTTTTCAACAAATGTTCCAATTTTGTGAGATTTCTTGTCGTCGAAGGAACTTCACTGGTGCCTTGAAAGCCATTGCTAACTAAGTCTGTAAAGAAATAGAGTAAGGATGTGGTCCCCGAAGTTGATGGATCTCTCATTTTGAGGCTAGTGAAAGTGCAAATATCTATCTGAAATTTGTAAATCCTTTTCCATTAAAAGATTTTATCAAAAATTTGTGATTGTCTCAACATTTTTATCTATGATAAAATGTGGACACACATCCATGCACCTTGGTACACCTCGGTACAACTCGCTGCACCTTATTTATTATTATTATACCCTCATACGCGTTGTTACACTTAAGCGCACCTTGCTTCACTTTGGTGCTTCTTGATACACGTCGGAGCCCTTTGCTGAACTTTGGTGCTCATTATTTCACTCAAGTACACCTTGCTTCACCTTCATACGATTTGTTCACCACGACACACCTTGCTTCACCACGGTGAACGTTGCTTCGTCACGGTGAACCTTGTTTCATCACGTTGAGTCTTGCTTCATTGCGGTGAACCTTGCTTCACCACGATGAATCTTTGTTCATTACGGTGAACCTTGTTTTCACAACGGTGAACCTTGCTTCATCACTGTGAACCTTGCTTCATCACGATAAATGTTGCTTCCTGTGAACCTTGCTTCATCACGATAAATGTTGCTTCACAACGGTGAACCTTGCTTCACAACGGTGAATCTTGCTTCACCACGGTGAATCTTGCTTCACCACGGTGAACCTTGCTTCACCACGGTGAATCTTGCTTCACCACGGTGAATCTTGCTTCACCACGATGAATCTTGCTTCACCACGGTGAATCTTGCTTCACCACGGTGAATCTTGCTTCACCACGGTGAATCTTGCTTCACCATCTTGATGAATCTTGCTTCACCACGGTGAATCTTGCTTCACCACGGTGAATCTTGCTTCACCACGGTGAATCTTGCTTCACCACGATGAATCTTGCTTCACCACGGTGAATCTTGCTTCACCACGGTGAATCTTGCTTCACCACGGTGAATCTTGCTTCACCACGGTGAATCTTGCTTCATCACGATGAATATTGCTTCATCACGATGAATATTGCTTCGCCACGGTGAATCTTGTTTCATCACGGTGAATCTTGCTTCATCACGGTGAACCTTGCTTCACCACGATGAACCTTGCCTCATTAGGGTGAACCTTGCTTCATCACGGCGCACCATGCTTACACACGGTGCACCTTGTTTCACAATGGTGCACCTTGCTTCACAACGGTGCACCTTGCTTCACAACGGTGCAGCTTGCTTCACAACGGTGCACCTTGCTTCACTGGGGTATATAAAAATTATTTGAAAAAAATACAAGAAAAATATTTGTCAAAAATTTTTCAACTTATTTCACTCCCAGCACAAACCTAATTTTCCAAAGCTAAACCCCTATTACCCCTCATCCTAAACCTCATATTTAACGAGATATTCAAGAACTTTTAAACCTCTCATTTCAAGAATTATTTTCACTTCGTGACTTACCACACTTAACTTTCATCGACTCCTGCTGAATAATAATTTCATTTGTAATGTAGGCCTCTCTTCTTATTTGATCTCTTAAGGTTGCAGGGACGTCAGGAATACACCATCGTACCAAAATCATTACCGTCGCAACAACGTTCTGAAGTGATTGAGAAAATTATTGAAACATTCCATTGGAACCGGTCGAGTTGTGAAACTACCTCAAAGATGACAATAAAACAGACACGAGCTGCCATCACCGTCCAGTAAAACATAGTTCTGTCATACGGATGACTAGCATTAGGTGGTTCTCTGTAGTCCGGATAACGGCATTCACTTACAGTGTAGTTGGAGTTCTTGGGGACGCTCTCTGGTTGGAATTTACTGACGTCAAAAACAGCAAGTGAATGGTTCAAATAGCCGTTCAGAGAGCCGTCAGACGACACTTGAAGACGATAAACCAATCTCGGGATGATGTCAGACGTGAAGGCGATTATGAAACCCTGGGAAAAAAGAGTTACGTCATCAATTCAAAGTTACGAATTGTAGCGGTTGACCATACATTCGTGATGACGCTCAGTTTTCCAATGCTATCCAATATTCTGTACCATACACCAATGTTTCGAACGCGTTGAGTGACTGGGCGACGATAAAACGTTAACAGTTTCTTAGCGTCCAGCCGCATTTCTAAGATGTTATTGAGCAGTGCAAATAATGGCGCCAACGGAAATGCAGCTACGAAAATCGTCACAAAACCGTACTGTAAGACTGCCAAACGAAATTGAGTTGAAATGAAAAGCTTTGTGTAACTCATCGCATACCCATTTCCAAATACTCCCCAAATAGACTACTATTACCCCATTCGATCAGCTTAAAATCCCTCAGCCATCGTTCTTTCTCTTTTGCAGTAGATTTTGACTTCGACTTCCAAAATTTCATCGCATTCAGCCATTTGTAGAATATCGGTAGCACCATTTCTAGCACCGTGTTCATCGATTGCTTGCCGACCATAATGATGGCCAGTTGGATACAAAGCTCCATCAAACAACCACCCAATCCACACTGAAAGACAAAAAAATCATCGCAAAGTGTCGACAAAGCCAGACCGGAAAAATTTCTTCCGAAATATTCACCTCTTCCTGTCTTGCGCCGAAAAATCGCTTATAGTCTCCAGGATATCCGATAAATTTTCCCTTGAAAAATGCAATGTAAAATATTGACGCGTAGTAGTTGACGAATTGCAGTAGATAGATTTTCAGCGTCAAAGAATCGTCGAATTCCGTTTGGGTCCTTAGTAGTTCGATTTCGGTCAAGTATTCAGCGAGACTAGTGTAGATCTAACAATAGGAAAAGGTGGTGTATCATAACTCACTCAAAACAAAATCGTGGGTCTCAGAAAAGACAGAAGAAGTGGATATTGCACGCATCCCCGGGGTCCGAATTCGGAATGCAATAACCACCATACACACATTCCTCGTAAAAAATTCAGTGAGAGCCTCCAATCAAGTTGTAAGAATCATTTTCGGCATTGAAAGTGGTAGCCGCCGTGGCTTAAAAAGGACGTTTGATATGTTGTAGAGTAAGTTGTGGGGATCATTTTCGGTCATGGGAGTAGTAGCCGCCGCGCTTCGGTTTGAGGGCGGCGCGACGGCGGCTCAAAAAAATAAACTTTCGATATTTTGTAGAGGAAATTGAAGGGATCATTTTCACCCATGGGAGTAGTAGGCGTCGCGCTTTAGAACGCAAAAAATTCCTCAGAAATATTTTCATATTTAATTTAAAAATGCGTCACAAAATACCAACGCTGGCACGAGCGTCGCTCATTTTTCAGGGACGTGAGCGGAAACGGGAGCGCCGCTCATATTTAGCAACATATAGGCGAAAATAGCATCTAGCCTTGTTATATAACTGGATTCAAAGTGTCCCATACCTTGACACACTGACCGTCTAGACGACCTCGGATTCAACTGCCTTTTTATCAGGGACGCATTTAGAAACTTTTTAAGGTTGTGTGGGGGTCCCAAACTTTTCGACAAGTTAATCATTCCATACATTTTAGACCGGCCAGCCTGATAGACACTATTAATAGGGTGAAAATGACAACGAAGTGAACGTCATTTTATATTTATCAGGTTAGGACGTCCGTTTCCGGACTCGAAACACAGATCTATTGATCCTTTGTTTCATCCTGCTCATCATGTAAATCATTTGAACCTCCCAGTTCCCTCTAGGAACCTGTTTAAAGCAACAGGTCCTAGTTTTTGGATCTCTGAAAGTGAAACCACACGAGCACCCAGTATTCTGCTTCTCAGAGTATAGTACTTCGGACATTCACTGATTAGGTGTACGCCCGTTTCCTCCTCCAAGCCGCAACTGCAATTTGGATCGTTTCCGATCTTCATCCTCGCCAAGTGCTTGTTCAAGCCACAGTGACCCCTAATAGCTCCTACTGTCCTCCTTATGCTATTACGGTCCATGCCAACCAGCTCCTTGGTCCACCTTTCGTCAGGCACCGGAAAGAAAAGCTTCGTATGTGCTCCTCCATCGTATGCGCTCCAACGTTTTGCGGATTCCGTTCGTACCCAGTCTCTTATCTCTCTAACACACAGGGAGTGTGGTATTGGGATGAAGGGCTCTGAGCCGACGGTAACATTTGCTGAGCCTTGTCTGGCCAGCTCATCTGCCCTCTCATTGCCGTCTATGCCGGCGTGCCCTGGTACCCAAGCCACTGTGATCTGATTGCCCATTCCCAGTCGATTTAGAGTCGCCTTTAGCTCACCAACCAATCTAGACGTTGTGACAGGTGACGCGAGTGCTTTGATTATCGCCTCGCTGAAAAGCATATTAGTGCTCTATTAGCCGTTGTTCCTTCCGGAACCAACTCAATCGCCCCCATAAGCGCAGCAAACGTCTCAGCTTGGAAGACGCTAGCTAATTTTCCCATGTGGAAGCTATAACCGTTCTCCGGGTCTTGCGTATAGACTCCGGCTCCCGTTCCCTGCTCAGTCTTCGATCCATCAGTGAGGCCAACCGGGCAGTTTCCCAGCCAGTGAGTCCTGTCCAGTATGAAAGTTTGGTATTGCCTCTCGAAGCTGATTGTAGGTACCATTCGATCTCTGGGCATTCGGAAGACCTGACTGTTTATCATTTGTCTGATTCTTCCGTGGCTCGAGTCGAAGCCGCTCATCCAGAGATCATTTTGCGTCAGCCTATCTGCCGCGGCAAAGGTCTTCGCTTTTATGGTCGTCTCAATGGGGGTAACGCAATAAGCGCTTCCATGGCTGCTGTGGCCGTGGTCTTCATGGCTCCTGTAATGCAGATGCATACAAGCCTCTGAATTTCATTCAACTCTTTCTTCGCACACTCGATGTCTAGCCTGGGCCACCACACAACACATCCATGGCTCAACATCGGTTTGATGACCGTCTAATAATCCACATAATGGCTCTAGACGGTATACCCCAGTCCCTTCTAAAAGCCCTCCGACAGATACATAAAGCAGACATCGCTTTTTCCGCTTTGTTTCTGACATGCTCGATCCATTTGAGCTTGTGGTCGAGAATAACTCCCAAATACTTTACATCTGAGATTTATGGTTTTACCAAAGAGCCTAAAGTTCCCCACAAGGGCGTGTCCCGTGTTTCTTCTGCTGAAGAGCACGATATCCGTCTTTTTGGGATTAACCTTCAGGCCCTTCCTAGGGTACTCTCAAACTTGCCCCTAATTAAAACGGTCAAGTCATCAGAGTAAGCCTGCGCATGAAATCCCTCTTCATTTAGTTTCCTTATGAAAGAATCGACAACGATGCACCAGAGCAGCGGAGAGAGTATTCTTCCTTGTGGACAGCCTTTTGATACCCAGAAGTCGGCTCTGTGTCCGCAAACATTTGCCTGCACAGTCCTGTTCCTGAGCATGAGCATGCTGTTGATCCACCTCGTTACCATCGGTGCAACGTTCCTTTCTTCCAGCGCCTGCCGGGTCACTTCGAATCTAGTGTTGTCGAAGGCTCCTTCGATGTCCATAAAACATCCAAGAGCTATCTCTCCAAATTCGAACTATCGCTCTATGTTGGCTACTAGTCTATGCAGAGCAGAGTCTGTCGATCTTCCCGCCTGATAGGCAAATTGCTCCTCATGGAGCGGAAATTTCGACAGGACTTCGTCTCTGATATAGAAGTCTAAGTGAACGTCATACTAAACTTTCTGTTGCAAATGTCATACGGTCGGGTGCTTTTAAATTTACTCGCTGTCAAATTTCAACTGTTCTGAAGTTCTGCCAACACAAGCTTTATGAAAACAGTTGAAAGACAGCAAATAAATTGAAAGCACTTGACCGTATAACTTTGATCTCATCATTCTTTTATCCGAAAATAGAAAGAAACATTAAATTTTCAAATTAAAGACCTTACTCTTGAGTAAATTGTAAGTTTAATTGGGAGCGCTAAAAATGAGCGCAATGACCGGCGCTCGGAGCGCGAGCGCGGGCGCTACTCGAATTTTAGAGATTGAGCGCGAGAGCGAGCGCCGCTCAAATTTCTCATGACCGCTACCAGCCTTGCAAATGCCCGACCCTCTCAACGTAATAATCTTTCTGCGCTTTCAAATTGTACACGCAAAGCTAAATTTTTGGGGAGGGTCCGGCATTTGTGACGCGTTTTTTCAATCGAATGTGAAAAAATTTCTAAAGAATTTTTTGCGTTCCGAAGCTTTAAACGTCACCCAGATTGATATCACTTGTTTAGGAAGAAGGCACAAGGACCTGCGTCACATTTCCCTTTTGAAAGGGGTTTTTGCTGTGATCATTTTCACAAGATAATTTATCTTACCCAATTGAAGACGACAATTAAACACAAATTGATGCTAGCCGCTGTTGCTGTCGTGAAAAAGATGACATAAGATGTGCTGATATTTTTCTCACCGACGCTGGTGAGCACGACCATCATGGACATTCTGTACAAAACAACTCCCAGAACAGCTGCAATGGCTAAGGCAATCAACAGCAAAACAACCGTAAAACTAAAAACGGTGCCCGGTAGCTTCATTCTCCAAAACGGCGGTTGAGGCTCTTTGGAATTGGTTACAAAGTCGATGCGAATTTTCTTTACATTTTGTAGACGAGCTGAACATTAAGAGTGAAGTTTTACTCCTCTCCCTTCTATTTGTTCATATCGGCCTTACCTAGATACTGCGGCCGTGGGTGTTCTTCGTGCACATCAAATCCGGTTAAGTCCCAACGATGCGTTATTTCGGCAGAGTATCGTTTCCAAAGTTCTAGGAAAAGTGTTGCTGAAAAGACGAAATGAGTGACAATGATTTTCTGTAAAAGTCGTTGAAGTTACCCCAAAACGACATGAAAACTGCGAAAACTATCGTCGACGAATTATTGAATAAATATGTGATTTCAGCATGAAAGCAAGTGTCTGTCAAGTTCCAATAGTCACACCAATTGTCGCATAGAGGACACATTAAAAAAGTTGAGAAATTTTTATTACAAATGTCGCGGGTCGGTTGGTCCTGGCTCAATGTGATCAACGAATAAAAAAAGCAGCAGAGGCCGAATATAGACGCAAGCATAAGCATGTAAGTGTAGTAACCCAGCCATGCGAAATACAAGCCTATTTTGACACCAAAATACTCCTTTATGTAGTCGACGGGTTGATAACGGTACCATTTTGATATTGCCGCCCATTCGTAGAACAACAAATTTCGCATGCTTCCTTTGACATGAAGTTCTCCCTGGAAAATATTTACATTTTTCGTATACCACATTTCAAACCCACCCGAGAAGTAGAGATGAGCAGTTCGACACGAAGATATAAAGATACACCAAGCTGTTGGAACCAGTTGGAATGGGACATTTTGCGTTGGTTACCCCCAGTGATCCTCATTACTAAGAGCGAATCTGGCTGCTGATCTCTACGAACTTACATCATGTAACGGATAAGCGGCAATGTACACTTCATTCGATGTTAAACGATCAACTCCAAATGCGTATGGATCCGCCGTCTCAACTGAAAATCGAATTCTATCCAAAATGAATTTAACGATTCGAGATCGGATGGCAGCTGTGAAAAATGATGGTTGATTTATATCAAATCTGTAAATCGGAAAATCGCAACATTATAAAGGAGAATCTGTCAACCATACGATCAATTCTCACAAATATTCCTTGTCTCTGCTGTATACTGCAGTAAAGCGATGAGATTTCGTAGGAAAATGTACTTCATCTACAAGAAAGCGCTTTTTCAATTTGGTCCAAGTGTTCATAACTTGCGAGTAAATTGTTGAAGTTTGATTCGTTACCCTATCGAAACCGGGAATCTGAAACGACATTCAAATTAGTTTCTCCTCTAACTGCGGCCGTACCATGTGCGTGAGTCGCCGAAAGGTCGTGTATTAGTGTTACTCAGAAAATGCTACCTGTTAGGTTGGAGGTGCAGTTCAGGAAATTGAAAATATAACGCAGTGCCAGAAATTTGAAAATATATCACAGTGTCAGTGCTCGAAGAAAGTGCCGGTTCAAGAAAGTGGAGATGACTCAACATGAATTATCTCAAGGACTGAAAAAAATGGGAATTATCACGCAGGGATTTATCGCCCAGATAAATGGGAATTATCACCCGGGGAATTATCGCCCAGGATGTTTTATCCTGCAAATTTAAAGCGGTAAATTTGTACAAGGAAAATGCTACTCGGAAAGGAAGCGTCCAATTTGTATAAGGAAAATGTCTTGGAAATAATTTCTACTTGCTTGGGCGATAATAAGTGGGAAATAATTCCCCGGGCGATAATTCCCATTTGTCTAGATGATAATTCCCTGGGTTATAATTCCTATTTTTTTCGGTCTGGGGAACAATTCCCTGGGGGAAAATACCCGTCCCCCCGATGGCATCAAAGCGTCCGGATCTTGTAAGTTCTTTTTGGATACTGTACTCGTATTTTGATTTTTTTTTACAAACTTAAAAGTTTACAGCGAGCGGCGGCTTGGTTACGCCCTGCAGGCGCAGGCAGCCGACCGTGCGTTCATGGGGCTCTGACCCTTAGGCACCGCAATCGGGATATTCCCCCTTGACACCCTTCGCGACGGCTGCTGCTCCTCGACCCCGCCTTTTTCACTGCCTGCTGTGAATAATAGAACTTCATCCAGATTTCATCCTGATTTTTGAAAATCTTCCAGATTTCGACACTTCCGGATTTTGAAGCCTGCGGATTTTGACACCTCAGTATTTTGAAGCCTTCGGACTTTTTGTCCGTATTTTGACGCCTCCGAATTATGTGCCCTCGGATTTTGTAGCGACACCGAGAGGCAACATGAGAGGAAAGTGCATGTTGAAGAGTGGGAAAAGTTAAGTCTCCTCATCTGTCGGAAATAAGAACATGGACGCCATACTCTGAAATGACAGCTTCATAAAATGGCACTGACGAGTGATCCGATGGAATCAACCAACTTCGAGTTTTCAAATAAGCGAACGACGAAATTCTGCACTCTGGTATTTTGGCGTTACAATTCTGTGTTAGTAGAAACTTTGAACTGATTTTTGTTAACAATGTCACAGTAACTGAGAGTTGCAAAAAACAATGCATTACTGGTAGCTGAAGACTGACCACTCACTAGATTCTGTGTTACATTCACTTGAAGTATGATTGCCATGAATAGCATTTCGTAAAAAGGACTTCCTGTTCGTATACGAGCCTGCGATTAGCATTTTAAGGAAGCCATAGCTACTTTATGTTTAGTCATAAATATGACGTCAAAAATATGGCGCCACATTTTTGTGACTTCACTTATGTGGCGTTATATTTTTGACGTCATATTTATGACTTCATTTTCGTGACGTCGTATTTGTGACGCTATTTTTGTCACAATATGACGTCACAAATATGACATCACAAATATGACGTCACAAATATGACGTCAAAAATGTGACGTCAAAAATACGACACCACATAAATGACGTCACAAAAATTATGTCACAAATATGGCGTCACAAAAATAACGTCAAAATATGACGTCACAAAAACGACGTCACAAAAATAACGTCACAATATGACGTCACAAACAGTACGTTACAAATATAACCAAAAGTTATAACGTCATAAATATTGTTTCGCTTAATTCTTCAACAATACACTATCGCTTTTTTGCCAATGGTTTCATAATGATAATTTTTAGTGTTGGTAGGAGGCGCCAAAAGTATTTGCAAAAGAAGTGAAATGGCAACACTCCCGGATGGCTTTCAAATGTATCAGTTTGATGTGCTGTTTAAGTAAACGAGACACACTAATATCATTTTAGCCAGAGTGAAGAATTAACACGCATCAGGCATCAAGATTTTGGGAACTGTACCTTAGCAACCTTTTTCTCTTGTCAAATTTAGTGGAATGAATATTTTGGAACAAGACGAAAACACGTTTTGTGAAAATCTTTCTAATTAAATTCGAGTCGACTGTACTGCAATACTTCGCAATTTCATCTTTTCCGAGATTCTAGCTAGATGGTTTTATGGTTTTAATCGTTTCATACGGAAATAGTCTTGTCTTGTCGAACGCTTGTTAATAGTCCTTTTTACTTAGACAAAATTGAAAATCTTGCAATACAAGACCGAGTTGTCTCTCGGTTGTCTTTTTTCAAATTCTGTTATTTTCTCCCTGAAATAAATTTATGGAAATCAGGGATGTGATAGTTTGAAAAACGGTTGATGAACGCCAGGAAACATACGGAATCTACTGACGCTTTTGTCTGGTAAGTGATCAGTCATCAATTACTTTTACCATCTAAAAATGCTACTGACCTTGTTTGAAATAAATAGCGCCACATTGGAAATGGAACTAAATGTTTTGTTTTCGTGAACTCTACATAAAGACTGCAAAATAAATCTTACAAAATTATCGAAATTAAAACAAACTCAAACAGAAAAACATTTCTCCAACAAATTCAATAAAAAATTTTGATTTTGTAAGGTAAATTATAAACGACCACATCTCCGGAACTGCTTTATTAGCGATTTACATTAAAATTGGACTAAGGCAGTCTACTAATTCTGCGAAAAACTGGCTACGAATGGACAGAGTGATTTTTTATGTCTAGCCAGCGCATGATAAATTTATTTTCTCGATTCTATCCTCCCTTCCCAACCCCAATCTTCAAATTCAAGATTAAATAAATCTATGAGCCCCTTTTGGTTTGCTGCGTTTATAAACAGTGCTTAGCGTGGTAATATCAGCTGCCTGAATAAGATTAACATTTTGAACAATTGCTTGAACTTGAAACATTATTTCATGCCAATAAATAGCTTCTGTTGCATAAAAGTAAAGCGTGCTGTAAAACTAGTTCATAAAAATGGATCAACGTTACCTCTTTCATTGGCATTCGCAACTTTAAAATTTCAGAATACCGACGCAGTACTTCGACTGGAGCATGAATCTAGAATCAAATTAACTCTTAAGGCTTGTTTCGTCGTCGACAATCGTTTACCTTAACAAAATTCAAATCATCTGAGACCACTTCACGTTCAAGCTGTAATCCTTCAGTTTCAAGATTTTTCTCAAAAATTACACGTTCCTGAATTCGCATACTTTCAGTCTCATCATTTTCACTTGGTGACCACACGCAAACAAAATCTATGGAACGTAAACCGTCCAGGAAAAATAACGAACGCGACAGTTCGCTGGCGTGTTCGAATGGATGTGGCACATTGTCTGGCATATCGGTGGTGCTGTGATTTATGTCGGGATGAGGTAGATTTATGCTAATGAGAAATTTTCTAAAATTATTTTGTGGATTCTTGAAATCATGTGGAAGTAACCGAAATATGAACGTTGTGTTGTGAATGAAATTATAGAAAAAAGATACGCAAAGACCCGTACGTAAGAGAATAGATGTGGCAAACAGAATAGTTGTTGCAAAAGGAGTCGAGCGTAACGAAATAAAAATGAGGAAACATTTAAAGCACTGAAATTTTAGAACTATCGTGTCTACAGCAGTAGCGGAGGGTGTGACGCAGTCCCCACACCCCAAAAAAGAGTTCACAAACTCAAAAAACGCCATACGAAAACCTTTGGGGAAAGGAGCCATTATACGCGAACTTTTGAGTATTTTTCCTTCTATATTTCCGTCTCCCTCCTCCTCCAGAAACGTCGCAGCAGCTTTGCAACGAGCCCAGACTCATCAAAATCGGTTGAAACTGAGCTGAGATATCGAGGTTTGAAAATGAAATTTTTCTATGTGTTTTCAATTTTTCTTTTGTATGAACTTTATCCTGATCTGTTGGTTTCTATCTATCTATGTTCTATCTAATCATTTTCGATCTCGACAACGAGACAGCCGATCTTCCTGAAATTTTCACTGAATGTCAGTCTCGGCCCAAAATGAAAAATTTCATAGGCCGCTTTTTCGAGAAAAGTCGTGGCATTTTAGAATTTTAGATTCGGAGTGACAACAGCTAGTGAGTTGGTTTCTTCGGGAAAGTTGTACACAACTGGCATTTGTGAGGCATTTCTTTAATCGAAAATGAAAATATTTCAAAAGAATTTTTTGCGTTCCGAAGCTGTAAGCGCCACCCAAATTGATATCAGTTGTTTTGGAAGAAGAGACGAGGACTTGCGTCAGTTTTCCCTTTAAAAAGAGTTTTTGTTGTGATATCAGTAGTTTTGGAAGAAAAGAAAAAACAAATTTTGGAGAAAAAATTTCCCTCCGAAAAAATTTTCAGCGAAAAAAAATTTCGGCGAAAAATTTTTAGCGAAACGGAAATTTCAGCGAAAAAATTTTTAGCGAAAAAAAAAGTTTTCAGCGATAAAAAAAATTTAGCGAAAAAAAGTTTTCAGCGAAAAAAATTTTCCGGCGAAAAAAATTTTCGTCGAAAAAAAATTTCCTTCTTGGGTATTTTCGGTTCTAACTTCAAAATAGACACTCCGGTCACGTCTTTATTGAGGAAAGCCCTTCTAAAACATTTGACTTTTGTCGCGCCAAAAGCTTTTATTTTCTAAAATTATTCACAATCCACTTATCATATCGTTCACTTCCGAACAGTACGCAACAGCAGGTAAAAAAGGTTAGTGATTCAAGAAATCAAAGCAAACGTTAGCAAAAACTAACAATCCCACAATCAAACTCACGTATCCTCTAGATCGAAATCTTCCAAACTATTTAAGCTCACATTACTATTCGATTTTTCGTTTAAATTGCTAAACATCACACAGTTGGATAGATGAGTGAAAGTGAATACATTTTATGTGCAAAATAAAAAGAAAAAGAAACTTACTCATCACAATCCATTTCTTTGGTATAGTCCTGATCGTACAAACTAGCTACAGACATGGCATTCATGTCTGATGCAGACGGGAAGTTAATCATATGCGTTTCGTTGTTGTTGTCGTAAAACAGTCTTCGATTGCATACATCACTTGGTCTCAATCTGACTAGTTTGATCGTGGATTCATCACAGAGTTGCTTTATTTCGTCGAAATCATCGTCAATACCACTGCGCGCGGAGATTTCTTCTTCCGGCCGTATCAGATCTAAAACAATGAATCAACGAAAATGATATGCCAACACTATGCTGTAAGCTTAATGAAAAATTCTGACAATTCATTTATAAAATTTGACTTAATTCGAACATGTTGCGTAAATTCCAACACAAAAATAAAACTCTAGAATGTGAAATCAATAAAAGTTTTTCATTTAGTTAATGGAAGTCAACTCACCCATTTTCTTTCAATTTAATTAAAACTTTAGTTTCACCAATTTAAACGAAACTTTAATTACTTTCTCATCTTTATTTACCATTGACAGGTCATTCCCATCCCCCGCGATTAAAATAAATGCGAACGAACGCCAGAGAGAAGGAAAATGTGCGTTTTTCCTGTGTGGCAAGTATTTACTACGAAAAAAACTTGTCATAACGTGGTTGTTCATTGAATGCCTGTTGCGATCTCTGTTGTTCGAATTGCGGTACATACGCTTTGCACCAATTAGAGTGAGCGGTGTGCAATTTTCATTGTACAATTGCTGAACCTGTTGAATGCAATAACAACAACTATTTGACATTAAACATATGATTTGTCGGCAAGCACATCGTAAACAAATTGGGTGAAGATATTCTCCCGTTTGTCTGCGAAATTTCAAATTTTTGAATTACGCGACACGGATTTTGGTAGCAATTTTTAAATTAAATTCATCAAAATCTTCGCCACTTAATCGTTCTTCCGACCCACAATCATACGTTTCAACGCTTGCAACCTAGTCCTTTTTCGTTACTTGATAATGTTATGAATTATTTTGTCATTGACATGACGCTCAGACATTAACACATCTAGAACAGTTGCGTTATGGAGATTATTAGAATTGTACACTGCATATAGTCAACAAATAAAAAACCGCACCATTTTCGTAGAAAAACTTGATAAGATCTTGAATTAACTTTGGAGGCATGACTTTCAAGAGTTAGAGTAAGAAATCGTTGGAACTGCTTCCAATAGAGGGCGACTGTAAACATTTCAGTTACAATTCACTAGCCCCGGAAATACCTCTAACTGAGATAAATAGAAATGATAACAAATCGTCCTACATGTCCATCAACATAGTAGTTTCAATAAGTAAATAATTCTTCGAACCTAATCCTCCCAATCCCTGGCTAACTTTCATCAAAGAAGATTTTGCAAATCGACTAGTTTTGTTCGAGTTATCTTGTTTACGGACGGGCTTGTAGTATCGGAAAGAGATACATAATAAACACGTCAACTCAGTAGTGGTGTATCAGTAAAACTGATTATATTATCATAATATTCAGAATACCACGAAACTACGATACTGCAGGGCTTACCACATTAATTTTTTCCAGATTCGGAATCTGTGATCCATAATCCGTGGTTAAACTAGACGTGGATAAGCCACGCCTGCTTCGCTCTAAACTAAAACCTTACCAAGAGTAGTCGAAAAGTTTGAGGGGGAAACTACTCCAAAAAACGCCAGGCCACGACTTTGATTTTATGTGACTTTTCGTGATTTTTTTTTCCAGATATCTCAAGATTTTGATGATTTTTTTACTTTTTCTTGATTTTTGTTAATCGACTTTTCGGATATTTCACTAAAAGATGTTCCATTTCATTTCGTAATTTTGTATTTTTGTGACTTTTCGTGATTTTCTGTGACTTTGTGTAATATTCTGTGACTTTGGACGACTTTCCAGAACTTTCGCGCAATGATTTTTCGTAAGTTTACATGTCTTTTAGTGACTTATGTTGTTTTTCGCCACTTTGTAACTTTAAGGATCACGGATGACTCTGTGATTTTTCGGATTCAATGTAATTTTTTCCAGCCGTGGGCCGTGACTTTCCGGAGCTGGTTTCCCCTCGGAAAAATTGCTAACGTTACAACGAAAACGAAATCGGTATCGCTATAACGTTATTTTTGTAAGTAAATTATTTCGTTACAAGAATAACGTTATTCGAAAACCGAAATAATTTCGTTATTCGAATAACGTTATTCAAATAACAAAACAATCGAATAACGAATATAACTTTTCAATTCGAAAATTGAAAAGAACGTAAATATGATGTCGTGTTATAACGAAAATAAATTTGTTATGTGTTTAAATAACAAAATTATTTTATTATTTGAAAAACGAAATTATTAGCTCGTTCAACGTAACACACTTGAGAACGTTATTCGGGATCCCTGCCGAAAATAGATTAGACAGCCAATTAATCAGAAATTTGTGATGAACTTAACTGCCGCCAAATGGAAAAAATTTTTAGAGAAAATCAGCAAAGATTTTCAACGAATTTTTCCGATCAAATTAACAAAACAATAGCCGAGAATCTTTCGTATAATTTAACTTTTTCGTCAAATTTCGTTAAAAATCCTCGCTGATTTCTCTAAGTTTTTTTTTCTTTATGACGGCAGTTCATGGCTGGGTATTAAATTTGAGCGGCTAGCATTTGTAAAAAATAGGGTAAATACAGCCATGCATTTATAACTTCAAGAATTTTAAGAGATACAGTCTAAACTATACATTTAGTTCAACTCATTCCATAAACCTAAACAAGTGTGGGATGAATTGGATTGTTACCAAATGTATGTTTAGATTCATAAATACATACCTGAACCAAACGTGCGATACCAAAGTTAGTACGCAGAGCCAACGCATGGTTTCGTATAGATCGTCTACGAATGAATCTATGTGAGTCTGATGGAAGCAAAACCCAGTCTATTTCAACTGTCGACTGTTTAAAACGTCAACGTCAAGCAAAACAATTTTTTTTTAAATATCCAAAACCTGTTTATTTTTCCTCAATTCTATAATCCTAACAGAATTGAGGCAAAAATAAACAGGTTTTGGTTATTTCGAAACAAATTTTTTTGTTTGACGTTTAAAACGTCACTTTGACAGTTGGAATAGACCAGCTTTTGCTTCCAAAAGACACATGTCATCTCTACGAGAATCTACGAGATTGGAATCTCATAAAATGCGGGAAGTTACTGTTGCATGGCTGTAATAAACATCGTTGATATATTTTTCTGTAATAGTGAGAGTGTGTTGGTGCTCATACCGCGGAAAGCAACTTTTCGTCACAACCAATAGACTCTCACGTATACCGAAAATGCTTTTTCAATCACATAGCATGACATACAAAAGAGTGATAGAGAGAATAGTATATTTTGTAACGAGTGATGAAGAGTTGAATGTTTTGGGACTAGTCGTAAGCTTGTCCTAACAAGGCGAAACCGAGTAGGACAAGCTTACGAACAAGTCTCAAAAAATTCCACTTTCATCACAAACAATGTTTTTTGCTCCGTTATGATCATAATGAGACGAAATCACACAAACGAACATACTGAAAAATATATTTGATATTTCTTTTTCGGAAGCATATAGCGACCGAAAAAGTATACTTTTCCGGACTCAAAAAACACTAACAAAAACTTTGAGTTCTCATCGTAGTTGCCCTAACGAAAATCGTCGAATTATGGTCATTAGAAGCAAAATAGTTATTTACACTAAAAGGGAGAGGTACGAAAGTATCTCCGAGTGGTGTATTATATTTTTCATGTTTCATATGCGGTGCGAAAGTAAAAAAAATTTCATCCCACGGGGCGAAAATGTTATTTGTAAAATAATTATTTATAAAATAGTTATTTGTGTGTCTGATTTTAGGCAATTTCGCGTGTTGTAGACCGAGCAGAGCGAGGTCTAACATGCGAAAGTGCCTAAAGTCAGTCGTCAAAACAGATACACAAAAAATGTTTCATGCAGAGGTCCAAAATCGAGAGAAATTTATAAATTTATTTTTTGATCCTCGCCAAAAAGTCCTTAGTTGCGCAAAGAGCTATCGTCCATTAAGTATTTCCTTAACCGAATAGCTGAATTTTGGTCTTTCACTGAAAGTTCAGAGTGCAATGAGTGCGAAATACACTTTTTCCACTACACTATGTCACCACACCGTGTAAAATAGTCGTAAAAATATTGTAAAAGATGAAGAAAGATGAACGATTCCACACACGTGAACGAGGAAAATGTCAAAAAGGAAACATTTATTGAGAGGTTAACTTGAACAAAAATACAATAATTTTGTAAATTTCAAAAGTTTCGAAAAACAATGAAGAATTTAGAGCTTTTGTACAATCGAACTTTGAATCTACCAATTGAGTCGTCGGTGCATTTAGTGTTGAACGCCAACGAACATCAATTGGCCTACATCTCAACAAATGGCACGGTACATCGATGCAATTTGCAAAACAATGACATTGAACCGATACACACCACCGATGACCAAATCATTGGGCTCGAATATTTGCCTTTGAACGACGAAATATGTATCGCAACAAGTGAAGGTGATGTTAGCGTTGTAAACCTTCGAACAGAAACATGTGAAAACGTAACTTTCTGCAATGGTGGCATTGAGCGAATGAGTTGGAGTCCAGATCAGGAGATTGTGGTGTTCATCACGAAGTCCAAGCAACTGGTCGTCATGAACAGCATGTACGATCCAATTTACGAGGGTTTGTTGGACGAGAAATGCTTTGGTGTCAACGAATTTGTGAACGTTGGCTGGGGCAAAAAGGAAACCCAATTCCATGGAACAGAAGGAAAAGAAGCGGCTAAGAAAACCACTGACGTCGGTGTGGCGTTGGATATTGAGCAAATGGACAAAAGCATTAGCGTTGTGTGGCGAGGGGATTGCGAATATTTTGCAGTAAGTTTTATTGGCGAAGCGGGAAGGATGTTTAAAGTGTTCAACAAAGAAGGGTCCCTTCAATTCACATCGGAGAAGTGTAGCGGATTGGAAGCACCAGTTTTCTGGCGTCCGTCTGGGTCATGGATTGCAATTCCGCAAATTCTACCCAACAAATACGCGATCGCTCTGTTCGAGAAAAATGGATTGAGACATCGGGAGATTATTTTGCCATTCAAGGCCAACGAGGTATGACCTTTCTTGATTATGTTCGTCGCGTGCTGTAACTAAAACTTAATTCTTCCTAAAATAAGGAACCAATTAAAAATCTGTCATGGAGCAGTGACTCCGAGGTACTAGCTGTACAAACGTACAACATTTCTTCGCAAAAATATTTCGTTTATCTCTACACAATCTGCAATTACCATTGGTATATGAAGCAATGTTTACAATTCGACGCACCAATTGTAAGTTTCTTGTGGGACTCCAAGTTTTCCGAGGGGAAGTCACTACATGTACTTCTGAATGATGGCACCTACAACATTTACCGGTAAGTTTTTCTTTTCGAAAATACGTAAAAGTATTTTCACTGAAAGCATTTTACAGATGGGAATTTTCTGTGAACCACACAATCCACCGAAATGACAAGGAACCAGCCATAGTAAGCGTCATTGACGGAGTAAAAATTCTTCTAACCGATTTTCGTCAAGCTGTTGTGCCTCCACCCATGTGCACCGTCGCCGTTGAAACCAAAAATCCACTCAACTTTGTCGGATTCCTACAAACTGCCCCACCAAATTCTCACCCGAAAATGTTTTCCATCGATTCCGTTGGAACGCTGACAACTTTTGACATAATGACCTGTGATGGCAAACTGGAAGTCCATCGTTCGCAAGAAATCACCACCGAAGTGAATCACAAGATTCCTTTGTACATCCATCACTTTCTGTGGATCAATGACGAAACGTTCATAGCAGCTGGTTGTATTAACTCCGTGGAAACAAACGTTTCAGTATTTCAACTGACTGATGGTAGATTAGTGGAACAACATTCCTTAAAACTCCCTGCAACCGTAGTCAACATCGTTACATCAAGCGATGAAAGTGTGGTCGCTCAAACAATCACAGGCTCAATGTTTGAGTTGACTATCAAAAATCAGAAACTTCAACCAGCCGTTGAGTTATTTAAACTGCCAGACTTTTGCGAAAAATCGTTGGTGCACCGCACAGCAACAGCATTCGATGTTTACTCGCTCAAATGTAAGCAAAGTCTGTTCTGGAATGACCGGAAAATCGCCACCGATGTCACTTCGATGTTTATGACTGAGAGATATTTGGCCTTCACCACATTGGATCAATTGAAGTTTATCCGTTTGTGCGACAATGAAATTGTCAGTGACCGTCGAATGGAACGCGGTGGCAAATTGGTAACTATAGTACCGAAGGGTTCCCGAACCATTTTGCAAATGCCACGGGGGAATCTGGAGGCTATTCAACCACGAGTGCTTTCCCTGTGCATCGTTGGCGAATTGTTGGATGCCAGCGATTATAAAGCGGCTTTCAACATTCTACGAACACAACGAATCAATTTGAACGTTCTAGTCGATCACAATCCGGGGAAATTCCAAGACGAAATTGAACATTTCATCGATACCATCGACAATTCACAGCGGCTGAGTTTGTTTCTGTTCGATTTACAGAATGCGGATGTCACGGAAACGATGTATAGCAGCAACTATACGGCATCAGCTGCGACCACCAAGGACTCACAGTTTTTCGAGAATAAAATTCAAATAATTTGTTGCCGCATCTGTGACGTGCTCATTGCTAAAAAGTCCACAAAAACAAAATACGTGCTGCCCATAATAACAGCGTACGTAAAACAAAACCAGTTAGAGGCTGCCATGCTGGTGATAAGCGATTTGAGGAAGCAAACTCAATGCAATAATGTCAATGGCAAAACCGACGATAACAACATTGACGCTCAAGGTGCTTTAAAGTATCTACTCTACCTAGTCGACGTAAATCAACTGTACAACGTTGCCTTGGGCATGTACGACTTTGATTTGGTGTTGTTCGTTGCAGCCAAATCGCAAAAGGATCCGAAAGAGTATCTTCCATTCTTAAACGAACTCAAACAACTGGACGAAACGTATCGCAAATTCAAAATCGATTTGTATTTGAAACGTTACCGCAAAGCACTGCAACACATTGTCAAATGTGCCGAGGACAAATTCGACGAATGTCTGCAAATCGCCAACAGCGAAAAACTTCACGCCGAAGCGATGCGTTTGTATGAAGGCCAAACTGAATGTTACCGAAAGATGGCCCAAGCGTACGCGGAGGTGTTACGCTCCACCGGCAAGGTACGAGATGCTTGTCTAATGTATGAACGTTGTGGTGACTTGCGCCAAGCGATGCTTAGTGCTAAACACATTTTGGACTGGGAGAAATGTCTCACTTTAGCCAACAGGTTAAACATGCCCAAGGATGAGATCGTCCAGTTGGTGACGTAAGAGTTGAACGTTTCTATAAAAGTCATAAAATTGTATCTTCACATTCATCTTCAGCTCACTGATTCCTGCGTTAAAAGAAGCTGGAAATCATTCTGATGCAGCGGAACTTGCCCTAGGTACCTTGAACGATTTGGAGCTATGTATTCGAATTCTCTGTGATGGAAGACTCTATCAGAAGGCTATGTACGTCGCTCGAATGAATCAAGAACAATTAATCGGTAAGTCCGAAAGAACTGCGAAGACGAGGATTTTTCAAGAACTTAGGAAATTCAGTTATTAAGTATCGACAGCTACTTTATATTTTCACCCATCCTGCCCGTGCGTCACCGCACCCTTCAC
>CM055405.1:31960289-32020289 GCA_029228625.1 Pseudolycoriella hygida | reverse complement strand
TTCCAGTAAAAATCGGCGTAAACATGAACGCAAATTGCTGAATCTCAAGGAAGGCAATCCGTTCGAGGACATTGCGTTAATTGACGCGCTGCACACTTCGGCGTTGAGTACGTTCGATCAGCAAAAGTCTATTCGAATCATTTGTAGGGCATTGGTGGATCAGGGTATGGACCAGTTGGGTGTAGAGTTGCAGCGAGTGTACGGGAAAGCTCTTGTGATTATCAAAAATTCATTAGACGAAATTTGGCTGCCTGAGATGATAATATCGGGACAAATGGCTAACGATGGGAACGTTGATTATGAATCGTTGCAGGACAACCAACACTACTCAATGATAAGTAAGTTGATGGAATTCGTTTGCGAGTTACTCACCTCAATTTTTAATTGTCAACATTGCAGACCTCCATCAGAGATTCAAACCACAGCTAAAATCGATCGATTGGGAGCTCGACATTCTACGCATACATCAAACGCTAAAAGAGAAATAAATGGAATTTTATTAGAATTTGTCTTTTGATTCTGTAGCGCTAGCAACAACAATTTCTAAAACGGCGAATTGCATTTTGGATTAGCTGGAAGCGAACGCACAACTTTATAGAACTTGAAGCTTCAAATTTAGTCGATCCACGACGTACTGAGGCATGCACAGCGTTGGATTAATTTTGCCTAGTTTGTCATAACCTAAGAGTGATAGAGCAGCCAAGCCGAATAGCGTGTGAAAGATGTCAGGTAAGTTCCCAGTTCGATCGCTGAATCCACCAGTGTCATTGTCCTAAAAATGTATGAGAAATAGGTAAATGTTAGAGTCTATGGGCAGATAACGTGACCCCCGGCGGGCGTTTTTTAAACAGGCGAGCAATAATATTCTCGTTCGCTGACGAATAACGTCCGCCGGTGGAAAATATCCCTGGCGGGTGATATTTTTCACCGACGGGAGATATTTTCCCCCGGCCGGCGTTTTTCCCCCATGAGGAATTTTTCCCCACGGCACAATTTACGTAAAGTTATTGCCCTGTATTCTCCTGCCATAGTGTTGCAAGTGTTGCAAGGGAATTTTTTTTTAATGTCAACTTAATATAAACCTCCGCGCCTGAGCCTGGCGATATTACACTCTAGCCTGTGGATGTCCTCATGCATGCAGAAAGACTAACGCCCACAGGGAAAAATGAAAATATCCCTTACCAGGTGAAAATATAACTCACTGCGTAAAATATCTTCCACTGGGGAAAATACCTTTCACTGTGGAAAAATATTCAACAATGGGGGAAAATATCCTACATTCGGGGAAAATATCCCACACTCGGGGAAAATATCCCACACTCGGGGAAAATATCCCACACTCGGGGAAAATATCCCACACTCGGGGAAAATATCTCCCACTGAAGAAAGATATCGCACACTGGGGGAAAATATGACACACTGGGGAAAATATCCCACCGGTGGAAAATATCCCACACTGGTGCAAAATATCCCACACCAGGGGAAAATTGACAATATCTGAGGAAAATATCCCCCAATGGTGGAAAATATTCCCCGGCTAGAGTATAATATTGCCAGCCGAGGTATAATCGTTCTGTCAGTGGGAAAATTTTCGCCCGCCGGGGAAAATAACGCGTTCTGCGGTCTCTAAATTGCTAACCGGAAGAAAACCAACCTGACTTGATAAAATGAATTGTTCCAATTTAGCAGCGCTGATCCAATGCAGCCGACCCATAATCTTCAACGAAGCCAACACCCACCACGAATAACAAACATCGGGTAATTTCTCCGGTCGTCCGTTCAGTCCTCCGCTCGGTAGTTGACGTTCACACAGCCACCAGCAAAGTTTTTCACTATCCAGCCGATGTAATTGCTGTGTGACGGATAAAAATGCTACACAACAGTAAATCAATCCGGCATGGCTTTCGGCATTGGGTTTTGATCCAAAGCCACCGTCAGCGTTGCAACATGACATCACAAAATCGACCGCTCGTTCTACGTTTATCGTTTGCTGTTTGTTCTAATCGAATGAATTTCATGGAAGTTTAGTAAGTGGATCATATGGCGTGACTTCCATGTACCGAAACAAAGAACTTACAATTAATGCGAGTATGGCGACAGCACAAAATGAGAATCTTGTGTCTATTTCACCCCATTTATCTCCAAAAAAGCTTCCATCAGGTTGTTGCAGTGATGCAACATATTTGGCAACTGCTTCTACGTCCACCTCATCCAGAGCGTCATAAATGCACAGAATCTGCAAATGTGCGATGTAAAGAAGCGAATCCAACACACCAACTGTGGCACACACTAACCTGAATTGCACTTAACGTATACAAAATATGTGGATCATGTCCTTCACATGGTGAAAATCCCCCAGTTACCGCACACTGACACTTTTTGATAAAATCAATAATTTCTTCTTTGTTCAACTTCGACAATTGACCCAATAAATCTAAAGCTGTAACGCCCCAGTAAACACCGGACATTCGAAGGAATTCTGTCATGCAATACTCCTGGAAGGAAAGGGGTGGTTTCAGTTGGGAGGGATGTGATGTAAATGTCAAGGCAATTTACAAAATCATTTTTATCGTTGCCGTGATTTGCGATGTACTCGATATGCTTTTCGTACAGCAGCGACCGTTCGCTTGGAGATAATTCCACGTCATTGACTATGAAAGCCTGAAAAATGTAAGATAAATTGACTATTTGAATTCGAGATTTTCGCCGAAATTGATTCATAATTTATTACAACTGCTATTCGTTAGGGTGGGGGAAATAACGAAAAATCGAAACGAACGACAGGTCTTCGACAGAAAAGATCAAGAGGCGATATTTACCATCAAATTCGAGGGTGAATTACTAGGTTGAAACAATTTTATCAATTTCACAAAAATGAAACAAAAAAAATCAAAACAGCTGAGTGGTTTTGTTAATAATTGAAACCTTTATTATTTTGACGTTCACATCCTCAGCATCTGTTTTTATTTGTGTGTGTGTGTCACAAAATCAGAGAGGTGCCGCTTTCCATCATTTTCGAAAAGAAATGGAGGATTCCTTGAGTTTCTTGAAACAAAGAGAATAAAGAAAAAAAGTAGTGCCGAGAAATTACAAAAATTTATCATTCACCCGCTATTATAGATAAAAAATCCATTCTAATTTCTTTGACGGTTCAAAACATCCACACTGAGAAAAGTATCTACAAGTGACGTCGGAATTGTGTTTATAATATACGCCGCCGACGTAATTTATCCACCGTGCACGTATTACAAACGTCGTGCACGTATTATTTGAGCTCATAACACCTTCGTTACGTATGGCATGCTAAGACAATACTTAAATACTGCGACGTATATTATAAACACAATTCCTACGTCGTCGCTTGTAGATAATTTCCTCAGTGCATAGCCGCAGCAGCATTCCTTTTTTGAATCGCCGTGCTGATTCGTTGCTTCAGAAATGTTTTCGATCTTGGTTCTCCAGTTTACAAAGCCAATTTCTTACATACTACATTGAAGAATTTTATGGCTTCTGTACACCAGGAACCCATTGCTTCCACCGAAAACGGTACAAAAAAGTAATTGCGCTCTATTTGTTTTTTGTACTGTTGGATTCCTTTCTCTTTGCTCTTTAATCCGCCGCGCGCCGCTTTTACTGCAGATTACAGATTACTAGGGGCATATGTATCCGTGCATGTTGCGTCCCACACTAATGTTTCTCCTCTGTACCATGGGATGAAACTCACTCCGTCATTTTTTTATCGCCCTCTCTATATAGTCCGGGGGCTCCCAATCTAGCTGGTAACGTCTGAAGTAGCGAGTGCTCTTTGTATAATGTTTTATCTCTGCATGCCTTGACCATCTTCCTGTACTTTTCTTACATTTAAGGCCAAGACGTCCATTTCTGTCTTTCTGTGAGGCGAGCAGATGTCGATACTTAAACGTAATCGCACCATTACTCGAAATGCGTTTTTTTTCGATAAGAGTGCCAATTGTCCGTGATGGAAGCGCATGGAGCAAAACAGCAGGCTCTGATATTGAATTGCCTGCATTCTTGTCACGTCTTCTTTCTCATCGTAATGGATATGATTAAGCAATCTGTTCACCAGGATTTCGTCCCATTGGTTTTGTGATGTGGGTGACTCCGGAAATTTTGTGTCCAGGTTCAGTCACTCCATCATCATAATTGGCGATTTCTTCAACGTCGGTTGGTTTAACATAATGCCAATCATTGAAGAAAGCCGTTTTACTGAAGATGACAAAGCAGGCAAAGCTAAATCCTTAATTTTCCGAATTCCACGCCTTTCACATCGTATGGGTAGAGATGTCAAAGTCAATTAATTGAGGTCAAGTGTTACTTACTCACTTACTTAACCGGCCCTACAACCCATTAAGGGTCTTGGCCTTCTCCAACCGGACCTATCCTCAGCTAACGTCTTCCAGTTGGTTACTCCCGCAGTTCTCAGGTTGGCAAAAGCTGCATCGCACCATCTGGATTTTGGTCTGCCTGCACTTCTTTTGCCTTCCGGTTTGGTGATAAAAAGTTTCTTCGGGATACGATTGTCGTCCATACGCTGCACATGACCAAGCCATCGTAGTCTGTTAATTTTTGTTGTTCTAACTATGTCCGGCTCTCCATAAAGCTGCATAAGCTCATGATTAAATCGTCTGCGCCATCTGTTCATATTTTCGTCATATACTGGTCCGAAAATTGTCCGCAGTACCTTCCTTTCGAACGTGAGCAGCGATTGTTCGTCTTTCTGAGTCATGCACCACGACTCCGACCCATACGTAACTATTGGTCTTATCACAGATTTGTACAGTGCGCATTTAGAGTTTCTGCTTACTGATTTGGACTTTAAAATTTTTATCAGGCTGTAATAACTCCGGTTGGCAAGAGTTATCCGTCTTTTGATTTCGTCCATGATTACGTTGTCAGAATTAAGCAGAGATCCTAGATATACGAACTTGTCTACCACCTTAAATGTGTGTGTGTCAATTGTTACGCTTTGGTCGTGTTGTCGATTCGATGGGGAGACAATCATGTATTCGGTCTTTGTGTCATTAACCTTTAACCCGAGGTCGGTACCTTTTCTGTCCAAAGCCGTGAACTTTTCCTTAACAGCTTCCATGTTTCGGCCCAAGATATCCAAGTCATCAGCGAAGCCCAGCAATTGACTGGATTTGGTGAAAATGGTGCTGCTGGTGTCGATGTCCATGGTTCTCACTGCTGCTTCAAGGGTCAAATTAAAAAGCAGCGTCGGTCGCGAGCGGATCACCTTGACGTAGTCCTTCCTCAATGTCGAAAGCGTCTGACAATTTGCTTCGGATTCTTACTCGGCTGTTAGCTCCATCCATTGTCAACTTTGTTAGCGAGATTAGTTTTTTGGGAACCCCTAATTCCTCCATCACTCTCCATAACTTCCTCCTGTTGACACTGTCGTATGCTGCTTTGAAGTCTACGAACAAATGGTGTATTTCCACGTTGTACTCCTTACACTTCTCCAAGATCTGTCTAATGCTAAAACCTTGATATTCACCAACAGTAGATTCCATGTATGGAAGAAGGCGTTTGTATAGAATATTCGCAAATATCTTGTAGGCGACATTCACAAGCGAAATTCCGCGATAGTTGCCACACTCCAATTTGTCGCCACTCTCCCGGCAACTCCTCGACATTCCAGATGCGCTTGATATGCTTGAAAAGTTCTCCAGGTCAAGTGTTGAATTCGTTAATTCAATTAATTGAGGTCAAGTGTTGAATTCGTTAATGTTTCAAGTGTCGTCTTAATGATGTCGTCCATTTTTTCTACAAATTCCGGATTTCCAGGCCGGTAATGTTCGTAATAAAAAAAACAGTTTTGGGACAGCTGAGCAGTTTCTCAGCTATCTGGTAATTATCGAAGTCCACCAGCCTACTAAACAGAGTTTTCAATTGAGTCAGTTTCTGATTGAAAACATCGATGAATGCGTTATCTGTAATTGGCGCTTCCAGAAAAGTGTCAACTCGTTCACAACTATTATACCTTGCGATATTTCATCAAATTTGCTGACAACCTCTGAGTGAGCAGAAATATATCTCGCATTTTGAATGCTTCATTTGCAAGTCGAAGTTGCCACAATCTCTTATGATTGTTTCGAGGTCTTTCAACACACTTTGCGAATCCCCTGTCACAGTTCCAACTCCAAATAGAAAACAACAAACTCTGATATTAGAGACTCAACAACTGCTTGAATTGCCAAACAGAACAAGAAAGGGCGTACGGTTTGTTTGACAGAAATAGATATAATTTTGCTACGCAATTTATTGCATATCGCATCGCACACCGTTTCGATATTTATACCCGTACGAAGAATGTGCGGCTTGTACGTCTACCATAACCTAAAAGGAGCATCAACTATGGTGTAGAGATGCCGATAAAAATCGTCCGTTCGTCCGTCTCTACGAGTAGGCTACCTATGAGTGAATGAATGTTGTATTATTTATGATTATTGATTTGGGTTTGGTTGGCCTTGTTATTATGCCATTCTATTGTGTGATGGTGTAGGTGGGTGTGGGATGATTGATGGTGGAGAGTACGATCGATAGGTGGGAGAAATGGAAAATATGAGCAGCATAGGACAGTGGCATGATAATAAAGTGATTTTCGATTGTTGACCTTGATTTGCATATTCAAGTTGGTACCTCTGCACACGTGAGTTTGAGCGTGCAAGGCGCCACTTGGACATCTCTTTTTACTCTCCTAATGTTTGTCGAAGAAAAAGTGAGAAAATTGGCATCTTCTCACTAGAACTACCATAAAAACGCTGGAAATCGACAAGTCCGTCACCTATATGGGTCTAGTCGGACTATTTTTATCTGAGCTATCAATTAGAGTCAGATTTAAGTCATTTCACTTAAGTTTGAGCCACTGAAAACGTGTAAAAACCAAGGTTTTGATGTAGTAAAAAATTGAGCCGGGGAGTTCCACGAAGCATTTTACAAAATACTGCTATAGCGAATATTTGTCACCCAATCATGTATTTTTGATGCCACACCGTGGATTTTGTAAACATCTTTTCCTTCATCAATCGGGACACCCTACTGCACGGCCGGACTATGCCAGTTTGTGCATTTTTAAGTTGGCCAGAAGAACAATATTTCTTAGTAAAAAGTGTGTGGACTCTTGGAACGTATGAGGGAAAAGTATCCCGCCAACAGTTATAAACTTATCTATCGGGATATTATATTCGATCGATAAATTCATTCAAAATAATGAAATGCACGATGAACATGAACAAGTCTGCAAATGCACGAAAGTCTGGGTATTTCTAAGGCTGAAACTTGGATTTTCGCTGTGACAAGAATTTAGTCTGTGAAGGCTATTAAAACCCAGTTTTATTCAAAATGTCAGCCTTAAACCAGCACCTTATTAAAGTCGTTTACGACTCATCAGTACACCTTGCCTACTAGACCATGTTTATATCAGCACACTCGGTCACAGAATGATGACTTCTATGAACAGCGCACTTTCTTATATACCACCTAAAACGAAACGGACGACTAGGTGACGTAGTGTTTCTAACGATTTGAAGTACTAGTTATTTGGATCACAAGGGATGAAAGTATAAAAATTCAACCCTGTGCGAGAGTTGCTGCCCGCGCCGAAAGCAAGGGCTGCATCGCACAAGTTGAATTTTTATACGTTATCCCTTGTGATTCACGTAATTTTTCATCACGAGAACCACCGAAATCGTAATTTTTCACTTCCCAAACTCAAATTTTCAACACAACGAAATTGCTGATGCAATCATCATGTTGTTTTCATCAGTTACTTTCGGCTCTCTTTTAAGAACCGAAAATACTTTCGGCCCTCTTTAGAGAACCGAAAATATTTTCGCATCTCTTAGCTTACTGAGGTCTGCATATTTTCATTTTCGGCTCCCATTTGGGTAGTGAAAATTACGATTTCGGTGGTTCGAGTGATGAAAAGGAATTATGAATTCGTGAACGAGTCTGCTGATATACACATGGTCTAGTAAACAAGGTGTACTGATGAGTCGTAAACGACGAAATCAGCACTTTAGTTTGTTAAATTTTATGAAGACGCTTCGTTTGTCATAAAGGAATTATGAAAGGTATTGTAATGTTGAATATTTTCTTGTTACGGCTCTGTTGTGTATGGTAAAAAATCAGTACGGTAGAAAAGGAGTAAAGAGTAAGCCAATTAACGAAGTATAACTGATTTATAAGTCGTCGCCCCAAGGAGTACCATGCGATACTAGTTTCACTATGTTCATGAATGTTCGAGAATTCATTCACATTAAGGCTTACCATCGGGTCAGGTCAACCTGAAAATTTCAGGTCAGGTCAAAATAACCTGAACCCTGATATTGACCTGATAGCATGACCTGATACTTTTTGGACCCAGTAACCAGTTGATTTTAGGGGAAGTTGTGGGAGCATCGATCATTGTCCTTGGATGCAAAATCAGCCAAAATTTTTTTTTCATCTGTCGACACGAAACTTGAGTAAATCTTGACAGATTTTCAATTTTTTCTCCTGAAAGATAATCGCGAGTGCCATTTTAGAGGTTTTCAGCTTTTTGTACATAACTCGAGTAAATCGTAGCTGATTTTCGTAGACCTTTCTTTTTCGGTCAAGTCAATGAATGCCCAACATTTCATGGAAGAGTTGGGGACTTAGCCACACCCACTTTTTTTGGTCCCCGGTTTACCTCTGAAATAGAAAAAGAAGGAAGAAAATCGGATAGAATTTGTCCAACTTATATGGAAAATATACGTAGGGCCCTAGTCAGCCCTCCTTTTTAGGGGACTAGCTAGGTCCGAGGGCCCAAATTCGAAAAATATTCTCCTATATAATATTTTACCTATCTAAAAAATGGTTTACAAAACTCGGATAAGATTTACTCGAGCTATGTACAAAAAACTATAAACTGCTGCGCTGGTGTAGCGGCTATTGCATCAAAAATGCTCATCTTCAATTCTAACACTCCTAACTAACTTTAAGGGGAAAAACATTACTCGTTTCAACAGTTAAACAGACAGACAGGCGGACAAAATGTAGATTCGACATCTACGAGCCATGATGGATGCTACCCCTCCTAATCCCCCTCAAATCGACTGGTTAAAAACTAAGTGGTGAACGCAAAGGCCCCGTCACTTCGTGCGGATCAAAAATGTTGGAAGGAGAGAGATTGTCTGTCTTCGGCAATCAAACTCGAAAATATTTTGTGAAGGACTTTTCCATACAACCGAACTCTTTTGATTAATCATCATTTGTACATGTTTGGCATTATTTTTCTAACGAAAAACGGTATACAAGTTGTTCAAACAAATATTTCACTTCATGTCATTAGCTTTAAATCTTAAATCGGAAAACTTGCTAAAAAAGGAGTTAGTTTTCGAGGAAATGAGTTTTTATATATGTGTTTTCAGGTCATCAGGTCGTATCAGGTCAGGTCAGGTCAAAGAAAGTTTTCTCATCAGGTCGACCTGACCTGACCTGTCGTAAGCTAAATTCACATGAAGAATCTTTAAAAAAGGTGTTGAGACTCTCAGGAGGTCTCGAAAAATTCAGAGTGGAAAATAAATGAGTGCCTCATGTGATCTCAGACGGCTCAATGCTTCCGTTTTTAATGAGCCTCTCACTGGTCTCCGATGAATTCAGACGAATTTATGGATGAATTAATAGGTCTCCGACGGTCTCAAAAATGCGAAATGAGCAACTCAGCGTCATACAAACAAAATCGTACTTTTGAGGTCCTCATTGTCAATTTTTTTTTCACCCGGGTGATGTTCCATTCTCAGCGGCAGATCTCAGTTTGAAGTGAGTTTCCGAAAGCTGGTTTATGCACTACGAATGGTTACATACAAATTACGTTTGTTTGTTCTTCGTAGGTAGAAATAAGCTGTATGTACAACTCAGAACTCTTTAATATTTCGCCAGCTTCATTTCGTTAAAAATAAAAAAAAAGAAAAACAAAAAAAAAACGAAAGAAAAATAATGTCACCTACGGTAAGTGAAACCGTTTTCAATTAGCTGAGAATTAGATGCAAATTCGATAAATGGAAACGAAATAATCAAAAATGATGCAACGTAAATTTTCACATTCTTTTTGTATAAAAACATAACTCGTGTATTTTGTCAATATTATTGGGACAACGAGGAAAAACAGGAGTTTTATGTGCGTAAATGTCGTTGTCGATTATTTACTTACATAAACTTCGATTGTTACACGATTTAGAAAACAAAAACTCAAGGTTTCTCAGTACAATAGAAAAAATATTTGTCTTATAGAACAATCTCTTTGGCGATGTACTTTTGTGTCCCATTTGCATGGTAGTATTTGAAGGCCGAATATTACAATGTTCGCAAGGACATGCTGTGTGTGAAACGTGTCAAGCAAAATTATTGGAATGTCCTCATTGTCGTGGTGTTTATGTAGGAACACGAAACTATACACTAGAAGCCATCATTGCAAAATTAAAACAATTTAGTAACGACATCAATGAAAACGGTGATCCTTGCGAAGTAAAGTCGACAAATGAAGCACCGGAAGGTGCATCTGAACCAGAACCAAATTTACCGGAAGTAATTCCACCGGAACCAGAACCTGCGACATTACCAGTGCAGCTACCGGCGCCAAAGGGTTAGTTTCAAAGATTTTAGAGATTTTTTTCAATAACAAAAATTTCATTAGGTCTTTACCAGTGTCATATGCTTAATTGTACTGAGAAATTGCCTTTCTGTCGTCTTCTCAATCACCTGCGATACTTTCACAAAGATAATTTAACAGAGGTTTGTGTGAACATGTTTTCTAGAGCTGCTCGTCGTCATAAGAGCTGCGGAAAAAAATTCAGCGCTGTAACACCGCTAGAACGAAGTGTACCTTCGTCGCCGCCGAACTTCATGACCGGCGCACTGCTCTAGTTTGTACAAAACTTATATCTTTTAACGTTTTTTTCAGACGAACAGAACTACAAATTCAAACGACGAAGACTATGTACATCATTGGACAATGCCAAGTGTAACATTCCGGAAATGTTTCCATTTACACAATTTGGGAATTTTTTTCCTAATAGTAAATGTACCGCAACCAGTAGCGTCTGGCGACGTTCATATCAGAGCTTGGGTACAATGCCCGTATCCAAATAACGTTGCGAGAAATTTCCGGTTTAGTTTAGAATTGTTGATAGGTGAATGGGTTGCAACATTTACGGATTATGTTGTTGGCGCTCAATCGGATAGTCATTACATTCAATCGAATGGGAATTGTTTGAATTTCATTTCTGCGACAGAGTATGACAGATTTACGATCGAAATGAGAATTAGCAAAACAGTTGGACGAAAAGATCTGCTGCGAAACAAACGAACAGATGTCCGTATTCTTCCCGTAAGTTTTTCTATTGTTTTTATTTCCTTTCCAATTAAACGAAGTCAAGAAGCAGTTCTGTGACCGTCTTCATTTGATGACATCTCCATCTCGAAACATTCGCAATGGAATCGCACTCCAAAGCCTACGAAAAACATTTCCTGTAAATTTTTAGCGTCTAAGACTTGCGTCCTACTAGTGTCGCTCCTAGCACATCTCATAGATGACACTGGGTTTGTCGAACAGCTTACCGCTGGCACAGTAAAAACTTTCCGGTATTGAAAGGATCTCAAAAAGTAGAACCACAAACAGCGAAACTAGTAAATAATGATCTAGCCTTTAACCCTTCATGGGTTGTTCAGGCAAGATTATTATTATAAGACTTGCGTCACGGCCTTTATGGAACTGAGTGTCGTAAAATAGAACTTTAGGTGCCTCTTTTGCTCAATATTTATGAAACTGAGTGCAAAGTCATTTTTTAGGCAACAAAGGCATCGAAAGTTTGAAACTTTCACTTTTTTCGATTCCAACTCGGCAACTCGAAAATGTATGTGACTTGGTGCTACGTACTTCATTAGACATTAAATATGTAATTATGACACGAATCGGCCTCAGCTTGCATTCGGTTATATAAATAATAATAATAAAAATAATAACCAAAGACCCATACGTATCAGAATAGATGTGACAAACAAAATAGATGTGGCAAACAGAAGAGATGTTGCAAAAAGACTCGGACGTATCTGAATATAGAAATAAGCAAACAATCCAACGTTTTATGTTCTTTTATAGCTATAAGAATTTCAAAGATCCATTCAAATTACCCAAGGTACCGAAGTACGTCTCAGACCATTCAAATCTAGAAATGGTTATATCCAAGGATTTGGCCTTTTTCCCCTAAAACCCTGAGACACTTGTTCTCTAAAATTTTATTCTCTACAACTTTGCCTTTGGAAGCAACTTTCTACCTCTTATAGTTCAACAGATATGGATAATCCCTCCCAATTCTAGAAGGATTGTGGTATTTCTCGCCAAAACCCTGAGACACGTTTTCGCTAAAATTTTATTTCCTACAACTTTGCCTTTGGAAGCAACTTTCTTCTTCTTATAGTTCTAGAGATATGGATCATCCCTCGCAGTTCTAGAATTGGTCATATCCCAGGATTGAAGCATTTTCACCCAAAACCCCGAGACACGTGTTCGCTAAAATTTTATTCTCTACAACTTTGCTTTTGGAAGCAACTTTCTACCTCTTATAGCTCTAGAGATATGGATCATCCCTCTCAATTCTAGACATGGTCATATCTCAGGATGGTGTCATTTTTACCCAAGATCCTGAGACTTGAGTTCTCTCAAATTTGATTTTCTACAACTTTGCCTTTGGAAGCAACTTTCTACCTTTTATAGTTCTAGATATATGGGCCATCCCTCCCAATTCTACAAGTGGTCATATTCCAGGATTGGGGCATTTTTACCCAATACCCTTTGGCACGTGTTCTCTAAAATTTTATTCTCTACAACTTTGCCTTTGGAAGCAACTTTCTACCTCTTATAGTTCAACAGATATGGATAATCCCTCCCAATTCTAGAAGTGGTCATATCCCAGGATTGTGGTATTTCTCGCCAAAACCCTGAGACACGTTTTCGCTAAAATTTTTTTTCTTCAACTTTGCCTTTGGAAGCAACTTTCTTCTTCTTATAGTTCTAGAGATATGGATCATCCCTCGCAGTTCTAGAATTGGTCATATCCCAGGATTGAAGCATTTTCACCCAAAACCCCGAGACACGTGTTCGCTAAAATTTTATTCTCTACAACTTTGCTTTTGGAAGCAACTTTCTACCTCTTATAGCTCTAGAGATATGGATCATCCCTCTCAATTCTAGACATGGTCATATCTCAGGATGGTGTCATTTTTACCCAAGATCCTGAGACTTGAGTTCTCTCAAATTTGATTTTCTACAACTTTGCCGTTGGAAGCAACTTTCTACCTTTTATAGTTCTAGATATATGGGCCATCCCTCCCAATTCTACAAGTGGTCATATTCCAGGATTGGGGCATTTTTACCCAATACCCTTTGGCACGTGTTCTCTAAAATTTTATTCTCTACAACTTTGCCTTTGGAAGCAACTTTCTACCTCTTATAGTTCAACAGATATGGATAATCCCTCCCAATTCTAGAAGTGGTCATATCCCAGGATTGTGGTATTTCTCGCCAAAACCCTGAGACACGTTTTCGCTAAAATTTTATTTCCTACAACTTTGCCTTTGGAAGCAACTTTCTTCTTCTTATAGTTCTAGAGATATGGATCATCCCTCGCAGTTCTAGAATTGGTCATATCCCAGGATTGAAGCATTTTCACCCAAAACCCCGAGACACGTGTTCGCTAAAATTTTATTCTCTACAACTTTGCTTTTGGAAGCAACTTTCTACCTCTTATAGCTCTAGAGATGTGGATCATCCCTCTCAATTCTAGACATGGTCATATCTCAGGATGGTGTCATTTTTACCCAAGATCCTGAGACTTGAGTTCTCTCAAATTTGATTTTCTACAACTTTGCCTTTGGAAGCAACTTTCTACCTTTTATAGTTCTAGATATATGGGCCATCCCTCCCAATTCTACAAGTGGTCATATTCCAGGATTGGGGCATTTTTACCCAATACCCTTTGGCACGTGTTCTCTAAAATTTTATTCTTTACAACTTTGCTTTTGGAAACAACTTTCCACCTCTTATAGTTCCAGAGATATGGATATCCCACACAATTCTAGAAGTGGTCCCATCCCAGGATTCAGGCATTTTTACCCAAAACCCTGAAACACGTGTTCCCTAAAATTTCGTTCTCTACAACTTTGCCTTTGACAATAAATCTCCATATTTCATAGATAAGGCATTAACACGAAAAACTGTTTTCGTATATGGCCAAGAAACTCAATTTCGTCGATTCCATTGGTCTTTGTGCCCCGACTCCTGACCCGATTTCAACAAAAATTATTTCCAATTGATCTGACATCAAATCCTTTTATTTGACACCAACATGAGCAATTTCCGTGTTATACTTGCTGAGATATTTGCGAAAAAGCTTCACCGACCCTCGAAAAACCAAGTTTTCGGTCACTTCTTAGCCCATATCTCCGGTATTACTTGGCCGATTTTGCTTATCTTCGATCTTGAACCATGGGAGGCATGTATATTTCAGGGAAAAAAAGTTTACTGTGATCGGTTGAACCGTTTGGAAACTGAAGGACGGACGGATGGACATTTTTTTTTATTGTTGATTCGTCATATTTAGACGATAATAGATGCATCCCCTCAACTCCCACCTCGATCTACCCCATGTTACATTAAAATTGTTTGTTGTAAACGTATAGGACATTCGTACTTCGTACGGGTCCAATAATCCGCCATTACAAGCAGTCCGGGTCAGAGGCTACATGACTTTTAGACCCATACGAAGAACGAAGTTCTTTGAAGAGGAGTCTAATCCTTTTACCACGATGTTTGTAACCAGTCGAATTTCGCACAGGGAGTAGGGGGGAACATCGATCATGGTCCTTAGATGGCGAATCAGCAATAAAAAATGTCGGTCCGCCGGCAACACGATAACGTGAGTATAACTCAACGGATTTTCAAAAACTTTTTTTCCCTGAAAGGTAATCGAAAAATATTGTGTGGAATTGAATTTGGTCACTGTCGGCCCATGGGCCGCCGAGCTAGGGCTGTTTTAGTGGTTTTTGGTCTTTTGTACATAACTCGAGTAAATCTTTTCCAATTTTCATAAATTTGTTTTTTTTTTGAAAGGTCCGGGCATGGTCGAAAACTTACGGAAGAAACTTGGGTCCTAGGACTTAACTAGGCCACTAAAAACGAGTCTCTGCTAGGACATTACGTGTTTTTTGTACACAACTCAAGTAAATCGTTTCCGATTTTCATAATTGTTTTTTTAATCGACAGGTCTATGAAAGCCCAACAATTTGTAGAAGAATTTTGGAAAGATTAGGCCCATGAACTTAGCTAGTGCTAGTGCTGAAAGGAAATGTGACGGTTTTAACTTTGGGTCATATTTGACTTGCACGCAGCCTTTTATCGATCGGGCCAATGTTCTCCATACAAGTCCCATGCCATAGCAAACTCGCGGCCCTTCGCTTCTGTACCAATCATTCTGCTTTCTGTTTCTGCCAGGGCTCTTAGAAGGCGCCATATAAAGCCCATATATATGCGTTTGTGTGTGTAGTGTGTATGGTAGCACATTTTGTATGAGACAAGGTTGGGTGTTCGAGATAGAGGTTTGGTGACAAAGGGAAAATTGTTGGGTTGGGTGTGTAGTGTATGACGAAAAATAGGCGGGGACTAAAAAAAGCTTTTGATATGTTGTAGAGGAAGTTGAGGTGATCAAATTTTACGATATGCTGTAGAGGAGGTTGAGGAAATCTTTTTCGCCCATGGAAGTAGTAGCCGCCGCACTTCGGTTTGACGGCGGCGGCGGCTAGAGGAATTTGAGGGGATAAATTTTTTTTCGCCGGAAATTTTTTTTCGACAGAATTTTTTTTCGCCGGAAATTTTTTCTCCAAAATTTGTTTCCTATTTTCTTCCATAACTACTGATATCAATTTGGGTGACGCTTACGACTTCGGAACGCAAAAAATTCTTTTGAAATATTTTCACTTTTGATTAAAAAAATGCGTCACAAATGCCGGACCCTCCCAACGTTTTTTTCGAAACTTGACGACCTTTTTGACCCATTAATTTTTCGTATCGTCAAATCTAAAAAGATCGCACTTATCATGTCGAGACATTTGGGGGAGTTAGTTGCATAAGATGATATTTGTTGCCATGATGTTGGGCAATTTTTGGCTACGAAAGCAGAATATGAAATTCATTTAGTATTTTGATTGGTTTCAGGCATTGGCGGGATTATCTCCACAAGGTCGAGCCCATCCACCGGAAAATGTTGACTACATAGAAGGCGCACGATATGTATAGTCCAAACAGATGACATGTGTTCTATGGCGGTTCAGACTTTATGTAAAATTGTGTTTTAGCGAAAATTGAGAGTTTAGCGTTCTTTTCTTTTGGTTTAGAATTAACGCTCATGTTACGATGTTAATGCAGTTAATCAAAAGATTAAAGAAAACATTTTAATTGAATTTTAATTCATTTGTTTTTTATTTAATAAATTCAAATCACTTTTTACCTTCGACCATTATGATGTGATAACCGAATTTAGTTTTTATTGGCGGGTCGGTGTAAATGGGATTTGCCAAAGTGGAAATCGGTAATGCGAACGCGGCGTCTTGAAATGGACCAACCATAGCTGAAACGAATGAAAACTGTAAGTCATAGTGGAGCCGCCGTTGACACACCCGTTCATTTTAAGCACATAGGACACGCCATCTTGCTTTCGCAGAATCCGTAAAATAACTAAAACCACGTGTGGAAAAAGTGTGGTATCATGCCCAGAGCGGTGACGCAAACCCCCAAAAAAAGTCCACAAACCCAAAAACTCCATACAAAAACCTTTGTCACAAGACACGATGTATTGGCGAACTTTGGAGTTTTCCCCCTGCCCCCTCTCCCTCCAAATTATTTGAAAAAAACTATTTCCTACCCTGATTCCAACGCACTTTGGATCATCAAAATCGGTTGAAAACGAGCCGAGATATCGCCAATCAAAGATGACCAATTTCCATATAAAAATGGTAAAAATATGTTTGAAAATAATCAAAATTTTATTCCTGTGTTGTGTCCACGATCTACTTTTTTTTCTCGAGAACCGCCCGGGCGATTTCCTTAAAATTTTTAGTGAAGTTCAGTTTCGATCCCAAATGGAAAATTCAGCCGGTGGCTACCCCCATAAAAAATCTTGGAACTGAGTTATTGGACTTCAAAGTTTTCATACAAACCCCTTATACGCAAATCCACCAACGGGAGCACTTCTTCGGCTATAATTCGGCCGGTAGTGGTCAGATCGCGGTGAATGAGATATAAAATGATATGTGGGAAGTGCGTGGAATGATGTGAGAAGTGTGTGGAATGATGTGTGAAGTGTGTGGAATGATGTGGGAAGTGTGGGGATGATGTGGGCAGTGTGTGGAGTAATGTGGAAAGTGTGGAGTAATGTGGAAAGTGTGGAATGATGTGGTAAGTGTGTGGGATGATGTGGGAAGTGTGTGGGATGATGTGGGAAATGTGTGGGATAATGTGGGAAGTGTGTGGAGTGACGTGAGAAGTGTGTGGGATGATATGGGAATTGTGTGGAATGATGTGGGAAGTGTGAGGAATGATGTGGAAAGTTTGTGGAATGATGTGGGAAGTGTGGGGAATGATTGGGAAGTGTGTGGGATGATGTTTTTTGGAGCAAATTTTTTTCGAAGACAATTTTCTTTCGGAGAAATTTTTTTCTAAGAAAATTTTGTTTTCTGAAAAAAAAAATTTTCATGGAAAATTATTTTCAAAAATATTAATTTTTTCAACAACTGAAAACTTCCAAAACGGCTGATATCACAACAAAAACCTCTTTAAAGGTACAATGTGACGCAGTTCGTAAGTCTGCTTCCAAAATTAATGATATCTCCGGTCCAAATGCGTCCGTTTTTTTCAATTTTGCCGTCCCCCCCCCCTGACTTAGTACGTCCAAAAAAAGAAGTAAAAATTGCAAAAAAAAATATTGTCTCATAAATGTTCCATTTTAACTTTATTCCTCTGCGTTTGATGTTATTCTTATAAAAAATTCGCTCGCTCAAACCCACAGTGCTTCTAGGACTTCTACCAATAATGTTCCAGACAGATAACTAGAAGCACTTTTAATGGAACGGAAAATTGTTTGTAAGGTCAATATTTCTTCTAGGAAATTTTCAAAAAATTGATCAAATCATTGTTCATGGGGTCTGCAGTTGCCGAATCGTTTCATGAAACCGTGGTCAATTTTGTGAGGTTTTTTAACACCGTTTCTTCGAACGGGTTTTTCAATATTGCCCTATCGGCAATTTCGAATACAATTTAATGTGAGCACAAGGCAATATTTACTTAAATACGTTCGAGTCTTTTTGCAACATCTATTCTGTTTGCCACATCTATTCTGATGCTCGCGGATCCCTTGCATATGTTTTTTTGTTGGGATACAAACACATGTCTGACTGATTTCGAAAGATTTTGGTTTTTGGTGTCATTTTACCCGCATTAGTCTACGTGTTTATGTGCGACATCGGCTTAAGTCAAAGCATACGAAATTTCGTGATGAAGAGCATAAGCTAACAAGCATCCATTTTTCTTAGCTTGGCAATTATGAATTTCGTAATGCAATTTTGTATACTTTGACATAAGCCCACGCCGCACTAAAGACGTGAACGATCAATTTATTTGAAATCTAACAGACGAGTATAAAATGATTTTGCTGCAATCGCAGATCCTGGAGCATTGAACTTAATTTTTTCCATATTTCGAAAATGTATCGATGAAAAACTATATTTTCATCAATTTTTTCAAAATTTGCTCTTCCTTTTTTCAAAGTAACAAAATAGAACAAACAAGTTCTCCTTTGATCTCACAAACAATTTTCCTTTGAGAAATCCCAAGTCACTTTAGGAGGCTAGAATTTGTTCCAGCACAGCATGAAAGATTAGTACTTAGTACAAAAGTCACACTCTGTGAGTGAAGGTGATTTCCCTATTGTCACTGAGATCTAAGTTACAAAATCTAAACTTAATCGCATTGAGAATCTAGATGCTTCAGAAATATTTTTTGTGTAAAGCAGAGAAATATGGTGAGATGAAGATGAACCGTTCGCAGGACGTAGAAACGATCATTTTCATAACGGTCAACTCAACAAAAATGTAAACCATGGGGTAAGGTAAACGGACAATACGGTTTGACTTTATGACGTTAGGTTTTAACGTTATGATCGCAAAGACATACTATCAGAGCACGATTTTGAAAAGAGACTTACCTCCACGTATTTGCCATCCTAAGTCACCACCTTGTCGGGCCTTATCCTCACTATATGCAGCAGCTACATCTTGGAATTTTTGTCCTGCTTTTATTTTCTCTAAAGCTTCGAGAATCTTACCTAAAATTAACCCAATGTTTAGAAATCACGTTAAAGACCAATCCCTTGTTGTTACCTTGCTTCTCGCATAAAATATGACGGACTTTAACCGCATTCCCTCCTTTCTTCTCTTTCGAAGCAGCTCCTATTTGATTTTCGATTAAGAGAAAGTTGAAAGAAACAACAAACTTTGTGCTTATTTAACGTTACCATCATCAGCTGATTTTGCGCCTTTTGTAGATTTCGGCTTTTCTTTAGAGCCTCCCTTGGTATCTTTTTTCGGCGGCATGGTTCTGTTGTTGTTTACGTTTTAGGAAATAAATGACATATGAAGAAGTTGTCATTATTTTCTCCTATGCGGCAAGGTAGATTGAGTTACAGTCGTTGATGATCAGGTACGTAAAATCTTTGCTACACCTGCTACTCGTTACTGGATAATGTTGTTCATGAGAAACATGACTACGCGCACTACGTTGAAGGGAAAATGGCAAAATACACAAGATCCACAAGATTGTACATAGAATGTAATGCCCTCTACACCCAAAAAGTGACTAACGTGAGATTTGTATACATTAGTTTGTACGTTTGCCTCGTATACATTGTGTCGCTTAAACGATTGCTTTAGCTGGACGTTACATTGTACTATACATTCTGCCTTAATTTTCATTAGAAACACGTCAAAATTCTATTGTTTTATTTGTCGGACTTGTTTCTTATGAAAATTACGGCAGATTTGTACCTTTCAAATGATCAGACGGTAGCTATTTTGAACACTTCAGCTGTACATTGTACATGTAGAACGTACATTCAATTTTCACAATATTTTATTGTAAACAGGTTTTTCCAATATTACTATTACACAATTGCTTATTTACTTCCTCGTTATGCCTCGATTCCATATTAAATTAACCGTATTTCGTTCACAAAAATTCCTTGACATGTTCTGGATTCGAACCCTCGACACCTTCAACTCCAGTCCCCGACTTTTCCACCGAGCTAACTTTACATATTGGGTACTACCTCTTATTTGTTATTCATTGTACAAACAACTCACTTGTAACGATGTGAGTGCGTCCATTGTACATTGTATGCATGCTACCACCACCTGTTCATTATACAATGAATGTGTATATACATTAGCCAAATTCTCGTCAGACCAACTTTTTTTTCATCTTGGGGAGTAGTTTTTCTGGCAGATAATTTGATATAGGTCAACGTTTGTGCAGAACGTTTTTCGAAAAAATTGGGTCCTAATACTCGGTACGTGACTTTTGCTCTTGGAAAGAGACAAACTATATCTGTCTCACTTTAACCAACGCTATTGAATAGAAGGACAAAAGTCGCGTGCCGGGCAATGAAACCCAATTTTTTCGAAAAACGTTCTTCACAAAGGTTAGTTAATCTACGTCAAATTATCTGCCAGAGAAACTACTTCTCAAGATAAAAGAACCAAGTTGGTGTGACAAGAATTTAGCTAGTGTACATTGCGCCTTAGGAGGGTCCAAAATTGCATAGGAAAATTAAAGTTGCAAAAACGTTGGGGCACCAACCGGAATATTACTCTACATGTATCATTGAAGAAAAAAGTATATGGGGTCCGCTCGATCCGAGGTGATTTAGGGGTAGCTCAATGAACAAAATGTGACCAAAAATGCGAAAATCGTAAAAAATGCAGAGTTCTGAAAAAGTGTACGACATCGGTCGAAGATGAAGACTTGTGTTAGGGTTTAAACCCTTCAGAATAGTCCAGAGAAAACGGCTTTTTAGTTGGTTGGAGTATCTATGGTATGTCTGTGCCAGGAGAGCCCTTTAAAGAGGACATGTCAAGCAGAAATTCTGTACTCTAAGCCGTGGCGAATATTATAGATCATGAAAAAAGTTATTCTATGAAATATTAGGCATAGATACTACTTTAAAATAACACAAAAACCTTTGGTGAACTAAAGCCTAAATCAGACAAACCCGACCAAAACTCGTTTCATTTACATGATACTGACTTTACAGCTGGCTCTTTCGTTAAAAAACTTCGACTTTCAGCTGTATTTCGGCCTCAAACGTTTGCTATGTGTGACAAAAAAATAATGATAATTTTTTGGAATTTTTCCGAAACACTTAACAGGTTCGTATAGTTAGAAAATCATTTTTTCTCACCGTTGGCAAGCTTTTTTCATACCCACGTCTCACTGTGTCATCCAAAAAACGCTCCAACTATTTTTCTCTAAAAGCCACTAAAATTACCTTTCCAACGATACCCCACTCGAGATATTTGGTTAAAATTTGAATTTTTCCCTAAATCACCTTGGATCGAGCGGACCCCATTTACTTTTTGGTTCCATGATACATGTAGAGTAATATTCCGGTTGGTGCCCCAAGGTTTTTGCAACTTTAATTTTTTGGACCCCTTATACCTACATATCACTTGTAAAAAATGTGCTGTTGTACATTGTACGTATGATATGTTCATAACGTACATGCCGCTTGTAGATAGTTTCGCTGAAACCATTGGTTTTGCTGGACGTACATTGTACAAGTGAATCGTTCATTGAACAAGTACAATGTACATTTTACATGCCGTGTGTACATGCATTATACATTACATACATTGGTCAATTTACTGTAAAGACAAAACACTGTCCCGTGTGCTGTTTTATATACAACGACATCTGAAAAATCAAATGCACTCTCTCTTTGAGTTCCAATAACGTCTTATTGTCGGTGGTGAGTGAGAACCCTGACCTCATTTTCAACAGAAGTAGTGCGATGTTTTCTCGTCGGTTATCTTCACTGCTCTAACTCACGTGAGATGGAAAATGTGACATATCTCAGTGAAATAAGCGTTTTTGCTTGTTGTAAATAGAGCCCCAGGGAGTATTAGTTATACGGGACATGTTCTTTATGTAGTTATTGTTCATTGTTCAGTCACCCGGTCCACGCAACCCACCAGAAAGGTAAAAGTTGTCTGAGGAAAAAATCTTCTATCACAAAGACATCGGAAATCAAATCGGCTTGAACCTTACGGCAGTTTTGAATTGAGCAAATGATCGGTAAAGCAGTCGTTTCATGTGTTTATTGTGTGCGAATATTTTTGTGCATAAAAATGTGGTTGCTACTTGTGAGAGGATATAAACGTTTTCTTATTCTCATTTGTAGCAAAGACACAGATCTTAGAAATCTTTTCCTTAAAAGAAACTATCGATTCCGAATCAATAAAATTAATGATTTGAGTGTTCGACGTTGGATTTGAGAACGAAAACTTCTATACGCACGTTTTGGGAATGTATACAATATTCGATCGTATTAACATTGAAGCGACTGACAGGGTCAATTTTCCATTTGACATCATAAAACTTCAATTTGACAACTCAACACTATAGAGTTTACGAAAATTTGTGAAATCGAATTCCCGAACTGTTCAGCAATAATTGTTGAAAATGACTTCAGATTGGGATGAAATAAAGCGCCTGGCTGCTGATTTTCAAAAAGTTCAGTTATCCTCCACACTATCCAAGTAAATTTATTTCTTTTTGTCGTTGCCAACCTGTTGGTTAAAGTTTATTTAATTGTGTAGACTCTCCGAGGCGAATTGCATTGAAGTGGTGAATCTTCTGATCGAAAGGAATTTGATAAACGTCGTCTTCACCGTTGACGGAAAGGAGTACATCACACCAGCGCATTTGGAACGTGAGCTCGAAGATGAACTGTTCGCACACGGCGGCTGTATTCATCTCGTCGAGTTGGCAAAAAATCTTAATGTCGATCAAAGTCGCATCAATCAACTAGCTGAATCGTTAGTTAAGGACAAGAATGACCTTCACTTGATTTTAGGATATCTATTGAACGAAGACTATTGCCGTAGTTTGGCAGCTGAAATCAATGAGAACCTTTCGCAAAAAGGCGAAGTTTCGGTGTTTGAATTAGCCAGTCACTACAGTCTGCCGACCGAATTCCTGCTACAGCATGTGATGCAGAAGTATCTGGGATCCATAATCCATGCCAAGCAGGACGGCGAAGATAGCATGAAATTTTTTACCCTCAAATATTTGGCAAGATGTCGAGCGAAATTGAAAGGCTCACTCATAGGATTAACAATGCCCACACCGGTCTCCACATTCTTCCAAAATATTGGCGCTCAAGAGTCCATCTATCATGCACTGATGAGCGAATTGAATCCAACTGGCGTCGTAACATCGAAACAAAAGGGGGCTCTGTACATACCCTACGTATACACGAAGACTCAGTCGGATTGGGTCGATGTATTCTACAAACAGAATGGTTACTTGGAATATGATGCAGTAGCACGACTTGGTGTCACGACTCCATTAAATTTTATCAAAAGGCAGTTGGCTACTCAAGATTGTACGTATCTAAAGAAATGCTGCGTCGATCAACGCATTATCGGACAGGTGAGAAGTCATTTGTAACACTTGATTGGAAGAACCAATGTGTACTCATCAGCTCATAAAATTCACCGAATTCTTTGACATAAGCCGATGTTACACTAAAAAAAATCTTCTTTCCACAAGTTCCAATCCACTGACGACGATCGATTCCACTAAAATGACTGTTATTAAGTAGCGGTAAAAGCTATGGGAATGCTCAGGCTGTCTGTCTGTCTGGGTACGTTTTCAACTTAGGCCAACTAAATTAAACCAAATTTGAGTTGTTTTCTTCCTGGGAACTGAGTCAAAATTTCCCGGCAACCAAAAATCAGGCAACGATTTCCCGGTGTCGTTGTTAGGATTTCCCGGTGTCGCTGGTTGGATTTCCCGGTGACAGGGGAGAGGGGGCCCTACAATAGATTTTTTTTGGAATTTTGTTCCTTAATTAGCAGTTAGGGTTTTCAGTATCGATCCAACGAGTAAAGCGCCGCGCCGCAGGCGAAAATCTTTGTTTGTAATTTTAGGGTTCATTCTAAGTTAGAATTTTATTAATTGACTGATTCCATGTAGCACCGCAGTCGAACATTTTGAAAATATGAACATTCAAGCTCGTTCCTTGTTTTAAGTTTGGGAACCTCGGGCTCCTTTCGCTCTAATCGCACCAGCGAAATTGTAGACTAAAAAGTTTCACTTCCCGGTGGCTTTGACTTCCAGGTACCTTTGACTTCCCGGTGCTTTTGACTTCCCGATGGCTTTCACTTCCCTGTGGCTTTCGCTTCCCGGTGGCTTTAACTTCCCGGTGCTTTTGACTTCCCGGTGCTTTTGACTTCCCGGTGGCTTCGACTTACCGGCGGCTTTGACTTCCTTATTCTCGTTGCTTTTTACTTCCCGGTGGCTGTGACTTCCCGGTGGCTTTGACTTACCGGTGGCTTCTACTTCCCGCTTCCCGGTCGTTTCCGATTTCCCGGCGGCTTTCACTTCCCGCTTCCCGGTGCTTTTGACTTCCCGGTGGCTTCGACTTCTCGGTGGCTTTAACTTCTCGCTTCCTGGTGCTTTTTACTTCCCGGTAGCTTTGACTTCCCGGTGCTTTTGACTTCCCGGCGGCTTTCACTTCCCGCTTCTCGATGCTTTTGACTTCCCGGTGGCTTTTCGACTTCCCGCCTCCCGGTGTTTTTGACTTCCCTTTGGCTTTCTTTTCCCGGTGGTAATCATGCTCGGAGCGGTAGCGGAGAGCGTAACGCAGTCCCCACACCCCAAAAAAAACGTCCACAAACCCAAAAAACTCCATACAAAAACGTTTGGGACAAGACACGTTGTATAGACGAACTTTTGAGTTTTTTCCCTTCGTCCCCCTTCCCCTCCAAAAAATTACGTCGCAGCAGCTTTCCAACGAGCCCACACTCATCAAAATCGGTTGAAAACGAGCCGAGATATCGCCAATCAAAGATGACCAATTTCTATATATTAATCATAGGATACAACTGCAACATATAGGATATAACTCATATATTAATGGTAAAATCATCTTTGAAAATAATCACGATTTTATTCCTGTGTTGTGTGTCAACGATCTATGTATCTATCTATCAGTACTGTATCTAGACCGCTTTTCTAGGGGGGGGGTGGGGGGGGGCGCTCGACCCAGATTTTTTTTTTGCAATTCAATGAAGTGTAGGGAAAACTAAGGTTATGCATGTCGGCAAATCTCGGAAGGAGATAGCTTGCAGTTTAAACGGGGAGGAGCTGGAGCAGGTTTCTGAATTCAAGTTCTTAGGAACCATTTTTTCAGGGAATGGCAGGTTAGTTAGGGAATTTGAGGAAAGGAGGAAAATGGGGGAAATGCGGTGGCACGTGAGGTCGCACGTGTTCAACAAAAAGGTGTTCCGAAGACAGCCGAAGGTGACACGAAGTGCTCTGAAGGCAACCGAAGGTGACACGAAGTGTTTTGAAGGCAGCCGAAGGTGACACGAAGTGTTTTGAAGGCAGCCGAAGGTGACACGAAGTGTTCCGAAGGCAGCCGAAGGTGACAAGAAGTGTTCCGAAGGCAGCCGAAGGTGACACGAAGTGTTCCGAAGGCAGCCGAAGGTGACACGAAGTGTTCCGAAGGCAGCTGAAGGTGACACGAAGTGTTCCAAAGGTGATACGAAGTGTTCCGATGGTAGCAGAAGGTGTTAGAGAAAAAATTTTTTGGAGAAAAATTTTTTTGGAGACAATTTTTCTTGTAGAAAAATTTTTTTGGAGACAATTTTTTTTGTAGAAAATTTTTTTTTTGTTGGAAAAAACTTTTTCAGAATTTTTTTTGTAGAAAGTGTTTTTTGGAAGACAATTTTTTGAAAAACGAAAAATTTTTTCAAAAATGAAATTTTTTCAAAAATGAAAACTTAACCAAAACGACTGATATCACAACAAAAACCTCTTTAAAGGTAGAGTGTGACGCAGTCCGTGAGTCTGCTTCCAAAATTAATGATATCGCTTGAGGTGACGCTATCGCTGATAATACGCAGAAGTTTGTTTGAATGGAACCTTGTGTTCAAAGTTTTGATTTCCTGAAGAATTACAGCGCTGTTTTCAAAACATAATTACGTTGTGTTAAAAAAATTGCGTCACAAATGCCGGACTCAACGACGAAATAATTTTTCCGTACTTTCAGTTTTTGCACTGCAAAAATTTGTCTGTTGTTTCTTATTGCGCAGGTAAAGATAAATTTAAATTTTTCTTGTAAAAACTGAAAGTGTTGAAAAATTATTCCGCTGGTGGGTCCGGCATTTGTGACGTAATTTTTTTAACACAACGTAATTATGTTCTAAAGAAAGCGCTGTAATTTTTCAGGAAATCAAAACTTTGCACACAAGGTTCCATTCAAACAAACTTCTGGGTATTATAGGCGATAGCGTCACCTCAAGCGATATCATTAATTTTGGAAGCAGACTCACGGACTGCGTCACACTCTACCTTTTAAGAGGTTTTTGTTGTGATTGCTGTATAGTAAAAAAATTTCATATGGTACAATTTCCCGGTCGAAATGCAAGGGAAAACCAAGGCGAAGGATTTCCCGGGATCTAATTTTTTTACCCAAAAACTTCCCGCGATCCCGCATAATTTCCATGCACGCCAAACTGGAATCCATTTTGTGCCAAATCTGAGTCAAATTAGGCCAAATCGGGGTCAAATTAGGGCAAAACGAAGTTAAACTTGAGTCAAATTAGGTAAAATCAATGAATTTGGCAAGCTCTGAGTCAGTCATATAATAGTCGAATCTGAGTTAAAAACCTGAGCCAAATTTGACCAAACCTGAGGCAAATTTGGCCAAACCTGAGGCAAATTTGGCTAAATCTGATTCAAATTTCCAATGAGGCCTAGTTAATTAATTATGTCAAACTAATTAAATCTTGGACAAATCTGAACAAATTTTTGTGTAACTGTCTACCAACATTAAGTTTGTTTAAAATTTGACTCAAGTCTGACCGCTACTTTCTTGTACCACTATGGTTTATTTTTTCCATAATTATCCAGATTGATGCAGCGCTAGAGGAGTGCATAGCCACCTGCACATATTTAGATGCGTCAACAATTCTGCCATCCATTATGAGCGAGGAAGACATCGCTGAGATCATAGCCATTGTGCTAAAACCAAACAAACAGAAGTCGACTCAGCTCTTTGGAACGACAAGTACATTGATGAGAGACCACGGTAGTGACAAATTTTTACCAATATTCTTATTCCAGTTTTTACATCCCAATTCATTGAGAAATTAATGGAGCCGTGCCAAGAAATTTGTGGTCAAAATGCCAAACAATTTGTGGAGAATGGGAGCTATCAAAAGTTTATAGTTGATTCACAAGCAAGTGTCGGTAAGACATACGATTTGGATGTCGACACGACAAAGGCGGACAAAAAAGACGAGCGCAGGCGTAAGGCAGCAGGTGGTAAAGGTGGTGGTGGTACACAGGGGCGTGAAACTAAAACTAAGTCAACGAAAAAACATTTTCGAGGTGGTGGCGGTGACAAGGGACGTCATTCCGATTCGGATGATGATAATTACAGCAATAAGAAAAAGAGTACCGCAACACTCGAACTCATTACCGTTAAAGAAATTGAGAAGGCTTTGTACAAACTATTGGATGTAGAAGGACTCGGTGATTTGTCGGAGGTGTTAGCTCAACATTTTTATCCGTGAGTAGAGAGCAAGCCAAGTTCCCCATTTTGGTTACTAACAAAAAATTCTTTGCAGTCAACTTTCGCGGTCAGCTCTGACAATCGCTCAATCTTTGCACGAGGCATCATTAAAGACTTCCACCCAAAACCGTCGGCAGGTTCATTCGAATGTGCAGGACAAAATCAATGATTTACTTGTAGATATTCGACTGTATGAGAAAGGGCTTAAGGTAATCAAAATGGCGATAAAAAAAAGTCCTAAATTCCAACAAAAACTCAATTTTGTAGCTCTTCCCCGCCGCTCTACAACCTCAGCTGGTGAAATATCTGTTGAAATCTTTAGGTAACGATGTTTGTAACGAGATTTTTGTTTATGTATCAAATGAGTCTAACCTCAGCTATGAGGGTGAATTGTCGACTGAGCAACGAATGAAAATTCAACAGGAATGCGGTAAGTAAATCATCCCTAGGGGTGAAAAGTAAAATGGTAATGGTCAAAATAATATCTAAAAATATGGTTTCAGATGAGGAGTACAGACCAACTCTGTCAGCAATTTCCAAAGCGTTGAACGGATCTTCTGTCGAAGACTTTCTATCAGCTGCGGAAAACGCGTTGGCCGCCTGTAGCATGATTGTGAAGAAAGTGGACAAAAAGAAAGACAGATCATTGATTCTCGTTCACAAGCACAAACTTCTAGATGAATTATCTAAATGCCAAGACGCTGCACTTGTGTTGCATTTATGTGTCCTCGTTATTTTTACCGTTTCCACACAATGTATGTTACATGCGTCCGGGAAGCACGTTTCATCCATTCTGAGTTATCTACAGCCGGTTCTCGATGATAAACAACGCTCCACTTTAATGGCATATCACGGTGCGTATTCTTTGTGCTGTACTTTGAAGCACAAGTAAAAAAAATGGTTTTTTGACTTTCAGACTTAGTTTTAAAATTGTTGAGTTCGGATGGTGTTTCAGCTAAAGAAGCAGCGGCCGCCGTTGAGGGTATGATGAAAGATGTTAAGGACATTGCGGCCAACTACAAAAAGGCTGGTGTAACGAATGCTGATTGATGAAATTTCTATTGTTGTTTAACAGCATAAATTTCTGTGGTTTTGTACCTTCGCACTCTTATTGTTGCCCTAGGTTTCCATTTTGTACTTGTATGCTACAAATAAAGCTAATTCTTCACCTTCAGTTTCGGTGTTTTAATTAATAAAAATTTTGTAAGAAGACTAACACCTCCACCTACATTTGGCTAACACAATCTGCACCGGTATCTCAACCAAAGTGAAAAGTGTGAACAAATCAAGACTCATGATATCGACAGATTTGAGAAAATGTTACCAACATCTATATTATAAAACCGAAACCTCGGTGCACCTTGATACACCTCGGTGCCCCTTGATACACGTCGTGTGCCCCTTGATACACGTCGGTGCCCCTTAAGACACCTCGGTGCATTTTGATACACCTCGGTGCACTTAGATACACCTCGGTGCAATTTGATACACCTCGGCGCACCTTGATACACATCGTTCCCAATTAATGAAATTCTTCCGCGGAAAGTCGTTCGGAACAAAAGAAGCTTTTAAAAGCCTTCATTGTTCGTTGTCCGAACGATATTCCGCGGAAGAATTTGGTTAAATGAGGTTTCACCTTGATACACTTAGCTGCACTTTGATACAACTAGATGCACTTTGATGAACTACTGTGCACATCAATACACCTCGGTGCACCTTGATGCACCTTGATACACCTAGGTCCACCTTGATACACTTTGATGCATTACAGTGAACCTAGATGCATCATGGCAAACCTTGATGCACTCAGTGCACTTTAATGCACTTCATGTACCACGGTGCCCCTTCATGTTCTACGTGTGTACAATTCGGTGTAAGGAGGTTGTCAAAGAAGTGAAAAAGACAGCGTAAATATGTTCTCCAGTCTTTAATTATTTTTTCTAAAAAATTCGTAGCCGATTGCCATCATAATAACGTGTGTTCATGGTTGTAGCTCAGGAAGAATAGTTACTCACGAATAAATTTCACTGTAAATTTCAATTCACTGCTATAAAAAAAGACAAACGAAAGATTTGTAGGCTTTTGAGCGTGGTTGGTAAAGTATACACAAGTGTATTTGTAGACAGGCTTATGAACATAGTGGGCAGAAGGGGTTCAACCTGGGAACCTCTGAGCCCCCCCTGAGAATCCGAAGACTATTGACAAAACGCCGCTAGGGCTAGGGCTCCAGGAAGCTCCCATACAAATCCCATATAAAATAATGTGTGTGTGTGTGTGTGTGTGTGTGTGAGTGTCACGCTTGGGTGAGTGAGGTATTCAACTTCCATTAGAGTTTTTGATATTTTTCTGTTCTTCTCGACATGAGACAGGTCATCCAATGGAGCTTCTTAGCTTTAAGGGATTGTTAAGGATTTTTGTTGATTTCTCTAGCACTTTTATACTTCCATCAGGTTTTTTTTTGTATTTTTCGGTTAATCGGTTTCAATTGCTTTCAAAACTACTGATATCACAACAAAAACACTTTTAAAAGGGAAATGTACGGAAAATGTGGGTGCGAGATGCACCTTAAGTTAATACTTTCTTTATCGCAAAATGTAGATTGTAGATACAATATGAAACGCTCAACGTTATTTTTATAAATCCCAGCACTCTCCGTCGCCCGTATAACACATCTTCCCGTAGTTCCATTCGGCAGTATTCCACTTCCCCCATTCTCCCCTCCCAACATATACCATTTACCCTTTACTTCCCGATATACTCTCCATCTCCTCATACTCTCCTAAACCCCCATGCTCTCGTACACGTAGTACACGCCGTACTCTACCCACCCCCGTACTTACCCCTTCTTCACGTACTTTCGCCTTCCACCCTTACTTTCCCTTTTATACCGTACTTTCCTCTTCACACCTTACTTTTTCCTTCACACCTTACTTTCCCCTTCACATCCTACTTTCCCCTTCACACCGTACTTTCCCCTTCACACCGTACTTTCCTCTTCACACCGTACTTTCCCCTTCACACCGTACTTTCCCCTTTCCTCATTACCTCGTGCTTTCCCCATCATTCTGTACATTCCTTTTCACCCCGTACCCTCCATCACCGTACTTTACCCTTCTTCCGATACTCTTTTCCTCCCACCATACTCTTCCCTTCGCCCCGTTCTCTCCCCTTCCCTTAGTACTCTCGCCTTCCTTTGTGCTCTCCATTTTCTCCTGCACTAATCTTTTAACCTTACTAAAATATATTTTTCATGCTTGCGGTGAGAAAGCTCGTGTGTTGTCCCGGCAAAAGCGGTGAGAAAGTTACCTATTCTTGTCCTTGAGAAAGTAGTTCAAATAGTAAGTCGTGATGAGATCAATCAATATGTCGCAAATACAGGCTAGTCGAAACGTACATTCAAGAAAAAATTGATTTCCAATTTTGAAAATGATGCTACGTAAACCAAGCAGAGGTTATTATTCAGAATTTTAATTCCTAAAATTCTTAAAAATTCTCATAATTCGCTTAAGTTCGATCGACACGAGAAGTAGATGTTTCGGTGTATAGTGACATCATCTGAAACCTTCGAAAAAAAATGGCATCACCGAACTACGACAAAAAGTTGATGTGGATTTTTGCTAAATCTACCCCCTTTAGGGGTAATGACGAGCTTTCCCAAGTGCACATATGGCTAAAATGATGCGTCTCAAGAATCACATTTTAGTAATGAAGAAAATAGTTAAAAAAGTCAAGGTCCGATAAAAGTAAAATAGATCTTAACATCTGCCAGATATGTAAGTCACAATTCACAAGTCACAATTTAAAAAAAATTGTCAGACTTAGTCTTCTCTTTAATAGCTGTCGAACTATAATTTTTGTGATAGATACAGAATAGGTTTCGTGATTGATTAAGAAAATGTTGCAGAAAGGCTAGCCGACATAGACCCTTGGCGGCGGCGACACTTTAAACCCCCAGCCCCCATTTTTCGGCGGCTGTCATGTCTGGGTCCCAACCAGCTTGCGAAGCTCCGCTCTGCTGAGACTCAACAGAAATTTAGTCTTTTTGGTGTTGTTGGTGAGAATTACATTTTGGAGTAAGAACTTTCAGGATTTTTTGGAGAAACTACGTTGGTTCTGTTTGTGATATAGTGCCGGGTAGAACATTTCGCCCAGTTCCTGCAGAGAATCTCATCACTAAGATTTGTGTAAAAAAAACTCTCCCTCTCTTCGGTATGAACTTACCGCTAATGTAAACTTCACTTAGTGGAGTCTGCGCCTTAAATGTCAAGATCTTATCTGCTTCGTCTGTTGTCATGTCCAGCGAAGGTTTGCTTCGAATTGTTACCAACCAAACACTTCAGAAATCAGATGTAATTTGTACTTTGTTATGTCATGCCTTATAACTCTTTTTATTTGCTGAGCCGTTAACTTCTTTCAGAGTTTCATTTGTCTGTTGGTCTAGATTTTATGGGATAATGTAACTCACTTGAAAGTATCATCTCCTACTTAAAAGTGCCGAAAGAGTGCCGAGGAGTTTTCAAACACCAGATAGCGCACGCATATAACAGCCTTAATCACTAGACGATGAACTTTCGGCGAAGTGTTCGCTCATTTCGTAGAAAGGTTACAAAAAAAAGTCAGAACTTAAAATCCATCAATTTTATTGAGGAACTTTAATCAATATTTTATAATAGAAAATGAGCAAGAATCAAACAATAACTAAATTCAATTATATTTACAAATTAGATTTAAAGAATTTTTACAATAAAAAAAAGAAATCACAGCGAATCCTAAAAATATAAAATTTCCCTTATCCGAATTCATTGTAAATTGAGTGAACGGATTGACCAAAAATTATATTTCGATTTTTAATTTATGATTACAACACGAAATGCAACTGACTGTTTTTTCACATTTATTTGCTTGTGATTTTTCCAACACTAAAATTCATTGTTCACCTTAAATTCAACTAAAATTCCACTAAAAAATTCGACTGGTTGCATTCGTTATTGAACTAAATTTATTCGATTGGAAACCAATTTTCCTAAACCATAGAGTAGCATAGTTAAAAGGACGCTATAAAGGTGGCACTGAACATGAAAAAACGCCATCTTGAAAGACTAATATTGATTCCCTGTTTGTTGACGGCTAAGGAGACGTAAGTCCTAAACTTGTTAAGCAGATGGCGTGTAACATGGACTAACATAGAGAATTTGGAATTAGTTCTTGACCTTTGATCAATGTAAACCTCCATGAGCAAGCGGTTGTTAGGAGAAAAAACTCTCCGGTCATTCCACCAGCCAGTGTCCCTATTCAAGCAAGAAATCGTATTTCACTTTTATCTCATATTTTCGTTCTCGCGTGAGTTCGGCGAAAACCGGTGAGAAAACATCACACGACTTCTCGCTTGTTGAAAATAGGGACCCAGCGGTATTAATAGATTTTTATTATTTAAATGGGCAATCGACTATAAAACTGAAACATTTAATTTGCCGCCAATTTTTAAAAGAATCCACTCAGAATCCTCAAAAGAAACTCCCTTTTAGGAATTCTCACTGTAGTTGGTAGACACATTTGTCAGAAAAAAGTTGTTACGAGTCTACATCGTTTCCGTTCATTCAATAGATCAATGTTGTTGGTAAATTTTTCGTACATTTAGAACAGCTTCTATCGGCATATGCACGAATTTCATGGTTGTTGACTTAACACTGATATAATAAGAGTGAAGTGCGTTACACACGAAATAAGTGCACGTTTTACAATGTACTAAATGGCGATTGCAGCGCTATGGTGGTCAGTGCTGGTCACGATTTTTTTTAGAGAGTCAACGGCTTCTGTCAAAGTATAATGAATTTCATTATGACATTCATAACATCTTGGTGTTTAAGAGCACGTCGCAAAAATGTGAAGAGTCAAATTTGCGATGTTTTTTTTTTCAAAACGGAATCCTGCGTAAATAACAATTTATTCAAAATTATAGCTCATCTACTGTGAGACGACGACTCTTATACCAATAATAGATGAATCAAAATTCAAAAAGTTTGAGTAGGAAGGTACAAATTTGCTCTGAAATAACATCGCAAACGAACTTGGAATGCGGTGATTTTTGAGAGCATTGTTTTGAATTCTGATTTATCTATTATTCGTGTAGGAATCATCGTCTACAGTACATGAGCTATAATTTTGAACAATTTGTTATTTACGTAGGATTCTGTTCTAAACAAAACATCGCAAATTTGACAGTTCACATTTTTGCGATGTGCTCTTAAGCAACTCATCATGAAATTCACTATCGTTGACAGAAGCTAATGTTGTGCTAAACGCTTAGATTGTCTTTTCGGATAAGATAAAATTGAAACTTATAATTAAAGTAGATGACGCATTCCTCACGAAATTCTTTCCACCGATAAGTTTCATTCAAAAATTTGGGGACGAGAAGTACACAAAGGTCTTAAAAAAGTGCCACCTTGCGGCCTCTATGACTCTATGTTCTAAACTAAAATTGAACTAAGAATTGTTTCCATAATTTTTGAGCTAATAGAATGAAATTTCGGTCACTGATTCCATATATTAATTTTCATTAAATTATAGTTAACTCTTATATACATTTCTTGTTTGTTTTTGTTTTCAATATTGAATTATTTTATATACTTTTAAACATAAAAACTCCCTTTCTTACACCTACAATTGTTTTAAGTTATTTTCATCTTCAATAATATTTTTTTTATCTAAAAACATAGTTTACATCTAGTTCTCACATTTCTTTTTAATTATTTTATGTTTTTGTTAATTAATAAAACAAACAATAGAATTGATTTGGATAAAAATCAGGTTGAACTCAATCCACAGCCCAAAACCATCAAATTGCATTTTCTTCGATTTTAAACATCCTACGATAATTGGAGACTATTGGTACCCTGACCAGAGCGAATATTTATTTTTCCTTATACAAATGCTAAATTTCGAGACTATTGGTGCCCTGGCCCGGTTACTTACAGTGTTTACAGACTACTGGCGCCTTGATCCGGTGCTTAGAGATTATTGACGCCACGGTGCGAATAACTATGCTGACAGAGTCATATTATGTCCGATGTCAATAAACGCGATTCGCACCCAGTGCCAATATCATCTACCATTTAAGGCCCATAACTTGTGTGCTAAAAGATAGTCTACATTTAGGCGCTCAAATATTATAATTTCGCTGATATCCATGGACAAAGATGCAGTTTCAAAAAAGTAAGTCAGCATTTCCCTTCCTAAATATGTTGCCTTTTAAAAGCAACTAAACTTATTTTTTGGGATTGAACCTTGTCTCAGAACGACGAGTTTTTTTTGCAAATTTTTACGATTTTTTCGCCGTTCTCAGAGTAGGTAGGATCCCAAAAAATAAGTTTAGTTGCTATTAAAAGGCAACATTTTTAGACAGGGAAATGCTGACTTACTTTTTTGAAACTGCGTCTTTGTCCACTGATATCAGCGAAAATATAATATTTGAGCGCCTAAAGGTAGACTATATTTTAGCATACAAGTTACGGGCCTTAAAAAACGTTCAGAGAATGTCATGAGAAAAGAGTTTTTAAGTTGCGATGTTTTTCAAGACTACTAATGCAATTGCAAAAAACTATTGTGCTTTATGTACTGTCTAAAAAACTATTCAAGTAATGTATGGACTAAAATTCAAAAATCTTCAAATATAAATTGTGGCTTAAAAAAACATCTCATTCCAAGTCTGAATGCGATGTTCTCTCAAAGGGCGTGACGCAGTCCCCACACCCCAAAAAAAGTCCCGAAACCCAAAAAACTCCATACAAAAACCTTTGGGACAAGACACGATGTGTAGGCCAACTTTTAAAATTTTCTCCCTGCCCTCTTCCCTTTCTAAATTATTTTTTAAAAAAACTACCAACGCACTCTGAATCATCAAAATCGGTTGGAAATCGGCTGAGATATCCAGGTTTCTAGATTACCTTTTTCATTTTTCTACAGTTCTCATCATTTCTAAAACTTTTTTTTTGATCTGTCGGTTTCTTTTGTCTGTCTATGTTCTGTCTATTAATAATTTTCGATCTCGAGAACAAGTCAGCCGATCTTCCTGAAAGTTTCCCATGAAAATTCCGGAAAAGTCATGACGCCTGGATGCTCGGAGTTTTCGACTTTTTGGTCCGGAGTCACAATACCTACAGAGTTAGTTTCTTCGGGAACGTTATAGAGATTAGTGCGTAAAATTTTTTTCGGAAAAAAAATTTTTTCGGAGAAATTTTTTTTTTCAATTCTGTCATATCGAACACTTCATTCACTTGTACCCTAAGTACACGAACCACACCTTGTAACTAGTTTCTTGTAATTGTTAAATGTAGAAAAGAAAAAACATCGCAAGATAAGACGCTCATTTTTATGACACACCCATAATGTGAGAAAATAGTTGGAAAGTCTTTTCACATTTCGCCCTATTTATGGTATATACGAGGAAAATAAACTTTGAAAGCTTTGGACTTTGGACTAATTTTTACCGTATAAAAAATCGAAAAAATTTTTCCATTATCATTTCTACGACTATTTTGATTCATTTTCTTTATGTAAACTTTCGAGATAAGCAAAAATATTTTTATTTCTTAGATTTTCTTGATTTTTAGACAAATGATTTTTACATTATAAATATTTCTATTTTTTTTCATTAACTTAATAAATATTGTGTTGCACAATAAACAATTACAAATATACTTTTAGTTTCATCTTTTTCTATGTTTACTTAATAAATTGTGTACAAAATGAGCAAAAATCATTATGGTTTCTCAATATATCTATAAGTGTTTGTCTTTGTAAATGTCACCCTCCCTTTCCCCCCACCTCTCTCATTTCATAAATATTTTATTGACTTACTAACAATTTTTTGTTTTAAATTGTTTTTCTTTTCCGTTGAAAGTCTTGTGTAAGAAAATAATTTATTGTTGTTATGGTTCCTTGCTGATGCGTTCAAATTGCCTGATTCGATTTAAATCTACACACATATTCTTGGATGGTTTATTTTGATGCAATGGCTCTCAGAATGAGCTTTAAACAAATTCATTTGTTCCGGCTTTGTTTAGCGGTTCTTGAGTCTGAAATTAAGAACAAAAACATTTTATAATTTACATAAAGTCTCAAAGTGTTAGATAGATTGATAGATTATGAAATTCATCATGAAATTCTGCATACTTTGTCATAAGCCGAGGCCTCTCTAATAGCGTGGATTGACGTGTATAGCTAGAAATCAAAGTTTGTGGATTTCATTCTGAAAGCTTATGTATGAAAGACCCGTACGTATCAGAATACATGTGGCAAACAGAATAGATGTGCCCAACAGAATAGATGTTCCAAAAAGACTCGAACGTATCTAAATATAGAAATGAGCAAACAATCCAATGTCTTATGGTCTTTTATAACTATAAGAATTTCAAAGATTCATAGAAATTACCCAAGGTAATGTCAAAGACCCTACCGAAGTACGCCTGAGACCATTGATTTTGATGGCCGAAATGTCCTCTCCTTCTTCGCAGAAATTCTGAAACTACTTTCTCTAAAATGTAATTCTCACCAACTTTGCCTTCAGCAGCAAATTTCTAATTGCCATAGTTTCGTAGATATGCGTCATCACTAACAATTCTAGAAGTTGCATTAAACCGGGATTTTTCCCTGAAACCCTGAAACACCGTGTGCTCTATAATGTTTTTCTCTACAACTATGTCTTTGGAAGCTACTTTTAAATTCTCATAGTTCTAGATATATGGGTCATCCCTCCCAATTCTAGAAGTGATAATGTCTCAGGATTGGGCCATTTTTCCCTAATACCCTAAAATATGTGTTCTCGAAAATGTTATTTTCTGCAACTTTGCCTTTGAATGCAACTTTCTAACTGCCATAGTTCTAGAGATATGAGTCATCCCTTCGAAGTCTAGAAGTGGTCATATCTCAGGATTGGGTCATTTTTCCCTAACATCCTGAAACAAGTGTTTTTTAAAATGTTATTCTCTGCAACTTTGCGTTTGAATTCAACTTTCTAAGTGCCATAGTTCCAGAGATATGAGTCATTCCTCCCAATTCTAGAAGTGGTCATATCTCAGGATTGGGCCATTTTTCCCTTATACCCTGAAACACGTGTTTTCTAAAATTTTATTCTCTACAACTTTGCCTTTGGATGCAACTTTCTAACTGCCATAGTTCTAGAGATATGAGTCATCCCTCCCAATTCTAGAAATGGTCGTATTTCAGGATTGGGCCATTTTTCCCTAATACCCTGAAACATGCGTTCTCTAAAATTTTATTCTCTGCAGCTTTCCCGTGGAATGCAACCTTCTAACTGCCATAGTTCTAGATATATGGGTTCATCCCTCCCAATTCTAGAAGTGGTCATGTCTCAGGATTGGGTAATTTTTCCCTAATACCCTGAAACAAGTGTTCTCTAAAATTTTATTCTCTATAACTTTGCCTTTGGATGCAACTTTCTAACTGCCATAGTTCTAGAGATATGAGTCATCCCACCCAATTCTAGAAGTGGCATATCCCAGGATTGTGAGATTCGTCCATTTCATTGGTCCCAGTGCCGAAACCACTAGCCCGATTTTCGCAAAAAAAAAATTTCCAGTTTTTTGAGATCAAAAATGCTTTCATTTGACACCTAAATGATTAATTTCCGTACTATACTTGCTGAGACGTTGTGAAAAAGTTTCGCCGACCCCGCAACCGATCCTCGAAAATCCACGTTTTTGGACACTTATTTGACCATATCTCCACTTGCCACTTGACCGATTTTACTTATCTTAGAACTTGAATCATGGAACATATGTACCTTTCAGGGGAAAAGAAGTTTAGGGTGATCGCACCAGCCGTTTAGAAAAAAAATGACGGAACGGACAGGAGGACATTTTTTGTTTGCTGCTTCGTCACCTCTAGACGATATTGAATGCATTTGCCTCACTCCCGCCTCGATCTACCCAATTTTACAATAAAATACCTTCGTACGGGTGCATAAATGTCATCAACATGCATTCGAATTATGTTACGACATGAGATGATGATTCCTACTTTCGAATGCTTTGAGCAATTTTAATGGGAGCGATGGAGATAATCCATAGAAAATTTGGCCGGAGGAAATTGAAGACATTGATTAGTTTCAAGATGCAAAACTTTTGTAAACTTTCTTATGTATGGATTTCCTTTTTGCTTTACGTGAAATTAACTTTAACCGCGAACTGCATACCATACTTTCACTGTGGCTGTTAATATTATACTGTTACAAACCATGCATTGTTAACATACTTACCACTTAAACATCAATTTTCTCGCAAGAAACATCGTTCAGGCATGTTAAATGAACGTAATTTGGAAAATTGAGAAAATCATACTTGTAAACATGAACTTATGTCTAATAGTCAATATTTTGGCACAACTTAACGAGCAGATTTTGGCACAAGTTTTTTTTTGCATTTCGAATGAAAATTAAGGTTTGAAAAGATATTTTCATTTATAAAATTCCAACAGGATGCAAAAAATGACGAACAATGAAATAAAATGAATGCTTTTAAGTCTCGTTATGTCTAGATACAAATCTTAATTTAACTTTTTGATGAGAAAATTGACTTCTATCAAATGGAAAACATTCAAATATTTGCAGTATTTATATAGCTTTTCGTTTTATGGTTAAAATTAATTTTATGTCTCACCTAACGAAATCCGCGTCATAAAATCCGAACGAAGAAATTCGGAATCCTCTAAATACGGACTTTGTAAAATGTTTTTTTTAAGTTAAGTGAACGACTATTCCGTTTTGCTCATTACATCTGAACGTGCACATTGACATCCAGAGGATCACGCTAAGAGACACATCATAACTCTATAGTGGGATATGTTCCAAATTTTTTGGATCTTTCGAATCTGCTGGAGTCTGTTAAATAAACGAAAAATGTGTTCACTTAACTTTATAAGAGAACACGCTCTTAAGGTGGGTAATTGAATGGCGACATCGGCTTCTGTCAAAGAACAGTGAGTTTCAGAATGAAATGCATCGGTAATATGTATTTCATCATGAAATTTCCCCTTTTTTTGAGAGACGCCACCGCCAACTTTGAAAAGAGGGAATTTCTTGGAGTGGATGTTATGTTTATGCGGACCGTTTCCATTCCATTCCGCAATTCGTTGGGTAAGTACCCATTTTTTTACAAATGTTTTTTGTGCCTTTATTTTATTTGATAATTCGTCGTGCAAATATAACTTTTTTGTTGTTCTTTAATTGTAAGTTTTTTTGTTCCTATTTTATTTTTAACATTCGTCGATTTTCGTTAAAAAGATTTTTTTGCTGTTTATTCAAAAATTCATGGACTCTTCAAGCATTTCTTCCTCTTCTATTTATAACTTTTAATTTCTATAAAAAACGCTTCGTAAAATTTATCTCAAACCCAACATACAATCACGATGGTCGCGTGTCAATGTTCTTACCTCTTCGTCAACTGTACTGGGATACATTCGGGCTGGAAGATTTTTCTCCAAACTGAATTGATCTTCAGTTGTTTTACGGTAGACGGGATTGTCGAAATTCATTGAAGTTAAATTTCGATGCACGAAATGTTTATAGCAGCAAAAAATTATCTGATGAATTGAAAGTTTTTTTTTTTAATTTATTTGAAGTTTTCGGACAAGAATGATCACTTACACATCCTAGTGCAAATACGACAACAACCGATATAACCATAGTAATGATTGCAACGAACCCATTGTCAGCTTCCTCTGGATGAATTAGTGTTCCGTCTGGCAAAGTATTGTTTCCGGATGGTCGGACTGAGGCTGTAAAATTATTCGCATATTATTTAATTGTTTCATTGAATTAGATGACATAAACACCTTCACCATTTTGTCGATTTGCTACATTGTCAGTTTGAAAACATAAAACTGTGGGAAAGCTATTTTTTAGGAAGTAACGTCGCGTTAAATGGGGTCGCATTTGCTCGATGCTTACAGTTAGTGTAGCATATAGTGGACTTAAATTCTAAATTATTTAGTGATGACATAAATCAAAGCGTAACATTTAGAAATTAAGTCCTCTGTAGGCAGGGAAACAATATTATATTTATACGCCTACACACACATTTGTCATCAGATCAGAGTGGATGATTTGTTTCATAAATCACTCAGTGCTCAGACTGGAACGAGTTTACATTTAACTAAGTTCTGCAATAGTTAGATATCATCTCTACATGTGATTTTTTTTTTTTAAATAAATTTTGTCCGAATGCGCTCAAAGCCAAAGTGGGCGCAACTAATTCTACAGTGTTGATTCCGCAAATTCTTACACATAAGTCCACGCTGTTAGTACGGCGTCGGCTTATGTCAAATTATACAAAATTCCATGACGTATTTCACATTCTGTAAAGCGATGCAAAATTGTACGTCATGAAATTTCGAATACTTTTTGACATAAACCGACGTCGCACAAATCGCGTGGATAATACACGATTTGGACAGTTGATTTTAGGCAGTCTCTTAAATTGTAGCTCAAAGGAGTGGCGCAAATCTGTCTGCAATCAATCGTCCCAACAAGCAAGCTATTCCATATACAACAGGGATGAAAATCACAGAAAAATTCTAAAATTCTCCTCAATTTCATCTTGACGTATATAGTATCACAACAAAAACCTCTTAAAAGGTAGAGTGTGACGCAGTCCGTGAGTCTGCTTCCAAAATTAATGATATCGCTTACACGTAAAAATTTAAATTTACCTTTAACAATCTACACAATAAGAAACAAAAGTCAAATTTTTGCAGCGCAAAAACTGAAAGTACCGAAAAATTATTTCGCTGGTGGGTCCAGCATTTGTGACGCATTTTTTTTAACACAACGTAATTTTGTTTTGAAAACTGAAGCAGTCTCACGGACTGTGTCACACTCTACCTTTTAAGAGGTTTTTGTTGTGATATTAGTCGTTTTGGAAGTCTTTAGTTGTTGAAAAAATTTCTATTTTTTTTTACTTCGTACCATCTTCGGCTACCTTCGGAATACTTTGTGTCACCTTCGGCTACCTTCGGAACACTTCGTGTCACCTTCGGCTACCTTTGGAACACTCCGTGTCACCAATTCTTCTGAGTGATTTGAATAACTTTCCTGAAGAAACCAACTATCTAGATATTCTTATTCAGAATTTAGCAAAAAATAGCACTTAGACAGCTGGCAGCCATTTTCTTCTGATCCCAAAAAATTCTACTGATGAAACTCTATAACTTTCTAGAAGAAACCATCTCTCTAAGTAGTGTCATTACGGAGCTACAATTCGAAAACTGAAAAAGTATAAACGAAAATCCAAGATGGCGCCTCTATGACAGCTGGCAGGCATTTTCTTATGATCCCAAAAAATTCTCCTGATGAAACTCTATAACTTTCCCGAAGAAACACCAACTCTCTAGCTATTGTCACTTCGGAGCTAAAATTCGAAAACGACGAGCATTACCTAAAAAACCCTCAAAATTGACCACTTTTCCACATCCCACGGCTTTTCCAGAATTTTCCCGGAAAAGCGGAATATGAAATTTTTCATTTGGGGCCGAGACTGACGTTCCCTGAAAATTTTAAGGAAATCGCTCGGGCGGTTCTCGAGAAAAAAAAGTAGATAGATACATGCATACATAGAGACATAGAGACATAGATAGATCGATGACACACAACACAGAAATAAAATTGTGATTACTTTCAAAGATAATTTTTATCAAAATTGGTCATCTTTGATTGGCGATATGTCGGCTCGTTTTCAACCGATTTTGATGAGTGTGGGCTCGTTAGAAAGCTGCTGCGACGTAGTTTTTGACTATAAATAAATTCTAACCCGAGTGAATGACGGACCTCGCTTCGATATGGTCACAGAAACATATTTTTTTAAAAATTTCTTCAATATAATAACAAATAACTTTCAACATGATTTTGTTTTTTGAAAAGCCATTTGACAGTTCTTTCATAAAGTGTCAGTTCATAATTAAATTTTTTTTTTATTTTCTTCACTTCTACCTTGATATTTAGAAAATAAAAACTAATTTCGTAATTCGGCGCTTATAGTGCGGCGTCGGCTTATGCTGAAGTAAATAAAGTTTCATGACGAAGATCGTAATGTCAAAAGGAGAAGGCAAAATGGAGCGTTTGTCAGCCTCTGCACTTCATCATGAAATTTCGTATACTTTGTCGTAAGACGACTAAGCCCTAGATGCGCTGATTTCCGCTACGTTTGCTAATGACTACCAACTACGAATACACTAGTTGTACTAAACAGAAAAATTGGTGTTAAATTTCACTACGATACGATAATTTTTTTTTTTGAAATCATGGGCGCGCGGTAGCAATGCTCCCGTGACGCAAATCCACATACAAACAAAATATTAAGAAAAAAATGTTCGGGCGAACAAACCATCTCCTTGGCAGGCGATAGAAGGGCATGGAGGACGATAGTTCACCATTCTGGGGTTGTGACATAAAGACCTCACACCGGAGGGTAATAATGGTCTATAAAGTTTGATGATGATGATGATGAAAAATGTTCGTAGACGGCGGAACCATATTTACAACTAAGTTTTGACACTCCCTCCCCTTTGCGACGTATCCTCCTGAAAATATTTTTCCCGGATTCTACGAAGTGTCAAGTTTTTTTTCACTCATTAAAATCGGTTCGGTGGATCCGGAGATATGACGTTAAGAAAATTATCATTTTCAATACGAAAAGTGCATTTTCACAGAAGCCAAAGTTAATGAAAACATCCTACGTTAGTTAGTTGACCAATTGTACGAAAAACGGCTCCCGCTCGAAAACAGCTCGATAACTTTTCTTGAAATTTTGCAGGGATCTTCGGCTGGGCATTCTAAGTCACTAAGAGATGATGACCGGCCTCGTTTGGACTCTAGGGCTCTCAGAAGGCGCCATATAAAGTTCATATGTGTTTGTGTGTGTAATGTGTATGGTAGCACATTTTGTATGAGATAAGGTTGGCTGTTCGAGATAGAGGTTTCGTGTCAAAGGGAAAGTTGTTGGGTTGGGTGTGTAGTGTATTGTGTTGACCGCCAAAATGGAGGAAAATAAACGGGAGCTCAAAAAAAAACTTTTTCGCCCATGGGAGTAGTGCCGCCGCGCTTCGGTTTGGCGGCGGCGGTCGGCGGCTCAAAAAACTTTTGATGTGTTGTAGAGTAAGTTGAGGAAATTATTTTCGCCCACGGAAGTAGTAGCCGTATAATTCGTCAAAACAATTTTCCTACTTCCAAAACAACTGATATCAATTTGGGTGACACTTACAGCTTCGCAACGCAAAAAATTCTTTGGAAATATTTTCACATTTGATTAAAAAATGCGTCACAAATGCCGGACCCTCCCAACGTAAATATCTTTCTGCGATTTTAATTAAATGTGAAAAAATTTTAAAAGAATTTTTGCGTTGCCATGGTTTAAGCGTCACCCAAATTGATATCAGTTGTTTTGGGAGAAGGGACGAGGACTTGCGTCACATTTCTCTTTTAAAAAGAGTTTTTGTTGTGATTGAAAGTTCGCCTCAATGTACGAATTCTAAATGAACGTCATTTTTTTCTTGGTTTTTAAGTTAATCTTCGAAAAGGGAAAATTAATTTCGATTCCTAGAACCCTCTCTGCTCGTTGAAGTTTTTTCATCATTACTTGTAAAAAAAATTACAAAAAAAATACACAATTTCATTTTATTCTAGCTGCAATGAAGTTGAAAGATAATTAATGGCATCTCTAGATTTGTATTTTTCCACCTATTTCAAAGAATAAAAAAGTCCTCAACTGTTCGCCAAATTATAAACAGAAATACGTAGACATTCCGTCGCGTTAAAGTAAACGAAATAATTTCCTTTCAGAAATCATGACCGACTTAAGCGACCAGAAAAATGGAAAACTTCAGCTGAATGCAAAATAAAAATAAATTATTTCGAATAGCTTTTTTTTTAATTAGTCGATTGCAATAGACTGAGTCCAGCACGAGACACATAATGCAAAATGATAATCACACTATCCATTACACAATAATTCCTAGTCTGCTTTGTGCAATTTCATGCTACAGAGAACCTCACATTGTTTTCAGACGACTCTTCAATGTTGAACCTGAGAGGAATAATTCTGCATAATTATGGGCGGTTGGGTGTGAGGATGAAATTATACCATCAACGTATAACATAAGTTGCATGAAAATGGGGGCATTATAATAAGAACCGTAAAATACGTTGACTTTGACTCACCTGAGAGCACCGACGTTACTCTTTAGTTCCACTTTTTCCTTTTAAAAATAGATGGAACATCTTCACGCCGGATATGCAGTTGGGATGAAAAGTTTATTCCATATGTCAGAATGACATTTTAAACGTCAAATATTTAAGAAAATATTTTTCTGTCGTCTTAGATTTTTTTTGCATTTAGAACGAAACACATTTTGACATTTTAAACGTCATTTTAACAGTTGGAGTAGACCTAATTCTCGGTTTTAGTGCGGCGTCGGCTTACGTCAAAGTATACGAATGTTAAAACGAAATTCATAATATGTCGAGTGACGAAAAATGGTGTGCACTTCATCACGAAAGTTTGTATACTTTGACATAAGCCGACGTCGCACTAAACAAGTGGATTTTGATACTAACAAACTCTACAACAATATATCTGAAGATAATTCTACTAATGGAACTAAAAAAATGCTACTAGTGGAACACTTGCATGAAAAGCCACGTAGCGTAAAAAGAGAACTCTCCTAATGAAAATAATTCGTTGAGAACTTTCAATTTTTCTCGATTTTTAAACTTTATTATTAGTCTGATGAAAAATACAAAAAATTGATTTAAAAACTTGGGTCAACGTTCGGATCCTTCACCATAACTTTTTTCATTTTAATATCCTCGTCAAACTAATACGCCAGATTGTGTGGATTTAAAAACTTTGTTAAAACAAAGTTCATTTGAAATTCTCTGCTACATTGTTCGTTTCAACGTTCATAGTTTCGGAATCTTTTCTTAAAGATTGACGTATTGACACCAAATAAAGATGGAAACACATTTACCGCAGGCGGTTTGATTTAGAATTTTGAACGTAATTTTGCTGTATGCCATAGTCGTAGTTTTTTATCGTTCACTTAATTTGAGAAAATCCACAAACTATTTTGCACGTATCTACACTATTAATGGAATTCGACTGAAGAGCAAACGACTAGAGAATTTCCAGAACGTAAACTTTTTTTTTATGATGTATCTACAGATGTTCAAAGTGAAAATTATGACTTAAACACTTAATTTTTCCTTCCGATCGCATGGGTGTAAAAGAAATTAATTTTTTATTTGGACAGAACATTATCGTTCAACGAATGTAATAAAAAAGAAATTGAGAAAAATGTTCGATTTGTGAATAGAACGTTGGGGAACGAATAAACATAATATGAAAGTATGAGAGCATCTTCATTGTATGCGAACTTTATTTTTCGATTAAGCGGAACAAAGTTTAAAGTTCTAATTAGTGCATTTGTTGGGTTTTTACATAATTCGACTGTCTAATATTTCCTCGGATTTTAGAAATAACTTGGGTGTTTCAAAAAAACATAATTGAGAAATTGAGTCACGCTGATGACCGTCAGTTTGATCGCCTCAAAGGGTATGTATTGGAATAGATCATTGGGGCCGGCTGGTAGTAAATACAAAAATTTATGACATCACAAAAAAGTGAACTGTCAAAGTTGCGATGTTTTTCAGAACAGAATCCTTAGTAAATAACAAATTATAGCTCATGTACTGGAACAGGATGACTCTTACACAAATAATAGATTAATCAGCATTCAAGAAGTTTTAGTATGAAGTTTTGCTCTGAAAAAACATCGCAAATGAACTTAAAGTGCGATGATTTTTCAGAGCAAATTTCGAGCTTCGTACTTAAACTGTTTGAATTCTGATTCATATATTATTCCTGTAAGAGTCATCCCGTCAGAGTAATTTTGATTAATTTGTTATCTACCCAGGATTCTGTTTTAAAAAAAATATCGCAAATTTGACAGCTCACATTTTTGCAACGTGCTCTTAAGTTATGTACTTCTAGGAACAAGGGATCAGGTCAGATCGACCTGAATCCCACCTGTTACTCTTCTAAGTGTATAGTACGACATCGGTTTCTGTCGAAGTATATCGAATTTCACGGTAATATGCGTGAATATCATACCAGTAAAATATGAATTATTAAAGGGTTTGTGCATGTCATAATGAAATTCGGTATACTTTGACAGAAGTAGATGTTACTCTACACGCATGTGTAGTTCCGTGTGTCTCCAAAAAAGAATCAAAGAATTGCCCCGCCAAAAATGAATTTGCCGAATGCGTCCGCCGAAACCTTGAAATGTCATACGGCGCCCCCGACGTTGACATGATGTAGAAATTAGAAAATTGGATTTTTTTGACACAAATAATTCCGCCGCCGTCGAGACGCCCCTGTACAAGAAGCATTCGACTGATGACCTGACGCAACCAAAGGATTAGTCAGCTTATCGATAACCTTGAAAGATTTTTATTTTAAAATTTCTTCGATAATTGAAGTGCCCTAAGCATCATCGATAACATGGGCTTCAATGTTCTGCCGAGACAATCGCAAACTGAAAAGGATTGACTCACGTTAAATCTGATTTGCGTGTACTAGAAATAAGGAACCGGCAGTATTTAGCTCAATTTAGCAGGAAAGTAATAAGTAAGGGAAGAACACCTCAAAGAAAACTCCACTAAGTCTGTAGCCTGAACACATCACCAATGTCAAGGTTCCAATCGTTTGACCCGTACGAAGAAAAGGGGTCTATTGCGTTTACCACGACGTTTGTAACCACCCCAATTACGACGGGGGAGTAGGGGGGAGCATCGATCATGGTCCTTAGATGAATCAGCAATAAAAAATGTCCGTCCGTCACCGCGATAACTCGAGTAAAGCTTGACCGATTTTCAAAAATTTTCTTTTCCCTGAAAGGTAATCGAAATATCTTTTAAAGGATTGAATCTGGGCCGAGCTAGGTCCGTTTAAGTGATTTTTGGTCTTTTGTACATAACTCGAGTATGTATTTTCCGATTTTCATAATTTTTTTTTTGTTTGAAAGATCTGGGCATGGCCGACAATTTATGGAAGAAACTTTTTTAGATTTGAGTCCTCGGACTTAGCTAGGGGACTAAAAACGAGCCTCTGCTAGGGCCATACGTGTTTTTTGTACATAACTCAAGCAAATCTTTTCCGATTTTCATAATTGTTTTTTTAATCGACAGGTCTATGAAAGCGTAACAATTATTAGAAGAAACGTTTTTGAAATTAGAGCCTAGGATACAGCTAGGGCACTAAATACGGGTTTCTGCTAGCGCTCTACATGTTTTTCGTACATAACTCGAGTAAATCTCTTCCGATTTTCAAATTTTTGTTTGAACGAAAGGTCTAGAACTGTCTCTCGTTTTATGGAAGAAAATTTTTTGATTAGAAACCCTTGGACTCAGTCAGGACCCTAAAACTGAGTTTCTACTAGGGCCCAACGTGTTCGCTAACATAAGTTGGATAAATCCTAACTGATTTCGTTGATTCTTTTTCTATTTGAGAGGTAATCGAGTACCGAATTGTATTCAAAAACAAATTTGGACTCTCGGTGCCTATGCTTAGGGCTGAAGTAGGCCTCAGGTCTGTCCTAAGGTCGGCCTTAACCAAAAAAAATTTCTTTACTATGTTGCAGGGCGAATTGAGGGAAACATTTTTGTCCATGGAATTATGTGTCCGAGGCATTTCCTTATGGCCCTAGGTCGGTCCTAAGGTCTGCCCTAGACAAAAAAATGGGGTTTCACTATGTTGCAGAGAAAATGGAGGGAAATATTTTTGTCAGAGGCCTCTCCTGAGGACCCTTGTAGTGGTCATTTGAGATGAACATTTTTTTCTATTTGGGGTCAATTTAGTACTTTCGGAAGCCCTTTTTTACACCGTTTATTCGGACGGCTTTTTCAATTGGCAATTTGGCAATTTTTGGCAATTTCCAGTCCAATTTAATGTGGACGTAATTTCATACACTGAAGAGTTAAGGCAATATTTACTTAAATACGTTCGAGTCTTTTTGTAACATCAACTCTGTTTGCCACATCTATTCTGATACGTACGGGTTCCTTGCATATGTTTTTATTTCGTTATTCATGCAGAAAATGATGCAATGAATTTCAATCGCATTAAATGATTCGATTTTTTTGTAATTTACGTTTCCAACCGCTTTTTTTGTCGAACATTTTATCTACATCAAACACACGGAGATTTAAAACCATTTATAAAATGGAGCACCAAATAATAACGTTTAAAACGAAAAAGTTGTTTTTACTAGAGAAAAGAACAAAAACATACAAAGTATCCTCGTAATTCAACCAGATCAATATTTAGTTCATCTATAGTTCAGATATAATGGAGCTGAGGGAAATGTATTCCACATTTGAAATTTGCTAAATAAATTCCAAAAACACCCGAAAAACGGGGTAGGCCACTCCATGGTTTTGACAGCAGGGGGCACCTAAGCCTGTGCCAAAAAATGTAAAAATGGTTGGCACACAATAGTTATTTACGTACGAGGTAGTAGGCATGTAATTCATTTCCGAGTTTAAGTTTTTCATGCTTGGTATCAGGACCAAATTTGAAAAATGTAAGCCCAAGGGGCGAAAGCGCCAGCTTAGGCCCCGTGGGATTACATTTTTCTTTTCGTCTCTGATAGCAAGCATGAAAAAAAAAATAATAAATGAATCCAACATTTGCATTGCACTTTTTTATTTGAGACTTCGAAATTAATGAATTCTAGAAATTGGGCAATATTTATTTCGTAGAGTTGTTAGACTAAGCAATGTATTCTAATAAATACAAAAGATAATTTTCAACAAAATCGCATTACTCGAAACGACGAGCCATTTTTCCCGTATGTTTCCAGCATCGTTTCCAATAATCCGAAACCGAAACGTTCAGAAGAAACAAAATTAAAATTTAACCTTGATTTATGTATCTAAATGAGGTTACAATAGTTGTTTCGTAACAATTTCAAAATTGAAAATGGAATTCCTTAATTGATTTACGGTTGACATAAGAAATTTAATAGCAAAGCAGGAATGTAAGCTGTGGATGTCAAAAAAACAACTCGCTTTTTTTTGGTATTTTATTGAACTGATGAAATTCCACGTGAAACCTCGTAAATCTTACGATGGAAAATTTTCAATATGTAGGACGCGTTAGGATTTCTTTGGCACATATCTTGAGACTTGATACGCTTTTCAATGGAAAGGAATTTACAGAAAATTGTTGTTGGTATCTTCGATCAAATCCAAGTATTAAATTCTATTCGATGTTTGTGTAAAGTATTCAGTCGAAAGCTAGGACTGATTTTATTATTTTTTGAATATTTAAAGTCGAACGAAACGAAGTGTACGGAAGTTTATTATCCCCGAGTAAGACAACCGTCAAAAAGATGTCCAGTTCGAAGAAGGACAAAATCGCTCGAAACGAAGATACACTCGAAGAAGGGGCCTCGTGAGGCCTAAGTACCAAGATTTCAAATGAAAGATTAACATAGCAATACATTTCGAAGACACGAAATTTAAGGTACACAAAGCTGACCTAACTCAGGCATCTTGACTGTTTACGGAGATTTTTAGTAATGTTCCTTGAGTAAAATATTTTTACTTCGAAAAAAATTCCTTTTTTAATTTACATTTTTGGAGCAGCTATGAGTTTTTGAAAAAAAGTTTTAATTTTGTATAAAAAATTTGCTTTAATTTCTTTTGTTTTTAATTTAAATTTTTTTTAATTTAAAATTTTTTTACATATTTTTAAAAAAATTTTTTAAATCTTTTTAAAGTTGAATTTTTGAAAAATTGTGAAGTTTTGAGAAATTGTGAATTTTTTGAAAAAATGTAAATTTTTTGAAAAGTTGAATTTTTTTGAAAATTGTAATTTTTGTGTGAATTTTTAAAAAAATTGAAGTTTTTTAAAAAAAAATTGAATTTTTTTAAAAAAATTGAATTTTAGAAATTTTTTGAATTTTTTTAAAAAATTGAATTTTTAATTTTGAATTTTTTAAAAAAATTAAATTTTTAAAAAAATTTGAATTTTTTTAAAAAAAATTGAATTTTTAAAAAAATGTTAAAATTTTTTAGACCACAGCGCCAGCCGGCCGATGGATAGTCGGCGGCTACGACATACCCGACGGCCTTCGGCGGCCGGCTTGTATCATAATGATGGCGGCTGAAGTTACACGAAAAAAGGAGCGATAATATCGCGAAATCTGTGTACCTGTGTGCAAACCACCGAAGTAAGTCATTTGTCTTGCTATGGATCCTCTCACTGGAATGAAACAGTATCCTACACATGCGATAATTAAAAACTGCACTTTTTAGAGAATAGCCAGTTTCATTGTTTACAGAACAGGTATTGTATGTGAATTTCATCAAACATGCTTAATGTTTGAAATGAAAGAATGTGCATTTTTAAAATAGCGCACGTGTAAATAAAAACTTTATCTCGTTTTCAATTCAATTCGCCATTGACTAAAGAGTAGATAAATGAATTGTCCACAATTGACGAAGCAGAGTCGTTTTTTAAACTTAAATCCTGTACGAATTTCCTTGATAAGCTCGAATGAATAGAAAGCTGGACACTCAAAAAGACCTACCATAAAATTGTGGACTATTATTACTTTGTATAGACACGGTAAAAGCATTTTATTGCAAGGTGATTTGTATGTTATCCTGATGAAAAACATCCTTAAGAGAATTCCTTATGCTAAGGAGTATCCTCCAAGTTCTTCGCCTAACGGCTTAGGACCCTGGGTGGTCAAGTAGTTCTTGGTAGCGACCGAGAGGTTTTAAGAGATTTATGTGATGAAGGGGGAAGGAGACTAAGGATCAAGAGATCTGTATTTCGTAGTCGAAACACCTATCCAATCTGATAAATCTAAAAAGTCCTCCATGACCGCATGAATAGTGACGTTCGTTGTTTGCGCAAGATAACCAAAGATCCCACACAGGTGAGAAATCCACGAACGCCTTCAGAATCCCGCTATGCAATTGAGTGTTGCGACCTCCAGTAGACAACCCAGGGTGAACGGTCTTCACTCACTCGTCTGCTTCGTTGCGGGAAAAACTAGGGAAAGACTCTTTTATATGTGAACGTTTTCATCACAGAATATAACGTTATATTACATCAATGAACAATGAGAAATAGGAATCTCTTCCAATTTAAATTAGTCTCAATGCAAATGTCTAAAATCAAGGATACCACATAGCCACAACTTTGAAAGATAGTGGAAAAATCGCAAACAAGATTCTTCTCATTGAAATTTGTATAATTTTTTGAAGCCGTCGGCCGCCGCCGATTTTTTCCTCGGCTGAGAGGGGTATCGGCGGCAGCTTCGGCGCGGCCAGCTGGCGCAGTGGTCTAATTTTTTTAAAAAATTCAAAATTTTTTAAAAAAAGTTTGAATTTATTTTTTGAATTTTCAAAAACTGTTGAGTTTTTCAAATTTCAAAAAATTTTGCCGTTTTGAATTAAAAAGAAATGGAGACTCGATTACTTTAAAGTTTTAAAAAATATTGCGAAATTTCGCATATTTTTAATTCTATCGAATATTTTAAGCTTTAAGTATGTTGTAGGTACAACCGAAGGAAACAAACTGTGTTCAACATGTTCCCCACAGTAGGGTTGACGTTTGACAAAATTATGTAATTTTTTTTTGAACTTATGACGTTTTAGGATCCCCATTTTAATCCCTTAATGACATTAATTTATAGAATATTGATTCATTGACGTATCCCCAAAGAAGTCGAAAGAATGTATCGAAATATCAACGTTTTTGACACTTTTCGCTTCCGAAACTTAGTTTGTTCGGCATAACCGAATTTACATTCAATTAGAATAGCTCATAATAACCCTAAAGAATGCGTTAAAGCAGTTTTGTCGGCTATTTAGTTCAAATTATGGTCATGAAGAATTTCAGACTGACACATACTGGAAAAACTCTCAATTTTTCAGAAAATCGCGTTGGCCAATAACAAGATGACGTTAAAAGTAGTTACAATATCTTAGAAAAATGTTTTTTTCGATCCAGCAAATCGATTACGGGCGGTGGCATTCGAATCAAAAAACAAAATGCAAAATCGACCAACCCTACCCCACAGCCATGTTATGGCTCTAGGTCGTGACATTTTGAGACTTTAAGACGTTCAGACTAAATAAGAAATCGCACGGGTCTGTGTAGCCCCATGCTTTTCTTGTATCATCAACGTTATATCGAAGAGCGTGGGATGTCAAGTGAGAAAAGACTTTTCCAAGGCATCCAAATTGTTAAACGAACTGCCATCCTTATCCTGATCGAAAAAATCCCAATTATTACGTGACACTGGTGACACTTTAGTTTAGGAGATTGTCTCCGCTTCTTCTTTAAAGACTTGCAGCGAATTTATGTTCCCGTACCCGTATTTTTTAACAAAAAATTGTAACTTTTTAAGCGGGTAAGAATCTTCAAAATTATACTTTGAGTTTTATGTTTTCATTAACTCTAACGCTAAACTATTATCGACAAAAATAAGTAAAATACAATGTACAGTGTAGATGCAACACTTGATTGAGTGTTGATGGAATATAAACGAACAATGAACACAAATTCCAAATAATTTAAAACCACCACCTTTTTCGCTGTACCAAAATGGAATAAAACGAAATCTGAACAAAATACAAAACTCGCAACACAAATAACAACAAAAAATGTACAAAAGGAAACAAATATACAAAAAAAAATGTTCAAAAAATAAACTAAAACACACTAGAGTACATTAAAATCATTAAAATGAAGTAGATTTGGTGTAAAATAAAGTGTACCTCGTAGCAGCTTCGTACACAACCAATCCAAATATTTCGGCGAGACAAATTGATTATCAAAGCTATCAATATCTTTAAACTTATTTGCCCGTTCGACATGAAGCGAAATTGGATGGAAATCACGATCATTATTCCAATAGGAAGTCATAATCGCTGTGGTTGGATTTTCATTTATGATCGACGATGACGATGACGACGTCGGTGATGTGATGCGATTATAGTATTTGTTTGATGAGTGTTTGGTTAGATTTAAGCAAAAAGCGTACAGGTATGAACCACTTGTATTATTTACAAAAGCTGTTTGTTTGTTCGGGAATGGGAAGAAAAATGTTGAATCGACAGAATTAGCACATCATTTTTTTTTGCGTTCAAAAAGCAATGAATGGTATCGGATATTCTATGGCATTTACGGTTCACTGTGCCTGTATGTAATGTGTATACGTTAAGCTTAAATAGTTGACGCGATTATTGTGGCTTTCATTGGATATGCGTTTGCGATACGAGATGTTGTGATTTTGAATGTGGTCAATGCGGTTAACGACTGAACGAATTTTCCAAAATTATTTTAGGATATAATTGACTGAACATTTTGATCCGCAGAGGTGTGACGATGTTGATTCAAGCGTAATTTTGTGTTATGTCGAATACAGTCACCCGAATTTTCTTTTAATTCTACGTCTTAAAAGCAGACTGTTGTTATAAATAACCTCACAATGACTTTTTTGAATTAATCTGTCGTCGCAAAGGAAGATGAAACAGAGTGAAAAAGGTTCGGTTCGAATAATCATTGATTTGAGTCAAACCAAAATCTTCAACAGATTTCTCTGCTCTAACCGGAAACCGAAAACTTTCTACGGAATTTTATATTCTCTCACCTAATACAAATTTTGTGTATACCTTTTGTACTCCCCTCTGCAACATATAATTAACGTTGTTTGAGTTCTTCGTATTGTGATGAACTAACCCCTCCACGCAACCTAATTACCCACCATTTGATGAAAATCCTCTAATTTCAATCCGATTTAAATGATTCGATAAACTACACGTTTGGTCTACCCCTAGGCTCGGGAAGGTCGGATTTTTTTACTCTAGTCCCTCTAGACCGAACCGAGCACTGAGAAATTCAGTTAATAAGATCCTCTACAAAAGCCTATGAATTTGTCTGAATCAGCTTGTTACCACCTCTTCACGGATGAAACTTCTAATTTTTCTTTATTAAGTTGCGATCGATAGCTTCTTTATGTTTCTTGTCTGGCCGTCAGTCTGTCAATGCACCGTCACAATTATGACGTCACAAATGACCTCACACGAATGATGTCATAAAAATGACGTCACATATATGACGTTATAAAAATGACGTCATAAAAATGAAGTCACACATATGACGTCATAAAAATGACGCCACAAAAATGATGTGACAAAAACGCTATTATAAATACGACATCACAAAAATGACGTCACACAAATTGACTGATTAATTGTGTTTATGTTTACATCATGAAATACAATTTATTAGAAACTTACTAATAAAATATTGGCGTTGCACAAATGACATCACAAATATGACGTAACAAAAATGACGTAACAAAAATGACGTTACAAAAATGACATCACAAAAATGACGTCACCACAATTACGTCACAAAAATGAGGCCAAAAACACTGCCTCACAATAATGACGTTAAAAATGCGACGTCAGAAAAATTACGTCACTAATATAACGCCATAGTTCGTCATACATATTTAATTTTCTGTTCCCATGTCAATGGTTTATTAAGTAGCGATAGCTACCTAATGTTTTCACCCTTCCTGAGCGTTCGCCCGTCTGTGCACCACTACAATGATGACTTCACAAAAATGACGTCAAAAAAATGATGCCACAAAATACGAGGTCACAAAAATGACGTTATAAAAATGTTGTGACATATGACATCACAAAAATGAAGACACAAAAATGCGACGTCACAAAAATGACGTAACTAATATAACCAAAAGTTATGACGTCATAGATATTGTTTCGTTTAATTCTTCATCAATACACTATCGCTAATTTTCTATACCCATGTCAATGGCTAGACCCGTACGAAGAACGAAGTTCTTCGAAAAGGGGTCTTATGCGTTTACCACGACGTTTGTAACCAGTCGAAGGGGGAGAGCGCCGATCATGGTCCTTAGGTGACGAATCAGCAATAAAAAAAATGTCCGTCCGTCCGTCTGTCAACACGATAACTCGAGTAAAACTCAACCGATTTTCAAAAACTTCTTTTCCCTGAAAGGTAATCGAAAAATCTTTTATGGGATTGAATCTGGGCACTGTCGGCCCAAGGGCCACCGAGCTTGGGCCATTTAAGTGATTTTTGGTCTTTTGTACATAACTCGAGTAAATCTTTTCCGATTTTCATAAATTTGTTTTTGTTTGAAAGACCTGAGCATAGCCCCGACAATTTATGGAAGAAATTTTTTTGAATTTGAGTCCTTGGACTTAGCTGGGGCACTATTCACCTGGGAAGGGTTCCAGGCGGAAACTTCAGCAGCTCTTATGTGTGCTCGAGAAATTCTGCCAGAAGGACTGAATGGTGAAGACGCGATCGTGTGCACTGATAGTGAATCAGCAATAAAGGCGTTGATATCACCCATTGTGACTTCTAAATTAGTAGAAGAATGTAAAGGCTACTTGAACCAGATAGGTCTGAGCAATCGAGTCAAACTGGTTTGGGTGCCTGGGCACTCCGGAGTGAACGGTAATAAGAAGGCTGATGAGCTGGCAAAAACCGGCTCAACGGCAATCTCATACGGACCCAAACCTCACATCCCCATCCCGAATTCGCTTTGTGCGAAAGCGGTGAAGGACTGGGTGAGGGCGTAGCATAGAAAAAGCTGGACAGCGTACGAAGGAGGAGTGCATACCAAGCATTTCTTCCCCACTCCGAACGAGAAATGGAATAAAGAGCTCCTGACGGCGGGCCGGGATCGCATAAGAAGGGTAGTTAGTGCGACGACCGGACATTGCGGACTCAACAAGCACCTGACGAAGATGAGAATTTCAGGTGACCCAGACTGATCCTGTGGCTTGGAAGACGAAACGAGCTTTCACGTTATATGTGAATGCCCTAAACTCCATCAACTAAGACTCAGGACACTAGGCGACTGCGTCGTGCACCCTTCGAAAGTGGCCGAGCTAGGGCCTATCATATTAGACAGGTTCCTGGTCGGCACAGCAACAAAGGGTCACAAGATCTGTGTTCCAGACCACGAAAGTGTCGTCCCAAACTGATAAAAGTCTTAAAAAAATCTTCAGGTGACCCAGACTGTTCCTGTGGCTTGGAAGACGAAACGAGCTTTCACGTTATATGTGAATGCCCTAAATTCCATCAGCTAAGACTCAGGACACTAGGCGACTGCGTCGTGCACCCTTCGAAAGTGGCCGAGCTAGGGCCTATCATATTAGACAGGTTTCTGGTCGGCACAGCAACAAAGGGTCACAAGATCTGTGTTCCAGACCACGAAAGTGTCGTCCCAAACTGATAAAAATCTTAAAAAAATTTAGCTGGGGCACTAAAAACGAGTCTCTGCTAGGGCTCTATGTGTTTTTTGTGCTTCCGATTTTCAAAATTTTTTTTTATTTGAAAGATCTAGGCATGACCGACAGTTTATAAAAGAAACTTTTGCTTGTGCTTAGGGCTCAAGTGGGCCATGTGGGTCCTAGCCAAAAAAAAAAATTTTTTCTGTGTTGCAGAGGAAATTGAGGGAAACATTTTTGGCTATGTAATTGTGTGTCCGAGGCCTCTACTTAGGGCCCTAGATCGGTACTGAGGCCGACCCTAGCCCAAAAAATCGTTTTTTTCTATGTTGTAGAGAAAATTGAGTAGAACAATTTTCTATATTTGGGGGTCAATTTTGTGCTTTCGGAAAGATTTTTTTACACCGTTTCTCCGGACGGGTTTTTCAATATTGCCCTATCAGCAATTTCCAATACAACTTAATGTGGACGTAATTTCATACACTTAACAGTTAAGGCAATATTTACTTAAATACGTTCGAGTCTCTTCGTAACATCAACTCTGTTTGCCGCATCTATTCTGATACGTACGGGTCCCCTGCATATGTTTTATTATTTTCATTTCTATTATGATAACACACGAATGACCTTCAATCAATGCGTTTTGTGCGTCAACGGCTTAGGTGACAGTATAGTGCTCGATAATGAACAATAATATGCCCATTTTCGCAGGGAATCTCATCGTGAGAAAAAATTTTGTCCCTAGTGACGTAACAATAATTCCAACAAAGTCCTGACTTTTAGCACCATCCATGAAAAAACTATAACATTCTACGAGGAGGAAAATGACGGACAATTTCAAATGTAGTACTTGCTCTATTCGTGCTTCAATACGGAAACGTGCTTCTTCTCGGCGACGACAAAAATCTGCACAATTTAGTGGCGCATTTCTACGCTCCGTTTTTACCAATCTTTTGGTTACGTTTGCGCCGACACACGGGTCTAATTTGCATTTTGAATTTATAATTATTCGGGAGGACTTCAAAAATTATGAAAGAATTCGGGTGACTGTTGATAATGAATGGAAAAAAATTGTCGAAACATCTGCGTGAAAACCTTTTCATTAGGAATGGTGGTAGTGAAACGTTTAATCGGATGAAACACAACAGCCACTTATCCGTTCTAATCAATAAGCGAAATAAGTAAAAAATTAGAAAAATCTCAGTCGCATCACAGCATTTTATTAAAATAAAATTCACAATAAATTCGTCAACATCTGTTTGTGCCACTCCATGCATTATTAATGTTTAGAATAAAATTAAAGCAAAGTTTCGGCGAACAAAAGTTGCCCAGGAAATTGAGTTGAATGAAAAAGCTGCTGGTGGAAAATCGAATTTTGTGTGAAAGAGATATGACCGTTTCGTTTGGTTAAAAAAATGATGTCAAATGTTTTATGGTTTGATTAAAGTGATGACAAATACTCACAAGGGGAATGAAACGATGTAGGGACCAAATGATTCATTCCGCTACTATTTGTTGCCTTATTTTCAATATCTTTGTTATAACGATGTTCAGTGCTTGTTTTCTTAGGATATTTCATCGGCATATCAATTCTTGTTGTTGTTGTTTTATCCGATCGTGGCATAGGAGTCGTTGTTTTTATTCGACCACGGTACGTGGTTGATGGGAACGCTGTTGTTGTTGTCGTGTCTTTTTGTTTATTTAATTTTCGTTTTGTACAAACGGTTTTTTTTTTTTGGTTTTATATACGTCGATGTGACACAGTTGGTTGGATTTACAGTAAGTTTGAAAGAAGAAAAAAAAAAAGAAAAGAAAATCAAAAATCGAGAAAAACAAAAAATGTTTTTATACATCGCGAGAATGAATTTTGTGCGGCGGTGGTGGTGGTTGATAAAGTAAAATTTCAAAAGAAAAACTCTACGTTACTACCGCGCCATTTATAAACTTCGTGTATAAATACAACATTCACAACGAGAAAGTACTTACCGTCTTCCACACACATCAGACCGTCATCCATAAGTTTCAAACCAGTAGGACATGCACATGATATCTGAGGACTTCTGCTGTTAATCTTGGGAGCCGGAAGACAAAGATGCGAGCAATGACCATTGACTGCTTGACAATAATTTACACCGTCTGGTTGGCGATATGGATGGTACACATGAATGGTCATTGGATGTTGAAGCTTTTGGTTTGACAAACAAAAACACCGAATTAATCGCAACAATTTTTAGATTCGCCAATCAACTCACCATTCTCAGTGGGGTAATTGCAGTCACTTCTTCTCCGTTAAATTTATTTGCCCTAAACACAGCTGCCTTATCCCAATCCGTCCAATAAATCCAATCTTCGAATGTTGTTATAGAGAATGGATGTCGTAAATTGTCCGAAGAATATAAGATCACTCTTCGGTCCGATCCATCATAGTTACAGGAAGAAATGACGTGCAACTTAGCGTCAACCTGAAAGATTCAATTCGCAGATAATGATGGAGGCAATAAGAATTCTATCCAAGCTAAAGTAGCGTTTCGTCGTCTCTGAGGTCACTATCAAGTACAATGCACAAAAGCACATTGAATGCACATTCCGTGGGGCAAATTATTAGCTGAGAGATTCACTTTGATTCCAAATCTTGATCGACATTTAACTGAAGTCTAC
>CM055405.1:31893559-31959789 GCA_029228625.1 Pseudolycoriella hygida | reverse complement strand
GCATTTGACAGTTCTTAATTTGTTAATTCTTGAAATTTCGAATAGTTAGTGCAGAAGGTGAAGAAACAGTGTTTTTTGACCTGTAAAAGAATTTCAAAAGTAATAAAATTTTGACCAGTTCTTTATCTGTGTTTGATTGTTCAATTGTGAATCTTTTTTTAATAGAAATTTGGTGTAACCCGGCAAAAATTCGCAAATTACGGCCTAGTAAAAAGTGCTTTTGTGTTTTGTATTTCCACTAGCGTTATTTCGCTTCCTTATAGAGTTCTTTCAAGTAATTTGTTTTTATTAGAATTTCTAAGCTATTAAAAACAAAGTGTTAAAATTATGTGAAGTTGGAGCAATAAAATGAATAATAAAATCTAATTTAATTTGTGATCTGCCGATTTGTTTTTTTCTTATTTACATATGACATAAAAGCAATGTCCATTTATGTTCCACATATTCTGTGCAAATGTGTTTGTGTAAAATAAAACAATGGACCAATACGACATATGTAAATAAATCGGAAGATTTGTGTGATGACCACAATTTAAATGAGATTTTATAAATAAGTTCTTCACTCAAACTTCACGAAACTTTAACACTTTGCTTATGATAGTTTAGCAAAACAAATTTCTTGCCAATACTATATAAGGAAGCGGTGGAAGAAGGTTGAAATACAAAATACAGAATCACTTTTTACTGGACCGAAATTTGCCAAATTTTGCTGGATTACAGCGATTATTCCATTAAAAAAAGGTTCACAACTAAACAATCAAACGCAGAACAAGAACTGGTCAAAATTTTATAACTTTCGAAATATTTTTACTCGTAGAAAAACACTGTTTCACCTGCTGCACTGATGATTCGAAATTTCAAGAGTTAAAACAAATTAAGAGCTGTCAAATGCATACAAATCCCAACTGGGAATTGCGGGAAATGTTAAAATTTGATTAGTCAATTTTATTCAGCATTAGTGCATAAAGTATGGAATGCAGCGTTAAAATTCGTTATAAAATTCAAATTTGTTTATATCTTTTGATTTGAAAAGCAACTGTCGTGTTTGGTAAAATAAGGCAAGTGCTACATTTGAAACAAAAAATATTTGAACGTTTGCTATCCAAAACATTTCAATTTCAATTTTATAATGCTGGTTAACATTTCCCGCAACTGACTATGTATGTTCAAAGTACACAGCTATTGTTTGGATGGTAAGACAAGCTAACATGATATTTCTAGCTAACTTGAATTTAATAACACTGTCCCTTATTGAATGTTAAAAACTGTATGTATGCAAACACGTTGGGCCCTAGTAGAAACTCAGTTTTAGGGTCCTGCCTGAGTCCAAGTGTTTCTCATCAAAAAGTTTTCTTCCATAAAACGGGAGACAATCCTAGACCTTTCGATCAAATAAAATTTGAAAATCGGAAGAGATTTACTCGAGTTATGTACAAAAAACATGTAGAGCGCTAACAGAGACTCTTTTTTAGTGCCCTCGCTATATCCTAGGGCCCAACCTCAAAAAAGTTAGGTATAAATAGTAAGGCTGTCACCTGTCGATTTAAAAAACAATTACGAAAATCGGAAAAGATGTACTCGAGTTATGTACAAAACGAAAAACCAATTAAACGACCCTAGCTCGGTGGGCCTTGGGCCAACAGTGCCCAGATTCAATGCTATAAAAGATTTTTCGATTAGCTTTCAGGGAAAAAAAGTTTTTGAAAGTCGGTCACAGACGGACGCACGGACATTTTTTTTACATTGTGCAAATACTCTCTTCTATATATTGTTGGCTATTTGCACATTTGCACCTTCGGCTATTGGCACACAGCATATAGAAGAGCCAACAATATATAAAAGAAACTATTTGCACATGGAAAGACGTAACATTCAACCAAAACTCTTACACAAAGAAGAAAGTTTTCAATGTAATTTTTCATCAATTTTATAATATGTACATGATATATATATGTATTTGTACATGTATATATGGTGGCTAACGAAAGTAGGGAACTTTTCCTTTTACGAAATGTCACGAAAACTAGGTGGCTAACGAAGCAAAGGAACTGTTCCTTTTACGAAATGTTACAAAAACTAGGTGGCTAACGAAGCTGCAAAACATTTCTTTTTACGAAATGTCACGAAAACTAGGTGGCTGACGAAGCTAGAGAACTTATCCTTTTACGAAATGTCACAAATCTAGGTGGCTAACGAAGCTAGGGAACTTTTCCTCTTAAGAAATTCAACGAAAACTACGAAACTAGGAAATTTACGCTTTAATGAAACGTCACGAAAAGCTAGTTGGCTAACGAAGCTAGGGAACTTTTACTTTTACAAAATATTACAAAAACTAGGTGGCTAACAAAGTTGGGAAACTTTTCCTTTTACGAAATGTCACGAAAACTAGGTGGCTAACGAAGCAAATGAACTTTTCCTTTTGCGAAATGTCACAAAAACTAGGTGGCTAGCGAAGCTGGAAAACTTTTTCTTTTACGAAATGTCACAAAAACTAGGTGGCTATGGCTAACGAAGCTAGGGAACTTTTCCTTTTACGAAATGTCACAAAAAACAATCGGCTAACGAAGCTGGAAAACTTTTCCTTTTAAGAAATGTAACAAAAACTAGGTGGCCTACGAAACCAGGAAATTTGCGCTTTAATGAAACGCCACGAAAAGCTAGTTGGCTAACGAACCTAGGGAACTTTTCCTTTTACAAAATATCACAAAAACTAGATGGCTAACGAAGCTGGAAAGCTTTTCCTTCTACGAAATGTTACAAAAACTAGTTGACTAACAAAACTATGAAATTTCGTAAAAGGAAAGGTTCGCTAGTTTTGTTAGCCTCCTTCAGTTAGAAGTACTTACCGATGAGTTCAAGCTCTTCATTCATTTCAAAGTGTTATATTGAACACTCAACAAATCCCTATAGAGAAACATTAACAAACGACTCTTCAATATGGAGAATATTTCCTTTTAGAAAATGTCACAAGAACGAGATGGCGAATAGAACTAGGAAGCTTTTCTTTTTAAAAAGTGCAACAAAAACTACGTAGGTGACGAAGCTAAGGAAGTTTTCCTTTTACAAAACGTCACACAAAGTTTTTGGGTAACGAAACTAGAATTAGTACGAATGAAGGGAACATTGCGCACAATTTGCAAATAGCCAACAATGTATAGAAGAGACTATTTGCACATTGTGCAAACAGTCTCTTCTATATACCTTGCACTGTGTGCAAATAGCCAACAATTTTTATTGCTGATTCGTCATCTAAGGACCATGATCGATGTTCCCCCCTACTCCCGGGTCCAAGTTATGGTGGTTACAAACGTCGTGGTACGCAGAAGACACCTTTTCGAAGAACTTCGTTCTTCGTACGGGTCTAAAAATTCAAGTCCCTTGCACGAAATGGAACATTTATTTGCATTGTTGTGATAACAAAAAAAACACGTTTCACATCCTTACACTTCTTCAAAGTCTCAATTCTTGTTTCACTTTGTACTCCACAGTATATAATGAAAATATGTATTATGCTACCAAAATAGGCACTGCTAGAATAATTCCTATCATTTGACATTCTCGATAAAAATCTGGCATATCAAGTCTAAAAATAAATGGTTTGATTTATCTTAAACAACGTATTCAATTGAAGGACAAGCCAGTTCACCGTGCCAACCGTTTGAGAACGGAAAAAGTTATGAAAAATTCTTTTTTTTTATGTTATGCCATAAATAGTGACTACGCTATAAGTCTCTTCACAAAGCATACGATAAATTGTCAGAATAACTTTCCACTTCATACTTTTCTGATGCAGACCTTATACTGTAACTTCATTACATTCAAGTTCGGGGACATGTCAAATGTGTTTTATATTTTGAATTTTTTATTGGAGAATTTATAACTCGCCATAAAACTTAACGTAACAAAGCTGTATATTCTATACCGAATAAAAGTCCTAAACGAAATGTATTCATATCGAAGCATACAAGCCCATCAACATCAAAAGCAAAGAAAATTGAAGGAAAAGGTCGTTTTTGGTCGATTGTAATGTTTCCCATAAAGGAGTTATACTTTGATGGGGTTGAGTGTATATACTTTTACGAATTATTACAAAAGTTTCAAATTCAAATAAAATGCTACATCCTAAAAGGATGTGAGCTCTCAATGAGTCTGTAAATTATAGAGATATGTTAAGCGCTACAATACAAGTCGATCCAAAACTTACTCATTTTGCATATAAAAGATTGTTTGAAAATAAAATTTTGAATTTTCCAAGAAATTTTCATTTTTGGAAAAAATGTGTGTTGAAAGTCCTTTCAGTATTTAAAGTTTTAGATAATTTTTTTGAACTTTCGACCATTTTGTGAAACTTAAAAAAAGCACCCTGAAACGAGGGACAGGTAAATGTAGAAAATCCTTTTACACTCGAAAGAAAGTCAATTTTTGAAAAATCCTCAAAAAAAGGTCTTTTAATTGCAAGAAAATCTTTGGAAATCCTTAAAAATCAACAGAAAATCCCTGAAAATCGTGTAAAAATGCTAGGAATTTAACTATTTGAATTGACGAAAAAATCCTTGAAAATCAAAGCAAGCGATAAAAAATCATTGGAAATCAAATAAAATCCTTTTACGATTTTCTTTTAGAAAATCCTTTTGCACTCAAAATATACGATTATCTGCCCCTCGCCTCGCCCTGATATATGCAATGCACAAACTAAGTTTTTCACTTTGCACTGTGCAAACGAATATTTTGTAATTCTTTTGATATTCTGGTTCCAAAATGTCTCAAGGTAAACCTCGGGAAAAATTTTATGATCAATTTCGCTAAAGCTTCCTCCATTAAAAGATTCAGCTACTGCCCTGTTGATCTTCAGAATGGACTTACAAGCAACCGTTCCGAGGCATTTATTCGACCGGGAAAATGGGAAGAGGGACATGTCGCTTGAAAATTTCTATACCTAGCGCGAAATTTATAGTACCAAGTAATGTCGTTATAAATTCACATAAAGTTATATTAATTTTTAAGTGATTTGTAGCAGACGCCATGTTTCAGATGACATTCGCTGTCAGACAGGAACCACATATTTAATAAATTGCAGTGTATCTTCCTTGTGACTCCTGACATTTCGTCTATTCATTTCACAAATAAGAGATTTAACATGCGAGTAGGATGTCAAGTTCAATTTAGCATTATCTGAAACATTCAGAGAACATAACATGTTTTGTATACCGATAAATATAAAGTGTATGTGTATGGGTTAATGAATTGTGTAGAGCCACTTAAACCGGAACATCAAATGATTGTGTACATGAAGTGAGGCTTTAACTATTTGAGAAGTCGACATCAAACAAGCGGTAATGAAGGTTGAATAAATAAAAAAAATTTGGTTCAGATCTGAAGGATGTTGTTCGAGTTGGAATGGACCTATTGTGAAAGCGATCCAATTATCATTGTAGAAAAAACACGTAAATTCACATATATTTAAATTAAATCGGAAAGCTAGAGCACTTTGCGGTACAGTATTGGACGCGCTACTCGAAGGCCAAGCAACAGAGTTTAGGCGCTGAAACCAAACTCTAGTATCTCTGGGGCTTCGAAACCAAAACGGAGCATCGCGATTCGCTCCATCCACCCTCCGTTATGTTCATATTTCTTACGGTATTTGTGTTTGTTTGAAAGTGTTTCATAACAGTACCTTTTTTTTTTTTTTTTTTTTTCTCAAGGGTGAGGAAACCTTCAAAAGGCACCTGGTCCTCCTGGACCCAGGTAGTGTTGGATTTTTACCAACTAAAACCTCCTTCCTTGATCGCCACGCTCTCGTCTCCCCGGAACCGCCTCACAGCATTACTTCGGGGATCATAACAGTACCTTTTAATGCAAGTTACGTATGAAGGTAGTTTAACGCACTAGATGTGAGATTGCCGATATGAGCCGAAGGCGAGTTCGGCAACACATCCATCGTGTGCATGAAACTACAAGCATACGTAACGTGTATTTAACAACGTTTTTTGCAATCCACACCGTTAGTACGTCATCTGCTTTTGTCAAAGTATACTGAATTTCATTAATTTAATGTTAATTAATTTTAATGTGCTCCAGTTTCAGGACATTTAATGTATATTAAAAAGCGACCTTACCGTTACATCTTTTCTTTGGAAGTGCATTTAACGTACATTAAATGTGAATTACATGTACATTTAAAACACTTTGTATACACAACTAATGTACTTTAATGTACTTTTTAGTGTGAATTACTAGCACATTTCATGTACATATAATGTTATGTAAGAAAAGAAAGGAAAATTTAATTTAGTTTTCCGACTTTTCTATCTCGGTTTTTCTTATTCTGATGATCGCTACGTCCTCCATCTACATTTATGCTCTCATTTTTTTTATTAGAAAAATTTCTGCCATTTACGGGGCTTGAACCCAAGACACTCGGGATTATGAGTCGACTGCTTTACCAATTGTGCCACATACTTGTGTGTTGGTGTGTTAAATTTGTATAAAGTATTAAATTATAGAAAGTACATTAAATGTACTTTTTTTTGTACTGAGAGAAAAAGTTTTGGAAGATATGCTAGTAAATGAAAATTAAACAAACCCCACACACTAAAAATGTACTTGTAAACTAGTGCAATAATTTCGAGCTTTAATGGTACAAAAAAATTTACATCGAAAATGTACTACATCACAAGCACATTTTTGGTACATTCAATGTGATAGGAATAGTGCACATAAAATGTTCGAAAAATGTACTTGTGATCTAGTGCAATAATTTCGAGTTTTAATAGCACAAAAAATGTGCCTTTTATTTACATCGAAAAATGTACTACATCACAAGCACATTTTTGGTACATTAAATATGAAAGGAATAGTGTACACCTTATGACGCAAATAAAATGTGCGAAAAATGTACTTGTGATCTAGTGCAATAATTTCGAGTTTTGATAGCACAAAAAATGTGCCTTTTATTTAGCGCATTTTTGGTACATTAAATGTGATAGGAATAGTGTACACCTGATCACACACATCAAATGTGCGAAAAATGTACTTGTGAACTAGTGCAATAATTTCGAGTTTTAATAGCACAAAAAATGGGCTTTTTATGTACATCGAAATATGTACCACTTTACAGGCACATATTTTGTACATTTTATGTACTTATTCTCAACAACATTGAATTTCGCACATTTAATGTACATTCAGTGGGTAACCACATTAAAAAGTGTGATCTGTGTTATCTGGGTAAGGTTCTCGACTCATACCCTTAATTTTATTCAAACTTCTGCGCACAGGTTTATGACATTTGTCTGTTGGTTCCATTGGAGTGTTAACCATAAGCAATAAGAACATTTATGAAAATGCTTTAGAAAAAGAAAACGTTTTACAAAAGATGTTCACGAAGTTCGACAAAGTAAGGCTTTGAGGTATCTTGTAATAATTCGAGCGTTATAACTTTTCATTGGAAAACTTTACAAATTTATTTCTGCGAATAGACTCTGCCACTTCGATAATTTTTACGACTATTTTAGACAAGAAATACGCTTTACGAAATCCTATTACAAAACAGGACACCAACTCAACACTTAAGTATTTTCTTTGTAACAATGGAATGTACAGTAGAAATGATGCTCTACGAAGTTCGTAATTCACAAATGAAACACATTCGCTGCTGGTTGTGTTGGTAACATTTTCGTACTTGAAGTATTAATTTTATTTTTTGTACTTCCGCTGTGAAGTACACTTTTCATAAGAATACTTCGGAGTTGGGCGGTAGATCCAAATATTGCTACTCTGTTACGTAAATGACTATTATAAGTAAAACCTCAAATAAATTCTCATAGACGAAACTTATATCTGCTCAGAATACTCCTCTGTGCATTTACGTTTATAATGGTTTTGTTAGCTAAATCCTTAAACGTAAACGTAAATGAAAATACTTGAGGCTATTATCTCCATTAAGCCGTCAGGTTAAGCTGCAGGAAGGTATACATAGCTGTGGTACATGTTTCAGTCGGGCATTATATTGTCTCTTAGCGGAAGACTGTGAATTTTTATTATTTTATGTAACCTCATACACGCAAGATAGCTTGGAAAAATTGTTAGAGGAAATTATGTATTAAAGAATAATAAAGTTTCTGTGGCATTAAAAATACCTATACACGATGCATGTAATAGAAGAGGATATGAGATTCTTTATAATAACAAATGACATGTGAAATGAAATTATAACGGGGTATGAGGTTTTCATGAAGCAACTAAGTTTATTTAGTTCGGTTGGCTGTTCTTCGTCTAAGAATCCGTTCACAAGTAACTTCACGCCAGATAGGAGAGCCGTCATCGTTCAAATCGCCGCCGCCGCCACCGACAGGCGTTTGGAAATTTTCCCAACAGAAAAATTAAATTTACAGCCGCTGTATTAAGCAGAATGAAGCTGATTTTTTAGACGCCGACTTTTTTTTCGGCTAGCCGCCGCCGCTGTAGATGTCTCTCATATCTGCATCACGCTAACTAGTGACAAAAGTCACTAAATTTACAACCGCCTTTTTAAGCAGACTGAAGCTGACTTTTAAACGGTGACTATTTTTTTCGGCTTGCCATCGTTGACATTTTGTAAATGGATCCCATGTCTGTTTCACTAGTGACAAAAGTCACAAATCGTTTGCAAAGACTGAGGTAATGCAGCAAGCGGCAGCAGTGCACATTTTTTCCGCAATTTTCGGTAGCGATCGACGCTGCGATAGAGGTTTTCTTCAACAAAAGTGACATCGATTGGCTGGAAAATTTTAAGATTTCGGAGGCGACCGCGACGACGGAGATTTTCGTTTATTTTTTCAGCATCACGGATTGGGTGAGAGAAACTTTCCGATGTATAGTGAAGTGAGACAACAGGGGAAGGGTATAAGAAATGTGTTACATTTAAACATTTGTACGACTGTAAGAGTAAAACAAGAACATGAAATCCTTTCTGAAAAACTGACGACCGAAAATGCTCAAAACGCAAAATTTATATAAAATATTCCAACCAGTCGTAAATCGTATCATCATGATATCAGGTATGCCTTATACACATTTACGCTTGGGAATGCCGTCGTTGTGCATAACATTTTTTTCTTGCCTCCTGTTAAAACATCAGTCATGGTGTAATAACATGCTAGCAAAAGTCGTCCTTATCTCTAAACGATTTTTTCTTCGTTTTTACTTTACATTTATATAACGTTTTACGCCTAAAATGAATTTCTTTTTATGTCTTTCAATTCACACCTAGCGTAAACGTTCTATACTCACCGAATAAGTGTTTTTACGAGGGCTGAAATATGAGACGTATGTAGCAAAGAAAAAAGTTTACAATTCGAGGGTAGTTTTCTTGTTTTTGAAGTAGATGTGAGCGATATGAATGGAAAGCTTTTCAGAATCTATGATGCATATTGTAAGACGTTTTTTTCGCATTGTGTTTCGTTCTGTATTCACATGTAATGTATTGAAGTGGCCGACATATTCACAAGTGTGCCAACACTTATGTGTTTCGCTATCTCCCATTGCTTATCGTTGGTTTGCCTAATTTATTGTTTATCGCATCTTCATATGTACAGGGAAGTGCTATTTATCTACCGAAGCCAGAGATGAAAGAGATGACAATATAAAGGGAGGATTATAACATTAATCCCGTTGTGATATATTTATCCATTTATTTTATACGAGGAAAACGATTTATAAAACTTAACTGCATCAGTCATAACAAAAAAAAAAAACTAGAAAAATATGACAATGAAAATCCTTCGTCTATTTCAATTGTGACACCTTTTCCTTGTCATTTTGAAAGTAAATAGTTTAAGAGATCATTAGCTGAAATATGAAAAGACGAGAGGGGGGCTGATGTACTCGGTGGTGTAACGCCGAGTTACTGTAATGACTTTTCATACACGTGCTTAGATTCCTGATGCAATCCGATTGTCTAATATACACCACTATATGCCAACCGTTAATTTTAAACAACGAATACAGTGAAATTAAATCGCCAAATACAATAAATGTTCATTTGACAACAATATAGTTGACTAAAGGCTTTGTTTCATTTCCTGCGGTGTTATTCATTAATAACCGCTGCGAATTGTTGCGTGTTTTTTTCTTTGTTCTAGTGGTTTGATCATTTGCGTTAAAATAATGGTTGTGGAGGTTATAGGACGTAGCTAAAATGCAACTGGACAGGACCGTGCACATTATCATCAGAATAACGGATGAATGATGTTATAGGCCACATGAAAAGTACAATTGAGACCTCCAAGTAATTAACAAGACCTTAATCTGATTAAGCGAATAAAGACGCTAAACGAGTAAAACAAGGAGAAAGAGAATAACGACGACGAAAAAGCAGTATGATAAACAAGAAGAAGACGAAGAAGGAGTAGAAGACAAAGAAGAAGATTATTTAAAATATGAAAAAGAATATAAGGAAGACGATACACGAAAAGAAGCGTAAGGAAAATAAGAAGGACAAGCGGAAGAAGCAGCAGAAGTTGAATAAAGAGAAGAAGTACAATAAGAACAATCAGAAAAGAAGTGAAATAGAGTAAAAAATACTAAGATCAAGCCTAAGAAAAAGGAGATTACAAAAAAGAAAATGATGACGAAGAAGTAAAGAGAGACAAAAAAGAAGCACAGTAACACCAAGAAACGAAAAACACGAAGGACAAGATTAGGAAGATTAGAAAACAAAAAGACAAATGAAGAAGAAAAGTCACAAAATAAAGTAAAAGAAAAGAACAAGAAAAAGCTTAAGATAGTAGATAGTAGAAGAATGCAGAAAGCAAAGATGAAAAAGAATGAGAAAGAACGAAACTCAATCTTGTTCAGCACACAGTATGTTTCTCGGGAAATCCCAATCGTGTTTAAAGACGTACTCTATTCATTGAAGGCGAAGGTTCAAGATCGATCTGATGTACCAACTCTAAAATGTACCCCAATTGGCTTAATTGCTAGTTTAGAAATTGTTTGACTGGCTCGACTAGTAAAAATCGTATAGTGAATCACATAACATTAAAAAGATAACACTATTTTCAGATGTAACATGTCAGAGTTTAATGGCAAAAACATTGCAAACCCCAATGCAATTGAGTGAAATTCCATGTGAAAATTAGTTCAATAAAAATGCACTTCAAAATTTATTTTATGTGACTTAAGGACTTTTATAGTTTGACTATTAAAATTTAATTGCTGTACATTAAACAACATATGTATACATAAGAAAGTTGACTATTTATTTCACTCTATGGAATAAGAAGCTGTACTGTACAATACTGTGTGCTACAGTTTTGTTTGTTTAAATAATAAAAGCAGAATTTCAAGACGAAAAAGCTCGTTAACTGCACAGCATACAAAAGTTTAAAGACTTAATTCACGAATAATTCTCAACCACATAGTGTAATGGTGTAATCAAGTTTATATAAAGTATGAATTTAAAAGCGAGCGCATTTAAACAATTCAAAATGAATAAATAGACTTAATTCTAAAACTTCGTTGCAAATAACGGAATTATAACGTTAGTATAATAGAGTTTTGTGTTGTGAATATAGCTGAACTTTTCAAATGGGTTAACTATTTTAAAGTGGAGAGCTGAAGTGGAACTTACATTTTTTTGCATATTTCGTCAATGATTTCCATCTACCGTTCACTTACTAACATGTTCACACTCAGTAAAGAATCTAAAATATAATTTTTTTCGAAAAATTCAACAAAAGAGCTACATAGGAGTTTGAGGCGAACTTTGATTCCAAAGACTGCACACAAAACCAGTACATCAGATTTAGCAACTTAAAGCTCTTCAACAGAGGTAATAGTGATTTTCCAGCTTTCGCTTTTCGTTAGAAGTCAACTTCACGCTTAACATTATATTAGTTTTTTAGTTTCTAAACAAATGGAAATAGAACTGTCAATTTGGCAGCTAAGTTCATTTTGACATTTCCCAATGAAGTTGACTGCATTTTGACATCACCACTCATTTATCTTGTTTTTTAAATGTATGACATTTGTTTAGCAAGAAGTTTGCGTTAATTCGAAAAGCTAATGTTGGCTTAAATGTGACAACGAAGTGGCACGAAGTTAAGTTCAAGATGATTTTGATTCGAAAAAAAACTTCTTCACTAGTTGTCGGCCATGCAGTAGTCTTCGGCCAGCACCAGTAATCGGTCACTAGTGAAACTATGGTTTGGACGTAGACTACTACATGGCCAATAACTGGTGCATTTACCCTATAAACTATTTATTACAAATAAACCAATAATTTCTCTGCGACATCATAAAAAAATGTTGAATTAATTAAAACTTTATGTTAGACATCGAAGTTAGTACCATTGTGCTCTGTGCGGTGATGACAGCTTTTCAAAAAATCTAAATAGTATTACACACAAACAAACGAGTAGTAGGAACACAAAGCCACAGTTACATTATAATTTCATATGAAAGCCAACTGGAAAATATTGTCAACCCTTTTCCGTTTGACTTCAACTTCGATTTAAATTAGTTCATCTAAAACGAAAGACCAAACCCCTCAGGACAGACAATATTGCTAGTTTAAATGGAAGCGTTGTTGTAAAAACAAAATTTGAAATTATTGAGTGTACATATAATCCATTCCATTCAGAATTTGGCAATGTGGCGCTGGACACTTGATAAAACAACTAAGAAAGAAAGGGCGAATCCATCTGGATTTGGATATGGAAATAAATGTCTTACTACAAAAAAAAATTGCATAAAAAACACAACAAAATTATAATTTCCCCTAACGACCAATTCGTTCGTTCAGAAATAAACCTACAACCTTCAAATTCCCTAATGTAGGTTTTCACTCGAATTATTCTCAAGTGCCATGTATCGTTACACTCTTGGAGCATTCCCACTTTGAGTGTACCACCTACTCACTTGAACACTCAATCAATTTCCATAAAACGTTTTCTTAGAAAGGTGAGATCAACTTTGTTTTCTATTCTCATTAAATCTTGTAAGATTTTTATTTTTAAAATGTACACCAAAAGGCTCTACGAGCTCTTGAAAATTTTCTTTTAGTTGAATTTCCGTGATTTGCTTTGTCTTTCGAACCGTTGAAGCTCAATTACGGTTGAATTTACTTGAAGATTTGGTAACTAGGGCTCAGATTTAAGAGTTCCAATCTTGAATATTTATACTTTTTCTGCACATTCTTTTGTTCAGTATACTCGAAGTCATATCAACTATTACAGGTATAGAGTTCAAGAAGCATGCATGTAGAAATACACCACCCTGGAACAGAACATAAAATTGTTTCTATGCCCATCTTCCACTCTTCTACAAAATGTATATGTTTCCCGAAAACTGAAACACGACATAATTACGATTTCAACAGAATTGGTCATTTTGAAAATAAAATATTGGAATGATTGCGCTTGTAAATTCGGAACTCTTATCTGAGTGGTGCAATAAATATTCAAATAAAATCCCATTTCACCTTTTTCCTCCATTTCGGTATTATACGGTTAACTCCACAATCTAAATATTTCCTGAACTTCTCAGTATCCCTGCATTAAGTATTACTTCTAAATCCATTCCAATTTTATCGCTTTAAAGAGCTTTTTTCGGCTTCATGGTTATGGAGATAGGAACATTAACTCATAAATTATTCGTTGGATAGTGTATACAGTTCACGTGTGTACATAAAACTAACTAATTTATGTACGTGAATGCTTTACATATCTTTGAAAAGGTGAACATAGGCCAGAGAAGCGATTTTAATGCTAACATAGTAAAGTGTAACACTGAATTTTGTTACGTATACAAACAATAGCTCATTATTTATTCTTATTCGAAATCGGCAAGACATAGAGAATCCGTTTATGGATGGCTTGAAACAATTTTGTAAATAGCCTCGAGCACTGAGGAAAAAGTTTACAATAATGTATTCGCTGTCCCAAATGAAAAGATGTCAATACACGTACATTTCATACTGTAATGCGGTCTATTACAAGCAGTTTTTTTTTTATATTTGTGTCCACATGTAATAGCGTTGTGTCCACCTGTAATAACATTGTGTCATATTCGCAAAATTCATTACATACAACTAATGTCATTATCACCGTTTTAGGCGTGTGTTTGCTCACTTAATAATTAACTGAATAATAAATTTAAATGACAGAAAACATTTTCTCCGAGTCAGAAATGGATAAAAACTTTTTGAGTTGATACATTTGCAAATATTTGTAAAGTTCAAAAGCCAACAAAGATGGCGGCCATTTTTATTTGCAATCATCAACTCAAAATTTTTTGTATCAATTTCTGACTTTTAGAAAATGTTTTCTGTCATTTAAGTTGATTATTCAGTTAAAGATTAAGTGAGCAAACACATTGGTCGAAAAAACTATGCGTTTTGAAGTGTTTATTAAGTGGAAAAGCTGAAAGACTGACTCTTGCAGTGAAATATTGCAATTCACATTTCCAGCAAATGTAAATTTCTCCAAAATTGTTTCCGCAATTTTAATTTGGGAATAGGTTAAGTATGTAATGACGACATAAGCATTCGTTTTCATTTAAGTCTTTAAGAGAAAAACGTTACAGAAAATTGCGACTTTTTCCATACAAATTTTCATTAGTTGAAAGATTCCGACAGACGGCTCTTTTGTATGCAGTGTGCACTTTCAAAGCTTTATTGAAAGAAAATTTACAATGTGAAATATCGGTTGATCATTAACAAAAATAGTGGTCAGCTTAACTTCAGTCTTACAAACTGTATGAGATTGATTTGTTTGCTCTATGCAATAATATTTAGTTTACTACAAAAAGGTGAAATAAAGGCAGAAGAAAAATTTGGAAAAAAAAACTTCAAATGAATTCCAACTTATGGAAACTTTGTTGTATTAAAAAAATCACGAATGCTATAAGAAACATTTCTTTTTGATCTTGCAAATGTTTTCATTCTTTGCGTGGGTGTGGCAGTCTAGTCTAGTCAATGTCATAAGAAGGTTCCTCTTTGCAAGTATCCTCTTCAATTGCCACAATCTTTTTATGTGTTTATTACGCAACAACATAAAGACTAAAACAACGTATCAATATCAATTTGTGTAACGGTATATTTTCCATAAATGGCAGCCGAATAAAAAGAATTCCCTTTTCAATGAAACGAAGCTTTCGTTTCAGTGCACAGATTATGTTTCCAAGCGTTTATATAAAAATATTATGAATCCATAATAGCACCATCCCTATATAATAAAATTGATAGACGAACACAGAACGGAGGAGGGGTGGGAGCATTTCTTAAGAAACCATTCACACCCGCTACATAAAATGTTTATGTGAATTGAAAGGCAGAATAAACAAAAATGTTTACTTGATATGGGATTGATAGAATGGCATGCAATAGTGATGAAATCAATTCGGGTAAATTTGTTTCTCAAACAGTGACACGTGCACACACTGTAAGACCACAAGGATATCTCCGGTAAATAATTTCTGATTTGTGAAAATGACGGAAATTGATCAAAATGTCTATTCAATTTTCATATGAAAAATGTTGTGCGATTTGTGTGATTTTTACTCCAAATAGGTTTGCTGACGATCAAATACTCTCTGGAGTATCCAATGGAAATTGATGTGTGTTTAGTGAATTGTTCTGTGGATTGACAGACAATGAAATTTAAAACTCGAAAAATTGAGTGAAAAATCTTCTGACTAGAATAAAAAAGTGAGAAGGATAATTTCCATTGGTGATTCTACAGCAGTTTTACCATATGTGCAGATTGTACTTCGTTGATGCGTAGGCGTTCTCCAAGTCTTATATTAAAATATAAATTCATATGGGAATAGTAAAACAAACTCGGTGAGTTGAATTACTTTTTTTTTTATCCAATAAAACGGGCAGACACAAGGGATCTTGGAACTCTTTGATGATTAAAATACTTTTCTAGCCTGAAGGAACGGAGTTGCGTACATCTATAATCATAAGCCCATGATTGCAGAATGTAAACTCGTCCAACCGTAATAGTAGGTTACTACCTTGACTAATTGACTTTTGAACATTTTTCGATACTTTCTTGAGGTCTTCTTTGAAACGTTTTTAGCCTTTTTAGAAGTTCAATTAACTCATGAAAGATGATCCGCTTATGAACAGTTTTCGAGATTTTGTAAGAATTACAGAAATCCGGCAATTACAGCGTCAACGGCTTATGTCAAAGTATAGTAATTTTCATGACGCGAAGAATGATATTATTTGCTTGACAGCTTAAGCAGCGAGGGGCAGTGGATTATCGTCCAATACGATAATATTGTCCACTGATAGGATAGGATAAGTAGGCTGACTCAGATAAGAGCCATGCACCTAGGTCGCAGTTGGGCCTGTTGTGCATACCCACGTGTTTTAGTTTATAAATGTACTACAGTTAAGGAAGTTAAGAATGTGCTTAGGATGGATATTCCGGATGGTGCTGTACCGAAGTACCCAGACATTTGGCTCTGGCTTTTACGAGGGGCACCCTAAAAGTTTCGGGAATCGGCTATATCGGCTCGTGTAAACTTTTCGCCAATTTACACAAAAATTAAATTGGTCTTTCCTGATTTAAAAATGATGATCAAAATGAAAATCGATCGTAGCAGTCGAAAGATACAACAATTCCAAAAAGTCATTGCAGAGAAAAAATGTATTTATCACGTGAAAATTTTAGAGCCATGATTTTCTACGACTTTAAGTCTGGCTTGACTCCCAAATTGTGTATTGATTGTTTGCAAAAAGCATTTGGAGATGAGGCCCCATCCAAGACCACTGTTTATCGGTGGTTCGCTGAGTTTGAATCGGGGCGCACTTACCTCAGTGACGACTTTCGTGAAGGTCGACCTTCCACAGCCATCACCGATGGAAACATTGACCATGTCCGGAACATGATTGAAGCCGTTCGACCTATGCTGAGATAGCTGCATCCCTTGGGATCGGGAAAAGTCAAATACAAACAATTTTACACGAACATTTACGCACACGAAAGCTTTGTTCTCGGTGGATCCCACACAAATTGACAGACGACCAAAAGGAGGCTCGTGTGAAATGGTGCCGAGATTCTCTCAAAAAATTCGACAATGGGGCTTCTGATTCAGTATATAGCATCGTAACAGGTGACGAAAGTTGGATTTACAGCAGTGATCCCCAAACAAAACAGCAATCCACCGTTTGGGTGTTTCAAAATGAAGATTTACCAACAAATGTAATTCGCGCTCGAAGCGTCGCCAAGAAAATGGTCGCTACTTTCTTCAGGAAATGTGGTCATGTGGCTACTGTACCACTTGAGGATCGTAAAACAATCGATTCAGAGTGGTATACTACGATTTGTTTGCCAAAAGTATTTGAAGAACTACGTGGAAAGAGTCGAAATTGCAAGATCGTCCTCCACCATGATAACGCAAGCTCCCACACAAGTGCTCTGACCACGACGTTCTTGGAGAAGGAAAAACTCAATTTGATGCTGCATCCACCCTACAGTCCCGACTTGGCGCCGTGCGACTTTTATTTGTTTCCGAGTGTCAAGAATAAGTTGCGTGGGAAGCGATTTTTATCTGCGGAAGCTGCTGTCGAGGCATATGAACAAGAAGTGGCCCAAATCCATACTTCCGAATGGACTCGATGTTTCGAAAACTGGTTTTTTAGGATGAAAAAGTGTATAGATTGTAATGGTGATTATTTTGAGAAGCAATAAAATCGTTTTATAGCCGATTCCCGAAACTTTTAGGGTGCCCCTAGTATTAGAGCTGGGCAGTGGCAGTGGCAGAGGAAGTGTTCTGCTGATGATAGTTCACCACATTTATCACAATATGGGTCGTCTACGAGGCTTATGGTGAACAAGTGTTTGTTTAATGTCCACTGATACAATAAGACGGTAATACGGTCTATGAGACTATAATATCGTCAATGAGACGATAATATGGTCAATGAGACGATGATATCGTCAATGAGATGATTATATAGTCTATGAGACGATGATATCGTCCAGTGATACAATAATATCGTACATGATGCAATAATATAGTCTTGTGATACAATAGCATTGGTCAATGAAACGATAATATCGTCCTAGTTGGCTACGTGACATTTCTTTAGGCGGAGTATTTTTGCTCAATGCGGCAATAATATCCTCCATGAGACGATCATATCGTCCATGAGACGATAATATCGTCCAATGATACCATAATATCGTCTAGTGATGCAATAATATCATCCATGAGACGATAATATCGTCCACTGATATGATAACATCGTCTATGAGACAAAAATATCGTCTAAGGATACAGCATTATCGTCTCATGGACAAAAATCCGCTTGGGGATTTTTCACATTCCCTAAACATCGTGTCATGAAAAACAGTATACTTTGACATAAGCCGTTGACGCACTAAAGGCGTGGATACCTTTTCTATGTAATTACTTAAATTACACCAGTCCTCACCGTATCATCTCCTGTCTCAACAAGAGCGACCCCCTCCACTCTCGGAACGTGAATGATCCCTTATAAAAACAATATGACTACAAACATTCTTCTCAATGTTTCCAATTTGTACTTTGAACCGAGAAATGACGTGACGGGTTGTTTACACGATATTGAGAACTATAAGATACGTTCTTAGTTCACACATGTTCTGTTTTACCACTTGTCCCGCTAACCTTTAGGCTTCTGATCTTTGTTTTGTGTATTTACTTCAACAACAAACTAATTTCTTACATACAAAACGTAACATATGTTCCATACCCATCCGAAAACTAAATCCGTCTTAAAGAAAGACGAAGCAAGAAACACGAAACCATATTCAAACCATTGAAATCTTAATCTCTGTCCATTACACAACAAATCCACTTCCTCTATAAATCATTTTACTATAACTTTTTGGAATAACTTTTGTTTCAAGCACCATTCATCTATGTAATTTACTATGCCATGAATACTACCCCAAAAATACATTACCCATAAAACCACATATAACAATCCCAAATAGCGCGCACATATAAATGGTAACAATCTTAGGTTTTCTAGTTGATATACGAGAGGATCATGATAACCAGCCAGTACTAATTGCTCTCTAATTTTGGGATTATAAAGCCATACTGGTAGATTAAATTATTTGAAAAGCTCATGAAATGTAAGGATTACTCCGCCATCGTATGGAACACGATAGCGGCGTACGAATTTTAAGTTTATTGTTTATTTGTAACGTTATTTAAAGGCAAGGTTTTCGATGTACAAATTTATTGATTCCGTTTTACTATCTACCTCTGCTATAAATATGTTAGCAACAACCAACAAATCACTTTAATTGTTTTCAAAATATTTATCGTCTATTTCCGCCTTTTCAAGGAGAAGAAATAGTCGATAGTAATTTTGTTGTCTCGTAAAAGTTAGACGGGAACTGACTAGCTACAGACATATAGGTCTAAAATGACATGGGTTTCGTTTCCAACAATCCTGGGACTGTATCGCTCCGTTCAACTGTTTAAAATGTATGGTAGGAACAGGAAAATCTAGCGCTATTTTTATTTCAAAAACTTTATATATTTTATTCAATCGAAAATTCGGATAGTATTAGAGATGTGCGTCGTCATGAAAATGACAGGCGTTGGAGTAGCTTTTAGCATTTTTTTGGAAAAACCTAGAAAAATGAGTCGCATAATCGAATTTAATGATTGCATTTAAAAACCACACGTTTTTTGTGCAAAGTTTTAAATAACATCGAAAAACTATTAGAAGCAGGTCAAATCAAATCAAATCAAATCAAATCAGGTCACAAAAAAGTGAGCTGTCCAAATTGCGATGTTTCACGATGATAGCAAATTACTTGAAAATATGGCTCAGCTATGCAAGAATGGTGTTTAGGCAAATATTCCGAAAAAACATCGCATTCCAAATTAGTATGCGATGTTCTTTCAAAGCAACCGTGTCATATTATCATTAATCTATTATTTGTCTGAAAATAATTCTTCTATACTAGATGAGCCATAGTTTTACTGTCTATTATCATGAAATGATGCCTTGTAAAAACATCGCAATTCAACAGCTGAAATTTTTGCAACCTGTTCTAATGCTGGTCTGACTTAAGTCAGAATTCAAATAATTTTTGAAGATTTAAATTTTCTCCGAAAAAACATCGCATTCCAAATTAGCATGCGATGTTCTTTCAAAGCAATCGTGTTATATTTTCATTCATCTATTATCTGTCTGAATATCATTCTTCTATAGTAGATGAGCTATAGTTTTATTGTCTATTATCATGAAATGCTGCCTTCTCAAAACATCGCAACTTAAACAGCTGAAATTTTTGCAACCTGCTCTAACGGTGGTCTGACTTGAGTTCGGGCAATGAAGGTAGCACAGAAAAAAATTCCTGTAAAGTTTGTTTGTGGTTCCAGCGAAAATCCAGCGACGGCGCACACATATACATAATGGATTTAAAACCTTCCATGTGGACGCAATGTAAACATACCTACAACTATTTCATATAAAAATTTTTCCATTATTTTGTTAGATATGGGTTATGTAAAGAAAAGTTACATCTTTTATTTAAAATTTTTATATTGCCTTGCAGGGGAAAGAACAAATTAGATTTCCGAAAAGTGTTAGCAGATTCCACTTTTGTTTGCTGTTTGTTTTTTGAAAAGGGTTAAATGTTTTAGCATTTTTCAGAGCACCTGATGTCATGGTAACTGCAAAATACGGAAATAGTTTTGCTCATAAACAGACGAAAATAATGCTGAAATGTGAGATAAATTAAAATGCAAATAATGACTTGGAATCGTAATTAAAATTTATAATGAGGATGAAGTTTCCAAAATTTAAAATAAGCTTAAAGTGAAATCATATTTCAGCTAAATAGGCCATTTTAATTGTTCCGGTTTGTTGGGTTTGTTGGAATTTAAAATTTAATTTGCAACTAGCCGCTCAAATAAGCTTAGAGGTTTTACACTGATTATTTTTTCCGGCTGCGTCGCATCGCTCTGTACCGAATATTCATGCCACGTAAGTTTTGTTACGACACAGAAAGATCTACAATCGCTCTGCTCACGTCCGAAAAAAAGGTACTACTTACAACATTCGTAGCATTACATATTACCAAACGCATCGATTGCGATGGCTCAATCACATTCAGAATATGTGTGAACAAAGAAAGAGCTTATGCAGCTTTATGGAGAGCCGGACATAGAACAACAAAAATTAATAGACTACGATGGCTTGGTCATGTACAGCGGATGGACGGCAATCGTATCCCGAAGAAACTTTTTATCACCAAACCGGAAGGCAAAAGAAGTGCAGGCAGACCAAAATCCAGATGGTGCGATGCAGCTTTTGCCAACCTGAGAACTGCGGGAGTATCCAGCTGGAAGACGTTAGCTGAGGATAGGTCCGGTTGGAGAAGCATGTAGGAGAAGGCCAAGACCCTTAAAGTAAGTAAAGAAACTTCAGAGAACCAAACCGGAAGGCAAAAGGAGTGCAGAATGGTAAAATCCGATTGATGCGGGGAGGAGTCAGTGTAGGCCCGATTGGAAGAGCATTTTGGAGAAAAAAGTTGGAGCCCCCAAAATATTGAAAATAGTCCGGGATGGTGTGCCGCATGGGCGACAACTTGACAAAAAATATTTTCTTCTTTTAACTGGAAATATTTTCTATCTTTTAAAATATACTGTTTGTTATAGGCTGTGATTAACCTAAAAAAATATAACGAAAAATACCCGAACGTCCGCTGCGCCATCTGGAATTTTCGTAGCTGAATATACGGACAGTTTGTGAAGTATAGTACTACAGATCGCAGCGCCATATTCAGCTATGGCTGACGAAAGCGGTGAACATGAGAACTATACCATGACCGATATCGGAAGAGTAAAAAAAGGAAGAAGATATTGTAGGGGCTGTTCGACGAAGGCTCTGCTTGATTGAGCGAAAAGTCAGTTTCCGAACAAAAATTGACAATAAAAACGAAGATAGGAGGTAAGACAAGAACAATAATTGGGTTATAATACAATATTTACAATTGTAGCGATTAACCCACGTTACCTGGAGAAAAATTTCCTGCCACAGGTAAAATCTTGTAATCTTTTTTGTCGGCGTAAAACTTATGTCCATTTCTACAACATGCGACAGATATTTATGGAACGCCGTTCTTCAAGCGGTTCTAAATACAATTCGAATTAAAAAGCAATTATAAACATCTGTACATTTTAAGCCAGAGGATGAAATTGTCCCTTTTCTGTTTCTCATTTGCAAAATTGGTTTAAAAACTTTCATCCGAGTATATTACGAGTTTTTATTTCGGTCGAAATTGCATTAAATAAATTTGAAATTGCAAAAAAAGAGCATGTTAACCTCGTGCTGTTTTATTTCGGAAAATATTTATTTTGGTAAAAGTTTGCGGCGATAACAATAAATGTTATGCAAGTAGAAAGATTTATTTGGTTTGTACGTAAATTAGAGATATTATTGCAATGGTAAAGCGTTGTGCATTTGGTTGTTTGTTTTCAGTAATTTGATTGTGTATCAGTGAAATTTAATTTCTACAATAATTCAAAATACGTTCGAGACTCTGAAAGTTCACATAGAGTTTTTTTCTCTCTACCACCGCACAGCCATGAAGAAAATTCACAGATAAACGATTCGTTTGAAATCCTTGATTCACCTAATTTGATCCATGAACTCTGGGAATTATCAAGCTAAAAAAACCTCCCGATTTCAAACCACCGAAAACATTTTCCTTTTACGGAAGCTTTTCCATTATATTTTATAAAAGAAAAGTAAGTTTTCTTTGTATGAAATGCAGCAAAGAGATGTGAAAACTAATTTTTCTTTTATAATATGTAATGGAAAAGCTACAGTACAAGGGAAATATTTTCAGTGGTTCGAAATTTGGAGGTTTTAAGCTGATGTACTTATAGTGTTGGTTATATTTCCCAGAGATCAAACAACCTGACGGTATGACGATCTTCCTGTGGAAGCGAATATGGGATGAATCATGCATGGACATTAGAGATGTCCAAAATACAAAAGTGTCGAAAAGTTAGGGAAAAGAGACCGCCACCCATCTACTAGAGACACACTTTCCTGGCTGTAGTGATACAAAGGTCAGAGACAACGTACCTGATCCTCCACTTCCGTCGGAGGAGGACTGGTTGTTGGCTAGCCGAATAGTTACTACAGACAAGTTAAGGTGGGCCATTAGTAGATTCAAGCCGTTCAAATCGGCAGGGGAGGACGGGATATTCCCTGCGATGTTGAAAGAGAGTGGAGAGATCTTATTGGAACCACTTCGTGGAGTTTTTAAAAGTTCGCTAGTGTTTGGTCATGTCCCAAAGGCTTGGGAAAAAGTCAATGTGACGTTTATACCAAAGCCGGGACAGCCCTCGCATTGCGAAGCCAAAGATTTCCGACCCATAAATCTCACCTCCTTTATACTAAAGACTCTCGACAAGTTCGTAGATTTCCACATCAGAGACGAAATCCTGTCGAGATACACGCCGCAAGAGAAGCAACATGCATATCAGGTGGGTAAATCGACGGACTCGGCTCTGCACGCCCTTGTAGCCGGGGTTGAAAAGTCATTCGAATTCGGTGAGATTGCTCTTGGATGTTTCATGGACATTGAAGGAGCATTCGACAACACCGGCTTCGATGTCATTCAGCAAGCGCTGGAAGAAAGGGACGTAGCACCGGTAGTAACGAGGTGGATTGGCAACATGCTCAGAAGCACTACCGTGGAGGCCAGCGTATGCGGCCACAAGTCCAGCTTCTGGGTATCGAAAGGCTCTCACCGTTGCTATGGTGCATGATCGTGGACTCCCTGATCAAGAGGTTGAATGAGTTTGACTATTCTAGTTAAAGGCAAGTTCGAAAGTACCCTGGGAAGTCGCTTAAGGAGTTCGCTGAGGTTAGTAGAGGAATGGTGCCTGGAGAGGGGCTTGAAGGTCAACCCCGACAAAACGAACATTGTGCTTTTTAGTAAAAGGAACACAGGAAACAATTTAGTGGGGAACTTCAGGCTCTTCGGAAAGGTTGTTGATCCTACCCCAAAATTAAGGTATCTGGGGGTTATTCTCGACCAAAAGCTCAACTGGATCGAGCATGTTAAATACAAAGCACAGAAAGCGGTGGCCGCTTTCTGGATCTGTCGAAAGGCTTTTGGAAGGGACTGGGGAATACCGGCTAGAGCCATATTGTGGATCTATGAGACGGTCGTCAGACCCATGTTGAGCCATGGCTGCGTAGTTTGGTGGCCTAGGCTCAACGTGGAGTGCGCGAAGAAGGGGTTGAATGAAATTCAGAGGCTCGTGTGCATTTGTGTCACGGGACCTATGAAGACTACGGCCACAGCAGCCATGGAAATGGAAGCGCTCATTGCACTATCGCCCATCCAGACGATCGTTAAAGCAAGAGCCTTTGCCTCCGCAGACAGGCTGAAGCAAAATGGTCTCTGGATGAGGAATTTTGAATTTGGCCATGGAAGGATCCTGAAAGTGATCAATGACAGGATCTTTGATATGCCCAGAGATCGCATGATTCCACAGGTCGACTTTGTGATGCGATACCAAATCGTTATACCGGACAGAGCGGATTGGCTAGGCAACTGGTCGACCTGCCTACCGGCTAATGGACTGGTAAGCTTTACGGACGGGTCGAAAACTGAGGAAGGAGCGGGAGCCGGGATCTATTCGCAGGAACCGGGAAATGAGAGAGCAGACGAGCTAGCCAGACAGGGTTCAGCATCTGTGATCGAGGGCCCAGAGCCCCACATCCCGATCCCAAACTCTCTGTGTGAAAGGACGGTGGAACACTGGGTGCGGGCTGAGTTGGTGCGCGTACGGCGGAGGAAAGCACACGAAGCTCTTCTTCCCGGCGCCTGACGAGAAGTGGGCCAAGGAGCTTCCCAGAATGGACCGTAGTGACATTAGGAGAGTAGTGGGAGCCATATGGGTCACTGTGGGTTGAACAAGCACTTGGTCAAAATGACCATTTTGGCTGATCCAAGTTGTGACTGCAGCTTGGAGGATAAAACGAGCGTCCACGTAATATGGGAATGCCCGAAGTTTCACCTGCTAAGGTGCATGACATTAGGTGGTTATGTGATTCGACCCTCCGATATCTTAGACGTAGGACTTATCGCCCTAGATAGGTTCTTGGTGAGAACCGGAAGATTTTAAATAATTTACATGATGAACGGGAAGAAAACAAAGGATCAATACATCTGACCCTGATAAATCCAAAAAAAAATCTTGGGCCACCAACCGAAAAACAAAAGGTTTTTGATCCCTCATCACGATTGCATATAGGCACCACAACAACCGATGGATTCTTTCATTACTTAAATGAATATGTGCATTTGAAAGTCGTTGAATTTTTGACTTTAACGCTTTCGAGCTACCCCTAAATTGTCTCGGATCAAGTTACGCCCATAAACAATCTGGATCAGGGATCAAAAACCTTTTCTTCGATACTTTTATTTCCCCATACATTTTTGGACCTCCCTAGTGGACATCTCAGCTACCAGAATAAAGCAAAAATCGTCGAAGGATAAATTGTATTGAACCACACTGAAACGTCACAATGGTGATACGCTGCATATTTGAATCCTAGACCTCTTTAAATGTATATACTTGTGTGATTTATGACTATATTAGTTGTGGGCTGTAAAATTATTCAACATATATGCAAATTATACCTTCATCTTGTATTTTATACTAGTATGTTGAATAATTATACAGCCGCTGCTAATATAATCGTAGATCACATTTAAAGAGGGTCTAGGATCCAAACATGCAGCATATCACCATTGTGAGGTTTCGGTGCACGAACTTGACCCTTTGGCGTTTGAGACACTTGGTATTTTCAGTGGAGGTACGATATGTATGGGGCAAAATGTTAATCGGAGCTTCTGGAGACGCTCATTCAAAATAATTTTTCATTCAACGGTTTGGAATCGAAAATCAAAGAAGAAACGCTTCTAGTTTACAGGAAGATATTCCGATGGATGAAAGTTTTTATTCTTGAAATGTTCTGATGAATATCTATTTTCTCTCTCACATTTACGAACAGAAATATACTAATTTTACAGCGGGTCTTGATTAAGAAACATGAGAACTAAATGAGACTAGGTAGTGATAGAAAGAGGAAGTTTGTATTTAGTAAATTACGTGGAAATGAAAATTGGTATCAGAGAAAAAATCTAATTCGTATGGGAAAGGTAATCTTCTAACGTAGAACACACCAATTAGTTACGTAACCGAATACTTTGCATTCCACAAGCATCTCATTCCTTCTTCTTTTATTACAAAATACTTTTAACAAACTCTGCACTAATTGTAAATTGTGTGTTGTATACAAACATATAATATACCGTCTCTATTTGCCAAATATTTACGCTTCATTTTTCTTGATCAAATAGATACCTTTGAGATATACGAATTTCGTTAAAGATTTTATTTTTCAACGCAACGTTGAAACAAGAAGTAAAAAAGAAAACAAATAAAAAGCTTACTTTTTCGAATTGAAAATAATTTTTCATCACCTAGGGTCAGATGACATTCCAGTATTTAATTAAATGTGACAAGTGGGGTGGAGTGTATGGACTTTTAATTTCTTTAATTTTAAAATTTTATGAACATAAATTGTCGTATAGAGCTCTATCATCGTTAGACTGACAGTTGTATGTACCGTATAGAAAGTGTAGATTTTTTTTAAATACAAAAACAACTTTATGAAACAGCATTAATCAAAAGCGCCCTAAATCTGTCAGCTAGATTCGCATCACCAATCCTCATTTCGTTTCTCGTTTTTATGGTTTCAGCAAACGAAAAATCGATTGCCGCCACTAAAACACACATCTAGCGACATTTGTAATTGTTTGTAATTTATTTATTGAATTACTTCCAATTTTACTGCGAAGAAAAGAAAAAATTGTGATTGCGCGGCGCGGGATAACTGTTTGAAAAAATGGTGGCCGCTGCAATCAATTGGAGACCCAAGATTCGATTGAAGTCTAAATATTGTTCAATGCTGTTGCGTGGCGGCGATTACTTTTTCGGCGCTCCAGCCACTTGTAAACCTTGGCCTGCTCGAGGATTCTGATCCAATTGCGTCTGTTCCTTGCCGCGTATTTCCAATTTTTCATTCCGAGCGTCCGAAGATCTTGTTCGACACCAACGATCCATCTAATTTTTGGGCGACCAACTCCTCTTCGCTCTTCTGGATCGTTTCGGAATAATTTTGAGGGGGCTCTGTTCTCATTCGTGCGTGCTAAATGCCCCGCCCACCTCGCCTTTGGACTTTCACAACCTCCACTACATCCAGCTCGCCAAAATCACGTTCCAATTCAAGCGCGGCCGGCGGCACAAACGGTTAGAAAAAACTGTTATTTTATTTGCGTGTGACTTTATAATCTCTCGATTGTGATTAAGAACGTATATGGTCAGTTTAAGTTATGAAAACGTCGGGTACTTCTGTTCTGGCGACTTGCCTGTTTATGTACATTCGGATCCTTCCGATATATATTACGATTATAATTGATGTTTGCTCTGGATTTAGACAAAAAACACGTCTTAAGATATTTTTAAAATATTTCTCAATAAAGCTTTTCGTTTCCAGGAACCCGCATTACCAAATCGGTAAACAAATTCAAATATCTCGAAGCAATCGCTGGAAACATTTTTGTAAATAATGAGAGGATGTTTAAATCAGCACACGCCGTTATTATTCTTTCAAATAAAATGTTCCCACAAAATTATTATATCACATTTTGGTTGAAATTTTCATTGCATTTTTCTGCATTTCCAACAAATCGAGTTTCAAATGTTGCTACTTGAAAATTCTATTATTTTTCGAAAGCATTTCCATTCATTTTTCTGCTTCAAATTTCTGTGAATAAAATAAACATCTCCAGTAGATAAATATGGAAATGCAGACAAATGGCAAGCATATTTTAACGTAGCAATTTTTAAGGTTTGAAATTTAAACTTTACATTCAAATGCAGCTATTTCTCCGTTGCCATTTACATCTTTTGAAGCATAGTCTTTGCTGTAATAGGACGTAGAAGTGTTGCCATAAGTGATTACACATCACATAAGGCACACTTTTTAGATTGGATTCTTTCAAGTAACAAATGAAAGCGGACAAATCTCGCAAATAAAAGACCTAAATTCTTAAATAGATCAAATTACAAGTTAAAATTTAGTGTCTTGTGTATTTGTCCTCCTTAATTATGTCCTTTTTGCAACGTTCTGTTTCCATTTCTCATTCTCTTTAATCGCCTTTCCCGATTTAATAAAATGCAGAAGTTTCATTCATTTATAAAACGAGTCTCGTTTTCCGTTAGTAGCCAGATGTTTATTTTATTTTATAAGACGAGCAAGATGTAAGACAGCAATATCATGAAAATAATCAAATTTCCATGACAGTGAAACAACGTCCAAGTAAGTATGCACTAGCGAATCATACGAGAAATGGAAATTTAATGGTTTTATTTTGTAATTTCTTTAACTTCATAAAATGTTTTCTTCTCTTTACACATGTTTGTAAAAAAAATATAACTTGTTTACCACAAAAATAAAATGACAGTGACAACAATTGAACCCTATCATGGCAGCTATAAGATTGTATAAGTCGAGGTCAATTTTCGAGGGGTGTCGAGGCTTTAATGGTCCATGGCTATTTTGACAAGTTAATTTTAACAGACGTAAAACGTAATTGTAAGCAAAAAATTATTCTACGGCATACCTTCAAAACGTACCGTTTTTTTTTTATTTTGTTGTTTTTCTTGAAAAAAAATACAAAATTTTAGCCCCATTTGACACCCGCAAACGAACTGACGGATGCCGAATGTACTACCGAATAGTATTTGCTATGTTATAAGGATCTTTACGCTGGAAATCAAAAACTATACAATTTTTATGGTTATAAAGAGTTACATTGTGAATTGAAATTCAATTTAAGTGTCCGCCATCGCTCACTTTTTTCGATTTCGGCGGCTGTACTAACTGAACTGCTCCTTTCATTTATTACTTTAATTAATTTTATAAAAAAATTGGAGCATTTTTCGGCATGTCGTAAAGCAACTTTTTGTTTAAAATAATATTTTACGTCACTTTTGTCGAAATAGCCATGGTCCATTGAGCGATATAACCTTTGTGTAATATTAGTATATTATATCACAAGGGGTAAATATAATCTCGTAATTATAGTCGAGTTATAGTTAAAGTTCGAGGGGTGTAAGCCTCGTTTAGCTTTATTATGGTAGACTCGACTATAATCAGCTTTATCATGGTGAAGTTGAATAAATTATAGTCGAGTTAAACAAATGTTGCCGCTGATTTTTGTGAAGAATACAATGAACATCATTGCTGACATTTTGAGTGATTGGGATCGAAATTGCATGAAGTTTGACGATGTTTCATATATACAGCTGTTGTGGATGTTGAAATGCAGGGATAGAGATGCAACGCATAACACATTTTATCTATTTTCTTTGGTAATGTATGGCAGTTTTATCGGTTGACAAATCGTCATGTATTTCTTCGTTGTTAAATCCATAGTTTCGTGCATAATAGGCACCAGCAATAAACTATCGTATAACATAAGTACTGAATCGTTTTATAATAGTCTCGATACGTGAAGTGTCCTCGGAGAGAAGTGCAAGGCCTCTTCACGCACCTCGATACGCTAATAGAACTCGGACTAAACTCGCTACAAAATAATTACGAACATTTCAACATATTCAACAAAATTTTGTCCCACACATTAAGAGTAGCTTCGTATTATTGTGTTTTTATCCGGTTGTCTCACTTTAACGCGTGCGCGAAGAAGTATTAACTCTGAATAGAAACTATACATGTTCACCTTTGTGAAACGTGTGGAATCAACAATCTTTCAAAATTTGAAAAAGTTCGTAAATATTCTATATATCGAATCACTCACTAAAACTCCACTATAATCACGCGATTTCAGTCCTTGTGTTATACTATTATCACATCGGGGCCCATAATTGTCAATTTTACGCAAAACATAAAATTACACTGTACATTTAGGTGGGTCAAAAAAAAAGTGTCGGCAAGGTTGGGGGACTTGGCTGAAAACAGACCTTTATGATACCCTGAGAAGAAGTCAATATGGGAGCGATGAGATCCGAGTGGATCTAGAAGTCGCTCAACGACCAAATGTGTGAAAAAACATAACCAAAGAGCCGTACGTATCAGAATAGATGTGACAAACAGACTAGATGCGGCAAATGGAACAAATCTTGTAAAAAGACTCGAACGTATCTTAATATAGTAATAAGCAAACAATCTAACGTTTTATGTTCTTTTATAACTATAAGAATTTCAAAGATCCATAGAAATTGCCCAAGGTAATGTCAAAGGCCCTACCGAAGTACATCTCAGACCATTCAAATCTAGAAATGGTTATAACCAAGGATTGGGCCATTTTCCACTAAAACCCTGAAACACGTGTTCTCTAAAATTTTGTTCTATACAACTTTGCCTTTGGAAGCAACCTTCTACCTCTTACAGTTCCAGAAATCTGGGTCATCCCTCCCAATTCTAGAAGTGGTCATATCCCAGGATTGGGGCAATTCTACCCAAAACCTTGAGAAACGTGTTCTCTTAAAGCTTATTCTCTACAACTTTGCCTTTGGAAGCAACTTTCTACCTATTATAATTCTAGAGATATGGATCATCCCTCCCAGTTCTAGAAGTGGTCATATCCCAGGATTGAGGCATTTTTACCCAAAACCCTGAGACACGTGTTCTCTAAAATTTTATTCTCTACAACTTTGCCTTTGGAAGCAACTTTTCCCTTCTTATAGTTCTAGAGATATGGATCAGCCCTCCCGATTCTGGAAGTGGTCATATCCCAGGATTGAAGCATTTTTACCCAAAAACTTGAGACACGCGTTCGCTAAAATTTTATTCTCTACAACTTTGCTTTTGGAAGCAACTTTCTACCTCTTATAGTTTAAGAGAGATGGATCATCCCTCCCAATTCTAGAAGTGGTCATATCCCAGGATTGAGGCATTTTTACCCAAAACACACTTGTTCTCTAAAATTTCATTCTCTACAACTTTGCCTTTGGCAGTGAATTTCCACATTGCGTAGTTAAGGAAATAAACACGAAAAACTGTTTTCGTATATGACCCCTGGCCCGATTCCCACAAAATTTTTTTCCCTATTTTCTGACATCAAATCCTTTCATTTGACACCAACATGAGCAATTTCCGTGCTATACTTGCTGAGATATTTGCGAAGAAGCTTCACAGACCCTCGAAAAACCATGTTTTTGGTCACTTCCTCGACCATACCTCCGGAACAACTTGATCGATTTTGCTCATCTTCGAATTTGAATCATGGGAGGCATGTACCTTTCATGGAAAAAAAAGTTTAGGGTGATCGGTTGAGCCGTTTGGAAAATAAAGTGGAGACAGACGGACGGACGGACGTTGGTTCGTCATACTTAGACGATAATAAATGAATCGTCTCAACTCTCACCCCGATCTACCCCATATTACAATAAAATTGATTGTAGTAAACGTATAGGACCTTCGTACTTCGTACGGGTCCAAACACTAAAATCAATGAAAATGTAGACTTTAGCAAAATTGAACATAGCTAACAGATGATAAATATTTTTGTTAGGTGAAATCGTTGATTCCTCTTCATAATACTCCAAATAAAAGGATTGAGGGGTTTATTTGTGCATCTGCACGTTTCGAGTGGACTGAGGGTCAGTCAATGTGACCATTTTATGAGACCAGTCTTGGAGTCTTCCCCTCACTTTTTCATTTTTTAAATTCGAAACCCAAACGTTTTTTCGATCAATTTCGAATGAATCTTTGATTCTACGAGCTTAGAAGAACTTTTCACATCCTTAATTTTGTCTCTCTTGCACACCTAGATGTCGCTCAAAAATTACGTAACGCAAGAGGTGGAGGGGGGGGGGGGGGGGGTACGAAGCCAGCGTGACAGTTTTAGCAATATTTGGTCAAAATTGGCTCTTTCTGTGTGGCCCAATATATTTTATGAACGAGCCCAGCGAACAGTTCATGAGAAAGAGAAAGTGCTATATATGTTTCATGCATAATGCTTAAAATTTTTACAAATCCAAAAATTACCGTTATGTGAACTAACACAGTAGCATAGGTCCAGTGGGGTGAAATTTTTGATTGATTTTGCTAGTAGTAGTCGGACTATAACGAAAATTATAGTCGAGTCGACCATAATATGACAAAACTTCCAGTTTGCATGAAACTCGACTATAATATGGTCATTATACCCCTACTTTCGGGTATATAAATGGCTAATTATATGTCCAAATGATATAAAAAAAATGAGAACATAAGGCTACGCAGACATACCGAATTCCTATAAAGTGTAGACCAACGTCTGATGAAATTTTCAAAAAAAAGCCCAACATTTTTTTTGAAGTTGCGTCATCAAAGATGATGAGTGGTAATTAATTGTTTAAAGAAAATAGGTTCAGATCATAAGTTTTCATGAAATTGGATTTCCATATTTTCACTGGGGATAACACAATCCGCGATGGGAATAATGGTTGTAATCCACGAAACAAAACTTGAGAACAAGTACTGAGAAAATAGAAATTTTCTAACCTGAATTGTCATCAGGAAAAATGCCAACACAATGCTATCTTCTCACCGTATTTGAGTGGAGAAAATGAGGTTATTCGCCCCATGAATCCCGAAGACATGAAAGTTCATATTTTCCAGTTACTCGCACGTTACACTGCTGAAATGCATCCATTACTCACGTGCTAATGATGTTCTTTTTTTCCATTTCTTTTCAAATCGTAAAGCACTTTGTACGCTTTTTTAAATCGATCTAACATAATTTTTTACATGACGATAAAGTATGTACTTCACCTAATTTATTGTTATCTACCACTAACACCCTGTCTTCCTTTCTACCCAATACAAATACTTTCGTTTAACCATCAAATTTAAACACTTAAATTGTCTCTAACTACACTTTCAACTGAGCTCACATTTTTCTTTAACACCATCGAAATAATGCGACCATAAACGCTGTAAGAAAAGTGAAAAAAAAACTCCATGTCTTCTGCTCCACTACATAAGTTTCTTCTTTTTTGTGTTAAATGCTGAGAATAAAAAGACGATGAAAGACATTCTTTACAAAGCCAATCATATGACTGCAGACACATATACAAATAGACCATAGCCGAGAATTGCAATCCTCCTTTGAGCAACTGTACATCCGTTAATATTTGAGTTGAGTCTTACAAGTTTCTTCAAGACAGTATCGCATAAGAAAATGCACACGAGCAGTTTAATTTTCAATATTTTATAGAACTTAATGCTCCAGCACAACTTGTAGCCATAAAGTTAAATAAAAAATGGAATTAAAGAATTTTCCTTCGGCACTTTAAAATATGCAAATGGAAATCATGCAAATATTCTCTTCTTTGAGTGTTCATTTATGTACTAAAGATTTTCGTTGGCCTAAGTCCAATTGAGAGGGACTATGTTAAAACGGAAATTGAAGTGCTTAACATTCAAGAAAATTTTATTTATTCGAAGGTGCAATGAAAATTTGAATTTTATATTTTTGCTTTTACTAAAAATCGAAAATTCAATTCCATCAACAAAAATGGTGCTCACAGAAGGAAGAAAAAATAAATCCTCCGGAAAGTTTGTCCTTTGAGAGAAGGCAAATACCCATGAAATGTTTATCGGTTTAAGCGCCACGAACAACGTGAAAAGTAAGCACGTTTTCTTTTGTCCCATCCCAAGACGGAACTTATGACTTTGTCTTGGTGTTTGTATACGTTTTTTGCTTATTGTAAGAAAGAAAAAGCCTTCGGATAGTTATACACCGTTTAGTTCGTTTAGTTACTGTCCAGTGAACTCATTTTCGTTCATTGGTTGAAATATTTTGTTGTCTTACGGCCAGAAAACACAACATTCCCGGATCGGTCAAAGTCAAAGTTTGCATATATTCTGGCACCAAGCAACAAAATGGAAGACAATGTGGAATGTGTGGAAATACAACCTATCCACACGCCTCAACAACAAATGTTCCAGCGAAACAGTAACGTACCATTTGACTGTCGTGTTTCATTTTGAACGACTAAGAATTGATCAATCTATTTCGAAGTAGTGGTGTTTCAATGACACTTCAGAACTTCAGGGAAATAGTATTTTATGCTACAAGAACTGTAAAATGGTATCTCGTTTTGAGGTGGAGTCGAGAACCTATTTAAGACACCGAGAACCGAGATATCATTTTATATTTCGTGTAGCATAAATGAACGGTGTTCTGCACCATCTTTTTCATTCTATTGTAACCACAATGAAAACACTCAGTTACTGCAGAACACCGTTCATATAGTTTTACGTACCGAGCGACTGAAAGTTCACTTGCTCTACTACAAAGTGGACTTTACAGTAGAGAGCTATATGAAAGCAATTTTTGCGTTACGTCAATTCTGAACGAGCCCAAAGGAACGTCGATCTTCAATCGTTTCCTTCTCCTTAGATTACATTAATTTAACAATTCAACACTGATAACGAATTTGTTTATGGTGTAGACGTGCAGCAGGCACTATCGTGGGTCGTAGCCCCGGTGAAATGAATGAATAATACAAAATGAAAGAGCAATCGAGCGATTACATTAACGTATTTTTATCATAGAAACGCTGGAACGGCGTCTGGAAAGGACTTAAAAGCTTAGAACTTTTTCGGTTTCTTTAGCCTTAGAACGTAAGGGTTATTGTAACTATTTTCATCTTTTTCAGGGCCTGCGATCATGTATTTTTTACATTTATATGGAATTATCTTTCCGTCTGATTAAATTAAAAAGAAAATGTATCTGAATAAAGTTTCATGATTTTACTTTGTATATAAACTCGAAAACAGTTTTCCACATTATCGACTGGGGAGTATTTTTTGTTCGATTTTTTTTCCGACAGTCCTACCACACGTTTATACCACTTTCAACAAATACAAACTTGTATTTGCAAAACGCGCGAGTACAACATGTACTTTCTATTTATTATAAAATAAAATAAAAACATAGCAATGTTAACATACACATGCCGATGTTGGGAAAATCCTTTTTTTACATAGGAAAAGCGAAAAAATTTTTATCATAAAACATTCAATTGAATTTAATGGGACCATTGAGGCAGATTTGAATATAAATTTATTTATTGGCTATGCTTCTAGTACATTGCAACGCTAAAATATTCTTTTATAGCACCATATATAACATAACATTTCATACATGAGAACAGCTTACAAAATTGGAACATTATGAATTCATTGATTCGTTCAAAAACTCCTCCACACAAACATCATTTTCGATTGTTATCATCATGGAAAATATCTTTGAAAATTCGTATTTCAAAAGAATGGGATTGCAATTGTAAAATTTGCATCACTGAATTTTGCCTTTTGTATTTAGCAACAAATTATGACGTTATAGCGTTTCGTAATTACGCTAAGAATGAAAAAACCAGAGTTTTCAAAGTGTTACAAACAACTTGTTTGTAAAATGTCAAATTTAGGTCAACGTTACTTTACTTCGCTTATTGATTGGTTCGTTAACAACGTAAAGTGAATGGCTCTCAAAGGCCTTTTTCAAAGTAAGTATGATTTTATGATGGGAATTTGGCCGAAACAGTACGCTAATGGGCATAACTGGGGGAAGGTGGAGATTTTAGTGAAGTTTTCTTGGTACTCGCCTTGGTTCGATGCAGATGTAATATTTAAGATGCTTTCCAGGCCTCCCACCTGTCCAAAATTTTTGAAAAATTGAAAATTTGTCCGGAAACGTTCGAAGCGTCTGAATTTTTTAGTGAAAAGTCCGAAATTTTTTGCGAAAAACATTCGAAATACAGATTTTTAATCCGAAAAGTCGGCTTTACCCTGTGTTACCAGAGACTTCTGATTTAAAATTCGAATTTTATTTAGTTAAAAACAACAAATACTCAATTTTAAAAAAAATGGAAACAATCTCAGGTGTAAGGTTTATCTTCATTGCACTGTTGAAGCCGTTTAAAAATTCACCATGCCAGTGTGAAGAGAGGAGGGTAGAGCAAAATGTGACGGTCAAAACAAATTGGGGTTAGTTTTAACACTTTTTGCCTGACGTCGAGAAATCGTTTTAAAAAAATTGTCCGAAATTGTTTGATAAAATGTTTTCAATTTTGTAGATAAAATGCCCGAAATTTAAAAAAAATGTCCGAAACTTTGTAGGCAAAATGTCCGAAATTTTCAAATAAAATGTCCGAAAAAAGGGGCGAAAAGGAGCCATCAATAAATGACGTCCGGTCGTAAGGGGGGGGGAGGGGGTATGGCAAAACCGGACGGATTCGGAAGGGGGGGGGGATGTGTATGAGAAACGTGACGTCCAGTGCACCTGATAGAATAATGATAGAAAAAACTACCAACCGATTTCAAAAAATACAAATCGATACCATACGATTTGTATTGTCCGTCGGTTAAGACTTCTTTGGATATACGAATCTGTAGGAAATGTGGAAAATACTTCTCAGCAATTAATCAAGTCGTCCTGCACATGAAAGTTTGCGAATCGCTGCTCGACGAGCTAACGAGATGATGGTTGTTATTTCAAACTACGAAGGCTCCGAAGATGTGGAATGGATAGATGAGCGAGACATAGACGCACCACAGAGCATGCTCGATGTTGTCTGTCGCGAAAGAAACACAGATTTCGAAAATAGTTTTCCTGTAGTTTCTTTGACAGATCACTTCGATAGTGTGTGGAAAGAGAAATGTACCTAAAATATTGCTATTTATTCAACAATATTAATTTTTTTAACTCAATCTTTTATTGGAAGGGGGGAGGGGTTAATGAAAACAGCCGTCATTTTTTGGAAAGAAAGGAAGGAAAACCGGACGAATTCGGACAGGGGTAGGGGGGTCCAAAAACTGTCAAATTAACCGGACGTCTTTTATGGATGGCCCCAAAGGAGTGGGAAGCCTGATGTATTTATCCTCTCATTTTCTCTCCGCATTTCTCACATAAATGTAGAAGAAGACGTACATTGACAAAATGATTTGAAAATCTCCCTGTAGGTGTATTACTACGGGTAATTCATATTACCTAAAGAACAATCAACTGTGGTAACTTTTAAAATAATTTTGATACGAGTGGTAAGAGGGGAGAGAAATTTTTCTAAAAGAGAAGGCTTGCGAGGGCAGGGAGGTTTTGAAAACAATTTGTTATGTCTGTTCCATATGGACGCCACCTATTGACGTCAACGTCGGCGGTGCACATTGAAGCATGCACGAGCACTGTCTGTGGTCAGTAGGCATGAAACTCTTCGGGAAATATCGATAATCATCAAAAAAAATATATCGATATTAATAATCAAAGTCATTTCGATATCGATTTATTAAAATATCTATATTTATCAAAATATCGATGATTCTAACATTATCGATATATCAAAAATTATCATAAACAAAAGTGTGATGGCTGACATATGCACTAGGGCAACCCTCGTAAAGGCCCTCCTAGCGCTCAACAAGAAAGGGGTAGAACAAATGTTTTTCGTATCGTATAATGTAACACAATGGGATTGTTTTCAACCGGTTATCAGCATTGTGAGGGATTGAAATCAAAATTTCTCAAAATTTCCCAAAAAAGCATAAAAAAATTCTCAAATAATAGACTCTGTTGAAAATTATCGAAATGTCGGCAGTTTTTGGCAGAAAATGTGTGACGCATCTGTCGAAAAATTCCAACCATACGGAAAAATGTTTCTCATAAACATTTGATAATTTTATCAGCATTTGATATTTTGATAATTATTGATATTTTGATAGTTATCGACGTTTGATATTTTGACAATTATCGATGTATCGATAATGATATTAAATATCATTATCAGAAAGAAATATCGATAATTGTTATTTCATAATCAAAGTAATTATCGCCCATGCCTAATGGCCACGGTCAGTAACGGATTTCTCAGAAAGTTCTAAGAGTAGACTTAATCAGAGGCGCTAGTTCTTATTGTGCGAGTCCTGAAAATCACTTCAAACAGGAGAATTCAATATAACCAGAGGAAAAGATTGAATGTTCAACAAATAAACGAAAAACTTCGGCTTGAACTACTCAACAATTTACTTCCCATTGATTTTATATGTATATAAATCCGTTAGATTTGATTTAAGGTTTTATTTATCTTCGAGTTTGTATTCAGAAAAGTAGATAAAATCTGAAATAGAGGATGCTTAGTGTATGCATTTCACATTTTATTTACCAATTTAGCTATTTATTTTTGGATAGACGACTGCAAGAATCCAATAATCTTTTTCCAAATTACTTGAAAATGTAATAAAGCTCTTGTTAAACAAACCTTGCTTGTGCTACCGTCCCTTTGGCATTCCAAACGAGGTGTTAATAAAAATTACAAGAAAGTTAAAGTTGTAAAGGCCCGTGACATTGGATCTCAATTATTTTATGGTAAGCTTTTTCACAGAGACAAATGACACAAGCACAGGATTGAAAAAGCTTTAAAAAAATCATCCTTCCACATACTTCCACAGACATCCACTTTTTAGAGAGTTAACATTAAATAATCAAGAAAAAAATATCTTTGTGTCGTTCGCTAATCGAGCAAAATAGCGCGCTAATCGACTGCCACAAACATTTTTTAATTTGTCCGAAAAAAAAATGCCAAAAATCTATTTCCGTGGCTGTAAATTCAAACTGTAACTGGAGCTATCTTACCTACAACGGTAGCTGAGCGACAAATCTAACGCCATCTTTGCTGTATCATAGGATCGAAACTAGTGCAGGCGGCTTTCTTTTTAACAACCACCAAGCGGTTGAGTCTTGAGTTCTCATACTGGCAACTCAATCGAGTAATGGAAAACAGCTGAGTTAGACATTGCGCTTTTGAGTCGTCACTGATATATTAGCGAGCGAATTAGCGACTAGCGAAATTTTTTAGCAAATTAGATTTTATAAACCAACAGTCGATCGTAGAGAACTATTTGAAACTTTAACGATGACTAGCGACGGCATTAATGACCAGCGACGCTAATGCGACATCAGAGACCTGCGGCTAAACAGATCAACTGGCATCAAACAGCGCCTGACTTCAAAATTTCTCAGATTTTGATGAGGTGTTCATCAATTCTGACTAGAATTTTGCGACGAATCCAAAAAATAGTTTCAGTGGAGTCTAAAATTACTCAATTTGCGACCATGATTTTTCGTTAGTATTTTGTGGTTAGACTTGCGTCACGACACTTTACTACCGTAAGATTATGATTAAAGTTCGAATCTTACAAAAAAAGCACTAAGACTCTGAGAATGCGCGATGCGGAATTCTTAGCTTGAATTGAGTTTCAAGTTGATTTTAAGAAGAAATTGTGTTGGAAATTGCTATAAGATGAATCAGCTTCTTCAAAAATAGGGTAGACAGTAAAATTTATCGAAAAATAACATCTTCAAGTCGAGAACTATAAATAAATGTATATAAAATATGACTGCAAATATAAAATGTATCGTCAATCATAAACTTAAGTATGATAATAAAAAATATTACCCAACGGAAAATATCCCATTCTTCCCAACTCAAGCAAATTTATTGTTAGAAATAATATCGGACCTTTTATTACAAAACATTATCCCACTTTTCATGCGAAAATGATTATATATTGAAATCCATCATAAAAATATTATTAGAACGGTAAAGTACGGAAGAAAAAGTTATATTTCTCTTCAGTTTTTATTCCAAGTTATGCTACGAAATATATTTCAGCCAAAAGCGTACAATCAAAATAACAAGGACAAAACCCGAAATGAAATGTTCCCAAGTTTATGTGCGTGTTACAATATCGAATGATGAATGGAAATGATTTTTTTTATTTATTTTTTTTTACATGATTTTCGAATGGAAATGAAATTTGTGTTGTAGAGACAATAACTAGGACAAAACATTGAAATTTAGCTTACTGCATGCGGCTTCGTCAGATCCATCAGTGCAATCGTTGTTTTGGTCGCACATCCATGCTAGTGGTATACATTCTCCTTCATTGTTTTTGCAAGCAAATTCTTCCGATGTACACGTTTTATGTTCTGAAAAGAAAAGAAAATCGATTTTCCTTCGGTTAGAATGAAAATAACATTCGCTGCAAAGTGCGTTCAAATATTTGTCTTGTTTCTCGGTCGATGGTCTCTCATTTCGTCGGAACTTTTAACAGAGTAGGTTGTTGACTCACAAATGAACAGATAAACTATATTTTCACATGGGAAGATTTCTCCTTTACCAGAGGCGCCAAAGCTCACCTTCAAAGTGAGATTTAGCATCCAGAAACACTTAACATGTTCTAGAGACAATTGATTGGTATAACGGATTTTAGAGCTCACCTTTGGCTCTATTATCCAAAAACGCCATCTAAATTTTCTATTCAAGATTTTAGTGTGATTTGGGTGGTATAGTGTTGCTTTCAGGTAAGATGTAAATATTGAAACTTTTTATTTCAAATTGAACGTGTCAATTGTATATGGCAGAATAATAAAGGGCAAAATACTATATTTGATGTAATTCTTGCCGTATTTCAAACAAATAATATACATCAAAAGATAGACAATTAAACAAAGAACATTTGTTCAATAACAATTTTGTCGCGATTACTGTCGCAGCGCTAACCGCGATATTTTAGAGTGTAGCGACAATATATTTGATGTATATTCGATGTTTTTTTGATATATTTGTGATGTATTTTTGATCAATGAGTGTTGTAAAGGTTGTATTAGTGATGTGTTGTTATTTTGGTGTCGTATACATACACATAACTTGTACAACATCACCAATACAACACCAGCACATCACCAGTACATCACTAGTACATCACTAATACATCACCAGTACATCGATACACGATAAATTTGTACTCTTGATGTATTAGTTACGTACTGGTGGTATACTGGTGATGTAACAGTGTTGTAGGAGTGATGTGTATTTGGTGGTAGAATTTTTTACATCACTCATGCAATTCATACATTCTGAATACATCAAACATACCACACCAAAACAACAAGAACACATCACATATACAACAACCTTTACAACACTCATACATCAAAAATACATCGAATTTACATCAAAGTTAGGATTCAGTCCATGCTCGGAACTGGTCGACTACGGTTAAAAAGCGCCTATACTGTAGGTCATTCAAAGTAAGGAATCCTGATCTCAATTTGATTTTGATCTGGTGTGACCATATGCTACGGTAAATTCTGTTTTCTAGACTCTCTCTGGTCAGGTCATATCGTTTTAGGTAATTTCAGGTCAGGTCCAAATGAGATTTGAAGTCAATTTTGGTACAGGTAATTCAAGTCAGGCTCAGATCGGATCAATTTTTTATTCCGAAGAACATTGAACACCTTTCACTTTTTTAAGTCTCAACTTTGAAGCATTTAGAAGAGTTCCCTGGCAATGTAGATTTTCAAAGCTAGACTAGGCAAAGAGTGAGGCTATTGTAACACTATATGCAACTTGAAGATCGGCGTAGATAGTTCCACATTGTCCTATGTCCTAAAAAAGTTGGAACAAAAAATTATGACTCCCTTCTTGGTGCATCCACGCTTTTAGACAGGAAAATCGAGATTCCAATAACTCAGAAGTCTAGAAGGTTACTTTGCGGTGTAACTATATTCATTGCTGTCATTATTATTAAAAGCCTAATAATTGTCTTCAGTTAAATAACTGCATCGTACGCGTTCACCAGTTGCATTGTTAAAAAATTCCAACCTTTGACGAAGACGAAATGACGTGTACTGTACAATGCTCCCTATGGTCTGTACTCGTATGATCCTGTATCGAGACTTGGATCCATCAAGCTCTTTAATAATCGTCAAAGCTCTGCATGTAATATTTATCAGCTATCAAAAGTAGATAATGTGTGACATCAACTACATAAGCCCGTACGAAGTTACACCATTCTTAAATTTTCAAAAATAAATTGAATTTTAAAAAGAAATGAATATCGAATCTTTCTAAAGAAATTTGAATTTTCAATACAAAAATAATGTTCAACTTGACACCCTACACTTTTTTGATTTCTCCTAATTCAGAACTTTAACTTCACCCGAGGCGTATCTTTTAGCAAAAAAATATGGCAAAAGTATGTGGAAGTAGACATGAGGTCGATGCAATAGATTGAACTTTTGACCAATACCTGATCTTTGAGAAAAGTTCCTTCTTGTAAAGCTCTTGTCAGCTCTAAGACGTCATCTCAAAAATAATTTGAATATGCCAAAATTAAGCTAATGGCGAGTAGAGGTGTGCGGGCACGCCCGATTTCTCGGCCCGTTCACAAGCGCGCCCGCCCTATACCATCACGAGCATCATTATTTCGAAATTGGGCAGGCACGGGCTGCCCGTTTTAAAAATCGAACGGGCACGGGTGGGCTCGATCATCTTTGCTTATAAAACTGACGGGCACGGGCTTCCTGTTTTCAAAATCGAACGGGCACGAGCATCGTTATTTCGAAAACGGGCTGCACGGTCTGCTCGTTTTCAAAGTCGAACGGGCTCGGGCAGGCGAAAAGGAATGCCCTAGAGGTCTGTGGACATCCCTTTTCGCCTGCCCGAGCCCGTTCGATTTTGAAATTAAGCAGACCGTGCCCACCCGTTTTCGAAATAACTAGAAATGAAGTAGAAGTGTGCGGGCGCGGGCACGCATGATTTTTTGGTCCGTTAACAAGGCCGCCCGCTGAAAACTGGGCACGGGCATCTTTATTTCGATAACGGGCGGCCACGGGCTTGCCAATTTTAAAACCGAACGGGCACGAGTATCTTTATTTCGAAAACGGGCGGGCACGGGCCGTCTGTTTTCAAAATCGAACGGCCACGGGCAGGCGAAAAGTGATGCCTGCACACCTCTAATGGCGAGTACTTTTCTTTGGCACCAGCTTCCTTTGTGAAGTCTTAGAACTGAGAATACCAAAGGAAGTCTGGCGTCAGTTATTTGGCTTTGAGTTGGCTTATTAACCCTGTTGTGCTTGCTTATATTGTCTTGGGGTGATCTAGAAAGTACATTCCCAAAACCAATCCGACAGACCAGTACTTCGTACGGGCTTAAAAACATAAAATTCAATTGAGTAGCTAAATATTTAATACACGAAAAATTGTGATTACCTTTCGTTGTGTTTTGTATACCTGATGTGGTGTATGTGTTGTACAATAAATCTGTGCAAAAAATACATAAAATATGCCCATTTTTCTGATTCATTACTTGGAAATAAACATGCAAAAAACACCCTCCAAAACACAATAGCTTTTAAATGGCATATGTTTATATAACAACGAAGCATTAACATGCAAAATCAAATTTGTTTTTAATGTATCAACCGCAAGGAAAAAAAATATTATTTATTATCGGTGGTTTTGCGTTATGTAATGTGTGCAAATTTATGTTATGTCTAAGCATTATATAGAGTTCTCGGTATAATAATTTAAAGAAAATCCAGCAGCAGAATTTTCTATTATATCGTTTTATATCTTCAACAAGTTAATGTACTTTTCTAATAGAAAAATGATTTAAGATAAACAACTTTTATGGACAGACTTATAGCATAGAGAAATAGTAGGCTCTCTTTCCAGAAAAACCATTAGAAATTAAAGAATTAAGGACACAATCAATTTAAGTGTTACCCTTTTTTTCAATACAATATCAGCAAAGAAATGCTCCTATATGACGTTCGTAATACGAAAGATGTTCGTTTGAGTCTTCTTCCGCCTGTCAATCTGTCGAGTCAAGCATCATGTCTAGTATGACAGCTTCTGTCAAAGTATGGTGAATTTCATGAAGATATGCATCACCTACGTACGAGTAAAATATGAAGTGGTTAAGAAAAAATGTGGTACGCCTTCGTCCGTATCAAACTTTCATAATATAAAAGTGAGTCTGTTAAACAGTTACAATTAACTGTCAAGTGCTTGACAGTTTATTCATCTCATCATGATATTTACTACACTTTGACACTAAAACCGTCAAATCATTTTCGTTCCAATTATTTTTCATGTAAATTCTACGCTAAAATGGTAAATCTAGGTAATCATAAGGTCATAGGTATACAATAGTAGTAACATTGCTTGTTTAGTTGAGCTGTATGCACTAATTGGAATATTGCATTGTTGAAATAGTGATATAATACTCAGCATTGGAAACTAATGTAACAAAATGATGTCACAATAAAATTTTACAATTTTCCAACATTATTTTCCAAATAGGCATTAAGAATTTAACGTTTCATTGATTCGCTTCCGGGAAAAATTCAACAGAAAATTTAAACTAAATTCGAAATTTTGCTTTGAAAATTTTTGGTTCAATTTGTCCACTTCATTTTGTTAATTTAGCTTCTGTTTGGATTAGCAATTATGTTCGTTGTTTAATAAATGTTTCCATTTCAAATTGGTAATGGCCTTTTGTATGCAACCGATTTTAATAAATTTTTAATGAAAAAGAACTCAACATAAAAACATAAATTATTTGTGAATTCATGAGTTACAATTTATTTCATTATCGAAATGTTTCACTCACATTAAGTAAATGTTTGCACAATATTTAGTAAATTTATTTGGTAGGAGTTGCGGGAAGTAATCTTATCAGTAACATTATGTAGCATTTCGTATAATTTCCATATCTTTCCCGCGGCTCACCGTTTCATTTTTTAACCGTTTAATTGAAAAACAAGTGACGGGTGTTATTTATAGACGTTGTAAAACATGCGAATATATTTTACGAAATTAAAATTTAATTTCACATTTCAATCCATTATTGACTATAAAAGGACAGGGACATTCAAATTATGGTCTGTTTAATTTCTCATTGTGCACATTGAAGAATGTTTCTAATTTTGAATGGCCAAGACAGTCGAATTAAAATGGCTTGTCTATCGGTGGTGAAAAGTTATTCCGATACGACTGATAACATTTCTGGACTGTCAGCTGAAAATCAGCTCACATTTAGGTAGTATGAGAGAAGTCTAATCGATTGTAGAAAGAAATAACGTTGTGCTGAAACATCTTTTTTATGTCAATCAAAGCTTTTGACTATGGCACGACAAAAGAAAAATAGTCTAGGTCTTTCCAAAGTATATTTTCAGAATTCATTGTTTTTTCATACGATTTGTGCGATGTCGGCTTATGTCAAAGTATACAATATTTCATTATAAACTGCATGTGCTAACAAGAACACCATTTTTCATCGCTTGGCACATTATGAAATTCGTCATTAAATCCACGGCATTCATACGTCATCGGCCTAATGACATAGTTTGTCAAAGTATACTGAGTTTCATTATAAGATACATAGTCTGCGAATATGTTCTTCTTCTTCTTCTTTATAAGCCTTTTATTTTATCCACTGCTTGATACAGGCCTCCCCATAGGGGTATTTAGCCATTCAAACACCACCCTGACCAGTGCGGGCTGGAGAGTGGATCACATGCTTAAAGTGAATTCCGAACCACGCCTATATGTTGTAGCTACATATAGGATTTTTTATCTGGTGTTAATTATATCTATGCCTTAAGATAGGTGACGTCATGAATATCATTATTCTATATACGATTCGTTATGGACACCAAACACCACCAAGCTTGGGAGTATCATGCTACAAGTTGAAGAAAAATCCTATACAGAATTTTGTCCACGCCGAAATCAAACCCAGGTATTCTCGTTGGAAAGCCAGTACGTTAATACTGAGCTAATCCGGATACGATAGTGTCAAGTAATTGACTGTTTATGCATATTATCATGAAATTCAGTATACTATGACGTAAGCCGAAGACGCACTAATGGCGTAGATTGAGTTTCTTAGGATCAAAACGCTGTTTATTCCAACTGTCAAAATCTATAAAGAAATATAGAAGTAAGGGAGTAGGTCCTAAATCTTCATGTCGTTTCATATTATAGTCATTAATACAACTCGTACTACATATGTGCGAAATAGTGCGAGGTTGGAGAAAAGTCCCAGGTTCCAGTATCATTCTCGACTAAATATGGAAAAACAAAACATTTTAAGTAAAATATCACTCATCAAATGAATCATTGATTCGAACTCAGAATGCTCTGAAGAATGTCAACATGCTTTGTTTGGAGATAATTTTCTGTTTAATTCGACAAATCGTGCATTAAAAATGGAGAGAAACTTTGAAAAATTCAATCTCATCCATTTATTGTGTATGTTACAACATTTATTATCACATTCGAGCCTATAAAAAGCCAATTATTGCACTAATAATGGGGCTATAATCGGCCTATTATAGTCGACTTTCTTGTTAAAAGTAGGGTTGTAATGACGCTATAATAACCCGGTTCTTTAATCATGACGTAGGCTACACTGAAACAATACGAATGAATGAGAATGAAACGTGTGTTGTTACAACAGCCGTGACAACCACATACTAAATCGAAAAATCAATCTAGACGACATTTTTTGCAACAAATACGATGAGTGTTTTTATACCAAATTTTTTATTTATGTTGTCATGTTTTGTGCATAATTGGCAATTATAGGCTCAAATGTGATAAGCTCTAACGCCCCTTGAAATTTCAGCCCACCTTAACTATGATTACGCAATTATTCCCCTTGTATTATAATACACTATTAATCATTCCCGCTTACATGTGAGACCATTTTTTAGAAATTACAGAAAATCTAAAATGTGCACAACAATAACTTACGACGACTGTACAATTTTTTATCATTTTTAATTAAATTGAGTTAAAATAGTGGCATGAGAGTCTGAAAACATTTAGTCAAGCTATAAATTCGACAAATTTGTGTTGTACATCAATAACGTTGACTCATTGATGTAATAAATTCAATTTGCGAGGAAATCGATAAGGGTGTAATATATGAGACTAGAATGTTATGATGGTAGATCGATGAGTTTGCATTCATTTTTTTCCAATTTTATAATTTTTTCACACTTTCAATTCGAAACATTGATTGAATTTTTTTTTTCTTATTTTCTCGTTACATTAATTACGTTTGGAAAATCTTTCTCACGAAACACTCAGCATTAATGAAACTAGGTTCGTTACAACATCTAGGTACTTCTTTCATATTATTTCATTGTACGTTTTTCACACTCTCCTTCGAAGCCATCAATAACATTCTGATAAAGTCGAAGGGGAGTTCACTAATGAAATTTGTGCGACTTATCTGTCAATGTTTGTGGGCTGGGAAATATTTGTTGATTGATTGAATAGAATAAAATGTGAATTTAATTGGAATTTATAATTTCGAAGTGACTATTCGCCAGCGCCGGCGAATGGCCAGAATATATGAAAATGGCTATTCGCCGGCGCCGGCGAATAGTCAAAAGAAATGAAAATGGCTATTCGCCGGCGCCGCGCCGGCGAATAGTCAAAAGATATGAAAATGCCTATTTGCCGGCGCACTTCACAAAATGTTACGATACTCTTAAGTAACGAAAGTAGAGGAGTTATTCTTTTATGAAACGTCACAAGAAAAAACACTAAAAATATAATCGTGAAATCGATAAGAAACTTGGTGAAATAACGGCCAAAGATCATGTGATTTTGTAACGAAAATACGAAACTAGTGAACTTGCGATTTCAGGAAACGTCACGAAGGCCTAGGGAATTTGTCCTTTTACGAAATTCAGGAAACCTAGGTGGGTAACAAAACTAGGGACTTTGCGCTTTGAGGAAACCTAGGGAACTTGTCCTTTTACGAATTGTCTCGAAAACTACTTCGCTAAAGAAACTAATAAACTATGAAAGCCCGAAACGTGTTCGCTTAAATTTAATTCTCTACAACTTCACCTTTGGAACCAACTTTCTAACTCTCATAGTTCTGGAGATCTGGGTCATCATGCCCAATTATGGAGGAGGCCATATACCAGGATTGGACCATATTTTCCCAAAACCCTGAAACACGTGTTCGCTTAAATTTAATTCTCTACAACTTTGACAGTAAATCTCCATATTGCATAGCTAAGGAAATATAGACGAAAAACTGTTTTCGTATATGGCCAAGAATCTCAATTTCGTCCATTCCATTGGTCCCAGTGCCCAGACCGCTGACCCAATTCCCACAAAAATGTTTTCCCAGTTTCGTGACATCAAATGCTTTCATTTGACAACAAAATGAGGAATTTCTGTGCTATACTGGCTTAGATATTTGCGAAAAAGTTTCATCGACCCTCGAAAATTTCATGTCCGGCCTCCACTTCTTCGGAACTACTTGGCCGATTTTGCTCATCTTCGAACTTGAATCATGGGAGGCATGTACCTTTCAGGGAAAAAAAGTTTAGGCTGATCGGTTGATCCGTTTGGAAAAAAAAAGTGGAGACGGACAGACGGACGGACATTTTTTTTATTGCTGATTCGTCATCTCTAGACGATAATAGATGCATCCCCCCTCCCACCTCGATCTACTCCATTCTACAATAAAATTGTTTGTAGTAAACGTATAGGACCTTTGTACTTCGTACGGGTCCAAATATATGAAAATAACTAATAGCACTAATCATGAAATAAACGAGTTCAGGCCAGACAACATTTTCATATCATCATTTTCATTCGATGGCGCCGACGAATAGCCACTTTCATATCTTCTGACTATTCGCCGGCGCCGGCGAATAGCATCTACCTTATAATTTTCCCTACCCTTCGTCCCTTTTTTTGAACTCCGTATTTCGCATAGAACGCATTGTGGTTCATAAAAGTTGCATCACTTTTTATCAGGCAAAAGTAGTCAGCTGTGGTGTCATTCGTTTATTTTCACAGCTGAATACGAATGATTACAAAGCTAAAGTGACGTTTTCAATTTTTTTCGTGCTGAATACAATTCAATTCACAACCTATTGAAAGTCAAGAGTTACCCCTCTGCTGTGTGCTAATTGATGCAACTTAGTAATTAAGTATGCTCTTGCAATTGTAACAACGACATGAAATTAAAATACAAAGTTAAAAAGAAAATTCATGAGTACATTTGAGAACTTAAATGAAGAAATAGGAAAGCGTTTGGATTAATGAAGTAAGATTATCTCGAGTCAGATAAGGCTGATAAGATGTTCGGGGAAATGTTATTTGTGAAAGCATAATTTGATTAGTGCAAACATATGTTTTTTATGTTATTTAGGCGCGAAGAACCGAAAAAGAATTATCTTTCTGTTGAAGGTGACGTTCGGATACATTATAAGCGTGTGGATCCGTACTAACTGGCGAGTAACTATGTGTAACACATTGGAATTCGAACCAGCCACTTAAAAATGCGGGTCAGGACTAAACAATGGCATTAAAATTATTATTCAATACGAACAATAAAAAAGAGTTTCAACTGGAGCAAAGTCCCTTCAAATAACTTCATCCCACTAAAAATTTAGTCAGAACCCAAAATAGCTAACGTAGGAAATTTGAACCCCCTCTGAATTTATTTCCAATTTAATTATATTGTTATCTTCGGCATCATAACAATACAATTAGCCTAACAAGGTAAACTGAGGAGAAAAAACAAAAGCATAACTTTGAAACTTTTCTATGAAACATGTAGCGAATATTTTATTTCAATAAATTACAAAACTAATTTGAATAAAACGCATAAATCGGCTCGCTATGTAGGTATAATTTACCTACCGGTTAAGTATATAAGAAAGAAGGAACATTAATTATGAAACTTTGACGAAAAGTAAAGAAAATGAAACCGATGATAATAATGATGGACGAAATTGTATTTGGAGGGTTGACGTAATTGATACGTCGCGTCAGGAACTTATTTCATTAGAAAAGTCGATGGTAATGAAAATTGATTAGTTGATGATAACACCATTGTAGTATACGTTATTCTTACCGCAATTGATTTCGTCAGAGTCATCATCACAATCCGCTGATCCATCGCATACCCAATGCTCTGGTATGCATCTTTCATAAGATTTGCACAGAAATTCACCTCGCGAACAAATCGTTTTTTCTTTATCGAGAAAGAAAAGTATATTTATTTCGCTGGTTAACCTAGTTGCACCTATTATGGAACATTTTACGCCTATTGAAAACTTCATTTCGTTTGTATTTTTCTCAATTTTTCTGATCTTCACCAAAAAAATGTAATAATTTTCCTATTTACTTTTGTATCTCACCAGGAATTGTTTATGTCCCAAGATTTATTTTACCAAAAGATTGACTTAAATTTGTTCAATGTTTGGGGGCCGTTTAATGATAGGTGCTACTACGTTAATTGTGTTTAAAAACTCGCAGCAAAGGTATTTAGTTAAAAGCAAAAATCAAATAAAACTCTTTTTTAAAGAAAACTTACTGCACATTGCGGGATCTTCGTCCGAACCGTCACCACAATCGCTTTCTTGATCACACTGCCATCGTAATGGGATACATCTGTTGTTCTTACACTTAAACTGGTCAACCTTACATTGGGTATCTGAAAAAAAAGAAACAAAGAACTTAGTGTGAGCAATTTTTTGGTGTGAGGTCTTAATGTTATGTTGCAGTCAGTAATTAAAATTTCATATCAAGCGTTTTGTACAATTTTGTTGTACAGGGGTATGGGCACTGGAACCAGTGGAATGGACGTAATTGAGTTTTTGGGCATATACGAAAGCGATGGTTTTTTGTTTATATTTGCTTAACTATGCAATATGAAAATTTGCTGTCAAGGATAAAGTTGTAGAGAATAATATTTTAGAGAAAACGTGTTTCAGGGTTTTAAGAAAAAATGGCCCAATCCTGGGATATGACCACTTCTAGAATTGGAAGGGATGACCCATATCTCTAGAACTATGAGAGGTAGAAAGTTACTTGCAAAGGTTAAGTTGTAGAGAATAATATTTTAGATTACACGTGTTTCAGCGTTTTAGGGATAAATGTCCGAATCCTAGGATATAACTATTCCTAGGTTTGAATGGTCTGAGAAGTAATTCGTGTTTTACTGTTATCATTACCTGATATTTTATCTTTTGTCGTAATTCAAAAGTTCTGATTTTGCAATTAGTGACAAAAGCGCTGTGCTCGCACGGTTTTCGTCGATGAAAGGAAAAGGGCCTGCCCTTCTCGTTATAAAAAGTAACCTTTTCGTTAAAACGGAATTAAGGATAAAAACATATGAAGGGACCCGTACGTATCAGAATAGATGCGGCAAACAGAGTTGATGTTATGAAAAGAATCGAACGTATTTAAGTTAATATTGCCTTACGTTGACATTAAATTGTATTGGAAATTGCCGATAGGGCAATATTGAAAAACCCGTCCGAAGAAACGGTGTAAAGCATAAAATTGATCTACAAATAGACAAAAATGTTCTCCACAATTTTCTCTACAACATAGCAAAAAACAATTTTTTGGGCTATGGCCGACGTTAGTACTGACCTAAGACCCTAAGTAGAGGCCTCGAACACATACTTCCACAGACAAAAATGTTTCCCTCAATTTGCTCTGCAACATAGCAGAAAACAATTTTTTTGGTTAGGGCCGACCTTAGGACCGACACGAGGTCGAATTTGAGCCCTAAGCAAGGCAAAAGTTTCTTTTATAGATTATCGACTTTGCCTAGATCTTGTAAACAAAAAACAATTTTGAAAATCGGAGAAGATGTACAAAAAACACGTAGAGCCCTAACAGAGACTCGTTTGTAAAGCCCTAGCTAAATCCAAGGACTCAAATCCAAAAAAGTTTCTTCCAAACATTGTCGGCCATGCCCAGATCTTTCAAACAAAAAAAAATTATGAAAATCGGAAAAGAGTTACTCGAGTTATGTACAAAAAACACGTAGAGCCCTAGCAGAGACTCGTTTTTAGTGCCCTAGCTAAGTCCAAGGACTCAAATTCAAAAAAGTTTCTTCCATAAATTGTCGGCTATGTCCAGTTTTTTCAAACAAAAAAAAAAAAAAATTATGAAAATCGGAAAAGATTTACACAAGCTATGCACAAAAGACCAAAAACCACTTAAACGGCCCTGGCTCGGCGGCCCTTGGGCCGACAGTGCCCAGATTCAATCCCATAAAAGATTTTTCGATTATCTTTCAGAGAAAAAAGTTTTTGAAAATCGGTTGTGTTTTACTCGAGCTATCGTGTTGACAGACAGACGGACTTTTTTTATTGCTGATTCGTCATCTTAGGACCATGATCGATGCTCGCTTCACAAAATTGTGTCCTCATGTAATGAATTACTTTCACGGGGTCCAATGTAATGTACTATTCCACAACAAAGTTTTAAAAATACAAAAATACTTGAATTTTAATTTGATTTGTGGAAAACAAAGCAATTTTTTGGACATAATCTCATTTATGTTCACTGTATTTTAAATTGAAGTATTTGCTTCCCAGAAAAAAATGTAATAATAAAACGCAAAAAATTTTCAACAAATTTTCAAATCACAATATAATTATTTTTTCTTTTTCATTTTTTATAATTTGTCTGCGTTTGAGTAATTAATCATTCAGGTGAACGAAAAATTCCACGAATTTTTGCAAAAATATTCAAAAAACTGAAAACATTAGAGAGAATATCGAGAATACAGATTTTTCTATGTGAAAGGAAAGTAATTTTCCCAATGACTTTTCTTTTATCTGAATAAATGAATATCTGAACTGAATAAAGTAAATTACACAATAATTCAAAAAAAAAGTATAGCGAGAAAATGGTCTTCCGTACCTTTTGTTCCCTACGCAAAGCATTGTGCGCAATCAAACAAAGAATACGAAAAGAAAATTTCATTAAAATATTGAATAATTGACAAATTCATGTTGAGTCCTATGTCTATGTACGAATTTCACAAAAAAGCATCTATATTTCATCGCTACAACAAAGGTTGTCTTTCAAATTTTACAGCTTCATAATGAAAATCAATTTAAGCGCTTTTTCCTTTTCCCTATAAATTGGCACAAAAAGATGAAGACGCAATTCTTCTTTGTAATTTCTATCGACGGATTTTACTTCCCCATTCCGTTTTCAAATAAATTATTTATTTATCATCCCTCGAGTTAATCCGTTAGTAGTACATGGATTCATTATGGACTCAATATTTAAGGGAAGGACGTCGATGTGTATAACATCTATACGATAAAATCGAAGGAAAAGCTCCTGAACAAACACCTTACAGTCGTGTTGATTCTATTACATCAAACATTTTAGAATTATTTCGTTTCCGTCGAAAGAACAGTATTAGCATCAACGCCATCTTGTCACCTGTCGATTGTGGAGTACAAAATTTGGTCTTAAATTTTAGGATATTGTTGGAACGACTATAACTATGGAAGACCTTCCACTCAACCTGGCTGTTTGTCTATTTTTACTGCCAAACTTGTAATCCACGCGTTTAGTTCTGCATCAGATTACGTCAAAGTATACAAACTTTCATGAAGAAGTGTAGCACAGTATTTTCGCTTGACGTATTATGAATTTCGTCATGAAATTGTGTATACTTTGACATATGGCTGCACTAAAAGCGAGGTTTTAACTAACATGAAACAATTATTAGGTTGGGAACTGACCAAACATACACATTTCACACTTTCTCGCTATTTAAATACTAGGGCAATTCACTTATTTGTGAGGAGCATGTAACGTTAAGGTGTTTACGTGACTGTATCTGTTCGCATTCACTCTAACTATACGTTTGCACCGTATGAAGACGACTAAGGGGTGTACTGTAAGCATTCAAATTAACTTCATCAAAGAGAATAATTTACCAATTACCATAAAATGACAATTTATAATCGTCGATTTGTCGCAGATATCGAAATTAATTTTACTTAAAAGATTATGTACACTGCCTGAAGTATGCGACTCGATCTAACACAATTTGTATGTACACAGCGTAGTGTACATTGATACTGTCTTAGATATTGTAATGCCATAAAATAGATGAAGGAAAATGGCATTTTATTAATTGTAACGCCAAGTTATATAATATTTGCATACTTAATTTGTCGTATCGAGAACGTTGTGTGAAAGGAAAATGTATGCCACACAAATGTTATGGTGGATCTACGAATGTTTTCTATGCAAATGGCTTGATGTACAAATATGCAGTTGAACAATGCAAATGGCCAATAAATGGGTTGCCAGATGGCACAGGGCATCTCGAATTGCAAGTTTAATTTAGATAAAGTTACTTGACAACACGATACAAAATAAAGTCTTAAAGCTTAGGAAATAATTGTGGAACATGAAATATGTTTCTGGTATTTCAAATTTGTACTATTATTGTACTTAGAAGTGAGTACCAGCTTACTACGCCAAGTCAAATTTTTTGGACGTTTAAGGTATATTTTAGAGGATCAACTTACCAAAAAGTGTGGTATGCACCGTATTTAGAGTTCGTGCAAAATGGAGAAAAAACGTTCGGGAAACTTCGCTTTCATGTTTGTTGTTTTCACTTGAAAACGGGGATTACTACTTTTTGAGAACAAACAAATCATTTAGGGCGTCATGCCCGTTCGATCCTCATGTTTATTCTGAATTATATTCTTATAACTGTCTTGTATTTATGCTAGAGTCTAGGGCCCCTTGACCATTTTCATTTAATTTACTTATTCGGAGCACTTTGATTTTCATATATTTGTGGAGTGAAAACACTCCTAGTTCGAGATTCAACATTCTCCCACTATTTTTACAGAGTAAAAATACCAGTTTCTGGAACTACTCTATCTTCTCGTTAACGTTGACCAACTTCTCGTTAACATTGATCACATTGACCATCTTCTCGTTAACATTGATCACATTGACCATCTTCTCGTTAACCATTCATGTCTTGTCGATGACCACTGACCAACCAAATGAAAATGTTGCGCCATTTGCCAAACCAATTTGTTGCACCCTTGACCAACCAAATGAAATTGTTGCGCCATTAGCCAACCAAATTGTTGCACGCTTGACCAACCAAATGAAAATGTTGAGCCATTAGCCAACCAAATTGTTGCACCCTTGACCAATCAAATGAAATTGTTGCGCCATTGGCCTACCAAATTGTTACACCCTTGACCAACCAAATGAAATTGTTGCGCCATTAGCCAACCAAATTGTTGCACCCTTGACCAACCAAATGAAAATGTTGCGCCATTAGCCAACCAAAATCGACGACGTTTCTCGTGCTCTTCAATTTTCACGCGTCAACGATGAACAATTTTTTGAGAAATCATTTGTCCAACCGACTCTCGTTCTTTAACGCCCACTAAATCTACGCGGGGGCGCCAAATGTTGTTTTCACTTGAAAACGGGGATTGCGGCTTAGTCAGGCTGTTAGCAGCAGATTACTGGAGGGATATTCTCCCAACATATCCACAGATAATACTATCGAGTGTATTTCACTCTGCTAAATTTTAAAATCCTAATTTTTCACTGCGAATTTCCATCTGTTTTGCATCTATTTCCATCTTCGATCCATCTATTTCCACCTTCGATCCATGTACTTCCATCATTGATCCATCTTTTTCCATCTTTGATCCATCTGATTACGAATTGAAATACGCGTGCGTAAGTGGACTTAAGCTAGCATTTGTCATATTTTTACTTCCAATGAAAGACACATCCTGGCACACGTGTATTTTAATTCATAACAGATGGATCGAAGATAGAAATAGATGGATCAAAGATGGAAATAGAGAGATCAAAGATGAAAATAGATGGATCGAAGATGAAAATGTATAGATTGAAGATGGATTTCCAGATGTATTGAAGATGGAAATGGATGTAAAACGGATGGAAATTCTCAGTGAAAAATTTAGTTTTTTAAAATTTAGCAGAGTGAAATACACTCATTCTATTGGTATACCGTCCCCTGGGTAACGAATTTCGTCTCTTTCAATCTTTCAATGTGATTTATATTGACATGAGACAAAACACATTCGTTCCCTAGGTGGTGGGTGGTGAGAACGTATGGGTCACCGATGGAATTAGCCGGTACAGTTTCGTAAGGAAAACTGAACCAATAAATGACATTTATTTAGAGAAATGGTAATTTATCCGCCCGTTATGCTACGATATTTATCATCATTTACATATGTTTGTAAGACATAGCAACGTTTATGAATATGATAGATTTTTCGAAATTCATAGCGGAATGTAATGAAATTTCCGGTATTACTTATAATTAATGAAGGAATGTACTTGTGGTACACGTTGCCGTGGAAAACAAGGAATAAATTATTTGGCTTCCCATTGCCACATATTATAGAACATAGTCAATTAATTTGGAATTCATTATTCTCAACAAAACATGTTAAGAAGAGTTTACATTGTATCTAAAGGTTTCGTTAGAAAATCTTTCGATTGATGCTCTCAATCAGGGCACCATTTTGCAATTAATTAAACTTCGTTAAGTCGATTCGGTATAATGGATGTTACATACCAAACATTGTGTTAGGGGTAGCCATTCTCTCCGATAAAGATCAGCATTTACCACTTGAACTCTGACCCCAAAACAAATATACCTCATTTAAGCAAAACTTTGTCTGTGTCAAAATATAATCGAATAAAACAATTTGCCGTAGACCAGAAAAAGTAAAAATACAACAATAAAATAAAGCGTCTGATAAAAATACCTGAACGAGAATCCCGTTCATTCATTTTGGGGCATGAGCACATTATTTGAAATGATGTCCATTTATATTTCGTTTTCCTTTTTTTCTGCGCTTTTCACATAAATTTATTTGTCCAGTAAAATCGAACGATTCCACCATGCCCATAAAACGTTTGCACATAAAAACAAGTACAATATTTTTCTCATGTACATGGTTGACTCAATGGTTGAGATGTTGAGATTCGCTAATTTTTGTGATTGCGCTAAAACATTCACACAAAAAGTTATGCAAAGAGCTTGGACATACAGACATCCCCCTTCTGAAATCCATTCTTAGTAAGTCGAGTGCTAGTCGCTTTTTAGTATGACCATTTGCAGATTTTCAGTACAAGTATTTGAGATGCTGAGAACAGTTTTCATTAAAAGGGGAAACCAAAGGAATTAAAAAAAAATGAAAGCTTTGGTTCATGATTAGAATATTCTCATAGCTAATTTAGGAAGCTCTAAATGTTTTTGTTTTTCATCATGTTTGAGGTAACAAACACTATGAAAACATAACATTGTTATTACAAAAATAATTTGTTTACCGCAATGAGAAAGGGAACGGATTGGCTCAGTGGTAGCGTGCTGGCCTTCCACCAAGAAAATCCGTGTTCGAAACCCTTGAGGACAAATTCTGTATTGGATTTTTCTTCAGCACAAAAGTAACGTTGCTAAGCGTACCCAAGCTTGATAAAGTGGGTAGTTGAGGTGTTTGGTGCCCTTGACGAACCGTAGACAGAAGAATGACACGACCCATTCACGATGAATTCTGTGTACAAAAATATCTGAGTCTAACTTTAGGCGGAGAGATAATTAGCAACAGATGAAATCTTACAGACTTGTTAAACCTATAGGCGTGGTTCGGAATTCACGTTAAGTATGTGGTCCACTCATCAGTGACATCAGTGACGTTAATTTCCCCTCAGCACAAATTACGGGGGGGGGGGGGGTGACGACATGCACCTGAAAGAATGTTCCTTTCACAAATACTATTCGCATCCGAGATGGTGCAAATAGCATTTGCAATGGTTTGCTGGATGCTAAAAATGAAAAGTAGCGACTTCAAATAAGCACTTATTCAACCGGATCCCTATCTTTACTTTTTGCTTTTTTATTATTTTTCATGTTCATTTCTTTTTTGTTCGCTGTTTCAGTTTTATCTAGAAAAATTTTTATTATGTCGAGAATCAAAAGTCATAAAATTCAATTTGATGATTATTACACCGTACAGATGTCGAATATTATTGTGCCATAGAAACTATAGAGCAAAACTGAAAATAAAGCTTTACTATAAATTCAATTCTTGAATAACTTGGACCGTATCACTCCCATAAAAAAATTATGAAAGTTGGAAACGAAACAATTTCCGTTCGTTCAACCTTGTTCTTTACTGGTGTCATGTCACCCACCTCCCGACCCATAGGATTTGTTTAAACATTTTCCTTTTTTCATGGGAAAACCTTTTAGGAATGATGAAATACAATAAAAGTGTCTAATCATAAAATCTTTATGACTCTTCCGAGATGAGCAGCATTACGATGAACTTTCGGCGACCCAGAAACATAATCAATATTCGGATGCAGCATAACATTTTTTATTTCTTGTAATAAACGTCAATAATGTTCTGATTTTTTATGATAAATATCATAATTTAGACACAAGTATGGGCTATAACATTCCATGTGATACACTACTTGTAGATGGGGAGTGCCACAACAAGATCGTCAAATAGAGAAATTAAGCAATAGAAGTATTTTATCTTTTATTTGTTAAATAATAAATATTAGACCCACGAAACTAAAGGAAGAAGACGATCTTCTTTTGACTTGATCATGTTAATATTGAAGAAAGTCATCAGATAAAAAAATGCAAGAATTACATTTTTCTTAGTGTCAGATGACGTAGTATGTACAATAGTTTGTGGAACCAGCATGTCTCTTTGCTTTATAAGATTAAAGTTGTGAAATCGCACTAAGACACATTGATGCTGAAATTAGAAGTTGGATTGGCGTTCCTAGATTCTGGCACAAATCTACCTTAATAAGGTCAGTCAGTGTGTCGTGCACCGAATCGATTGTCTGACTTTGTTTGTTAAGTAGCGATAGCTACTTTATGTTTTCATCCTTCCTGTCCGTCCGTCTGTGACCCTTGGAGTTTCACCGGGCAATCACCAATGATTTACCGTGGAGCCACCTATGAATCACCGAGAAAGCACCTATGATTCACCGTGAAATCAACGATACTTCACCGTGAAATCACAGATGATTCACCGTGGAATCACATATGATTCACCGTGAAATCACCAAATGAATCACAATGGAATTACAGATGAATTATCAATGATTCATTGTTGAATGATCGGTTATTCCCCGGTGAATAATCGGTTATTCCCCGGTGAATAATCGGTGATTCCCCGGTGAATCATCGGTGATTCCACGCTGAATCATTTCGTGATTTCACTGTGAATCATCTGTGATTCCACTGTGAACCATCGTTGATTCCACTGTGAACCATCGGTGAATCATCGTTGATTCACCAACGAATCACCGATGACTTAGGTTCATAATTAACTACTTTGACTACACTCTATCGCTACTTTCCTACGCTTATGACAATGTGACAAATCATATGTTCAATTTGTTGGTTTCATCGTTTTCAAGACGTTACAATAATTTTCCTTTGTAAGGACATTACGATGCGTTACAAGGGCATCGGCAAATGTCTTATAGGTGCATGCATTTGTAAATATCCTTTAGTAAGAAATGGAATATTAAATTCAACTTGAAAATAAGACTTCTGACAGTTGGAAACTCCTTCACATCGCTTTCGCATTTCAAGTCTGCTCCATAATGCAAATCGACATTTGTAACGCCAATTTATTGATTGGAGGATAAAAGTAACATTTTCCATTTGTTAGTTGATGTAGACTCCACAGAAGTACAAGGTCCCAATTTCTTCAGTAAGACGTCCTTTCTATTGAAAGTAAATTTAGTGCAAGAAAAGTCGTCATTTAGATAGGATCTAAAGATGGAACCAAAAGAGGTGCATAAAATGGAAGTGAACAAATTAATAAAGCAAATAATTTCATTCCTGTATTTGATTGGATTGTGGAGTCAAAAGGACGAGCCAAAGACCTGGGAAAGGATGTTAAGGATATTTTATTCCATTTATTTTTCACTTTTTCCTGTTTCATTGATGGCAGGAGCCTTCGCAAGTGATAATAAAGAGGAAATGATTTTTTCAATAGAATCGTCGTTAGTTGTAGCAGTTTTGTTGATTAAGTTTTTATTTTGCGTGTGGGGAAAAAACGAATTGCTGGACTTATTAAAGCGAATTTGCGTCTATTTTGTTGACGATCACAAAACATTTGTTTTCGTCAACAGTAAAACGCAACTTTTGATGAAATTTGTTGCAGCTTTCGTCTGCGTAGCTTCATTTACTACATTTTGGGTTACATTTGTTCTGTCCTTTGTTGGAAGTGAGAAAACTATATTTCTCCATATTGGATTTCCATTGGATTACCAGACTGATGAATTCGCATTTTGGGCTGCTTTAATATTCAGTTTTACTGAAGGATCGCTTACGACAGTTGCACTTCTATTCTCTGCTCTAATGTGGTACTTGATGCTTCACTGTGGCCTACAGTTCGTGGTACTTGGAACAAAAATGCAAAACATGGGATCAACAATGTCAGTCAAAGAAACTTCAGATGACACCCAAAGAAAAGTAACGAACACCCAAAGGGACAACTCATTCCAAGAAGACTTACACAGTGTGATTATGGAACACCAAAATTTAATTGAGTAAAAGTGCTGAGGTAGTAAGGAATCTTCACTTAAAAACTTTTGATTTTCAAACAGGTCGACCAACCAATTGGATCAGTTTCTTTCTAGGATTTTTGTGGTTCAATTAGCAACTAGCGCATTGTGTATTTGCTGTTCTGTCTACTGTCTAGCGTTCGTACGTAACAATTCTAGCTATACGGCGAGGCATTTACTCCGTAACGTGATCAGCTTCAGCTTGAGTGGTGTTTGTTCACTGGAATAAACAGTTTTTGAGTGAAGAATCGGCTGCCATCCTCCCTCTGTTACTAATATTTTTCAAGTTGAGTCAAGATCTGTGATAGCGTTACGTAACTAAATGCTCAGCGCCTTTAGACACAGAAGTGAATTTGAAGTTTTTGCAGAATCGAACGAAAAATTTAATTCTTGTGCATTTGGTTGGCTTCCTGTACAGCATTTTCGACATCTTTATGATCGTTATATTTGGTAACGAAATTACATTACGCAGTGACAGACTTTCGTATGCTTTGTTTGAATCGGATTGGGTAGATCGATCCGAGCAGATTAAAAGAAAACTTATCATCTTTGGTGAACTTCTGATGAAACCAGTACTGTTGGTCGTTTTGAAATTGTATCCAGTCACGCTGGAAACATTTACAATGGTAAGTCTATGTAAAGTATGAAAAAAGAGAGCTTTTTCCCGCTAATTTTTATAATTTACCCAAATAAAATAACAAACTTTTACGACTGACATACGTAAGATTTCAATGTTCGAACAATATGGGAGAGTATCGTCGGTAAAATTGTTATTTATTTTTCGATGAGCTCAATGGGAGCTTTGAAATGTCTGCTAGAAAACGCTATATACGTCACAATTAAGGGGTCATTATATTGAGCGTAAGGCTAGTGTGAAAGCTCAACTTGACAGAACAAAAATTTTTTTTGTCAAGGTGAGCTTTCACACAAACCTTACACGATGCGATTCGCATCGCGCTAAATATAATGACACCTTTAAAAAGAAAACTACTTGCTGAATCAAGTAACCATCGACAGTAAGAAATTTTAATTTTAAATCAATTCTTTACAGATCTTAAACTCCGCTTACACCATGTTCAACATTTTGCAGCATTTTAAATGAACCGATTATGAATTTAAATTGTTGAAAACAGATCTGCACTCTGAAGTAGTTACACTATTAGGTCATTTGCAATAGACAGATTGTTAGAAGTAAAGTTTTCAAATTGTACCCTCTCAGAATGTATGATTCTCATAGAAATGGTCTCACTGAGTTTTGTAAGGTCAAGTTCGAAGCCAAAAACTAATTAGTTCCGAGTGTAAAGTAGGTCCAGGTCTATTCAGGTCTGAATTAGGTCAACTCGGTCTGTAGCCAGCTTTAGACCTATTTCTCCAAAAGACAAAAAAAAGATTGTTAAGAAAGAATTTGAATAAAGAAGAAAATGATTTCCGTTTATCAAAGTTTAGAGTAAAGTACATACTTATGAATGGAGGGCAAAGTACATACTTACATACTTAAAGATGGAGGGCAAGGTAAAAATGTCAAATGCTTGCAGTATTTGCAGTGCTTAACTTACACCCTCAGCTAGTTAGATCGTATGGACTTGAGAGTGAAAAACATGAGTACATTCATACAATTTGGCGTAACATTATGCAGCAATCACCTTTTTCCATTGAAGAACAATGGTAAAAGTTGGTTAATGCATAAAGGTGGTACATCTAGTACAATTATATCGAATTCACAAAATGTTAAAAATTATTAATACTTGTGCGTGAACAGTTGCCATATGTTTCATATTTACTGTATACTTAAACACCAGCGACACATCACATGTACGTATAGTTGTATAATCAAAGTTGCTACAAAAACCTCACTTTTGGATCTGATCGAACGGAGCGTCGTCGATTGTAACGCTATTTAGGGACAATTCGTTGACGACGTCCACATTATTCAGTGTTACAACAAATTTTCAATCAGGTGTGGGGCACACTAGCGTGACGTGATCTAAACATAATGCAGAAGAAACAGTTGGTCAATTCTATCAAAGGTATCATGAACATTTTGATTGGACACTTTTGCAAACCATTTTTCCACGGTTTAGTTTAGTCGTTGTGAATAATGTATAACTCACCGTTACAAAAGAAAAATATATTTGTGTCTAACAGGATAAGCCTATTGTTTCAAATAACATAAATTGCCAAGTTACAATGAACGAATCTACCCAATCCCTTGTATGCCGTACCCCAGGTACAGTGTGTTCAATAATAATTGGAATGACTAATAAACTCAAACAATATCGACCTTTCGTGTAATAAAACCTACACGGAATTGTGTTTTGATGATGGATGTGATATATACGTTCTGGCTTCGATTATGTTCCGATAGATACACAATATTACCGACTCGTTGGTTGCTTTATACATAAATCCATAAATTAAGTTGAGAAAACGATATCCAGCCGTATATGGATACACATGCGAATAGAAAACGAGATTAGGTCTCCCTTTTGTGGAGCATAGAATGTGATACAAACGATGAGTTTGTTTGGTCATACAAATATGAAGAGATAAGGACAATATAGGAGGAAGTGTTTGATATAAACGTTAAAGGGACAAACAAAAGATCATTCAGCCTTCAACCTATAGTTTTGATGTATTTTTGCTTTGACGATGAAGGTAGATGGTATTTTAAGAGACAAATCAAACCTAAAGTGATACAATGTAGCAAACGTGAATATAGTCGAGCATAACTTGCACGTGTGTGGTTTCGTTATTCGTATCATAATAACGAGTTTTGATGTCGTTTTCCGTACTTTGTATAGATGTGACATTAATGGAAAAATGGGGTTTTTATGACATTTTTAGAGCACCGTTTAAGTAATGACGTATAATAACAATATAGAAGTAAACGAATATGAAATTACGTTTACTCGTAAGTATTTCTTGGAAACTTAAGTTTTTTGTACAATGTGGATTGCTACAATTCTTTTAAAGCTGTTCTGAAGTGTTCAAATTGTGACATACTTAGAATAAAAAAGTGATATATTAAGGAAAGGTGCAATTGCTCTGCTAGCATATTGAAATTTCAACAAGTCCATAAAATAAGGGGGTGTATTTCAAACTTGAAAACTTGTAAAAATGATCAACAACAATAGCTAGAAAAATTATGAATTAGTGGCAACGGAAGTGATGCATTGGCGACGTGTTGGAGATGTATAAGTGATGAATTGGAATTTATAGTTCCGTTAGGAAACTTGAAATCCGCCAGAGACACCCTAAAATTATTATTTTACTAAAATATTCATCAACACATTCGTCACTAAATTATTCTCCTGAAGATTTCCTGGGGCATAATTCCAGCCAAGTTTTAATCATCATTAAAATGACAGCTATATAAGAGAAACTGTCACTTTACGCATGCGCGTTCTGTGTTGACGACCAATCATCGTTTGATTGGACTGGGCGTAATAAATACGACGACGTTTTTTTAGAGTAGTATTGATTCACTTACGAGCCTGCCAGAGAAAAACCTATCATACGAATGAAACAGTGAGAGAGACAAAACATGGGCTTACTCTCACGCATGCGTAAGAGAGAAATTTTTATATTGTTGAAGTCATTGCACTTAAAAATAATTAGCGTATTGTGTGACCGTAGAATGAATAAAACCTGCATAGTTAAATTCAACCCACTGTACTTAACGTATCGTAAATGACAGATGGGCAGATGAATATTAAAGTCAAAATAGGAAATAATAATAATTTTAGAAGCTGAAACTTTGCAAAAAAAAATTCTCTTTACTCGAATTCAAAAATCTAAAATTCTGATACTTTGAGTCTAGGACTTCATGTGGAATAAAATCGACAAAATATCGCTTACACCCTTTGACACACTGCTCCGAATTGAATCATGGGCGCGCGGTAGCAATGCGCCCGTGACGCAAGTCCCCACGAGCAAAAAATTCAGAAAATTTTTTTTCGTAGACTTCGGAACCATATATACAGCTAAGTTTTGACTTCCCCCCCTTAAGACGTACCCCCCGGAAAATATTTTTCCTGGATTCTACGGAAAATTCTAAGGCGAAATGTCTTTTCACTCATTAAAATCGGTCCAGTGGATCCGGAGATATGACCTTTAGAAAATCGTAATTTTCCATACAAAATGTGCACTTTCATAGAAACCAAAGTTAATGGAAACATCCAACGTTAGTTAGTTAGTTACTTAGTTAGTTAGTTAGTTAGTTAGTTACTTAGTTACTTAGTTAGTTAGTTACTTAGTTAGTTCCAGAGCCATTTGTATGAAAACCCACTTTTTTGGAGTTATCTCGAAAACGGCTCGATATCTTTTCTTGAAATTTTGCAGGGCCTTCGGCTGGGCATTCTACGCCATATGAGATTTTAAAAAAGGGGGGGTACCGGCCTCGTTTGGGCGCCAGGGCTCTTAGAAGGCGCCATATAAAGCCCATATGTATGTGTTTGTGTGTGTGTGTACGGAAGCATATTTTGTATAAGACATGGTTGGGTGTTCGAGATACAGGTTTGGTGTCAAAGGGAAAGATGTTGGGTTGGGTGTGTAGTGTATAGGGGTGACCGCCAAAATGGCGGAAAATGGGCCGGGGCTCAAAAAAAAACTTTTGATATGTTGTAGAGGAAGTTGAGGGGATCATTTTCGCCCATGAAAGTAGTAGCCGCCGCGGCTCGGTTTGGCGGCGGCGGCGGCTCAAAAAAAAACTTTTGATATGTTGTAGAGGAAGTTGAGGGGATCATTTTCGCCCATGAAAGTAGTAGCCGCCGCGGCTCGGCTTGGCGGCGGCGGCGGCTCAAAAAAAACTTTTGATATGTTGTAGAGGAAGTTGAGGTGATCATTTTCGCCCATGGAAGTAGTAGCCGCCGCGGCTCGGTTTGGCGGCGGCGGCGCACAGTGTCTTTTTTGTAAGGGTTTGGGGCTTGGGCTTCAACTCGTACAGATTTCAAAATTTTGATGATATTCTATTTTATTTGAATCAAGAAAAGAATATAGGACAGCTGTAATTCCTTTCGATCAATAAATTTTCAGGACTCCCACGTCCAGAGATGAAAACGTTTGTATGGTCAAAAACCAATTTTTTTTTTGAGAGTATTGCCACTTTGGCTATATATTGCAGGGAATTTGCTTGAAATGGATCAATATTTTTTTTTTTTTTTTTAGACCAAGGAAAACGTTCTTCTTCTGACCATTTATAGTAAGGCAGCCTGGTGCCAAAATTCTGTTTACGCCCGCATCTCGGCTTTACCGAGAAATATTGATTACAAAAAGTTTCAACTTGGCACCAGCCTGCTTCCCTGAGTTCTAGAACAGAGAATACCGTATCCGTATGACAGCTATAGGAAGGCAGTCTGGTGCCAAAATTCTTTTTACGCCAGACTCTCGACAACAACAAGGATATTGTTCCCAAAAAGTTTCAAATTGGCACCAGCCTGCTTCCTTGAGTTCTTGACCAAAGAGTGAAATCTTGAAAATATTTTTGATTTTTTTGAAATTTTGTTTCTAAACACTCAACACGTCTCCAGTCACACTGATATATTGTTTTTAATTTTCAGAAGTTTGGTTCTACTCAACTCATTTGTTCCCACGGGAGTCAGAAGATTTTTCGAACCGAAAAGGAAATATGTTTGTCCTTTAATCTTTCCGATTAAAAACGAAAAAAAAGAAACGTCAAAATATTGAAAATTGTACAAATTAAAGCCCAAGCCCCAAAACCTTACAAAAAATACACTGTGCGGCGGCTCAAAAAAAAAAACTTTTGATATGTTGTAGAGGAGTTGAGGTGATTATTTTCGCCCATGGAAGTAGTAGCCGCCGCGGCTCGGTGTGGCGGC
>CM055405.1:31844951-31893539 GCA_029228625.1 Pseudolycoriella hygida | reverse complement strand
AAGCTTTGAAACGCAAAAATTCTTTTGGAATGTTTTCATTTTTGATTAAAAAAATGCGTCACAAATGCCGGACCCACCAATGTAATAATTTTTCTACGCTTTTAGCTGTCATACGCAAAAATTTGATTTCCTGTTCAAAAATACGCCATACATAATGACAAATTTTTGCGTTGTGAAAGCTGAAAGAACAGAAAAACTATAACATTGGGGGGTCCGGCATTTGTGACGCATTTTTTTAATCAAAAATGAAAACATTCCAAAAGAATTTTTGCGTTTCAAAGCTTTAAGCGTCACCCCAAATTGATATCAGTTGTTTTGGAAGGAGGTAGAAGGACTTGCGTCACATTTCCCTTTTAAAAGGGTTTTTGTTGTGATCTTATTACACACAAAAACTATCTACTCAAGATTTAAAAGATGGCTGAATCTGGAGTGCGGTTACGGTTACAGCCATTCACAATTTTCACACACGCATGTAGATTAATGACACAGGCATGTGCTTTTGACGTTTTATGCCTACTCGTTAACTTTCCATTTTCTTTTATTTATTTTTTTTACAATGGAGCATATTTGGTCGTATATATTACTGAGTTGTACTTTAATATGTGCCTACATATACGTTTATCTGACGCGATTCTTTTTGTCGCATCCTCATAGCGTGTAAATATAAAAGTCGATGTATAGAGTGACAATCATTTTGAGAGCTTCGTTTTTGTGTACATGTAGAAGTGTGCACAATATCCCACGACGATGTATCCACTAAAACATGTTTTCGAAACATCTTTTATTGCACGCTAAAGAAGCTATTTTGAATAATGTTTCTCCTAAGACGATAAGACAACAAATAATTTGCTTTGCTATAGCTTTCGAACAAAATTATGTACATATTTTAAATGGGAAGTGTATGTACTCGAACGTATTGTATTCCATGGCTGTAATTGGCAATTTTTCAATTTTCTATGCGACGTGAAAAATTATTATTTCGAAATATGTGCAGCTGTGGCTGAACACTTTTCATGTTTGAGTAATGAAGCAACTAATTGTTTTTGACATTTTTTTTTGTGCATCCGACATGAAGAGACATGAGTATCATACTTAATAAAAACATAATGATAATATCAAATAATTCGTCATAATGATGTTTTTACGAAACTGTGTGTCTTATGTAATATATGTGACGGCTGCGTTCTTTAACTTATTATTTAATTGCTTAATTGCTCTGCTTCCAATGTGCAGTGTCTAAAGCAATTGGGAAATCTCGTCCACCTAGAGTCCTACCACAGGGACTAGAACGTACAATACAACGCAGACTATGAAAATAGTGACTCAAAAATTAGTATATTATGCTACAAGGGCTATAACGTGTATTCCGTATATCGGAAGGATGAAGATCCTCACGAGGTTATTTAGCATCACAACAAAAACCTCTTAAAAGGTAGAGTGTGACGCAGTCCGTAAGTCCGCTTCCAAAATTAATGATATCGCTTGAGGTGACGCTTACGGTAAAAAAAGCAAAAAATGCCGATGCAAAAGAAATTTTTTAAAGAAAATTCAAATGTTTAAAATTGCGTCACAAATGCCAGAGCCAACGACGAAATAATTTTTCTGTACTTTCAGTTTTTACATAGCAAAAATCTGACCTTATCGATGCCTAACCTTTGAGAAGAATTTTTTTACTGAATTCAAAATTAATTTTTCAAATTCTTCTAAAAAGTACCCAAGTAACTTCATTAACTTAGTTTTTGAGAAAACTTTGCATGTGAAAACTGAAAAAGTGGAAAAATTATTACGTTGATGGCTCTGGCATTTGTGACGCAATTTCAAACATTTTAATTTTCTTTACAAAGTTTTTTTTGCTTCGGCAATTTTTGCGTATTTTCAGGGTAAGCGTCACGTCAAGCGATATCATTAATTTTGGAAGCGGACTTACGGACTGCGTCACACTCTACCTTTTAAGAGGTTTTTGTTGGAATATTAGTCGTTTTGAAAGTTTTCAGTTGCTATTACTAAAAATCATGTGAAAAATTTTCTATTTTTTGAAAAAATTGTTTTCCGAAAAAAAATTTTCTCAGAAAAGAAAATTGTCTTAGAAAAAAAATTTCTCCGAAAAAATTCTTCGAAAAAAAATTTGTTTGAAAAACATTGTCTTCGAAAAAAAATTGCTCACAAAAAAATTGTCTCCGAAAAAAAAATTTCTAAAAAAAAGTTTTTCTCCAAAATAAATTTTCATAAAAAAATTCTCCAAAAAAATCTTTCTCCGAAAAAATTTTTCTTCGAAAAAAATTTTCTTAGAAAAAGATTTTTCCCGAAGAAACCAACTCTCTAGCTATTGTCACTCCTGAGCTAAAATTCGAAAACTCCGAGCATTAACTAAAAAACCCTCAAAATTGACCACTTTTCCACATGCCACGGCTTTTCCAGAATTTTCCCGGAAAAGTGGCATATGAAACTTTTCATTTGGGACCGAGGCTGACGTTCCCTGAAAATTTCAGGAAAATCGGCCCTCTAGTTCTCGAGACTCAAAATTATTAATAGAAACCGACAGATCAGAAAAAAAATTTCCATAATGATGAGAATAATAGAAAAATTTATTGTGCATACAAAAATGGCATTTTCAAACCTCGATATATCAGCCAATTTTGATGAGTGAGGGTCGCTTGAAAGCTGCGTTTTTTTTTAAATAATTTGAAGGGGGAGGGGGCGATATGGCTCCTTGTCCCAAAGGTTTTTGTATGTCATTTTTTGAGTTTATGGACTTCTTTTTTGGGGTGTGGAAACTGCGTCACGCCCTCCGCTACCGCTGCGGGCATGATTTAGAGATAAGGAATATAATATTAAAGCCCGTGTAGCACGAGGTCGTCAAACTTTAGTTTGAGGTCTGTAATAAGTCTATTATAGACCCGTGTGTTATAAAGGAGTGTTATCACGCCCGAGACATATTCGAGTAAACGAGATTTTGCTTCGATATGATTTTTGTGTCATACAAAGTTTGTTGTCCCGGATCGTAAATTTTTAATAGATGGTGTGTGCTTTGTGAGTTTTGAGATGGAAATATCGTAGTAATGCCTCAGTTTGAATGTCGAAATGCTATCATGACAGTGATTTAATGCGTACTTTCATCGTAAATATCGCGTACTTTACTATGCCATTACAGTATTTTGGCACACAAACTCAACTGGCGCTGACCTCAACATCACTTAGACGATCTTTTCAAATTTGTCATCATGTGATATTATAGTCGACTCGGCTATAATATCAATATGGTACTTATGTTATGACTATTTTCCTCCACTTTGTACAAAACTGGACTATATGTCCATATGCCTTCGACCTCTTCCTCCCAAAGGTAAACATATTCCTCTCATACCTCTCAACAACCTTAAAAGCGATTTCCTATATTTCACACTTTACGCAATATTCATGATCCGACTTAAAAGCCTACTACAAAGACCAAACCAATGAACTAATCTTTCCCAAAGTTTCTTCCCCGCTCTTTGTGACTCAAACACTCTGTTTTACAACATAAGGACATGTTTGATGTTTTTGACATCAGCTCGTTTGTGCACCGTTATAAATTATTCCCAACAAACAAAAACCCTGGAAAATGGATTTCTATGAAACCATTGATAGTCTCATTTTCAACTGCATACGACTCGCAAAATTATTCATTACTTTCAATTACAGTCGAAATGGAATTGTTCCAAAAAAAATGTGCAAACGAATTGATAACCCCATGTGATATGATTTGTTAGAGAACTATAAATGCAGCCAAATTCTGATTGGAAACAACGTGATAGCAAAGTAAAAATAAAATACATTGTTGATTGGTTGATTGGAAAATGTCATTAACATTTTATGTTTTGTAATTTTCTTTTATAAAAAAAAATGTCAAAACTTCGTTCGCTCTGATTTAATTAACGACCTTTTTTGCCGCTGATAAAAAAAACGTATAACATGACTTCGTTGAGATAGGAAATATTTAAATACAAAAGAAAATAGAACAAAACAATTTTTTATTTTGGCTGAAAATTGTGTTGATTGAAAGGACTGGAATGGGGCTATTGTCTTTAAAAGAATGAAGACTCATTGTGACCATATCACTTATTCAACACTCAAAACACAACCCGATGGAATTTGTGTTACGATTATTAAATGTGGTGGAATGAAATTTATTGAAGACTTTAGAGACTTTGAAGCTATCAATCATTCTGTTAGAAGGTAAAAAATGTTCTCAATAAAGGACGGTAAATTGATTTATAAACGGTAAGTAGTCTCTAAGCCGATAATGGAGAATTCACAAATGATGTCTGCATTTGGGAAGATTTGAATATTTAATATAAACAAAAACAGACATCGTTCATTTGATAGATGCAGATGTCATTGGCCCAAATGACTAACAAATGTTTTAAACAAAGAAAGGTGGAACAAGACCGGAACAGGACCCATTTTCGAAATCTATCACCTCATGTTGGATGATAGGAAAATGACCTAGTCTAGTCAAACGCGAATTCAGCAGTAGCGAACACACGAGGTTCTACGTCATCTGTCCCGTCTTCTTGATCTCATTATGGAATAAGTAAAGGAGGAAAAGGGTGTAAAGTTTCTGAGTTCAAATTTTTAGGAACAGGTTTTCCTTGTAGGCAAGGAGCGTTTCGCAAGGTATTTTTATTGAGTTCTTCTGTTAATATCGCAGGACTGTGCCTGGAAAAGCTTTCATGGAACTTACTTTCTAAGAACGACGCTTATCCAGTTCAGCCCGGAGTTTCTCCCGGATGCCTTCCATATCCTTCTTGACAGAGTCGTTTTTGAACATTTTGGCTGCGTTGAATCTTCGACAGAATTCGTCAACATTTTGGGCAGTTCGTCCTGTATGTCACATAATTCCTTTTTCTTGGCCGCGATAGTGGTCAATTGGGCGGCAGTGTGGTACGTTCGGTGGGTTCCTTTTTTTGCGTACAAAATTGACGTTGTTGTCTTTAAGGTAATCCTGAGTGTCATTGGCATAGTGGGCAGAAGCTTGATCAGGCCAGAATAGCGTCTTAACTTTGTGCTTTCGAATAAAGGGCAGAAGTCTTTTCTTTAAGCATTCCTTGATATACCTACATTTCTCTGTTGACAGTGCCGGTAGTGACGAAAATACCGCTTCTATCGCCACAATCACAGATTGCCTGCCACACTAGGTACTTCTTGTCGAATTTTCCAGTTTGAATCGTTGTTTCGGACTCAGGAAGAATTTCATCATCAGCTCCAACGTAATATTGACGTCCTGGGATCGCTTATAAGTCCGCCTTCACCTAAGTTTCATCGTCGATAATCAAATGTAATTTTTGTTTCCCGAGAAAGTCGTGCAGTTTTCGCGTTCGTGTTTTGATGGTTGCACCTTGCTTTTTTGAAACTCTAGGGACCTTTCTCTTCTTCCTGGACGACATATTTTTTCTTGCCATTGTCTTCTGGATCAGTAACTTACTTGTTCCACATTTTCTAGCGAGATCTCTTTGAGATATGCTGACTTTCTTTCGACGGACAGTGTTTCCTTGTGGTTACTAATAACCCGTCCGACCGTTGTTAGAGGCTTTTTCAGATCTTTGACCATAAGCGAAATCGCACCATCTCGATTTTGCAGCCATTTGTCAATAATAACTTTACGTCAATCTTTTTCACAGCTTCCCATGATTCATCGATAGAATGTATCAAAACAATTTTTTTACAAACTTTAAGTAAGTAAATAAAGCGCCAAACACAAGTGAGAGTTGTAGTGTTACTGTTTAAGTTTATGAGATACAGGGTGTCAAAAAAACCGATTTAAAACACGTCACGATAATGTTTAAACCTACAATTTCGTATAGGTTATGGTAGTAAGAGATTTTATTTCAACATTGTAAGTTTCTCAACATTTGACGAACTTCAACATTTTTAGAAAATAAAACGCATGCTTGTACATTGCATTTGTTTACAAAACTTAAATAGGTTAAGTTATTGTTAAACGCTACAGATCAAACATAAAGCTGTAAACTAGGTCAGAGTTCTGTTGTAAAAAGGCAGCTTAGAAGGAAAATTAGATGAAACATATATGAATTACTCTCAACATTTTGAAGTGTTAAAAAGCTTATCTTGTGTTAAAAGGTCATGTTTTCAGAGAAAACAAATGAATAAATTAGAAACAGTTGAAACATATGGAAACATGACATTAATTTCGAAAACAGTAATTGATGTTTAGCAAGTGGTAATTGAATTGAGTCACTGTCATTGCGGGAAATGCAGTAGCATCATAGCAGGTTTAATCGACTATCGCAAACAAAACAAAAATGAAATTTTCGTTTGTTCTAAAAAAATTATAAATTTACAGGACACATGAAAATTTTATTTTTTATCGTTGTTTTCCAAGTAACATTTCCCGAATACCATAGAATTGACAAACTGTTTAACCCAACAAAAAATAGGTAATAGACTACTAGGCGGTCGTGTTCATTAAATGCATTCTACATTGTAGTTTTCCTAGCAAATCATTTTGATGGGATAAAAAAATTCAAAAAAAAACACCGATATCCAGTATGAGGGTATGCAGTTTTCCAAACGTATACCTTTACTATCTGGTGAATCCAACTGCGGTAAACTTTGATAATAAAATTGGATGATGCAAAATGTTTTCCCGAGAAGCATACTATATTTTATGTACCAAGAGCACATGTTTAATCGAGAAATGTACATATCGAGTGTGCGTTGGGGTATTTTGATGTTGCTTTACTGTGGTTGATGCGCTTATGGTGAAAGTTTTTTTTCGTCCATCCCTCTTCAAACACTTTCGTCGTTCGTATACCATAAAAACATGTAAGCGAATTTTGAATTTTATTGCAATACAGAGGTATGCGGGTCACCCGAAGATGTCGGGACGGTCACTCGAGTTTTTATCCGGCCGAGCTGACTTCGAAATAGTAACATATTTTCTCAAGCAGTTTTTTAAAGTCGAATCTGACCTCGCATCGATTCGGACGTGGTCGAATTTTCGCCTTTATCCACTTTCCAATTTTATTAGAAATAGTTTTTCATCGTAGAATTTCATTTTTTCTTGTCTATCTTTCTGTATCATAAATTAATTTGAGACCTGTAACACCCCGACATATTTTATTTATCAAAGACACCAACATGTTGGAAGATAACAAAATATATTATGAAACATCGCAACCCTAAGAATATGACATTACAAGATAGCAACCCTAAAATACGAACGACAAAGACAATATGACAACACTGCATAACGTCAGTCAGCCATGATGAATTTTGTCGTATAAATAGAAGCCGTATTGCATAGGAGAAATCACTTTGGTTTGAGCTCTTGAAATGGTAACATCGATAGCAACTGTCTATTATCAGTTTCAAAGGGAACACACCAGCAAGGTTAGAGGAACTGTGGAACCTTACTTTCAGACTAGCATATCGTCCCGTTAAATTATTATTGGACTAGTGCATCGTCCCGTCATTTCATTCTTTGGATTTTTCTTCGTATCGTGTCGTCATCAAGAAGAGACATCACATAATATTCCCGTAAGACAAAGATGAAGGACTGGCACATCGTCCCGTCAAAGTATTCGTCGTACGTGTCGTCGTTCATCAATCAACCAACGTTTCCATCCATCGATACATCGAATTGATTTGGTCACCGAATATCTGGTATGGAACGTGTCAACCGACACCAACTTAAATAGAAATTCATACGTTTATCTATATTACTGTAAATAAACCTAAATTCTACACAGCAGTAAGCCTACGTCTTTTACAGACCTTAAATTCGTCGGATCAATTCGGGCCAAGGAAACCTCGAACCGCGCACCTCTTTCTAATTGATCTAAATTCTCATCCATCACAATGAGGTAAAATATTCATTTTATTCTTTTGATTTAAAATCTAATGACCAGAAACTAATTGCCATGAACGTGCTATGGCGAATGTATAGATCAACATCATTATATTCTCCATTATTACGAAAGGAAGAACTGTTAGAACGGTTTGATTAAAAAAGTTTTGCTATCAAATGTTCCTGCAAATGATCTGCTGTATCTAAAATTCCATAGAGTTTATTTCATGCACTCAGACAAAGTCATAAAACTATAAATAAAAACGAGAAACATTACACCAAAGCGAAGCATACATGCGAAAATTAAATAGCTTCGACTTTCCATTTTTTCGCTTTTTTTCTTCCCCTTTTATAGTAAAACATTCCCTGAGTTTAATGTAGCAAAAATTATCAGAACAAATGGACAAAGCAATGTAATAAATAATCGATTTTTAATTTTAGCTCAGCTATGTAGCGGAAGCTTATTAAAATAATGTGAAACTGGGAAATTTCTTTCACTTTAAGAGAATTTATTGTTTCTGTGGAACGGAATTTTCATTTTTCCACTCATTGCATTGGTAGAAGATATTGTCGATTAATAAAATAGAAAATTTAGTTTTTAACTATAAAGTAACGGCTTTCAAAAATGAAAATTACTTTTTTAACGTACCCGGACTCGTACGCCGAACAACGTTTTTGTTGTGCTGAGCCGGTTTGTGATATAAGTGAGCAATACCAGCTTTGGTCTTAGTATACATCATAGATGACACTAGGTGACATTACATGAAAATGTTCTAAGCAACGATGAAGAGTTCAGGCACTAGACTGGCCGTTTGTCTAGTGCCATAACTCTTTATATTATCTTATCGTTTTCTAGAAAATTTTCATGGAGAAAAATTGCAACAAACAGAGATCTGCATTTCAAGCTGGGCAGCCTGGTGCCAAAAAAGTTTCTATGACAATGCTAGAGTAGAAAACGAGTACATTACTATGCACTATGCACTCGGTTCCAATTCGGCACCAAACTGCCTACTTGAGATGCTTAAGTAACCATAAAGAACGCATTCTGGTGCCAAAAATCTATTAATGTTAAATATTATACGTCGCATTAATTTCGACGCGGCACCAGGCTGCGTACTCAACATATTTTTCTGTCAACATAGAGGGCAGCAGTAGCAGCAGCCTGGCGCCAAATTGAAATTTATATTACGTTTAATATTCTTTGCTGCCCTTACAATGACTTTAACAGACTTTCGGCACCAGGCTGCCTTCTATGAGGCTGCTAATACTATTAAAGTACGTAACCTGGTGCCGAGTCGGAACCAAAAGTGAACATTTATGTACTTGTTTCATCATCCAACATTGTGAAAGGAATTTTTTTAGCACCGGTCCTTCCGGAATCGACCAGAGGGAGCTGACCTTAAGAAAATATTTTTCTTGGAGAAAAATTGAAAAGTTAAAAAAAATTGAGAAAATTTGGAAAAAAATTTTCTCAAAAAAGGTCCCTGCAATTTAGCGAAACTAGTAAAAAATGATCTCATCACCCTCAATGTTGTATGAAGGCAGATTAGTCTTAGGTTTGTAATCACGACTCAACTCAGTGGTGCTGATGATGGTGGAGCATTCTTTTTTCAATGCAAATAAAAATTGAGTGGACTCCTCGCAGAAAAAATTGCAATTGCAATCGGACGAAAATTTACTCTGGTTACATTTTTAGACCCGTACGAAGAACGAAATTCTTCGAAAAGGGGTCTTATGCTTTTACCATGACGTTTGTAACCACCCCAATTTCGACCTGGGAGTAGGTGGGGAGCATCGATCCTGGTGCTTAGATGACGAATCAACAATAAAAACGTTGTCCCTCCGTCAGACCAAATTTAGGGAAACATTTTTGTCTATGAAAGTATGTGTCCGAGGCATTTCCTTATGGCCCTAGGTCGGTCCTAAGGTCTGCCCTAGACAAAAAAAAAAGTTTTTTCCTTTGTTGTAGAAAAAATTGAGATGTACATTTTTGTCTGTTTGGTGGTCAATTTTGTACTTTCGGAAGGCTTTTCTTCGGATGGATTTTTTGATATAGCCCTCTCGGCAATTTCCAATACAATTTAATGTGGACTTAATTTCGTACACTTTAGAGATAAGACAGTATTTACTTAGATACGTTCGAGTCTTCTCGTAACGTCAACTCTGTTTGCCACATCTATTCTGATGCGTACGGGTCCCTTCATATGTTTTTTTCGTTGTGGTTATTACGGTCCTGTGCTTATAAATTTACTTGTTATCAAGTTTCTGTTAGATTTAGTAAAATCTAGTTCAATGTTTCAGCTGTTTTCAAGGTCCGCCATTGAAAAAAGAGATAATGTCGATAATGTTGAAAACAGCATAACAAGTAAATTTAAAAGCACGTGTTTGTAACTTCACCAAGTTATGAAATACAGTTGTCTTCAATAGAAGTAAAAAAATTAATAAAATGCAACGAAGTTTCTGAGAAGGGCTGAAAAGATTGCAACTAAACTATATAACGAGCACGCTCAAATGAAATATTCTGAGAGCTGTTCAATTGAGCCCAAATTTGTACACAACATGTAGAGTAGATGATAACACCACGATCACAATTTCGTGTAAACATATTAGCTGTCACTTACCGTAGATTGGTTTGATAATATGACACATGAGGATTGAATATTCCTGTATTACACCTTAGAAATTCTATCGTCTTTTTTTTTGCTAAATATACATAGAACGAAAAATTTGGAACACAGTCATCTCAAAATACTTGTGTACAGCATGTATACTTGAACAATAGAAGTGACAATTTTGAAGTGACTGTAACGACAAAAGCAATTTATAATAAAATTTCAACGCTAGGTACATTGGGTACATTAACATTGTGACATGAAACTGATATAACGATGGAACTTAACGAGAGAAAATTTACACCATCTATTTTTAAACATTCTTTTCAAAAAACTATTGTTTTAGTTATTATCCGCTATGTTCGTTGCTGGAACGGGTACATAAAACACATAATGCCCAATATTTTAATAGAAATTCAGGAAATAAATTTTGAAAACTTTAAATGGATTTTCACCAAAGCATCGTACAACTTTTATTAGATCATTGGATGAAATAGAATTGTTTTTATTTATTGTTTCCTTGGGACTATTAGCTTTATTGGTTTTATTTTTGTGTTCTATTTGAGATTTACCATCGTGTCTCAAGGATATGGTATCGTTTTGTTGTTAATTGATCGAAAATGTTACGTTATGTACTGCAAATCGTGTGGGTAACTCCATATTAGTAAAATTGATTTGGTCTGCTCGATGCAATTCACCATGAATTTACTTATTTCTTTCTAGAAGCAGGCCTTCGACCATTACTTTTTCTGAAAGGTCTATTCAAATATTTAAACTCCCGCTGCCACACGCTCTTTCACGCCATTTCACTTCTTCTTTTGTTCTTTTGGACAATACAATTTTTACACAAAATATTTTTTTGGGGGGTAAACTTAATCCCTATTTTTGAGCTCGATCCAACCCCAGCCTGGCTCAAAAATACAGCGCCAAGCAAACCAACCACCGAGAAAGTTCGGGAATGTCCGCCTCGAAGCAATTACCAATTCCAGCGATGAAGAACGAGAAAGCCCGGACTATTCACCGAGGGCGCAGCACGTCCGACTTATCAAACGAACGAAACTCACTCTATTTTGAGAAGCTGATGTCGCACTAAACGCTTCTATTGCAAATCGTGTAGTCAAAGTCATGAAGTGCCATTCATCCCCCATATCTCGTGCGTAATTTGTGAAAGGCCTCTACCAACTTCAAGTATAAATCATCCTCATCAAACTTTATATACCATTATTACCTTTCGGTGTGAGGTCTTTACGCCACAACCCCAGAATGGTGAACTGTCGCCCTCCATGCCCTTCCATCGCCCGCCGAGGAGATGGTTTGTTCGCCCAGAGAAAGTTCCCTAACTTCTAAATCTGATTTAATTGAATCAATAAACCTTCTCCTTGGTCTACTCCTTGGCCTAACACCCGGGACCTGTGCATCCAAGATCCTTTTCGTTAGCCTGTTCTTGTCCATCCTTTGAACGTATCTGAACCAACGCAGACGACTAGCTCTTGTCGCCTCTTCCACTGACGAAATCCTTAAATTTCCCTAATGTCGTCGTTCCTAATATGATTATCCCACTGCTCCCTCCGATTAAAGTTCGCTACGTTCCTAAGAACAATATATCAGAAATTTTCAGGTCATGCACGAGACATGCCCACCCAACTCTCACTACCATACAGAATCGTCGGCCTAAAAATTAATCTGTGGATAGTTAACTTTGCTTCGCTATTTAATTCCCTTTTGTTGAACACGTGCGATCTGAACTGACTGGCAACCGCGTTTCCCATTTTCCTCCTTTCCTCAAATTCCCTCACTAACTTACCATCTCCTGAAAAAATGGTTCCTAAGCACTTGAATTCAGAAACCTGCTCCAGCTTCTCCCCATTCGAATTCCGAGATTTGCCGAGATTCATAATCTTAGTTAGTCAATCCCACCCTGTAAATCCTCGGTATTATCCGCCAACACAATAAAATCATAAACATAGATCATGATTTTCGTTATAATCTCACCGACCCCAACATTTCCCTGCAAGTTGGCCTGCATGATGATTTCGTCCATGAAAATTATGAACAGAAGCGAGGAGAGACAATAAACCTGACAACCCCTCATTTACCTCAAAAGACTCGCTAATTTCGCCATCTATTCTTACCACGGCCCTGCTCCCTGACTAAATACTCTTAATGGCACGCAGTAGACCCCCATTGACACCGTACTCGCTAAGAACCCCGTAAAGATTAAGGGAACAATTTTTGTTAGCATTTAGCGAATCATAAGAAAAATGAAATGAAGGAAATGAAAAACTTAAGACACTCGAAGTAACGTAACGATTAATGCAATTGTCATCAGAAAGTTCTTGGATTTGTTTGAATTTTCTTCAATTTAAATTCACAACTATTCGCAAATCAGTCTTTTTTAATTGGACTAAAGTGTTGTTTTTTTGTGTTTACAGATGTCATAAAATGAAAAATACTTCTTTTTTGTGAACATCCAGCGAGACAAACAAATAACAAAGAAGAAGAAACAAAAACAAGACATATTTTCGTGACACAAACATTATTCTTTTGTACATTTCCGAAGTCAGCCAATATTTTTTGGCCTTTAGGATAAATATTTCAAGCTCACTACTTCTTTTACATTTCTTTTCAATTTGCTGCTGAAAATATTACAAACACATTTTTATGTCTTGTGCATTCATACACAATAAATTCAAATCTTCCAAACATGTACGTCATGAAGGCTTTTATGTTATCCCAATGAGATGAGTACGAGTTAAGATCAGTAACCCTATTTTTAGAACTTTTTTTTGCACATCTTTTACATCATATTCCTTCTTTCTGATATACTAGTGTACGAATAAATATACATGAAAATAAAGAGAAGCTATAAGCTTTCAAGTTTTTTATCCTTTACTTCTTTTAGGATCCATTATGAGTACGTGTATGTGTATCCAATCCGTACACATTATTATAATGGGTATTATGTTTGAACAGATGAAATAAGAGAGTATGATAATACGAAGCAGGAGACATGCAAAAAAGAAAAATAATAAAGGAAAATCCGTCGGAAAAAATCTATTGGCTCTTTCTGAAATATTTTCGATTCGAAAAGTGGAAATTGTTTTTTTTTATTACTATCATATATAGTTCAATAACCAATAATTTTAGTAATACAACCAGCAATAGTATAATGTTCAATTCTGTGGAAATGATTTTGTCATAGATTGGAAATTGGAATCGAGATCATTCATGGCAAATCGTAATTGATAAATACTTTGAGTAGGAGGAAGTCAATAAAAAAGATTATTTGGGCTAAATGAAAAAACAGGTTTTATTCTTATTTTTGTGACGATTTTATCTCTGTTGACGCAAGAAATTTTGGGCAGTCTACGCGTGTATGGAAGAATAATAAAGGGCAAAATACTAAACTTGATGGATATTCGATGTATTTTCGATGTATTTTTGTTAAATTTTTGATATATTTGTGATGCATTTTTGAGTGTTGTAAAGGTTGTATTAGTGATGTGTTGTTGTTTATTTGGTGTCGTATACATCCACATAACTTGTACAACACTAATACATCATCAATACCACATCTCCAGTACATCACTAATACATCACGAGCACAAATTTATAATGTATCGATGTACTTGTGGTGTATAAGTGATGTATTAGTGATGTACTAGTGATGTACTAGTGATGTACTAGTGATGTACTGGTGATGTATTAGTGTTGTGCAAGTTATGTGGATGCATACGACACCAAAACAACAACATACCACTAATAAAACAACATCAAAATACAATACAAAGAATATACATCAAATATACATCATATTTAGTACTTTGCCCTTTATAATTCTGCCATACACTCTCGTATCAGATCAGATACGTACATCGTATTCGAATGAGAATATGATTTTTTGAAGATTTTTTATGGATATTTTAATTAGGCGACTGGTCTTACCATAAATACTATTAACCTGCAAAAAAGCAGTTCAATTAACTGACCATTTAACTGTACAAAGCTACTTTCTATTCCAAACTAACTCAGTTTTTTTGGCTGGGAATCGCTCTCATAACTGATCAGACTAAATCAATCTGAATAAAAGAAAATGTCATAGGGAGAAGTTGTTCTTTGGAAATTTTATGGTGACGAAATGTCAAATGATGGCGGATTCTATCACATTTTTAGCTACCTGGGGAACCCAGCAGCCATATCATATGTATTAAAATCGGTAAAGTTCGTTGGTGCAAAATGTAAAATTTTTTTCACGAGTTTCCTTTTCGATTGGGCCTACGGGATTGGATTTCCAGCCGAATTGTAATACTTAAAGATAAAGGGGTTAGAAGAAGTTACTTATGCGAATATAACCTCCTGGCTCGGTTTCCCACAGATACAAATCTGATGAAACAAAATGTCATATGGAGAAATTTTTCTTTGCATTAGATATGGTGACGAAATCTCAAGTGACGATCACATTTGCTCATATTTGAAGTCTATATGGGAAACCCAACCGCAACAATAATTTTCTGTACAACAGATAATTTTCATGCCGATTAACAGAGACATGACATGGCGGCTGGGTTCCCCATATAGACTGTAAATCTGATGAAACAAATATTCATTTGGAGAAATTTTTCTTTGCATTTTATATGGTGACGAAATGTCAAGTGATGATGAGATTTGCTCATATTTGAAGTCTTTATGGCGAACCCAGCCGCGATATCAAGTATCTGCCAATTAATTGTACAATGATTTGTCAAAGCTACAGCGTTCTTCTATCAATAAACAGAACAAACCAAATTACTATTTAGAGTATTTCACATTTTCAAGTGCTATTTTGATTAAGGGAGGAGAGGGGATGTAATATTTTAATTTCAAATTATTGTATCATATGCTCATATTCTATGTAATCAATTTCAATCCCAATTAAAACGAACCCTTTGATAAATACGAATCAAATACTTTTTATTCTATAGAATATATAGTTGTGGTCGATATTTACCAATTAATTGATAAAAACCATTAAGAAACTAATTCATATATAACATTCATCACTAACTACAGCTGTGAGTATTATATTTTCCAATTTAATTCTATGTTAACTGTTAAAAACATCGAATGAAAATAGCGATGCACCATAATATTGTGCAACATAAAATAAAATCCAAAAAAAAACCAGAACTGAATGAGTAATTAGTTTTTTTCATTTCCAATTTTTTTTTATTTCATTAAATGTTTTTATTTCAAACGAAATTTTCATTGAAATTCACATAAAATGAAATTTTCCTCTTGCATTGCAATGTTTCAGCAATGTATACTACAACATACGGCGCGTAAATAGTATGCCTGGTGCATGTTCAAATTTATGCAAGTGGAACATTCCAATGTTAGCCACATTGCACTCCTGCTCTACAAAGTTTCTATGTTCCGCACAATATTCTTAGACGTTTGTTTAATCTTCAAGATAATAATATTATGATAGGTACAACAATTGAAATGCAATGTGACTAACGCTGCTAAAATGATGAATTACACTGATAAAAAAACGTACGTGCTATACGTTAACTTACACCCCTAAAGTACAAAATCGACCACGGTAAGTTTTTTTCGGAAGTTACTTCGGGCATGTATACTAACGTCCGGCATGTATCTTGACGATACCGTCACCATGACGTGTGATAAATAGTATATTTCAACATACATAATACACACGAGATAAGTACGTAAGCGCGGGCGAAGTGTGTATTGGGGTATTTTGAAAGATATTTTTCTGTATACGTGAGAGTGTATTGGTTGTGACAGAAAATATTTTCTCATCACTTGGGACGAAAAGTTGCTTTCCGCGGTATGTGCACCAACACACTTTCACTATTAGGGGTCGTGCACATATGACGTCACGTTTGCTATAAAAAATGAGTATCCATAAAACGGTCATAACTTAGTCAAGACAGCAAATTCTGTTTATAGGACTCTGGCTACCCCCCCAAATAGGGGGTGTATTTGAGGGGGCAGCCGGAGTACTATAAGCAAAATCTCTTACCAGTTTGGAGTTATAGACTTTGTGGATTTTATAGCAAGCGTGCGTGACGTCATATGTGTACGACCCCTTACAGAAAAATATCTTTCAAAATACCCCAATATACACTCGATGTGTACTTTTCGCTTGGGCTTCACCCGCGCGTACGTACACATCTCGTTTGTATTGGGGTTTGTTAAAATATACTATTACTTTCATTGCGTTCAGTACTCAGTAAATATTGCAAAATTGAATTATGTGTACTATAGCACACTCAGAATTCAAAAAAAAAAATTACAACGATTTTTTCCCACTTTTTTGTTTTGAGTTTTTCTAGCTCAAGCGGTCACCCATCCAAGTTCGAACCGCGACCTCTGATGTTTAACTTCGACGCATGACACTTTGCGACGTTACCAAATCTGCTATCGGGCATATACCTTTTGTATGAACTATTTCTGAAGCATTGTTACTATACATTTCCGATGTTAGTATACATGCCACATGAATGGAGAAATTGAAAATTTTAAACATGTGGCAAGTTAACTTCCGTCTCTTATGTACACTAGCATATGAGACGGAAAATGTACATGCCGTGTGGCTAACTTACATGCCCGAAGTATAGTAAAATTTTCCTTTTTTCAGTCTAACTCAGAGAATTAGAAATTTGTTCTTGTTCTTCATCGCTTCTTTTACAGCCATTTATATCCACTGTTGGATGTAGGCCTCCCCTCGCTTCTTCCACTCCTCTCGATTCATTGCCACTTGTTGCTATGTTATACCTGCGATCTTTTTGATGCCGTTTATCCATCTCTCAAGTGGTCTTCCCATTGGTCTTGTGTTGGGTGGTCTCCATTGCATAATTAATTTTGTCCATCGATCATCGGTCAACCTTGCCACATGCCCAGTTCCACTTTAGCGTCGCGATCCGTACCATGACATCAACGACTTTCGTTTGTTGACGAATACATTCATTGGTCATTTTTTCCCTGAGCGATATTCCTGGCGTACTACGTTCCATCGCTCGTTGTGCTACTCTGAGCTTATTTGACGACGCCTTCGTCGTTTCGGCTCCATACGTGAGAACTGGTTGTACGCAAGCATCAAAGACTTTCCGCTTTAAGCTATTGTTCATCTTACTTTTGAAAATGAAACTTAGTCTTCCAAATGCTGCCCATCCTAGTCCAATTCTTCGACGTACTTCGGCAGTCTAGTTGTCTAGTCCTAGCTTCAATTTGTGGCCAAGGTAGATATAATTGTCGACCTTTTCAATAAGTTCACTTCCGATTTTAATATCGTTATCATCATCAATGTTTGTCATTATTTTCGTCTTTGACCGGTTAATCTTTAGACCATAGTCGTTGGATTTACAATTCAATTGATTTAACATCGTTTGTAATTGGTACATATTTGCTGCTATCAACACAATGTCGTCTACAAACCGGAGGTGATTTAGAAGCTTTCCATTCACGTTTATTCCCATCTCACTCCATTCTAGCTTCTTGAACAAACTCTCCAATACTGACGTAAACAACTTGGGAGAGCTAGTGTCACCTTGTCTAACTCCTCTACTAACTTTGAACTTGGTCGTATTTTCGTATATATATCTAATCATTCTCGAGTATCTCGAATCGATTCTATATTCGTCCAATGCATCTAAGATTGTCCACGTTTCCGCTGAGTCGAACGCTTTTTCATAGTACACGAAAGCCAATTCCACTCCTATCTTATATTCGTTGCATTTTTCAATCAACATTCGCATTACATGCAGGTGGTCGTTTGTACTGAACCCTGATCGAAATCCAGCTTGTTCAATAGGTTGATTAAAATCTAACTTTGTCGTCATCCGTTTGGTAATGACCTTCATGAACAACTTGTATAGGTGCGATAGCAAGCTTATAGGCCGGTAGTTCTCTAGCTTCGTAATGTCACCTTTTTTGTACAACAATGTGATTACTGCATTTTCCTACGCCTTTGGTATCTTTGCTAGTTCTAGGCTCTTATTAAACAACCTCGTTATTGCTTCTATTACAGCATCACCACCTTCTTTTATAGCCTCAATCGGCATACCATCGTCTCCTGGAGATTTAATGTTCTTCATTTCGTCTAATGCAGCTTGTGTTTCCTCTACAGTTATGTCAGGCAGTTCTTCCGATCCAACATTCAGAAATTCGTTCAACATTGGAAAAATTTTTGACCGAAACAAAGCCTCGAGGAGAACGTTTCTGTACATACAATTACTTCTCATGGAATGCCTAATGGCTTTCAGGAAAGCATTTTTATGTATGGAACTACTGGTTCCAGATCCAGAGCTTACCTCAGAACTGTTATCAAAGAAATGTGTAAGTAATTTTGAAGTTTTTTACATTATGTTGAAAAATGTTAAATTTTACATTGACTTACTACGCAATCGTATGAACCTCACTACTCGCTAAGCATATGGATATTAATTCTTACATAAAATAAATATTTATTAGCTATAAGCTATTTAACGTGAATAATTTAATAAACCAATTACTTGAACTAGTCATTCCGTAGGCACTACTGAGTACGCTTTAATAACAGCTTATTGTAAGATTCTTAACGAACGATTCAGCAACAAATACCAGAACCACAAGTTAAGCAGATAAACAACTTGAGCTTAAATTATGAAAGAATTTATACAAAGAGTTTATGATGCAGTACTGGACCTTTTCGTAATTAAAAGACATGATAGAAAAGATAGTTTTTAATGTTTTTTGAGACGTAACGTCTAATATGGGCCCATGAACCGACCGCTGATGAAATAAGAATTTGAGAGTTTTCCCTGCTGTAGCAATACATCAACGTTATTCTCATTACATTACAGTTTCAATCAGTCGTTATGTACAATATTCCAGTGCAAAATTTATGAATATATGGGCTTTGCTTAACACTCGTAAAAAACAGCACCTATTCAACCATCAGGTACACAATTTAGTTTCCATTTTTTTGCCTGTCGCTTTTATTTTCCTTTCTTTTATTTAAATAATGAGTTCAAACAACGAATACATTATTCCCATACATCCTTGGCTTTTGTAAACTCGTCAAGCGATGGTGTGGAGCGCGCAAAAATAAATACAATTTATGCATCCACAAGGAAAAAAACGCTAACACAAAATAAATAAAATAAACTCCCGCACTTAATCTTGTTTAGAAGGATAACATTGAAAGAATATTTCTTTAAATTTTTCCAAGATTTTCCTTGTAAACATTAACAACGTATAGCAAATAGCATTTTTTTTTTGTTGTTGTTGGTTATTCTCCAGGAAATGTTAGGAATAGGAAGACGAACGGAAGGAGAGAAAAACCTAAATGAATGGTAAAGATCATTTTTGTTTAAAAGTTTAAACAGCGAAAGACGAAAAAAGGAAACCTAAAATAGATGTCAAGGTTCTCCGTGGATAATAAGGTGGAAATCATTAAATAAAAAAAGTAAAGTTTTTTTTCGCAGTTAAGAGAATGGAAACGGAAGATAGCAAAATGAAATTGTCTTGTGGGAATAATCATTAAGGTTAATGCGGTGAGATGTTTAATGTTATGTCACAGTTAGTCATTGTTAAGAAAGTTGGTGTTAATTTTCATGAGGATACATTGGTCCATGGGAAATCCACCTGTGTAATGCTTGGAGCTTTTTTAAGTTGAGATTAATTTCAAGCAGATGAAAAATAAATACAAACTTTGTACTTCAGTCGGTTGTTTTGGATTTAATTACATAAAAACATCTGTAATTTGGAGATAGTGTAATATAGACGTGGAGGGATAGAATCAGCACATATAAGGCTGGGGGTTAGGAGAAATCACTAAGAAAAAAAGTCGAAAATCTGCAAAAATTTGTGGACGAAAATTCTATGGAATTCTACTGAGAAACCACACACTTTGTAGAGTGAATACTTTCAATGGTCAATAAGTCATTGAAATGAGAGATGACTCTAACAAAGACACGCTAACTCTACGAAGCATACCGTTACAAAAATACAAGATGAATTCTTCGTCCTATGTGTATCTGGGTTATAACATTGGCAGTAAATTTTTGCCGTTTATTTTCATTCAAAAAAATTTCAAATGGAATTTGAGTTTGTGAAACAATTTTCTGTTCGAAAATGAGGGAAAAATTTGTCTGTCGTTGTTGAAAGTTGAAAATTCTTTTCTTCTTAGAATTAGAATTTTATGAGGGATGTTTTACATTGAAAGCGTGCTCGGGAGACTTTTGTTCTTGTAAGTTGATAATACAAAATGCAAAATAAAATTCATGGAATTCCGTTTTGAAGCGTCTTAAGGAGGAAGGCCCTTAAAATGAATTATTTAACAAGTTCATCTAGAATCTTAAAATAGCACAAATGAAACTAATCGCATGATAGCATTATCCCAGACTAGCTACAGTTAATACAGCTACCACATGCTGTGAGTGGTGAGTATCACCGCTGTGCTAATGCGAACATAATTTTCGAATTGCAATGCAAACACCCTAACTAAATAAACCGAATCAAAGAAATTATGTTCATTTCACCTTCAGGTCGTTGATCTTCCATACCCCCTGGGATAAAATTATTGCCTACGGGAATTATTGCAATCGAAAACATATTTATTTGCAGTGCCGTACATCGAATACATTTGTACCATGTGCAGATCATGAGTACAATAATTAGCAATAGATTTATTCAAGGAACAACTTTCTGTAGGTTAATATTTCGCATGTTTCGTCCAATTCGGTGTCGATATAACTATCCCAGCAAGCGTAAGAAATATGAGCTGAAAATAGGGCCCACAGCTCAATTATTTGAATCAATTACATAACAGCGAATCATAAAGACTTAGAATATTTTGTGCATGCAAAAAGTTCGGATGAGTTTCACAGTTTCACATCACATCCGAAAAGAGACAACATGTCATATTCCAGACGCATACAATCCAATGAAAAGATTCGCTCAGTTTAACTTTCCGCTATCATATCGGCACTGTAATTAAAATTTGATAAAGCCAGAGTTCGTTGGGATCAAATATCTGTTCATTTAAACTCACAAATTACCTTTTAAACGTCAAAGCTATAAAGTGAAGCGAGTAGCAAGTGTTAGTGAAAAAATTTGAAAAAAAAAATTGCACTAGGCCCGATCTTAGAACTAACCTAGAGCACTAAGGAGAGGCCTTGATCCAAACTTCCATGAACAAAAAAGTTCGCCCCTTTTTTCTCTGCAAGACTTCACAAAAACCCTAATCAATAAAGAAATATTCAAAAAAAACACCAAATATCACGCAGGATCAGGTAGCGTGAGTTGGGCCCACACTGAGGACTCTACAGCCCGAACCAATCAACAGATTTTGACTAATTTAATTTTCATGATTTTCTGATGTCCACATCTTTCATTCAAAACCTTCAAGAGCGATGTCCGTTCTAATTTCGCAGAGATATAAGTCAAAAAGTTCTAATAACCTTCAAAAAACCACGTTTTTTTATCATTTTTTCGACCGTTACTTCGAAAGTTTGCGACCGATTCTGCCCAAATTCATTCTTGTAATTATTTTTGTGATTATCTTTCATAAAAAAAAATTTTCAAAATCGGATAATATTTACCCGATTTATATAGAAAAAACACGTTGGGCCCTAGTAAAGATTCAGCCAGCTGAGCCCAAAAGCTCAAAATAAAAAAAACTTTCTTCCATAAAATGTCAGGCATGCTCGGGCCTTTCAAACATTTATGAAAATCGGAAAAGATTTACTCGAGTTATGTACAAAAGACCAAAAATCACCTAAACGGCCCTAGGTCGGCGGCCTTTGGGCCGACAGGGCCCAGATTCAAGCCCATAAAAGATTTTTCATTACCTTTCAGAGATAAAAAACTTTTTGAAAATCGGTGGAGTTTTACTCAAGTTATAGAGGGGACGGACGGACGGACATTTTTTTTTATTGTTGATTCGTCATCTAAGGACCATGATCGCAGCTACTCTCGGATCAAAATTGGGGTGGTTACAAACGTCATGGTAAGCGCAAAAGACCCCTTTTCGAAGCACTTCGTTCTTCGTAAACCATGAATTTTACCCAATATGGCGCTGGCGATGGGTAAATTTAATCCCTAGTTGAGTTCCATCCCAGCAATATACCCGCCATTCCTAAAGACTCATTTTGCGAATACCACGAACATAAGCCCTAAGACCGCGCATCTATTTAGCTCGGTACCTCCCTCAGGGCAACGATGCTATCCATTCGGCTGCTAAAACGGAACTCTCAAAAAAAATTATTTACCTAAGCATTTGACGTTTAAAACGTTATTTTGAAAGTTGGATTCTGGACTCAGTCTTGTGAGTTGTCAGAAAATGAACGAAGAGCATCATCTGAATTGGATTGTTCAGTAGTCAGTTCCGGAATAGTTTTTAATTAGCGCAAAAAAATTGTCTTGATGCAAAACTTCAAAAAATTTTTTTTTTAAATTCTTTTAAGTAAATTAAAAAATCGGAAAAGTGAATTTTCCCTCATTTTGGAGGTTTTCCAATTTTATAAAATACACATTTGACCCCAGGTCCCCAAATGTGATTTTTCGGCAACTCTTAGATTAAAAGGTGATTGTCTGGCTGATTCACCATTTTCCAGAAAAAAATTTTGTCTTTCTATTTGAGTTGCCGAAAAGTCCGTTTTTCTCGTAAAGCATCGAGTGGGGTGTCATTGGAAAGGTAATGAATTGAACTTTCGGGCCCTTTGGGGTCCTTATATTCACTTTTCCGATTTTTCTAACAGAATTTTTTTTTTTGAGCTCTTGCATCAAGACAATATTTTATGCGCTAATTAAAAAATATTCCGAAAGACTCGGTTATAAAAATAAATTGGGTATTGTTCAGTCTCATTGGCGGATCAGTTGTAACGATTGTGTCACCTTTCTTCGTTTGGTAATTTTATGTAATTACGTAATTCTGTCGGAATTTATTTTCATTGGCTCCAAATTCCGACGGCATTACACTTTATTTATTGCTCGACAACACTCAAGTTTTTATGCAATATTCTGTGCAGAGTGTTGTTTACCAACTTTCACAGCAAGCAATTTATGTTTGGTGAGAACAAATCAAAAACTTTGTCGTATACCTCTCGCAACAAAATTTTTTTCTTAATAAAAGGAAATATGATATTGCATCAAGAGCATCCAGAAGTGTAATTTGAAGCATTGAAGTTGAAGCAACAATAGAGAAGTAATTTTGTGAAGGCGTTTGATATTAAGCAGAGGTGATGTGTAAATTTTCGTCATTGATGATGGGATGGGATGAAGGTGATAGAAGAGAAGAAACAGTTGAAGGGAATCACAGTTACAGTTCTTGTATACACGACTACATCGTGTTATTACAAAGTTCTGCCAACAATAACACTAACAAAAGTATTCAACGAACATTGGGATTACTAAATTATTTCCACGCAAAATCTGTTCGAATATTGATGAGAACTGTTTCCCTCAGAGTAATTAAATTCTACTGGTAAATTAGTTTGCCAAACTTTTCGCTGAATGATTTTCGCAGTGAATGTGAGTGAAACGAGCAATTAATGTTTATATACTCCATTTAAAGTTAATTTCAGTTTTACAAAGTTTTGATTGATTGAAAATAAATTAACTCTTTTTGAATAAACGTTTTTCACATTTAACTTTTGCCTCCATTCAATTTATTTTTATTTTATATTGAAATTCTTTTGGAATAAGAACTCATTACGAAGAAATTCGCTGAATGTGATCGGAAAATTAGTTTGACTCATTGACAACGAAGTGAATGGCTAGATAGCCGGAAGATTAATCAAACGCTTGCATTCCTTCAGTAATTGCAAAGAATAAAAGTGTTCTTGCCAGGGAAAGACTGCGGGACGGTTCCTAAGGAATGTCCACCTGAATTAGGAAAGCAAAAATCAGAAATCAGGAATCAAAAATAAGGAAACGAAAATCAGGAACCTAAAATAAGGAAAAACAAAAATCAAAAAATACCAAATTTGGGAAAAACCAAAATTAGGAAAAACGAAAATCAGGAAGAAAATAAATCAGGAAAAACATCAAAGTTTTCAATTCCTAAGGAGGTCGCTAGGGGCTCTGCTCCTTAGACCCCGCAATGGGGGATATCCCCCCCTTGACCCCCTTCGCGGGGGCTGCCGCCCCTCGACCCCACTTCTTTTTCCTGTATTTATGACGGCTTGCGGCGCATTCTCTCAAGAATTATTTTCCTGCTTTTGTTTTTTCCTGATTGCCTGATTCCTAATTTTGGTTTTTCCTAATTTAATTCATTCCTAATTTTTGTTTTTCCTAATTTTAGTTGTTCGTGATTTTTGTTTTTCCTTATTTTTGGCAAATAATTTTTGTTTCCTAATTTGTTTTCCTAATTTTTGTTTTTCCTAACTTTTGTTTTCCTAATTCGTGTGGAATACCGTTCCTAAGACACGATAGATAATAACTAACTGTATTATTGTCCCTTCTTTCAGTCCAGTAGTTTACTGTCGTTTTTCCTTCGAAATGCCTTTTCTTGTGAACTCCTTTTAGAGAATGTGCTCTCAAACCTCCGCACCTGTTACTTTTGCGTGACTCTGTCTCTTAGACTCCGTAATGTAAAGTCGCAACTTTCTCCCTTCCTCCCCTTTTTCCTTGCTTTTCCAAGAATTATTCAAAAAAATTGCTTTACTTCTTCAAACAATAAATTTATTCTAGAAAGAAATGAAGTGGAAAAAGTCCGTCTAATAAATGTTTTGAATTTTTTCATCAACGGTAAACATAAAACCCTCCGCTGGACTAGTGTACGCTAAATATTATGATAATATCTTCCATGAAGTGGTGCAATATCGTCGTTTTTGCAATTTCTCTTCTCACCAGAGTTTTTCCCTTAGTGAAGGATTCCCTTGAAATTCATCAATCATCAATGTTCTAGACGGGTGAAACTGAAGGTGGGGCGACCAAGCCTATTAACAGTCAACGACACACTTCCGTTAATTGAAATAATTGTTTATCGAACGAAGCAAATCGATATAAATGACAACAAAAGATTATAACAATACACAATCCTGATACAAAGAATGAAATTAGGACGCTGGAAGTGTGATACACAATAAATACCACGAAACGTGCTCTTTTTCTATTTTTTTACCGTATGAAAAGAACTACACCCAGTTCGAGACATGTTCAAATGACGTTTTGTGTCCGTGTGATGGGGATGAATTTAGAGCGACGGAAAAGGTCTTTTTATGAAAAAGAATACAAGAAGTATTTCAGACTGTTTGGTCTTCAAATAATCGCACGAATAAGTCAAATAGCAAATTGGTTAAACACTGGATATAATGTCAGAGGTCTTATGTAAAACCAATTTTTTGAAACGGAAAAGTTTCGGCATAGCACTCTTGAGACCAAAACTTTCTTTCCTGTTACACCTGTAAAAGTTATTGAATCAAATGACACATGTCACAATGATGATGTCTCATTTGTTATAAATTTTCATAATGAACATTTTTACATATTCGGAAAAATGAGGTCAAATGGGAAATTTGAAGGACGGGATTGTAGTTTTACTGGACGTAAGCATACAAAGTCATCATCATGAATAATTTGATATGCTACAACGAGCATTGACGTCACTTCCGCAAAATTTAAAAGGTATGGAAAGATTGCGAGGGGATACATATTTATGTCCAACAAATCCTTGATATAAATCTTTGATAATAAATAAATGGACGATGAATTTAATAAATTTTTCTAAACACAACTTCGTATATCTGCAAAATTTTTGTTGCTGATTCAAAGGCTGCTTGTGATTATTCAACGAACCGAAAGATGAAAATATTCTGCACTTTACCGTCTATTTTCGGCATTGTTTTTTCAACTTTCCATTGTTCAACCGGACCAGTTTACGTGCAAAAAACCACTTGAATTAAGTGGTCATTTGTATGCAATGTCAAAATTTCCACACAAAACTTTGACAGTGCCTACATCAAAGTGAGTTTTATTGGCTGGGATTCATTTTAATCCTGACAATAAGAAGATAAAGCTGTCAAAAGTCAGTTTACCTAACTGTATTCTACAATAATATTGTGATGTACTGTATAATACAACGAACGGATGAAGCTTGGCTTAGCAGCCTTGACTACTTCTGATAGACGATCTTCACCTCCCTAGATACACCATACTTTATAACACAAGAGCATCAAGTTGGAATAATGTCTAATGTGTGTATCATGGACCTAAGTGCATTTCACTCTGCTAAATTTTTCACTACGCATCTGTTTTACATCTTTTTCCATCAATTTCCATCATCGATCCATCTATTTCCATCTTCGATCCATCTATTTCCATTTTCGATCCATTTATTTCCATTTTCGATCCATCTGTTATGAATTGAATGTTATGAACTGAAATACACGTGTACCAGGATGTTTCTTCATTGGACGTATAGGAGTTTTTCATGCAGAGAGTCGGAGCACATCATTTTCAATTGTTTCGCTCACGTATGACAAGTACTATTATCTGATTGGCTTAGAGCAATTTCTACCGCTCACGTATGACATTGTTCAATCAGCTGTTATGCTGTTTTGCCTCTCTGAAAAGTTTCTACAGAAGTAAAAATAGGACAAATGGTGGTTTAAGTCCACTCGCACACCTGTGTTTCAATTCATAACATCCAACTCATAACAGATGGATCGAAGATGGAAGTAGATGGATCGAAGATGGGAATAGATGGATCGAAGATGGAAATCGATTGATCGAAGATCGATATAGATAGAAAAAGATGTAAAATAGATGGAAATTCGCAGTGAAAAATTGAAAATTTTAAAATTTAGCAGAGTGAAATACACTCATGGTCCTGAGAGATTTCTCCTTATTTACGTTTTAAAAAGCAATTCTTCCACTACGTAAATAACTTGCACACATTCCGTAACAAAAGTAAATGTCTTTCGAAAGTCATTCAAATAACCTAACAATTGTAACTAAAGTTTCGACTCCCTTTTGAATATGAGTTAGCGATCTAAGAACTACAGAGCATCAACTTTATAAATTATTTCCATCGTAAGTGAATTGTGGCCAGACATTGTTGAAGACGTACAAATGTACGATAAAAGTAAAATACTTGAAAAACTGTATACTTCTTTGGTTTGTAAAATAGGAATGCAATAATAGAAAAGAATCGAATTCCGATATTCGAAGCACATTCGTATCTCACATCAATTTTGCGTATATGTATAACACTTGCCCGTTAGAATAGTGTCAATTCCTTACATATCGCATATATGTATAAAAAGTTTTAAGTTGCAATATCTGGTCCCAGACACACAATAATGAAAAGTTTTCGAGAACGAGTGGAACGACATTGCAATATGTTTTCTACGACACAAAAACTTTCCAACTCCTTTGTCACAACGACTGTGACTCTTTTTCACATGAAGAACAAATTATTATCGTATGATAGCTGGAGATGAAATACGAGTTTTCAGTGAATTTTAATGTTTTCCAATGTGACTACTTCATCAAATTTTGTGAAGAAAAATAAAGTAGTAAACACTTGGCTGACTTTTGACACCAACGAATTCCATCGCAACGTTACAAAGGACAAAGTGTCGCAAACGGGTTAGAAAAGGTTGTCTAGCAAAAATGGTGTTTGCTTGTTATTCGTTTTGTGATGATATGATGCATGACGATTTAATTTTCTTATATTTTGTGCGCGGAAATTTTTTTTTACAAATTGGAAGCATATATTTGATTTGCAGATTATTTTCGTCAGACGATGTTTACGTCTTATGGATCGTCAAGCAAAATACACTGACGACAACGACGGTAGGAAAATCAAATAAATGTATATTTTTCAATAACGAACTATATGATGTTGAGAAATATTTGTCGTGACATTGTTTTTGAGTGATGATGTGGAGTGTGTGTGCCATCGGAACCATCAATCACAGTTAAGTGATTTATAAGACGCACACACTGACAAGGTGTTTTAGGTTCGTATAATAAGACGACGCCCGTATTTCAAATTTTATTTCAACTGTTTAGGTTGAACATGAAATGGCCGCCTCAAAACGTTAATGCCTACCCCCACGAAATGTACATAAAGTTTGCTGATCCCATATAATGAGCTCATCATCGTGTGCTTATCATCGTCGCAAAAATATTCTTTTACAAGTCCGCTACATTTTCGTCTATTTCTGGTTCAGCTAGGTTAAAATGGTTGCCATTATGTCTTTCAAAATTCTTGCGAAAATTTAAATGACAAATTTTTCGTATTCCATTTTGTCACTATAGATAGCTGGACTGAAACGCTCTTTGACATTAAGCTTGAAGCTTTTGGAAGTTTACGTTTTAAGAAATTTTCCTCATAGTTTTTTAATAATATTAGTCACACTTTTCACATTAATTGTACAAAAAAAATTTTAAGACATTATAAAATCTGCTTCGAAGGTTCTGGACCCAATGGCGTGCCTCTAGTGTTTTATGAGAAGTCTTTGCCTCACACAATAACGCACATTACTTACGTTTACAACCAAATCTCAAATCTCAGGGCGAAGAGATGTTACACAGTGGAGCTGCCCGCGCGGAAAAATAGCAGCTCCACTGTGTAATGGCTAGTGACCCGCGGAAATGTGTGAGCGCAAAGAAACGTAATTTCTGTTTCACTAAGTATACGTTTAAAAAAAGTCCAAAGCTCCCAATCTTCTCTGTCAGCGTCACGAGGGTGTCAGTTATTAATCCAATATTCATTCAAAATTCATTATTGCCGAAAAAGAAGCAATCGATTTGTAAAACTCATTCATGCAACGTAAATTTGGCATGTTGGCGAATCCTATACAACAAAATGAAAATTAAAAAACTATATCTACAAAATATAGACGAAGTCGGTGTAAACACGATTTAAAATTTTTTGTAAGTGACACATTTAACGAAGTTTGTAGCAAAGTTCACGAAGATTGTAGCCATTTTATCAAAGGTTTTGTATCAATGTTCTTTCACAAAATTACGACTGCGAACCAACTTCTTGTTTGCAACTTTTTCCGTCAATAAATATTGAGATTTACGGATTCAGTTCCGCAACTAGAAAGTCTATTATCGCCTCCAGCGACCAAATGCCTTTTTGCGGCATAGCATCCCGGAGAATCGCTTCCAAATGCGATGTTGTGGAGAAATCTTTTTTTATGTCTCGAGAGAACGACGAAAAAATCCTTCTTGGTCATGGAATTATGGTTTTGATGCTCATGGTAGGACTGTAGGTCCCGTTTTACCGGCGCATATCTCATGTATGATTTTATCAATAACTTTATCGAGTTTGCAGAACATCCATTTTCATAAAGTCCACTGACTGTACTCTACCTACGTACACATAAGTGTGAAGAATATTCAAATTTACCACCAAAATAATTGCTTTAGGTGCACGACGTGAGAGGCGCTGAACTCGGCTGTCTGTGTCATTTTTGACGTTGACATTGTCATTCAATATTGTTTGAGCTCTTTGAGACACGTTTGCAAATTGTGTCCAATAATTTTTGCATTTTAAAATTAGAAATAATGTCCGAATATGATTGCGTGCGTCGAGGTAGACTAGTTCTCAAAGGAGAGCTTCCGAAAAAAAGGAAACAGAAGAAGGAGAAAAAAGACAAACCAAAAAAACGAAGGATCGACGAAGATGCATTGAAACACGGTAGTTGGTGGAAGGCGACGACTTTTAGCGACATCAGAGGCTCAGTGGCAATAGAGTACGGAAGAAATTCGTATATTACTGCGCTGGACAACGGCTTATTCACGTTGGGTGCTCCACACAATGACAACGATGGCCCATCACCTGAAGAAATTTTTACCGCTTTTCCAATCAACGGTACACACGTCGCCTTCAAATCCGGTTATGGTAAGTATTTGAAAGTTGAGAAAGATGGAATGATCACAGGCAGATCAGACGCGGTGAGTGCAATGGAACAGTTCGAGCCAGTCTTTCAGGACGGCAAATTGGCTCTTCTAGCAGGAAATGGTTGTTTTGTCAGCGTGGATCCTGAGGATGATGCCGTGGTTGCACTTCGAAAAGCTGCTGATGAAGCGGAAGTGGTTAGCATTCCTACTTGTGCTGTACGCGAGTTGAACACTGAGAAGGAAGTTCCATCAGAGGAAATAGGAAACCTGGAACAGGTCGAAATCCATGTGTAAGTATTTGCATTGGACCAACATTTTTGTGAGTTGTCAATTTAACTTTAAATGTTTTTTGCAGGGAGCTGCGGGAATGGATAGAATTGGAAGAAATTGTGGATTTTTTAGTATAAGTGAACAATAGTCAAACAATTTATCGTGTATTTTCAGGAAGTCTTTAGGTAGTTGTAGGTTTAATTACTTATTGGACATTTTTATTACGTGATCGTTTAAAAGATGTTGACGAAATTTTTCGTTCAACTATTGAAACGATTACAAACGTTAGAATGTCTAAATCTTCTTGGGACCAAGCTACTCTTCCTTTATCTTTTGGGGGTTTGGGTATTCGGAAAGTTGAGGACTTGGCATTGCCGGCCTATTTATCATCTGTGTATTGTTCATCTGATCTGTCAAATAAGTTGTTAGAAAAATTTAATTTGCAAATAATTGATGATAATATTTTAGGGCTAATTGAGGAAATTCCTCAAGATTTTATTCCAGGAAACGACGAACAGAAAAAAGCACAGAGAAATTGGGATCTTCCAAAGATCAACAGCAAGTTTACTGGGATGTTTGATTCTAGTGAACCTGTGACTCGTGCAAGACTACTTGCGTCATCTACTAATGAATCTTCAAAGTGGCTGCAGGTGGTCCCATCGAGTAATACAGGTTTGCTATTAGATAACAATTCCGCGAGAATTGCTGTTGATCTTCGTTTAGGCTCTCAACTATGTGAGGAACATGAGTGCATTTGTGGCTTTATGGTTAAAAAGGACGGCTTGCATGGTTTGACTTGAAAGAAAAAAGCAGGGATAATTTCTAGGCACGACGAAGTCAATAAAATTATTTCTCATGCATTTTCTTCTGCAGGATTCCCAAATATAATACAACCACCAGGTATTTCCCGAGATGATGGCAAACGACCTGATGGTATGACCCTAATTCCGTGGAGTCAGGGAAAGTCTCTTCTATGGGATGTGACTATTCGAGATACGTTAGCTCGATCATACGTCACTGAATCTTCTAGGAAAGCGCGTTCAATAGCCGACAACGCGGAGAGACATAAGCATAATCATTATATATCTTTAAAAGAAAATTATTTATTCACTCCTATTGCTTTTGAAACTTTAGGTTGCATGGGTCCAGAAACGAAGAAGTTCATAGGCAAACTAGGGTCATTGATGAGAGCAGCTTCAGGGGAGTCACGCTCGAAAGGCTTCTTATTACAGAAGATTTCAATAGCTATTCAGGGAGGCAATGCGGCTTGCATCCTGGCAACATTAGGGAATAGTAGAGTAGATGAATTTTATTTATTGTAATTTGTTGTTGAAAAGATCGTTTTTTAACAGGCTGCGCCAATGTGAGCAGTCTTTTTTTTCGATTTATCGAAACGTAATTTAAGCCATCATAAATTCAAAAACTCTTAATTTAAACTATCATAAATTCGAAAACTTAAAATTTATGGACTTTTCCAAAAAATCAATTTTCTGTATGTTTCTAGAAATTGCTTATTACGAAAGCCCTTCCGAAGTACTAGGACCGACCTACAGCCTGACTATAAACAATAAGGTTTATTTTATACATCCTTTTTAAAGTCCTATCTTCGGCAAAAATGTTCTCCTTAAAATTCACTACAACATAACAAAAATTTATATTTTTACCCTTAACCCGACTTTGGGACACTTAGGTAAACACCGAAACCTCTAGTTCCATGGGCAAAAATGTTCTCTTTGTAATTTTCCACAACTTTGCCTTCGGAACCGTTTCTGTGTACCTTGTCTGTAAGAAAATATTGATGAAAAATCACTCCCTATCGTATATTTGCGCGTAGCACGACCTACCATCACTCCAAGAACTGTACATCCCGAAAGACTCAAACGATTTCTGAAAATGTTTACCGCCAGCTTTGAGAGGTCCATATCTTTCATTTGACATCTTACTTGGTACTTTCATTGCTATACTTTCGGATCTATGGGCGAAAACGTTTCACCGACCCTCGAAAAATCACATTTTTAGCCACATTTTCGGCTCGTTCTCCGCAACGACTCAACCGATTCTTAGTTAAGTTCCTGCTGTTGCTGTTCCTGTGCTCGATTTCATCCTTTTGACAATGCCTATGGCTCAACGTGACGACTCCTTCTTGGTGGACTTATTCTATTTTATTTTATCTATCATCTAATTTATTTTCTTATTTATTTATTTATTTGTTCGTTTAATCACTATTTTTCGTAATTATGTATCATGACACGGGATGGATGGTGCCCTAAAATCGCCATTTTTGTTTTGTTTCCTTTTTTGTATTTATCTAATTTATTTACATGTACCGTCCATAAGTATTCGATAAAAAACAATGAAATAACAATGAAAATTATCGAATACTTATGGACGGTACTGTATGTAACGTTTCGACTTTTTTCTGTGATAATGTTTTTATATTCTATGAATATTGTAACGTTTTTCATGGTTTTTAACGAGGGATATGGCAGCAGTCATATCTACTCTTTTTGCCATGTCAGCTAGAAAATAGTTCGACAATAAAATTATATCAATCAATCAATCAAGTCATGCAGGTATAGGCCGTGTACTTTAGACCATTCTAATGACACCCTACTTGTACTAAACGGACAATTTTCCGAAAAATTTGAAATTTTCTGCCATTTAGCAAATTTTTAGGGTTTCGGGAATATTTTCTCGTAGTGATCTCCAATTTTCTCAAATTTTGTCAAGTTTGTTTGTTTGTTTGTTTGTTTGTTTTATTGATTAATAAACAGGCACGCGCCTAATTGCATATTAACCATATATTCTAAGATTGAACGATAAGATGTAACAAATTGGGTTGATATACATTAGAATTTTGATTATTTTTATTTTGTTTTATGTTATTATACTATATTATTTAGTTTATAATTACTTATGTTGTTTTTATGATAACTTTAAAAATTAGGGTATTTTAACTTGAAGCTTTTCAAGATTTTAATTGTATTATCTTTTATTTTTTTTTTTAGATTCTTTATTGATTATATTTTATTTATTTCATTTCATTTCATTTCATTTATTACTCAGTATATAAAAGGCCAAGCGGCCTTGTCAGATATACAACGATAATAGTGACGTACTTATCTTGAAATTATGACTAACTTAAAAACTAATAAACTAAAAACTAAAGAAAATTAAAATTAATATAGAAAATTTCAGCTCGATTTTCAAAGTAAGAATAATCTCACGAGACCCCATAACAACCCTCCCACACCACTCCGAGAAGTATACAAAAAAGAAAGAAAAAAAACATCTTAACACACTACCCTTTTTTTTACTACTGAAAATCTATTGAAATACTAGAGCATCAAAATACTATGATCTGCAACAAACATGTTCGAAACAAACCCTCCTAAATGTATCCATAGTGCCTACCCGCTTGATACAAACTGGTAATCGGTCATACCTGGATACACCTCTGACAAACAACGAATCATGCGCACATACAGTCTTAACAAAAGGAATATTGACACCAAATGTTCTTTTCCCTCTGCGTTGCTCTAAATTTAAGTACAGGTAGGCCGGAACTTTCCTCAGAATCAGATTATGCAAGAAAGTAAAGGTATAATAACCCATGTACTCCAATATACCACATTCCAAAATCCTAGTGGCATAACCGCGAACACTTTGCCTCCTTTTGAGCCAATAAACGAAGCGAACACATGCATTAAACGCCCTTTCTATCAATTTCTTATTCTCACAACTCAATCCGTCGAAAAACACGGCACCGCAGTATGTAAAGTGCGGCATCAGTAGAGACTTAACTAAAGTAACTCTAGAGCTTGTCGGAAGCAGATCTTTATGTGCAGACAGACTTCTCAGTCCCGCGTATACCTTAGATACCATATGATTGCACTGGTCCGTCCAAGTAAAATCATTAGCTATATGCACCCCCAGATCCTTAACTCTAGCATCTAGTTCAATCTTGACACCGTTCATCACAATATCTGGAAGCGTGATTGTGTTCTTTCTCTCACTAATGAGAACCGCTTGCAGTTTCGAGTCATTTAGTACAAGTTTGTTCTTCGATGCCCACCCTGAAATCGAACACAAATCCTCATTCAAACCAGCAACACATTCAGATAAGGAAACGTCATCTACAGAAGACTGGATATAGTTTTGAAAATCATCTGCAAACAGGTGTGACTGACTATGGCGCAACACGTCTGGTAGGTCATCAATAAACAGCGAAAAAAGCAGTGGCGCCAGCACTGAGCCTTGTGGTATTCCAGTTCGAATCGGGACTGCAGATGACAGGCAGTCTTCAATTTGCACACACTGCGTCCGGTTCGTAAGATAAGCCATCATGAGCTTCACCGACAGTCTAGAGAACCGAAGCCTATTTACTAGCTTCTCACAAAGAATACTGTGGTCCACTGAATCAAAGGCTTTGGTAAAATCGTGGAGTAGCAGCACTGTAACTTTTCTACGCTCAAAGCCCTTGAGCACGTCGTTCGTCACCTTCAGCAGAGCAGATGCAGTACTATGAGCAGAACGAAAGCCGGATTGGTACTGGTTTAGCAATCGGTATTTGTCAAGAAAGCCAACGATTTGCATTTTAACGATTTTTTCAAATGCCTTAGAAAGTGCTGGGAGTATGCTTATAGGCCGGAAGTCCTGAGGTCTATAGTGGCTGCTTCTCTTGTGCACCGGGAGAACCTTCGCCTCTTTCCAAGACTGTGGGTAGTAAGTTGACTTCATTAGAATCTGGTTGTAGACATAAGTAATTTATCTATTTCTTTACTTTATTTATTTATTATATTTTTAGTGCCAAAGGGTCAGAAATCATAGAGGTTGTGAACTTGTTGTACAAACATATTATAGTTGGGTGATTGAATGTTGATCTTGCTGAAGAATTTATTGTGATGATTTTGAGTTCTATAAAGTGGTGAGTTTTGAACAATATTCGATGGTGGTACTGGTAAACGAAGTGTATTTTGGTGCCTGGTAAACCGTGTGGGTACGTTGAAATTTATGAGTGATTATAGGGTAGAGTCAACTCGATGATGAATTAGATTATATAAGAACTTCTCATCAGCTTGCAGGCGACGAGTTTCGAGTGATTGCAGATTCAATTGCCGGAGTCTCGTCTGTAGTCAGGTTTGATCCATTGAAATTTATAATAGAGCATCCGAGTAAATTTCTTTTGTACTTTTTCGATGCTGAAGTTAGGTAGGTCTCGACGAAATCTTTCCAAAATCTGATGGTTTGCAGATACTTTTTGATGATATTTTCATAATATTTTTCAATTTTTCGTTTTTTTCATCAAAAATCCTCGCAAAGCATTCCACATCCTACAGCTAGTCTCTACCTTTCCCACTTGACAAAATTTGTTGCAATTTCGATACTTATCGGATACTATAAAAGTGCTTTTAAAGCATACTTGAGCAGTACTTTTAAAGCATACTTTAAAAGTACTTTTAAATCATGCTTTAAAAGCATACCTAACATCCTACAGCCGACTTCACATCATCACATATTCCGATCCACCACTCCAAATGTAGCAAGTAAGGTCGCGTTTGAAAGATATTAACTTTGTCAGGATTATAGGATGCTTTCTAGGACCTGTCGATTGAAATCGGCTTCACGAAAAGCCTCTTAAAAAGTATATTCTCGCAGAAATCCTCCGTGTTTGTTAATTTTTGCGTGTAAAAACTGAAATTATTGAAAAATTATTCCGCTGGTGGATCTGGCATTTCCCTTGAAGAAAATTCCGCTCTATTTGTTTGGAAAATGTCCGCTATGTATAGTGGAAGTACCTTGTACTTCACATGGAAATTCTGAGGAAGTTTGTATGGAAAACCCCATCTTATTCCGGTGTGCTGAACACATGTGTAGCTGAGATATCATCGACGCTCGGTAGCTATGTGCGCGTGACGAAAGTCCTTCGTATAATTAAAAAAGCTTAAACAACGGAGCTACATAAAGTAAGTATACGATTGTTGTCGTCCACTATTTTCAAGTTTACGAATTCGTTGAAATAAATGTGGTAAAAAAAGTTCACTAAATCTGTAGACAAACATTGTAGCAAAATTGAAGATTTTCATATAATGTAAAATACCTTATGGAAAAAATGTGGAATGTTCCGCACATAAATGGTAAATCAATCTAGTTACCTTAGAAAATGCTCCATCTTACTCAGTTAACCATAAAGACTACTTTTGTGTCAGATTGAACGGATTCCGTGCTTCTTTCGTTTGTACCGAAAAAAACTATTTAATTTAAAATAAACTGATTAGTGTGTGAGAGCATTAGCTAGTAGAGCATTTATGTGATACAGATGAGTTTTCTTTTTTTTTTTTTTGAAGCACATCCGAATGAAGCACATCCGAATTCTGCAAGTTAAAAGGTTAGGAATAACTCTACTGTTTTATTGGTTGTTAGGATGAATAAAAATGATGAAAGAAAGATCAATCGTCAGCTTCGTCGACAAGCAGTTCAGTTTGTCAAAGAATCTTTGTCAAATCGTAAAGTCATAGAGCTTACCTCAATCGTAAAAAGGCCAACTTCAATTGCAACCCTCGAACGAACTGATCCCGTCATTAATTGGAATTTCGTCAAAAATGGAGTCTCTTCAAGCACAAGTATTTTTGATGATGACAACGACAGTAATAGTGATATTGAAAGCTCTGAAGAATGTGTCGAATTTGACTTTCGCGGAGAGTTAGAAGAGTGGGTTGTTAACTGCGGAGTTCCGGCAAACTGTGTGGACTCTTTACTTCGAATTTTAAGGAAAAAGGAACCGACTCTGCCCAAAAGTTGCAAGACCTTGGTGAGCACTCCAAAATCAAAAAACATTGATTTTTAACTAAAAATATACATTTTTGAAAAGAAGGTAAAGCATTTTTCCAAGGACATATTGTGAATCCAACTAAAAGTGCTCAAAATTCCACAATGCATGTCTTGATCTAAGACTAATTATATACTTAGACTGGTATTTCATCACTAACACATACACGCGTTATTTATCAACTTGACATTTCTGTCACACATGGAAAAAAAGTTTGATCGAATTGGAAACGTGAATCATTTGGTTTTCCATTGAAAAATGAAATCCAAAATCCAAACAAAATTAATATTTTGAATTAAGACTATTTAGACAACGTACGCAAACGTGGTTAAAACGTGTTTCGTCAAAGGTTACCTAGCAAGGTGTGAAGGAAACAGCAAAAAAACTTTTTTCAAGTAATTTTTAGATCCATAACCTAATTCTTTTTCAAAGATTACAATTGAGATTCATCCATAGATTTCCTTCTGACGATGAAGATCGTCGAAAGTGACGTAATCAAATATGTGTATTAAATAAGCAATCGAGCGATAATATAACGAAGTACTCGAAAATCAGCGAAGATCACTTCGAAGCAGATGACATCGATTCGCGAAATTTATTGAGCAAAGGAGCCATATCAAATTCATTTTCATCGCAATCGAAGATTCTTAGTCGCGAAGAAGAAGACGTCAACTGCGGTTCTTCGATTTTGTCAGAAGACTGCAAGGATATGGTAGTGAGTCAAGAACTAAATGGAATTGTTTCAGAGTATATCGCTGGGTTCGTTCAGAGATCGGTCCGACGCAAACTAATTTGCGAAAGTTGTTCGGAGGCGCTAGACGGAGGATCGAGGATGGTTGGAAAATTTTTGGATCAAAAATACTACGGTGAATATGGAGGTCTCTGCAAGCCATCGAAGGAAGTCGTCACGTTATGTCGAATCGCCGAAAGAAACTTGCAAACACTTGAAAGGGAGAATCGGTTGAGTGAACCCCAATTTTTTTCTCCGCATTTTAAACAAGTGTATCTCTGCGAAGTACCAGCAAAATTATTTGAAAATGTGAATGAACATGTTAACGAATGTGATCCTCTTCAAAATCACCGATATTTGTTGATTAAGTCGATTCTCCAAGAATATCTGGAAGTGAAGCTGTTTCATCTAGGAAAAGTATTATCCAGCGAAGTACATAAAAAATTTATTCGATCAAAAGACACTAAGGTGACAGGTCAGCAACTTGTTAAGTTAGTGTATAAGATGTTCACACATTTCTTTCATTTCAACAATAAAATTGTGCGACACACATTCAATGTATTGATAATCTAAAGACTTTGTCATAACTCTTTAAAATTCCTCCCGCTATTTTGTGATGTCATGCCCTTCTAATTTTTGTCATGCCCTCTAGTGCAATAATTTCAAACTTTGATGGCGCAAAAAATGCTCGAAGAATGTACAACGTCACAAGCAAGAAATTATAAAAAAAAATAAGTCAAATCAAAGCATATTTTTTGTCAGTTGAATTTGATGGAACTTTAATCCCCAAGCGGTCATACTAATAACAATTTCGTCCTAGTAATCGTTCAAAACACGTTTACTAATTTTTAGAACTGTTTGGTCGTTTGGTGTTGAATTATGAAAATGCAATGACGCAATTGATACACATGATAGGTTCACGTAACCATAAACCATAAGCTGAGACAAAAATGAAAATACGTAAATTTGTGTAGAGCATGCACATCAAACGCCAACATAGACAATTTCTTCTGATTTATTCTGCTGGCTGATGTAATCCATGGAAATTTTAAGTTATCCACCTAAATTTAGCAACAGTACAAAACATTTTAGCATATTTGCCTCAATTGTGTTCATTTTTTCTTAAAGATTACTACGAAGAATATGTTTGTGGCTTCGATTAATAGTTATTAACTGCATTGGCTATGTAATTCAGTTGTAACACATCTGCGAAAGTTTGCGATATCCGAGCCAAAGGCGAGGTGTCGTAATCGCAGATGTGTTACAACTGCATATCATAGCCAATTCAGTCCAAAATTTTAATGCATAAGCGAGCGGTATGTTGAAAACACAACAAAAAATTTCACATATTTTCCACACGTTCGCTTTGACAACAACAAAGCGGCCATGTTTTTCGTTTAGTACGATGAGAGCGTTTCATACCTTACACAGTAACTAGATTTACATGGTTTCGTGCAGCTTATAAGTGGTTTCGTGCAGTTTACACAGTTTCGTGCAATTTCGTGGCATTTATTTTATGTATACATTGGCGATGTACCGTCAATGTAACACAACAATACCGCTCTCTATGCATTAAAAATAATTTATGCATTAATATTTCTAAGAACCAAATAATGGCTTTCGAACTTCGAGACATTTAATTAAGAGACTTGTGACCGTTTCAAACGTATGTATGTATTTATATATTCATAATGTACACAAGGCGGTAGCCTTATAGTTGTTGTACAGTTCAGATTTTAATAGCTAGTTTTTTCTATAATCTATTTACAATAATTTTATATTAAAACAGGGAAAAAGAAAGAAAGTATAATAAAAAAAAAATAAAAGAATTTTACTCAACACATGTGATTTTTGCTTGTTTGAGTTCACTTACTTAACAAGGGAAGAAGACTAAAAACAAAATGGAATGTCTAAGCTGTTCTACATTTTCAACAAAAACAAAAGAAAATTTGATCAACTCAGTTAGGAGAAATGCTCCCGGCAGGCCTCAGTAAAGGTGGTAAGCGTAGGTTTCCTTTTTACTGAAATAGGAAGAGAATTCCAGGTAGTGATGGCGTGAGCGAAGAAGGTTTTCCTAAACATCTCGGTGTGGGTAACAGGGACTACAAAATTCAGAGTACGCCGGGACTGGGCTGGAGTTAATAATTCAAACAAGTATTTCGGTGATCCCCCTGAGATCAATTTGTAGACAAATTTACATTCATTAAACTTCCTATAATTTGAAATGGTACAATTAAGAAGTGACTTCGAGTGTTGCGAAACACTTTCATTCCTTTTGATTGAAAAAATAAACCGAAGACAATCATTAAATGCAACTTCTAACAGTTCTTGTGAGGCTGCATCAAGGGTTGGCATTACAACGTCGCAGTAAGTGAAGTGTGGGATAAGGCAAGATCTGACCAACTTCATCTTAGCGGGAAAAGGCAACGATGCCTGCGCCCCTCGCAACGCCCAAAGTCCCATATAAATTTTCTTTCGGGCTTTGAGGCAGTGATCGTACCATGTCAATGATTCATTAAGCCAAACACCCAGAACTTTGGCTTTATTGACAACCGGTATGTGGCCGTCCCCCATCACAAACTTCCTATCGAACGACAAACCCGGTCCGGATATGACTAACACCTTCGACTTACTAGCATTCAACGCAAGAAGGTTTCTTGTAGCCCAGTCTGAAATTTGTTCTAGGTCCGAATTAATAATGTTAATTGCGTCATTGATTTCATCGATCGGATGGCTAAAGTACAGTTGGAAGTCGTCGGCGAACATGTGATAGTTACAACGCTTTATTACATCTGGTAGATCATTTATGAACATAGAAAACAAGAGGGGAGAAAGTACCGTTCCTTGGGGCAAGCCACAGTTCATGGGTAAAAATTCTGAAGTGCAGTTCCCTATTTGCACACACTGCACCCTACCGGAGAGATAAGATTGAATGAGTTGAAGAGCTGTGGTATCAAAACGGATTTTTTCACGTAGCTTGTCTATCATCAACTTGTGGTTTACTGTATCGAACGCCTTTGTAAAATCCAAGAGAAGAAGAAATGAAATCGCTTTCCTATGTCCTTGCTTAGTGTTCTGCGACCTAGCGATATCGTGTATTATCTTCAACAGCGCAGTTGCAGTACTATATTTAGCTCTGAAGCCAGATTGGTGATCGTCCAAAGAGTTATGCAGTGAATTGAATTCAGTTATTTGCCATTTCATTAGCCTCTCAAGAGCCTCTATGGTCTTTCAGGTCATAGGTTGACGATTTTTTATGTTCGGGAAAGACTTTTGACCTCTTGAAAGCCTTCGGGAATTTGGAAGACATAAGGGAATAATTAAAAATACGGGTAACAACGGGTGAGCCGCTCACAGTTTCATGCTGGTGTGCGACAATTTCTATCAAACAAAAAAGAGAAACTTAAGTTTCGTAAGTTAGTGAGCGCTGTTGGACTGTATGGAAAAACATATAAAACTATGAATGAACTGTGATTGCTTACTTACATCATTATCTGCTGTGTTATTATTTGTTGAAAATTTTCTCTTAGTGTAGGAGTATAAAAAAGTATTTATGGTAAAGACATGAGAAAAGCACTAATTACGTCGGATAATCAAACCGAAGAGGTGCTCTTCCTTGGGGACGAATAATACACCAATAAATCAATATTACAATGACAATTATATTGACATGGTAGTCAGTTATAATCGAGCCTGTTGAGTAATTGAAAAGCGGTACTCTTATATGTTTCCCAATTTTCCGATGTGTATAAATAATGAATTTGATTCAGTCTTGTTTGGTATGTGATACAAGCACTAATCGGAAACATATACAGGATATCGGATTACGATGCTCTACCCCTTGACGAGGAGTTAATTTTGAATTATGGAAAATTGTCGATGTGTGAGTTCATTGGTAGGCGCACATTCGAAACACGTAATTTAGCGATGAATGTTTAAAAGCACTTTGATGTGGGTAATTGATGTAAGTGACATACTTTTCCGAGATTCAGGTTTTAATTTTAAATAATTTTGTAAATGTTAAGCGAAAACTGTAATTTCCATGAGTTGCAAAAAAGTATAAAATTGAAAATGTACAGCGAATTTAACCAACTGGTTTCCACTTGCCCTACAGAAAAAAGAAAGAATAAAAAACGCTTGTTCTTACACCTGATGTATACGTGCACCAGCCATCACTTAATCCGAATTTTCAACATTTAATTTGCATTTTAAAACGGTACCAAGGCTAACAGTCAAATTATAATTTTTAAAATTGCATTTTTTCTCGGGTAATTTATCTAATTTTTGCATGAAAATGTAACCATTCCGAACGATCGACTGCGGACAAATTGGATTTTAAGTTTCTAATCTGCAACCTACTGATCATTGGCGCCGCAAAGTCCATTTGAAGAATTTAATGAAAACAATGGTTGTGAATTATTGAATAGAAACAGTTGCATTAAAGTGACTCTTTAGTTATTCAGAGGGTTTAGGATCAAAAATATATTTGACTCAACAAATAAATATCCATCAAAAATCAGTTTCTGCCAATAAAAATAATTAATGTCCAATATATCACTTATATCATACATGACGCGCTTCCAAAATATGTTTTCAGGAGTGGGAATTCAGTCCTCCACTTTGGATCAAAATAAAGATCGCAATCACAATTTCCGAAATCTAATACCGCCGCCCGATTTCCAAATCCTTTATACTAATTCCTCAGTCCCTTCGAGAAACGAGCGTAATTGGCAATATATTACCGTCTTAGTCACAAAATGGTGATATTCCGATGTTTCATCGGTGTTTTTGCTCGAACAGCCATGTCCATGTCGATGTTTGAAAAACTTTCTAGGTTGTGATTTTTAGAAAAGGCTCGATAATCCATTGAGAATTGTGAATGAGTAGTGGAAAAATAGTATTTACACGGTTGTGCACTTTGTCTCTATTATTCGCGATTTTTTATGAAGCTCATAAACAGAGAGGACTTAAATGTACATTGTTCAACACCTTCAATGCGTCAAAAATTACTGCAGCTTCACATGTATGTGAAATATTTCCAGTGCGAGAATGACAGTGCGAAATCGAAAAAATACAATCAAAAACGCATTTACACAAACACAAAAATTAAATCATGACGCTTGAATGTCCTCCCACTCTTTGAACGTTAACTAATACATTGTTACAATTACTGGAAATATTGGAAAAATACATTGGAGAAATTGAAAAAATTCAATTTTGCCGATGCGAGTTTGACAGCTGAGAACAAAAGAGTTTATCGTTTCGGTTGAGAATGCTAAAGTATAGTGATTTTCTTTTCACGACACATAACAGTTTCATTCTAGCAGCCGAGTTGTGAGCATCGTTTCGTAATTGGAAGACTTCAGCTAAATAGCCTCGCTGCCTTTAGCTTGTATTCGCGGTGTTCGTTGGGGAATCTCGGGGGTGAACGGGTTGATATTGTTTCGGCTGTTGAAATGCGCTCAAAAGGGATTAAGTTTACCCAATAAATATAAGGAAAAAAAAGTTTGTGTGTTAAGGCGGTAACGCCATAGTTTGTAAAAAGTTACGATTTCGTAACAAAATGGCGGAGACGCCATAGTGGTAGAGTGACAGTCTTTTGTTTTGATCTTTACAAGTTATATTCGACGTGAAGTTAGCTGCAGTTGCGACCGAAGCTAACTTCATTGCAAACAAAATCAGGTGATTTCATTCATAAATTTACCAAAATCAGATGAATTCATTGAAAACTTCTAAAATCAGCTGACTTTCTAGCAATGAAGTTAGCCTCGGTCACAACTGCAGCTAACTTCAGGTTGAATATTACTTGCAAAGATCAAAGCGAAACACTGTCACGTCCCTTGTCGTAACTGATCTATTATTACACGTATTCGTAATTTTCAAAAGATTTTTTCTTGATTTCCTTTCGTACGATCATTGCCAACGACGCAGAAATTACGCGAGCCAACTTTGGCACAGGCTTCTTTTTCGTATTGATTAAAATACCTGTTTTTTGCCGTAATTTACATAAGAAAACTTTACTCCAAAATTATATTTCGGAGTTTCCATTTAAAATACGCATAACTTCGTCGGAAGCTAAGTCTCTTACGCAAATTACGGTAGTTTTGTACTGTACTTTTCATTGCTTGAGTCGCCGAAAGTTCGTGAAAATCAATGCTTAAAAGTTAATTTCTTAACATTTTGACATTCCAAACAACTCTGTCAAAACCATTGAAAAACCTATTTTTTTGATAATTTTTAGCTGAAAATTAGCATTGGACCCAAATATTATCAATGAAATTCATAGATCTGATGCTTGCGAAGCGATTGACAGACAGCCTGAAAAAATTGAACATCTTCCTTAGGAACAATTCAAAGGCAAACATGAACTCATACACTTTTAGGTTAAATCCGTCAAAGCAAATGTTTGTTGATCAAAATGTGGTTCAGAATCATAAAGATTTTTTCCAACTATCTGCCAATCGCCGATCTACGGATTTCATTAATATTCATTTCATTATTAACATATTTATAACTAAATTGCGTTACGACAATGAATTTAAATTCGGCTTTATGTTTGTATAACGATTGTCTTTAAAGATAGATGGATATACTGTGTATTAGTGCAACCTTTGTTACGAGGGCAGTTTCTTTATTTGCTTAATAAATGTTTTCTTCTGGGTCCAATGCTAATTTTCAGCTAATTATCAAAAAAATAGGTTTTGACAGAGCTGTTTGGAATGTCAAAAAGTTAAGAAATTAACTGGTAACGTCGTCGTCGTGAGTTTCCCCAATGTTTTAAAGTATTAGGCTACAGTGAGGAAGTGAGTAACAGAAACAAGAGGTTCTAGGACAAGGATCACAGAGTAAAATGTATGCTATTGGTGACTAAACACTTGAAGTTAGGCTTATTTGTCAGAATTATCTATAGAAATTGCCTCGCGGCGAGAATTTTTGCAACAACTTGACCAGTTATAAGATTTGCTAAAAAGATAGACGGTTTAAGAAAAAAGAGAACGTTTTATGAAAAAAGTGATGTTCTTATAATTTTTGTAAAAAAGAGTAATTAGATCGAAAAAAGAGGACGTATGGCATCCCTATGGTAACGGGATCAATTGTGAAGGGACTGTCAAAGCTTTTTCAAATGACTAAAATTGGTTTCTTTATTGGATGCTTTAAAATGTATTTAAATTCGTGTTCTGGTGTGTCACGGCTGTTCCGTACGACTGTGATAAAGGAAATACACAGATATTCCAGCTCCGAACGGAACTTTTGAGCTTTATATAACACCAAGTAGTAAGAACAGAAGTCCTATCCGTCATTATATTAGATACATTCAGAATTTACTAATTATTGTTTGCATAATTTCATGTTTGAAAGGAAATTTTTCAAATTCATTCAATTAGTAAAAATAAATTAAATTCCAACGGAAAAATTTGATTTAAATTTGAACGAAAAGAATAATTAAAAGTGAAATTTCTTTATCTTGATTTAAGCATTTTTATAAACAAATTTATACCGTCCGTCCGTTTCTTTATTACATTCACCCTCAAAACACATAGTAATTTTTAAACGGGGAAAAAATTGTATTGGACCATTTACAGCAACGGCTTTCGTTTGAAAACGTGCGGAAAATTTTATTAAAGTAAAGTGTTTGTTGTTCGTTTAATTATATAACATTGCGTGCAGACTTTTAATTAGTCCCTATCTTAAGGGAAAACAACTTAATTAATGACAAAAAAAATGTTTTACAAAAAGGACACAGATAAGTACTAAAAAAAATCCAATTTCCATTTTTATAGAAAACTCGATTAACTTCTTGGAATGCTATCAATATCATAAATCAGAAATTTGAAATTAATTACGTTAGAGATGAAATGACACGATAAAGAAAGTGATTGAACCGAATTCAAAGGAATAAAAATAATGTGTAACTTGATGCCATTTCTTTGATTTGATTCAATCGAGTACTTTCATATTGGAAATGTATAGCTCTGCCACCTGTTGAATTTTTCGATGGCAAACACTGAAAAAAAAAGATATCTTTCGTCTCTGACGATATGCAACCAATGGAGCGAAAAATAAACTCTAGCGGTGTCGTCAGATCTCGTTAGGAAGTGCCTAATGTGACACGCAATATTCAGATAAAAGTGCTAAGGCAGCGAAATCTTTGCTTTTGCCAATAATTCTTAAAGATCATAGAAGGATATACATTAGTACATTACGTATGTGCTTCCAAATTGGTTATTTTGACTTGTAGGAAGTTTGCTGCATGAGGCGAAGGCGAACGCTGTAATCCTACGAGTCAAAACAACTATTTGGAAGCACTTGCGTACAATATTTTACATGTTGATGCTCGGCAAATGCGTTTTCCGAATCGCTTGCGACGAGGTAATGACGCATTTACCGAGCAGAAACATGTAAAAATTCTTACTCGATTATTCCCGATTTCTATCGTCGTGATACAACAGTTGTCATGTTGGTACTATTGAACGACAACCAACAGAGCACGTTTGAAGGGCATGAACGTATGAACGACAATATTGGAACGTTGCATCAAGCGACTGAGTTTAGTGAATGCGTAAAAACTTTTAAAAGATGCTGAAAAGAAGACAAAAGCGTTGTAGTTTTGTTGACGAAATGAATCTGCTTCGGAAGCAATATTAAAAGCGCTCAAGTAGAAGTTCAGGTTTTAGGGGAACAAACTCTTCGCCGAGCGCTCAAAAAAATCTCTAAACTATAACGGCAATATTTACTGGCGTAATACAGATATGTGCACGACATACATAACATGTGTTCGACATATATAGCACGCATGTCGCATACATAATACGTGCACAGCGTACATAATACGTGCCCAGCGTATATAATACGTGCCCAGCGTACATAATACGTGCTCAGCGTACATAATACGTGCCCAGCGTACATAATACGTGCCCAGCATACATAATACGTGCCCAGCGTACATAATACGTACCCAGCATACATAATACGTGCCCAGCGTACATAATACAAGACCAGCGTACATAATACAAGACCAGCGTACATAATACGTGCCCAGCGTACATAATGCGTGCCCGGCGTACATAATACGAGCGCGACGTATATTTGTTTCAAGCTTTTTAGACATTCTTTGCATGTATATATTACACATTACATTGTCGTATCGGAAGGTCTACATGAAAGAATGTAAACGACAATTTAAAGCAAAAGTCTGAAAGACATTATTACTGACAAGTAAACTTTTGGCATATTTATTTATTATTTGACAATATTTATAAATGAAAATCTAATGATATATCAGCATTGACAAGATACAATTTTATTCTATGCTCTGCATGTCTTTTCCCATCTGTACATCATACCCTTCGAAAAAAATTCAAATTAAAATATTTTTTTTAAACATTTCTTGACAGATAATGTCATACGTTTCCATATAATTTGAATAAACACCCATCACCGGGTGTGTGAATCTCTTTTGATATAAGATATAAAAATAAGAGAAAAAAAAGGCTGGAAAAGATAGGAAGAATCATCAACATTTCATTTTTTTTTTCATTTTCGAAAGATTTTCTTTTTTTTATTAAAAAAAAGTTTACGAAAATGTCGATCAAATCAACATACAAAGGCAAATACTTCACTTTTTACAACACTGTTACCATATTGTGTTCTTTGAATTTTAAATGAATAACAAGAATGACGCATGTTTACTTTCACCACCCTCTTAATTATTTCTTCTATTCTGTCTCTATCGCTCATTTTATATTTAAAACACATTGAGACAAAAATAAATAAAGTTATGAACTTATAGACATCGCTGTTTTTATTGCCACCCTCAAACGGCTTACGGGAAAAAGCAAACAAACACAAGAAAATCTCACCAATATTTCAAGTCACGGACGAACGAATTTTCTTCGTTTTGTATACACAAAACAGTCATCATCATCATCATCATCACACTTTATAGACCGTTTGTACCTTTCGGTGTGAGGTCTTTACTACTGATCATGGACCACCCTTCTCCATACCCCCCTATCCTGTGCCAAGGAGATGGTTTGTTCGCCTAGAGAAAGTCCCCTAACTTCTAAATCGGATGTAATTGAGTCTATAAACCTTCTCCTTGGCCTACCCCTGGGACGCACACCCGGGACTTGAGCATCCAATATCCTCTTTGGTAGCCTGCTATTACCCATCCTCTGAACGTGCCCGTACCACCGCAGACGACTAATCCTTGCCGCCTCTTCCACTGATGTAACCCCGAAGTTTTCCCTGATGTCGTCGTTCCTAATATGATTGTCCCACTGTTCCCTCCGATTTACTTTTGCTATGCTCCTAAGAACCCTCATATCAGAAACCTCCAGGTCATGCACAAGGTATCCGCAGTCCACCCAACTTTCACTACCGTATAACATCGTTGGTCTGAAGATTGACCTGTGAATAGCTAGCTTTGTGCCACTACTTAACTCCTTTT
>CM055405.1:31808746-31837021 GCA_029228625.1 Pseudolycoriella hygida | reverse complement strand
GTAATGTCAATGAAGAAGAAGAAGATGACGTGTCAGAATAGATGTGGCAAAAAGACTCGAATGTATCTAAATATACAAATAAGAAGAAAACAATCCAACGTTTTCTGTTCTTTCCATCCATAGAAATTACTCCAGGTAATGTCAAAGGCTCTACCGAAGTACGTCTCGGACCATTCAAATCTAGAAAAACTTATATCCAAGGACTGGGCCATTTTCCCCTAAGACCCTGAAACACGTGTTCCCTAAAATTGTTTTCTTTACAACTTTGCCTTTAGCAGCAGCTTTCTACCTATTATAGTTCTAGAGATATGGGTCATCCCTCCTAATTCTAAAAGTGGTCATATCCCAGGATTATGGCATTTTTACCCAAAACCCTGAAACACGCAGTCTCTTAAATTTTATTCTCTACAACTTCGCCTTTGGAATCAATTTTCTACCTCTCATAGTTCTGGAGATTCGGGTCATCCTGCCCAGTTATGGAAGTGGCCATATACCAGAATTGGGCCATATTTCCCCAAAACCCTGAAACACGTGTTCGCTAAAATTTGATTCTCTACAATTTCACTTTTGGAACTAACTTTCTAACTCTCATAGTTGCAGAGATATGTATGGAAGCGGCCATATACCGCGATTGGGCCATATTTCCCCAAAACTCTGAGACACGTGTTTAATTCTCTACAACTTTACCTTTGACAGTAAATCTCCATTTTGCATAGTTAAGGAAATATATACGAAAAACTGTTTTCGTATATGGCCAAGAATCTCAATTTCGTCCATTCCATTGGTCGAAGTGCCCAGACCCCTGACTTGATTCCCACAAAAAAAACAGTTTTGTGACACCAAATGCTTTCATTTGACACCAAAATGAGGAATTTCCGTGATGTACTTGTTGAGATATTTGCGAAAAAGTTTCATCGACCATCGAAAATTTCATGTCTGACCTCGACTTTTTCGACCATATCTCCGGAACTACTTAGCCGATCTCATCTTCTAACTTGAATCATGGGAGGCATGTACCTTTCAGGGAGAAAAGTTTGGGCTGATCGGTTGAGCCGTTTGGAAAAAAAGTGGAGACGAACGGACAGACAGACGGAAATTTTTTTATTGCTGATTCGTCATCTCTAGACAATAATAGATGCATCCCTCCAACTCCCACTTCAATCTACCCCATGTTACAATAAAATTGTTTGTATTAAACGTATAGGACCTTTGTACTTCCTACGGGTCCAATAATAAACGACTTCATTAAAAACTATAATCATTCTAATTCATTCAAATACCACCCTAATTTTGAAGTTAAGTTTGGAATTGTTAATGTAACGAAATCCGTTCGGGGCTGACGCAGTTTCTGGTTAATCATAGGAACATTTGGACAAGATAAGATTTATCTGAGGCACCCGATAATGTTCGCTGATATAAATCGATCGTTAGATATTTAAGAACTCTTTCATTTCAGCACAAAAGAAGCATTAATTACTCATCCGTTTCGTTCTTTTCATAAATTATAAGCCATCACGAGTTTCTACATCAAAGTGCCTTGGTAGCTAGTTTCCATAATATTTTCCAATAAAACGACAAAAATGTTAAATTGTCTGCAATTTTTCTTCATTTTTTTTTCTTCGATAAATTTTTCTTCTTTACTTTTTCTTTTCGATGTCATGAAATCTACTTTGGTTTCATATAAAGTGGTTATCTGATGCAATTCATCACTGGTATGAGCGCATACATAAATGGCACTTTTGTGTGTCGATTGTGAGCATGCAATTTGCAATTCATAATCTTCACTTCATCAGTAAGTGGTTATTGGTATATGTCAGTTCTTAGTATGATATACGAACATATCGGAAAGCATATAGGATACGACGGAAAATAAAAGCTGAAAATGTAACCAATCAACGTGTGCAGAATAAGGCAAAGTATCATGCGTAAGAAATGAAATACTTGTCGGATAAAAAAACCCGTCTGGACTTTCGTTTCGTTTTTTTAGTGCACAATTGATTTGTAGGTTGCATACTTCTGCTGCATACGTTTATGGTCATTACAATCAAGAACACATGTTATTAAAACTTTAATTTCATAAGGTATTGATAGCAAAGTGGTGAATGATGTAATAATCGATGAAACAAGATCAGACAGCAGCAATTTTGTGTAAGTCTAAAAGAATTTTGTAGAATGATTATAATGAGAAAGTCCCTTGAATTTTGTGACCTTTACGGTTTATTCACTTCCATGGACAAAAGAGTTCTGCAGCTACTTTTAAGGAATTAATAATTTCTTAAGAAAAAGATCCTTGACACAAAAATCGACATATAAGTGCCGGTAGTCACACAGTCTTACTCAAATACGTTCTCCATCTCCAGTCTACAATTGCTTTTTGTTTCATTAAGAGCGGAAAAGGTTGAGCTTGCATTATGCAAAACTCAGGTAAACGTTCTGTATTTTAACGAAAGCTTACTTCCCGGACTATCAATTTGATAGAGGAGAACTTCAATTTCCTTCAATGACAATGAAAATAATGTGATTTGATAGGGAGATCTGGCCTATCTGGTTAAAAACTTCCATTTTCGCGGCGTTGTAACACCGTTAAAAAATACGACTTGAAGCCACGGTGGAATTCTATCCGACGAAAGTTGCAGGACGAGTTTGTACCCCTGCTATTCCACTTTTCTCCCTCCCAATCGACCATCAACGTGATTCAATACAATTCCAGAAATAAACGTTAAATAAGAAATAAAATGTTAACTGGGAAGGTTTTGAATACAAATCAACTAAACATTCAGTTAAATTTTTTTTTTAATTACTTTGTTTTTCTGTTTCATTCACTGATCAAAGATGTTGTTGACTAGGAAACCATCATTAAAAGCATATAATTGGCTTTCATTTTATCGATTACCATAATTTGTGGCTGTTTATGTCGCCCACCTTGTGTAGAATTTCTATTTCACAACTTTATATAAAGCAATAAACATTTTTTGTCCTTGTTCTTATTTTTTCTGTTTTTTTCATTCAATTCCATAACATTAAGCGAAAACTTTACTAGCTTTTTGGGAAGAGAACATTTTATAAGAAAATAATTGTGAAGTCTTGGTGATAGACCATATTATTCGATTGATGTGAAACATAACGTTCGTTAGACCTGTACGAAGTATTGGGGTATGTGTTATTTTGCGGGTGACACGACATAAACAATGAAAAGAGAACGCGATGTTACCTTGTAGTTAACATCGCGTACTCTTTTCATATCACATAGGGCGAAAGTAACAATTGAACTGATTTTCAAAACATTTTTTTCCCTGAAAGGTAATCGAAAAATTTTCTATGGTATTGGATCTGGGCACTGTCGGCCCAAGGGCCGCCGAACTAGGGCCATTTAAGTGGTTTCTGGTCTTTTGTACATAACTCGAGTAAATCTTTTCCGATTTTCATAAATTTTTTTTTGTTTGAAAGATCTGGAGATGACCGACAATTTATGAAAGAAACTTTTGCCTGTGCTTAGGGCTCAAGTGGGCCTCATGTCGGTCCTAAGGTCAGCCCTAACCAAAAAAAATTCGAAAAGGCTCTCCGTACATAGTGCCAATAGCCATATAATCACTATTCGCACATCGACGAAAAGTACTTACCGAATTTGTTTATATTGAATAACATGTTGTCGTAATGTGTAATGAAGAAGGAAATTTAAACTGTAAAAATGCTTGCAAGGTTTTTCCTCTTAGTAGGTGAGCCAATTTCAAATTCAAATTGATACTTAGACGGCTAATCAAACCTAAGTGGCCAACAAAACTAGGGAGCTTTTCCTTTTATTAAATGTCACAAAACTAGGTGGCTGACAAAACCAGGGAATTTGCGCTTTAATGAAACGCCACAAAACCTAGGTGGCTCACAAAACTAGGAAGCTTCTCCTTTTACAAAATGTTACTAAAACCTAGGTGTATAACGAAACTAGGGACTTTTACCTTTAACGAAACGTCGCGAAGACCCGGTGGCTAGCAAAGCCAGGATTTTGCGCTTTAATGAAATGCCACAAAAACCTGGGTAGCAAACGTCGCGAAGACTCGGTAGCTCACAAAGCTGGGATTTTACTCTTTCATGAAATGCCACAAAAACCTGGGTAGCTAACAAAACTAGGGAGCTTTTTCCTTTTACAAAATGTCACTAAAACCTATGTGGCCAACAAAACTAGGAAGCTTTCCTTTTACGAAATGCCACAAAACTATGTAGCTGAGAAAACTTGGGAATTTACGCTTTAATGAAACGCCACAAAAACCTAGTTGGCCAACAAAACTAGGAAGCTTTTCCTTTTACGAAATGTCACAAAAACCTATGTGGCTAACAAGGCTAGGGAGCTTTTCCTTTTACGAAATGTCACAAAAACTATGTGGTTAACGACGCTAAGGAACTTTTCCTTTTACGAAATGTCAGAAAAACCTATGTGGCCAACAAAACTAGTTACATTTTCCTTTTACGAAATGTCATAAAAGTATTTAGCAGACAAAACTAGGGAATTTGCGCTTTAATGAAAAGCCATAAAAACCTAGTTGGCCAACAAAACTAGGAAGCTTTTCCTTTTACGAAATGTCACAAAACCTATGTGGCTAACAAGGCTAGGGAGCTTTTCCTTTTACGAAATGTCACAAAAGCTATGTGGTTAACGACGCTAAGGAACTTTTCCTTTTACGAAATGTCAGAAAAACCTATGTGGCCAACAAAACTAGTTACCTTTTCCTTTTACGTAATGTCATAAAAGTATTTAGCTGACAAAACTAGGGAATTTGCGCTTTAATGAAAAGCCATAAAAACCTATGTGGCCAACAAAACTAGGAAGCTTTTCCTTTTACGAAGTGCCACAAGACTATGTAGGTGAGAAAACTAGGTAATTCGCGCTTTAATGAAACGCCACAAACACCTAGGAACAAAACTAGGAAGCTATTCGTTTTACAAAATGTCACAAGAACTAGGTGGCTGACGACGACGCTTAGGAATTTTTCCTTTTACTAAATGCCACGAAGACTAGGTGAGTAACGAAACACATTCCATTTTGACTTAGTTGATTTAACTACTACTGAGAGAATAGTATAAGGGTGAATAGCCATAGTACTATAAAGAGACTATTCGCATTGCGCTGTGACTATTCTCTATGCATGCAAGTTGCATTTATATTGTCTGTGTAATATTGTGCAAATAGCTCTCACATGACTCATCGTACAATGTGCGAATAGTCATTATATGGCTATTCACACATTGTGCGATTAGACTTTATTTCACTATTCGCTCATTGTGCGAATAGTGTCTATCAAAAAAATTTGTTTGCTATGTTGCAGAACAAATTGAGGGAAACATTTTTGTCTATGGACGCATGTGTGTGAGGCCTTTACTTAGAGCTCGACCCGACAAAAAAAAATAAATCCAAAAATCCGACCCGAACTGACAAATTGATGCGCCACCACATTTTAGTGTGGAATGAAAATATCGTTGGATTGATCAATAAGTTTTTCAATTTGGAAACTTTCCTTAATTAAGCAAATTCCAATTACCCGGTGAACGCACGTTGATTTTCAACATTGTAAGTACTGACATTATAGGTGATGTGTGTATGGGTTCATTTCTCTGTGAATCGATCGCATTATACCCCGCCAGAATCAAAATGCGAAATTATTTTGCCGTTTCATTTTATTTATTTTCATCAATGTTTATTGCGACGTTAAATAGTAAAGCTTGTTCGTGTAGTTGCAATATGAAGCCATAAAAATTAATAAATCTTTTCTATGTTTTACGATCTGGTGAATAAACCGAAGGAAGGCACAAAAAATATTCAATATTGAGCTCGTGTGTTTTCACGACATATTAATGGACCAATCTCAATGTCGTTGTTCGTTTCAATTTCAATTTGATAACAAAATGACGAAATAAAGATAATTTTTTTTATTTTCTAACATTTATAGCAATAGAATTTTCATATCAAGTAAATAAACGTTTTTTTTTTTTTTGGGAGATATAGTGGTTACTATGACACATATTCGGATGTGAATTACGGCGCATTATTCATCAATTAAATGTTTATTTGCGACTTATTATTGATTTGAATCAGCTCTCAAAATGAACTTTATCAAAATGCTGACGGTTTATTGGCTCATTAATTGCCTCAAGTCGTTGAATGTTTAACCGAAAAGGAAGTAAATTTTGTATTTTTCAATCTACAGATTTCTGGTAATATATAACAACATTGAGACGAGACAGATGAACTTTGCAATCAATTTTCGTCTCTCCAGAAACGAAACAATTTTTGATTAATTATTTGTGCATTTATTGTTCTATTCCTGTATGTAATGGCTTTCATTAATCATTCGAAGGGAAGCTTAGTCTTGCACATTACTTCTGTATGTTTGGTATTCAGGTCAAATAAATCGTACTAACACTTATTTTGGATTAACATCTGAGTGTGTAACAAAACATATTCACGAATGACTAGAATTTATTGACTTCGTAGTTAGTTAAAGCTTGGGCGTCTCTCATTGATATATTTACTCTACTTGCAAAAACTGGGCCATTCGGGGGAGAAGGAGTACGATAACAATAGACCTTAATTTCTATGTGTTCACAAAGAAGATATCAAAATTTTACCTGCGGTGGTTAATTTTGTTTCAAATTCACCTTCCTGATATGTACAGCTGTATTTTTTCAGACAACAAGTACAGTTTTAGCGAGTAATTCAATTTATATCAAAAAAAGCTACCTGCTACAGGTAGACCTTAATTTTGTCAATGTATCGGGTTTTTTTTTTGCATGAATGTGTATGACACATGACATGACATGTGTATGTACGTAACCTATAACATGACGTCAACCCCAAACATCTGTAAACCGTTACCAAGGTATGTTACGAAATGCGCATACAGCATACACCAACGACATAATAATGTTTAGACTGACTTTACGTAACCCTCAGCTGAAGCAAAAATGAAAATATGCATTTGTGCATAGTACGCACATCGCACACCAACAGGCTGATTTGTTCTGCGTAATCGTGTAAAACACGCAATCTACATAAATTTTCCTTAATTTACCAACACCACTAACCATTTCGCATGGGTATACTTCAAAATTATATTCGACAAAATTATATATTTGATGTAATGTAAATTTTGTGTATGCTTCATGGAAAAATGATGGAAAGTTCATGGATAATAATGACAAATTTATGTAAGTAATGAAAAATGATGTAAATCGCTTCTATAATTTGGGATGTAAAAGTGATGGAAAAATAATGTAGCAAAATACATCGTTGTTACATTAATTAGCCACCTTTTCTACATTATTTTTCCATGATCTTCATAAATTTTACATAATTGTCCATGAACTTTCCATTACTTTTACATCAAAAAAATAATTTTGTCGCATGAAATTTTGAAATATACTCTTCCGCATTTCACTTTTGCTTCAATTTGTGTTAATTTTTTGTCAAAGACTGCCAGTCTATATTCATAGTATGTCATTGGATACTACACACTATAACATTTTGTAATTCACTCTAATGAGGGTCAGTGTCACAGTTCTAGTGCGAACAAATTTCGTTGACATTTCCTAGAAATTATAAAGTATGAAACGCTAAATAATGATACATGAACAGATGCTGGAATAATTTTGCTAACATTAAGCAATCAAAGGTGGAATTTATGATCAAATGAGTTAGTTCGTTTCTGTAAATTAATCAAACTATGTTACTACTTACTCAAATAACCTATGTGCTCCACTCACTATCTGCTATGTCTATCCTGTCGCAATTCTGCCTGACTATATAATTAGAAAGATTTAATCCGATTACAGAAATGCTTTTGATAACATTTTATGTGGAAATTCATACAGATTTACATAAACGTAGCCAGAAATGAAATGTCAAACACGCATCATAAACAACACAAGGTTTACAGTGGAAATTTTGCAACAATAAAAGTTGAACGAAAATATAACTCACATCAACCAAATTAAATCTGAAACAGTACACGGAAAAAATAATATAGTCGTGTGGCCCTAAGATACATAAATTTGTCTTTATTTCGAAATTCGATTGAGTCCTTTGTTTAGGCTTGTGGAGTTGTTTTTTTGGTAGATAATCGAGCATAGATCGACGTTTAGTAAGATCATTTTTCGAAAAAATGGTGTCTAGGCAGCCACGGATGACTTTTGTTCTTCTATTTCAAAGCGTTGGTTAGCCGACTACAGCTTACAACTTCTATAATACAGTCAACTACCGCTAACCACTTTTATCATACCGCCAACTGCCGCTAACCTTTTTTATCATACCGCCAACTACCGCTAACGACTTTTATCGTTCCGCCAACTACCGCTAGCAACTTTTAGCATACCGCCAACTACCGCTACCCATTTTTTTCGTACCGATAACTACCGCTAACGACTTTTATCGTACCGCCGACTACCGCTAACCACTTTTTTCGTACTGATAACTACCGCTACCCACTTTTATCGTTCCGCCAACTACCGCTATCACGAAAATATGGACACAAAATTTATATTTTTTTGTCAGGTACGGTTATATAAGAAAGTACCCAGATTTTTTTTACAGCACACAGCTATTGTGGATTTTCCTTTTTTTCAGTGTAGGAAATAGTTAAGTTAACCATAACCAAGTACTTGCTTCTGAACTTTTTATTTTTGGAAAGTTCATACTCCATTTTTCATGCTCTCATTGCTCACCCCCGACGGACGTATAAAAATGATATTTTCTTAGTCTATTTTTTTGATAAATTCAAACTCCTGTCCAGTGAAAGATCAGTTATTTGGCAGTTTATGTATTTCAGCATGGAATTCGCTGTGCTTTGACAGAAGAATTGATGAAAATTCCGTCTTTCAGCCATCGATACTTCGTACAAGTTTTGCCGCTGCCGATAGAAGATTTTACAAATTTAGCAACTGCTTAGTACACTAGGCTTGTTTAGGGGTTTATCTCACGGCCCACATCAAACAAGATAAATTAGGTAGAAGAATTAAACAAAAAATTATTTCCTGTGACACCCTAACAAACGTTTTCCATTTCTAAATAGCTCACACAGTGAGAAAACTAGTTTTCATTTTATCGTTCAGCTCACCAGACTTGCGAGTACAAGGTTACCAGAGCGAAACATTTTTGGATTTATTTTAACTGAATGCAAATACAAAGCATTGGAACTATTAATTAATCATCAACAGCGAAAAGCTGCAACTCGTATACGTAAATGACAATTTTCCAAAAAAAATCCAATTTGAATATTCCGTTTTTTTCAACTTAGCAAATTTATACAAAATAAAAATCGTTTTGAATTTATTATGCGGATCCAGCTATTTTTCACAGACTTTGTTGTCGGAATTTGACAATAAATTTCCAGAAATGTACATTTCTTTAAAAAAAAAATTCTTTGTGGACCGTCAGTATAAGCCGAGCCGTAAATAGGATAACCAAAAAAAGACTGTGCAACCACACACCGAAAACAACATTAGACTTCATAGACACGTAAAGTAATCTCAAATCATTTGTCTTGATATGTTTGAAATAAAATGTTTCTTGGCACTCCTTTTTTGATCATTATAATGGCATCGTACAGACAACACTTTTTCTAAGATAGAATTTTAGAAATAGGAAATAAATGCAGGGCTTCCATCGTTGAATGAAAACATTTATTGCTTTGGGATAACAATTTTATGTCAATAGAAAGCATAATATGATGATCACAGGAATGGAACGTTTGCATTTTCGAAATTTATTTTTAAACGATGCAAAATACAATTAGAACAACAAATTGTTCTACGACATTCATCAAAAATTTTATGCTGATTTTATATTTTAGTTTTAAAAGACTGCTCACAATGGCGCAGCCAGTAAAAAAACGATCTTTTCAACAACAAATTACAATAAATAAATTTCATCTACTCTACTTTTCCCTAATGTTGCCAGGATGCATGCCGCATTGCCTCTTTGAATTGTAACTGAAATCTTCTGTAATAGGAAATCTTTCGAGCGTGATTCCCCAGAAGCTGTCCTTATCAATGACCCTAATTTGCCTATAAATTTCTTCGTTTCTGGGCCCATACAACCTAGAGTTTCGAAAGCAACCGGAGTTAATAAATAATTCTCTTTTAAACGAATATAATGATTATGCTTAAATCTTTCCGCTTTATCGGCTATTGAACGCGCTTTCTTGGAAGATTCATTGACATAAGAAGGAGCTAACGTGTCTCGAACAGTCACGTCCCAGAGAAGAGACTTTCCATGACTCCACGGAATTAGAGTCATGCCATCAGGTCGTTTACTATCATCCCTAGAAATTCCTGGTGGTTGTATTATATTTGGAAATCCTGCGGAAGACAATGCGTGAGAAATAATTTTATTAACTTCATCGTGCCTAGAAATTATCCCTGATTTCTTCTTGCAAGACAAACCATGTAGGCCGTCCTTTTTAACCATAGCACCACAGATGCATTTATGTTCTTCACATAATTGAGAACCTAAACGAAGACCAACAGCAATTCTCGCGGAATTGTTATCTATTAGTAAACCCGTATTACTCGATGGGACCACCTGCAATTAATTAATTAATTAATTAAAAATACAAAACGTCATAATTTTGCCATGACGTAGAACAATTTTTTGTTCAGAATAATATTTCCTACAAAAAATGTTTTCCATGCAAACGGAAAATATTATGATTGCTCCAAAGAAGTATTTGGTTTGGTAGCTCAACACATGTTGAAAAAATTAATTCTCTCATTATACTATAAAATAGCTCCAAATGAAGGAATGAGGACTCTCTCCGTTTGTAGAAATTGACACCACTCCCACGTTCCACTGCTACGTTTTTAAAAAACACTAAAAAAATGCTATTGGAACCGGATGTTAGTAGTCTCTAGAGATGAGCGGGTCGACCATTTTTCGAAACCCGACCCGATAAAATTTTTCGAAACCCGAAACCCGAACTGTTTCAAAACCCGACCCGGACCGAACCAGACACTCAAGTTTTTCGAAACTCACAACCCAAATTACTTCGAAACAAAAATTATTTCAAGGCCCGACGTCTGCATTCTTCACGGACCTTAGACTAAAACCAAATTCGTGTAATGTAAGATGATAAAATTTAGACGAGTTTTGTAAAATATAAAAAGTCAATAAAGGATCGGGACCCGAATAAAATGATACAACAACCCCCGACCCGGACCGAACCCGACCCGATAAAATTTTTCGAAACCCGAAACCCGAACCGTTTCCAAACCCGGCCCGGACCGAACCCGACTCGATTAAAATTTTCGAAACCCGAAACCCATGAACCCGAAAAAAAAAATTCGGGTTCGGGTTCGGGTCCGGGTCGGGTTTTTCGCTCATATCTAGAAGTCTCTTCATTATACTGTGTATAATAAACTAGAAGAACTAGAAGGTTCTTTTCGCTCCTTTTAAATAGTAGAAATTTCTTTTATAATTTTTTCAAATAAAGAATTAGTAAGAGGGGTGGAAACCCTGAGAGCAGAAGATATGGGTTTCATGTTGCACATCATTCGTGCGAATGAATAAAAATGAGAAAAAAAATTTCAAAAAATTTTCCACTTTTACGGATCGATGCATTTATGTTATTTTGAAGGAGCGACTTTCATTGAATGTAAACAATGAATGTACATAATACAAAGTGATGAATACCCTTTCCCACGTAACCAGTTCAAAAGGCAATCGTAGAAACGACATACAATTTCATTGACATCGTTTTTCATTTACTCAACATGGAAACCAATGAAAGAGCTATAAAAAAACGTTAGTGGTATGGCGTCTAATATACGAAGTGAAGAAGACCAACAGTGGAATTTATGTTTGATTCAAATAAAATTGTTATTGCAATTCGGCAAAGAATAAAATTATATGGTTTTTCACCTTGATTTTCATGTGAATATAATAAGAAGTTGTGCATGCTATCGTCTTGGCTTATGAAAAACAAAACGCCTGAATGTAGAGTTTCATGTTAAAAGAATCAACCGATTCGGAATTTTAAATGGCATCTGTGGCATCTCCATGATACATCTAATAACAAAATACCGATATGTCTGAAAAACAATTTATTTTCATGTCTAAAAGCTATACTGTACAAGCTGTACTGGAAACGTTTTTTTAAGAAAATATACGAAAACCACGTTCAATGAATGTCAACATCAGCCAAAGTGAATTTTGTTGAAAGCCGACGAAATACAACGACAAGTTTGCTCGAAGAAATATCGAATTGATTATAAGCCAGAAGCTCACAGTACCGACCGTCTCTCAGAATAAAAATAATTGGGTATTTTAAAAATGTGGCTTCATACAAATTCACGCAATCATTGATGGTAGGGGTCTTAGATGTCGCTGAAGTTACTACAAGTTTCCAAGTCAGCCAAAGTTGATTTTCTTCGATAATGAAACTTGTAAATGTATTAAGCTAGAGCCTGAAAATATTTTTTATTCGCTAAATGATGGGAGATGGCTTATTTATCCGTAATTTGAGTTCAAAAAACTATTTTGGCTATTTGATTTAATTTTATAAAAGAAAAATTGTAGCTTAAAGATTTGCTGTAACAGTGTCAGAAATGTATGGAATTTATCGAATTTGGTTGGTACCAATGGTCATGCTGTAAGTGAATATTCGCGCGAATTATTTGAATGCATAAGGCTGAAATTGAATTTAGAAACAAAATATACATTTTCAAGATGTGTCGTAGAATCTTAAATCACTCATTTTATCGAAATAAAATGAAAACTACCGAAATATTTTCATGCTCATGCACCGTAAACTTCTCATTACATGTATATCTGCATGATGTAATGACGCGTTTTCGGTTGGGACACCGAGTAAAACAGCATACAGTGGGGGCTGCTTAATAAGTCATCCATTCTGGATAATTTCGTTACACTCGCTTTAAAAACTGTTTTTTGACTCTTGTAGTTGTATACCTCGCCTTCGGCTCGGGATACAAACTCTACATTCGTCAAAAAACCGTTTTCAAAGCTTTTTGCTTAAAAACACTCTCTTGAGTTTGGCTCATTTTACAAAATTAATCCCTCATGTAATGACTTATTTCCGCATCCCTCACTGTAATCTACTATTTTGGACCCATACGAAGTACAAAGGTCCCATACGTTTACTACAAACAACTTTATTGCAACATGGGGGGATACGATTATTATCATCTAGTGATCAGCAATAAAAAATGTCCGTCCGTCCGTCTACACTTTTTTTTTCAAACAGCTCAACTGATCACCCTAGATATATTTCATGATTCCAGTTCGAAGATGAGCAGAATCGGTCAAGTATATTTGAAGATACGGTCGAAGAAGTGTCCAAGAACATGGATTTTCGAGGGTCGAAACGTTTTCGCAAATATCTCAGCAAGTATAGGACGGAAATTGTTCATTTTGGTGTCGAATGAAATCATTCGATCTCAGAAAACCGGGAATTTTTTTTTGTGGAAATTGGGTCTGGGCATTGGGACCAATGGAATGAACGAAATTGAGTTTTTTGGCCACATACGAAAGCAGATGGTTTTTCGTCTTTATTTGCTTAACTATGCAATGTAGAGATTTACTGTCAAAAGCAAGTTGTAAAGAATAAAATTTTAGGGTACACGTGTTTCAGGGTTTTGGGTAAAAATGCCTCAATCCTGGGATATGACCACATCTATAATTGGGTGGGATGATGCATATCTCTAGAACTATGGAAGTTAGAAAACTACTTCTAAAGGCAAAGTTGTACAGAATAAAATTTTAGAGAACACGTGTTTCAGGGTTTTAGTGAAAAATGGCCCAATCCACTTCTAGAATTGGGAGAGATGATTCATAACTCTAGAACTATAAGAGTTAGAAAGTTGCTTTCAAAAGCAAAGTTGTAGCGAATAAAATTTTAGAGAAAACATGTCTCAGGTCTTTAGGGAGAAATGGCCCAATCCTGGAATATGACCACTTCCAGAAATGGGAGGGGTGACCCATATCTCTAGAACTGTGTCAGTTGCTTCCCAAAACAAATTTGTAGAAAATAAAATTTTAGAGAATACGTATTTCAGGGTTTTAGCGAAAAACAACTTGATCCTGAGATATGACCACTACGAAAATTGGAAATGATGACTCATATCTCTAGAACTATGGCAGTTAGAAAAATGGTTCCGAAGGCAAAGTTGGTGAGAATTACATTTTAGAAAAAGTAGTCGGAGAAACTACGTGGGTTCTATTTGTGATATGGTGCAGAGTAGTGTTTTTGTTTGAAATATAGCATGATATAACGAACTATTAGTGCTTTTGAATATTGCCGCATGAGACCGATAAACAATCCCTACCAAGGGTGCATGGTACAATTTCGGCCTACGAAATCAAAGGTCTCCGATGTCAGAAGTACGTCATAACTTCGGTGGGGGTGGATAATTTCTGTGGATCTTCTAAGTCCTTATAGTTCTAAAAGGACATAAAACATCGCTTGCTCATTTTTATTTAAATACGTTCAAAAAGTCTATTCTGTTTGCCTCATTCATTCTGACATGTACAGGTCTTTGGTTATGTTTTATAATAAAATTTAAAATTATGAATTGAATCTCAAAAAAAAAAAATTCTTTACATTTTGTTCGATCCCACAACTGGTAAGTAAATTTTATTCCTTAAATTTATATGTGGGTGCTGTTGAAGCATAAGACGGTACTGTTGTAAATGATAACATTATTATGTACACATACAGTAAATATATTCAGAAACTTTGACTTGCCTTCCCTTCACCTAATAGTCAGCTCGATATCGAATTTGAATAAAATAAACATCACCTGTACGAAGAGGAATACATTAAATGTAGTACATGGATCTTTGAGTAAAATTTAATTGGAGACATTATTAGTCGCAATTGTATGCATATGTATAAGCGTATTACATAAGAATAAGATATGAAGGAAGTTGGTAGTATATCATGCCCTCTTTTTGTAACATATATACTTTCATTGTACAAGCCGTAACAGATAATGAATACAGATCCAACGAACGTAAAAAACTTGGAAGGAAAGATTCGCTCAACTTTCTGTTATTAGGTAAAGCTTTCACGAAAATGATGCAAATGCAATTCAGTTTCTAAAAAAAACTTTCTAAAAGAGAAAAAGTTTTAGTGGCAAAAAAAGTTGACTATTTTGTCGGTGCACTTTTTAAATAAATGATTAAAAATTTGCATTAAAGTTTTTTATTCGATTAGCAAAACTTATGCAGAACTGTGAAAGACAATTTTAAATTTAAATCCCGCTCTTACCATTTCCGAGATAATCAAAATAATCCCGTTGAGGGACTCTTACGGAACAGTTCTTTAAGTCATTTAATCGACAGTTGGATTAAGAACTCCGCACATAATACCTCCAAATTGCGAGCATTACACCCTCTCCTCGTTAATATGTCAGGTTTTGAAAATGCGCTCTATATTGACAGCGAATAAAGTGGTTCGTTAATCTTGTCACATAATCGAAAACAAATATTTCATATTTGCTACTCATACACATTAGAGTGGGTACAATATTTTATGGAATAATTACAACTTTGGTGCCGAATAACGGGTCTTAATAAAACGTTTATATGGCCATGACAAAAACTGAAGCGACTCAATTTGTGCTTTATCAGAAAAGAATCACGAAAATCGATCTTTAGACAAATTGAATTTTCCTCAGTCACAGTATAGAAAAGGTACGCCTACTCAATGTGTTTGACTTATCCGTGGGCTTAGAATTACTTTAAATGCTGGTGGTACAGCCCTACATTGTAGGCAATATTCGGAAACGTTCCAAGTCCATAAAGTAGGTTCAGTGTCGTATCTTCACACGAACCAAGTGGTCCAGGGCGATGGAAACAATGGGGCGCTGAAAAATCGAACCTTAAAAAATGATACAACTGACACTGCACCATAAAATTCACTTTGCGTTATAAGTTCTCTAGCACACCCTGAAAATTGCAGAGGTCACCCTCTCAAAGAGTTCAAAATTAGTTCTAAGAAAATATTTGTGAGAGGAATATGGTTCATAAAATATAAATCCATTTAGAATTCTTGGTGATACTTAATTGGCACTTTATTTGACACCAAAAATAAAAAAATTCGCTCGCTACGCTCGCGTTTCTTCTAGTATTTCATACTTTCCCTCACAGTTGTAAAGTATAATCATGTCTAATGTAACTAGGGTGCCTACAAAAACGTGGGTCGTCTAAAATGTACTGTTGGTCGTTTTATCACGTGTACCTGTCAGTGTGTGCATCCGCATGCTTTTCGAAAAGTTCATTCGAAGTTGATAGATTGCGAATGAAAATTACGGAAATCGAAAAAAAATATTGGAATTAACTATATACCATACTTGGGAAGTTTAAGTAGCCATAAAGAACGCAGCCTCGTGCCGAAAATCTGATAATGTCATAACGGTAGTAACAAATATTATACGTCATATAAATTTCAACTCGGCACCAGACTGCTGCTGCCCTCTACATTCACAGTAGAATATCTTAAGTAGGCAGCCTGGTGCCGTGTTAAATTTTTTTATCACGTATAGTATCTGTTACTGTCGTTACGATGACATTAACAGATTTTCGGCACGAGGCTGCGTTCTTTATGGCTACTTAAACTTCCCAAGTAAACAGCCTGGTGCCGAGTTGGAACATTGTGCATAGTAATGCACTCGTTCCCCACTCCTACATTGCCATAGAAAATTTTTTGACACCAGGCTGCCCAGCTTGATATGCAGACCTCTACTACTAGACAAAGGACCAGTCTACTGCATGAACTCCTTATTTCATAGTCTCGTAGAACATTTTCATTGAGTAAAATTGCAACAAACAGAGGCCTTTTTTAACCAACACAGCCTCGTGATTGTTTTAAATAGTCATTAAAAATTAGTTGTGAAGTTTACTCTGTGCTTTCGGTCCCTAATCATTTCACTTTTCATTGTGTAATTTTTTTTTTAGAAATTTAGCAGTAGAATTTGTTTTTTGATAGCAACCGTTCAGGCAAAGACCCAAAGTTTTCAGTAACTTAATTTTTTGGACGCCCCTAACAACATGTTACATTAAATATTGCGTGCTTTCGACAAAATCCAACAATCGAAAACTTTAATTTCATGCTATGACAATTACATTTAGTCCATGACGAGCAAATATCACGTAAACGCCCTTAAATACCACCGAAATAATTGCCACAATAAATACTCTGAATACTGAATAATAAAGTGCAAGGTACTGTATTTAATAATTACATGTATGTGACGGTACATGCTAGTAATAACAATTCTAGAAATAATTGATGCGTTTAATGTTTATAAATCAGCTAACAGTTTAGATTGAGCCACCCTTCGTCAATTTATGAAAATCATTAACATTTAGTGTATGTAATTACATGGAAAATGTATCAAAATGTGTTAATTATGGAGAAATGTTGATTTTCTTCACTAATAGACGTTTACAATTAGAGTTTTTATTTCCATGGATCGATACAGTAAGAGCATGTCTGAAAGCACAATCGTTTCGTCTTTACAAATGAAAAAATTTTCTATGAATCGAGAAAAGTTTCAAATCAATTAACAAAATTGAAGTTTCCTACAAAAGTGATAATTAGTAAAATATGGAAGCATAACTGCGTATAGATCGAAATAAAGAAATGACGACTTTCGAAGAGAAATAATGACTTTTCAAAAAGACAACTGTTCTTCACGAATCGGTTATTTCTTCACAAAGTGGTCATTTCATGTCTCCAGTACTTCAAGAGCTCGTCAGTTCGTAAAAAATTATAAAGAACATTAAAATACCACTTTACAGCATCAAAGAAGTAGTAGGTGTAGGAATCCTTCAATTTATATCCTACTTTATGCCTGAGAAATGAATGCGGATACACAGTTGAAAATAGTAATTTGCGAGGCTAGTGTCACATAAAGGTATTTTATCTCAAGAGATGTCAGATGTCGATCCGAGACGAAGCCGAGGTCGACAGTCATAAAGTGCGATAAAATGCCATCACACCACACGTGCATCAAACGACGTTTTTCGTATACACTGATTAACGAAACCAATTTATCGATTTTATGTCTTTTCAGAATAATTTTCAAAATCAATCAAATCATAATCCTAGCTTTTAGTGAGTTGAAGATTTACGGCAAAGTATACACAATTTTATGAATCGATGTATAATATGTCAAGGGTCGAAAAATGAAGTGCCTGTGTTTTTGCACTTCATGATGAAAGTTCGTGTATACTTTGGCATAAGCCGACACGTGGATTATGAGAAGAGAAAAAAGATTTTATTCTTTTTTAAATGATACCTTAGGTTGTATACGTCAATTATACAGCAAAGGGAAACAATTCTCAACACTGCTTTCAGGATTTCCTTTCAATAAAAAAAAAGAAGTTGAAAATAGGTTAAGGTTTACTCGTTATCTTTTGTCGTTAATGTTTTTACGGATTCGACTTCTGCGGAGCTCTGCCACAACTCCCCTACCACCTCAAATCGACTAGTTACAAACGTCGTGGTAGCACACTAAACTCGTTACCGAATTGCTGGATTATTCTGTGAGTAGAGATTGCATTTACGGGTTTCCGTAAAAATGCCGTAAATGGCATCTGCAGGTCACAACATGTAAATTATAGCAGCATTTATAATATCACAACAAAAACCTCTTTAAAGCTAGAGTGTGACGCAGTCCGTAAGTCTACTTCCAAAACTAATGAATGGAACCTTGTGTTCAAAGTTTTGATTTCCTGAAAAAATTACAGCGCTTTTTTAAAAACAAAATTAAATTGTGTTAAAAAAATTGCGTCCCAAATGCCGGACCCAACGACGAAAAATTTTTTGTAGTTTCAGTTTTTGCATCCAGCATGTATGACGCAATTTTTTTACACAACGTAATTTTGTTTTAAAAAAAGCGCTGTAATTTTTTCAGGAAATCAAAACTTCGAACACAAGGTTCCATTCAAACAAACTTCTGCGTACTATCAGCGATAGCGTCACCTCTAGCGATATCATTAATTTTGGAAGCAGACCTACGGTCTGCGTCATACTCTACCTTTAAAGAGGTTTTTGTTGTGATACCAGTCGTTTTGGAAGTTCTCAGTTGTTGAAAAAATCTCTATTTTTTGAAAAAAAATTTCTGCGAAAAAAAAATTTTCTCAGAAATGAAAATTTTCTTAGAAGAAAAATTTCTCCGAAAAAAAATTCTCTGCGAAAAAAATTTTCACAGAAAAGAAAATTTTCTTAGAAAAAAAATTTTTCCGAAAAAAAATTCTCTTCGAAAAAAATTTTCTCCACACACTTCCCACATCATTCAGCACACTTCCCACATCATTCCATACACTTCCCACATCATACCACACACTTCCCTCATCATTCCACACACTTCCCACATCATTCCACACACTTTCCACATCATCCCACACACTTCCCGCATAATCCGACACACCTCCTACTTCATTCTATACATTTTTCGCTTCATCCCACACACTTCCCACTTCATTCCACACACTTCCCACATCATCTTACGCACTTTCCACATCATTACACACCATTTTCGGTACTTCAAAAAAAAAATTCTCATAGTCGCTCTACGGCAGCGTAGCTCATTTCGGACCACTTTTACCTACACCTGGCAACGAACCTCCCAACTGATTTCCATAAGACCGATTCCGTTGGCTTCGTGAGATGGATACCTCTCATTTGATACCCCATTCACCGCGATCTGACCACTACCGGCCGAGATACAGCCGAAGAAGTGATCCCGTTGGTGGATTTTCATATATGGGGGTTGTATGGAAACTTTGAAGGCCAATAACTCAGTTCCAAAATTTTTTTGGGGGTAGCCACCGCCTGAATTTTCCATTTGGGACCGAAACTGAACTTTCCTAAAAATTTTAGGAAAATCGCCCGGGCGGTTCTCGAGAAAAAAAACGTAGATAGATACATAGATCGTGGACACACAACACAGGAATAAAATTTTGACTATTTTCGAACATATTTTTACCATTTTTATATAAAAATTTGTCATCTTTGATTGGCGATATCTCGGCTCGTTTTCAACCGATTTTGATGATCCAAAGTGCGTTGGAATCAGGATAGGAAGTAGTTTTTTTTAATAATTTTGAGGGGGAGGGGGCAGGGGGCAGGGGGCAAAAACTCCAAAGTTCGTCTACACGTCGTGTCTTGTCCCAAAGGTCTTTGCATGGAGTTTTTTGGGTTTGTGGACTTTTTTTTTTGGTGTGGGGACTGCGTCACGCCCTCCGCTACCGTTGCGGGCATGACGATCATCTTCAGTTTAGTATTATATGTCGGGAGAGTTATCTCTAACTGTGACTCATAAATCAACATAAATAATGTATTGAGTATTCTCAATCTAGCACTAACTCAAAGTCCCGAGTGGCTTGACACGAATGTATTGTATTGTAAAATCTACAAAAACAATTCAGGTTCGGGTTGGGTTTTTCGTAGTTTCGAGCAACCTGCTCATCTCTAGTAGAAGTATTCGCCGGATCCGCCGATTTTTCAATTGCTAAAATACAAAATAGTTCAAAATTATACATTTTGTGGCGATTACTTTTCGATTGTAGTGGTTTTCGATTTCTCCGAAGAAATGCCAAGCCGATTTAAGGTAGGTCTAGGACCAAAAAGTGTCAATAGTGGCGCGAAAAGGATTCAGATTGGTTTAATTATAAGGATAACTTGCCACGCATTTAATCATACTAGATAAATTACAACTCCCATAACGCGAATGTGATAAGCAAATACTGTAATATTCATCTTGTATAAGTTCGTTGTGAAATTATTGCGCAATTAATAACTTCAGTATTTTATTAATTCATCAAAATGTTGGTGTTTTGTTTACAAAATAAATATTTTCGTTTCAAATAAATTCGAGATTTCGACGAAATTAAATAAGTTCTCTAAAAAGTTCTGTTTATTTATACGAATAGGAATGAACGTTTGAACAAAACCCTAAAAAAATGTGCAAAATAATAATTTTAGTTTATTAACAAATAAATTGAAAGCAAGATGAAAGACGCCTTTGAGTGTAAATAGGCGAAACGAAATGTTACTCGAGGCACTTTTTCGCCCTTTATCATCTCCACCGAAAACTGCCCAATATGTGCCTGGTATCGTATATATAATTTTATAAAACCCCGAACACGAAATTATATTTTAATTTAAAATTTGCCGTAATAACAACAGCACAACAACAAAATAAAATAAAATACCAAAGGCTTCCATAGCATATGGTTCGATGTATTCGTATGCTTTATGGAACAATAAATCTAAGCCAATGATTTAAACCGGAAAATATTATCCGAAGTGTGTAATAATCCGTAGGATTAATTAAAAATTAAAATATATACAATTGTGTGCACGTTCGCAAATAATGATGTAATTTATTTGTAAGCATTATTTGTTAAAAATTCCGGAAAAAATGTGGTGTCATTTTTTGTAACATTGACAATAATTACGATGAAACCATTTTTTCATTCGGTTAAATAACCTTTTTTAAGTGGAAGTAATAATTTGTCCTTTTATGGTTTTAACATTTTTCATTCGTGCCGTGAATTTAAAGGTGTTAGTGCATCGGCCCAGAATTTCACACCGCCACAAAAATTTACAAATCACTTCTGGTAACTTAACTTTCTACTTCGTTAGACAATGAGAAACGCAAGTTTCAGCACATTTATTTTTATAGATAAATTAGCATTTTTTAAAGCAAAAACTCTTCTGCGGCATATTCATTTTTTTAATCCTCGAATTCAAAATAAAAGCGCCAAATATTCACTTACAGTATTTTTACAGTAAGTACCAACAATGAAAAAATGCCAAAGCGTGGTGCATGCACGTGCATATATTGGTAAACAAACGCACATGGCTGAGTGAGAGAAAAAAAGAAATTTTTCATGCACGGGGCGAAACTTTCAACTTTCGTCAATGGTAGCAAGCATGAAGAACTTAATACGCAACACGGTCAAGAATTTTCGGCCTACTCCTTTGTTGCGTAAATAACTATTGACACAACACTACGTGCGTTGGTTTAGAATCTGGTGTAAACATAAACACGGCTATGACCGAGCGGTGCCGACATCATAAAACTTTGAGCGCGTACAGCATCAGTTCGATGAGATTCACTGGGGACGATTTTGACAGATTTTATATGAAAGAAGAGTCAAAATTTTCACCAGTGAAATTTAACGAACCAAAGCTGTACGCTCTCTTTATTCATCAAATCGACGACAGGATGACAGCAGGTATGAGAGTTTTCGATGACGATTTTTACGGACTTGAAAAACGCGTCCAAAAATTCTGAAAAAAATAACTTAAATACTCTTTTTAATTCCAACACAAGCTGCGGACATGCAAAAGATGTTTCTTCCCGGGAACGAACTAAAAATTTCCCAGAAACGAATTTTTTTGATAAAAAAATTCATGTTTTTCGGGAAATGACTTCCCGTTTTTTAGGGGCGTCCATAAAGAACTTCCGCGGTTTACTTTCGATCGATTTTACATTTTATTTATGATCATTCATAATTTCCCGTTTTCATTTCCCACTTGCCGTTTTCACATCAAATTTAACCAAACATACAACTATTGTCGGGTAGACATCGAACCATTGTGCCAAAAATTCCAATTCCATAAAAAAATTTCAAAAATTCTAAGAAATTCCAAAATTCTAAGAAATTCCACAAAATTTCCGAAATTCAGAAGTTCCAAAAATTCCAGAAATTCCAAAAATTCAAGAAATTCCAAGAATTCCACAGAAATTCCATCGAAATTCCAAAAATTTCATTGAAATTCCGGAGTTCAGAAATTCCGGAAATTCCAAAAACTCCAAAAATTCCATCGAAATTCCAAAAATTCCACTAAAATTCCAATAATTCCAGAAATTTCATTTTAATTCCAAAAATTCCATCAACCTGTACCAAAAATACTGAAATGGATAACCCCTCGCATCGAACCCACATTACTTTTTAGGGATTTCGGGCTTCGAAAAATTCAGTCGGGTTCAGTTCGATCGGGTCGGTTTCAAAATTGTCGGGTCTTGAAAGAGTTCGGTCTTGCGGGTTTTAAAAATTTAATTGGGTCGGGTTTGGTCCGGGTCGGGATTTGAAAAATGTATGCATTTTTGGAATTTCGATGGAATTTTTGGAATTTCTGTGGAATTTTTGGAATTTTCGGAACTTCTGAATTTCGGAAATTTTGTGGAATTTTTCAAATTTCGATAGAATTTTTGGAATTTCGATGGAATTTTTGGAATTTGGACAGAATTTTTGGAATTTTTTTATTGAATTGGAATTTTTGGTACTAATTTTTGACAAGTGTATAACCCCTCGCGACCCGCTCATCTCTAACTTCTACATTGAAGCTGACGTAGTCACAGCAGCAGTCACTACAGTCACTAATACTTTTATCACACAAAATTTGTAAACCTAAGAAGAGTAGAGAATAGAGAAGGCAATACGAGTTGTAATCACAGTACGGTATAAAAGAATTGAAGACAAATTTCTCGTTTCTTAGCAGTCTTGCAGCTGAGGCACTCGCCAATATTTTTTTAAATCGATACAAAGTACAAAATTATTTCCAATAGACAGTTTTTGGGAGATTATTTTTCGATGGTAAGAAAAACAACGTCTCTACACTATGCTCTAGCTCAGCAAATAAGTTTAAATGTGCTAACTTTCAATCAAATTCACAGATTTTTCAAATCGAATCGAAAAAGAAATACTAGATAGGGCTATACGTTATGTAGCACTCGTCCTGATGGGAAGCAATCGAAAAATATTTGTATTCACTTGAGAATATTTGTGTTTAGTCCTTCAATTTAGATAATACATGCTGTAACGATTAGAGAAATACTTCGTAAAATTACCAAGAGTGGGTGTCAACCTTTGCAACTAGAATTTAGAATAATCGACATATTCTGCAGCTTCTAAACGTTATTCTTTGTAACTTAAACGCAACATTTCCTACTAACAGAAAAAGCTATATCGGTTTACGCGAGAGTACATTTTTCATACTATCGATTGTCAGAGTTAAGTTCCCAAAGACTTAAATCACAATTGATTTTTCTAATCCTTCATTGGTTGAACAAGATATTAAAGTAAGCTGCTACCTCGTACATCATCAATAAATAATTCAAAAATAGATAAAAAAGGCTACGAGCAAGCGAAACATTGATTGTATTGGTAACTATTTTGTTAATGATAATACCATATACAACTACGATGTACGTGGAGCACGTTCGTGTATTTTTCAGTTGAGATACAAAACAATTAATCAATCACTCGGTACACAATTGTCGGCTGTCATGTTATAATCAACGTACTTCATTGCTAATTGAAAGCAATCCAAAATTCGATTTGTCGTAATTAGTAAAGCATAGCACAACTTACGTAAATAATTAAAATAACTGCAAAATGTTCTTTCGTTCTCTTCACTAAAGGTACTCATCTCACAGCTACACACTTTTCGCGAAGGAATTTTCCCCAATTTTATCATCTTCTCTTCTAAACTGCCATTATCCCTCACTTGCCAAAATGACAGTTGCTTTCCCCTTTTTTCTCTGATCTAATCCTGTGAAAACACTTTCTCATGTTTTGTCAGGTGACAGGCACCATTTCTCGCTTGTGGTGATTAAGCAGAAATTTCCTCCTCCTTTCACACGTGAAATTCGGAATATGTTACGTAAACCTTTGCATTAATGCAAGTTAGGGGCCATGGGCTATCCATAAAGTACGTACTCTAAAAAAACTATTTTTAGACATCCTCCTCTTATTTCATCTTCTTATTAATTTAAAAGGAACGGGTTAGCCCAGTGGTAACGTACTGGCTTTCCACCAAGAATATCCGGGTTCAATCCTGGTGGAGACAAATTCTGTATGGGATTTTTCTTCAATGTATAGCATGAAAGTAACGTTCCTAGGCGCACCCAGGCTTCATAATATGGGTAGTTGTGAATTTGGTCCCGCTATTTGACTCTGACCCATTCAATAACTCACTAACTTACTTTCACGCTCACTCTTTTCACTTGCTTAAATCTCATCTTAACTCTATTATTATTCATCTATCTCTCGGCTAATTCATTTGACTGTCACTCACTCATTTCTTCCCTTGTACCAAAAAATGTATGGAAAAAAAGTTTAAATGTATGAAGCGTGCGCTTTTGTCAAGCCCCCCCTCTTCATACTCCAAAAGCGTACGTTCTTTATGGATGGCCTCTAAGCAAAAAAAAATCCTCTCGTTATTTATGTGAGTCATTGCATAACCGCACAATCGAATGACTCGTCTATACCAATGATAGAAATCCCATGGTAAGCATTTAGAAAATGAACACATGCCAGGAAATTCTTCTGTAAAAATGTATCTTTTATTTACCTTTAAAAAAATAGCAGATATAGCTGTCACGGCAATGAGTAATTGCCACGCGTGTTCAGTTTTTGAAACAATAACTGATAAAATACAGATATTGTAGAAAATGCATAATTACACCACATTAGTGAGACGACGAGCGCCTAGACAATGAAATGTCAGATTCATGGATTATCGCGTAATGATAAAGGCATTGCTGAAGTTCTTCCGTGTTATACGTCATCTTATCATAGAAATAGAAGACAGTTTTTAGAAATTTGTTCATAGGACTCATTCTAAAGTCGGCGTGACGTAATTTATGCATGGCCCCATATACGAATGGAGATTAGTCGTAACCCTCTGTAATTGTGAACTGCCTTATGTAGTACTCATTGCCCAAAAGTCGATATTAGAAAAGACGTTCAAATCTCATCCCAACTCAGACTTTCTTGAAAAAAATGTTTCCCTCAATTTTCTTTACTACATACCTAAAAAATTTTATAGCGCCAACCTAAGAAGACGCCTCGGCCCCAATTTTTTCTTGGATATATTGTCAGGCCTTCGATCACCTCTCAAATAAGAAAACAATGAAGAAAATCAGACGAAGTTCACCCTATTTATGAAGAAAATCAGACGAAGTTCACCCTATTTATGAAGAAAAATCCGTGGGGCTCTAGAGGTGGTTCATTTATAGGACCATAGCTAGGTCCGAGTTCTTGATCTCTTTTTTTCATAATTTGTTTGATCTATCGAATAAAAAAAGAAAATTTACTCGATTTATCACTTTTTCGACTATCTTTGAGGGATTTTTTTCTGAAAGTTCCTTAAGATTTACTCACATTGACCGTGTCTTGTCCCCTAACCTCGACATAGTACTAGCCCTTTGCCTTAGTGGCGTCATCCATGCTGAATACGGACTAACATTAAACTAATTGGTCCCAAAAATGAACACCTCACCCTGAGATCGACTGCGCACATCAAAATTGATCGAAATAAGGCTGAAAATACCGTGAAAATCTGCACGTAATTTTTTTCCTTCTAGCGAATAACTTGTAAAAATTTAAAGGATGAACAAATGAGTAATAATTAAATAATCAAGTTTGTAACCATTTCGTCGGCACTTTATACGCTATTCTCTGTTAATTTACGAAGGGTGCAGATACCAAATCTACAAAGGAAGCGTTTGTTTCCATACATTACCGTCGTCGAACGATACAAGAAATTGGAGACGTTAAGAGGAAAGAAACTTTTACTCATTTGTCTGACATTATTCAATAGAGAGAGCTTTCAAGTCACTAATTGAAATTGACTTTCTTCTGCTTTTCCTGCTAATTGCATTTTCAAAGTACAAAACACTGAAAGTATGAGAAATTCGAGTGTTGTTGATGCATATGAATTAATGTACGATTTCATATACCATTTCTTGTCGTTACATGAAAGTATGAAAAGTAAACAGATCAGAAAAGCTTTAAAAGTCTAACATACTTTTGAAGAAGTGTAACATTTTTCAACGAAATTATAACTTTTAATCCATATTCCATATTCCACACTCAACTGCTCATACTTAAAAACGCTTTGCGAATGCATATGTGTGTAGAATATTATGGTAATTATTTTGCCCTTTTTACATAAAATATGGAAATGGAAACGTTTTATGTTTATGATCAAATTATCTTGATTTTTGAGACAAAAAAGTGATAAAAACTTTTACTTACAAGTTGAATTGCAAATTTCAGGAAACTCGTCACTTCCATCATCACAATCTAGCTGAGCATCGCACACAAAACTTGAATGTATACAAGCACCATTTCCACAACGAAATTGTCTATCGGAGCACTTTGACTGATTATTTGTTGCAGCTATACATGAAAAGAAAAAGAAAAAGTTTTATAATGAGAAAAATCTGTTTGGAAAAATCGGATGCACTCACATTTACAAGACAAAGAATTTTTTTTTTAGAATCGTACTTTATAATCGCTTATGGGATTGAGACACCGTTTTTGTAACATTTTGAGTTAACATCTCTGAGTAAGAGGTTGCCTCTGTGATTGCTCAGGAAATTAAATTGTCTAAAAGTGTGGGGCGTCAAAAACTGTTAAATTATCCACTGATGAAAATCGTAACCAATTCAATTTGGTTTAAAAAGCCAAAATATCGAAAAAAAACATATGAAAGGACGCGTACGTATCAGAATAGATACGGCAAACAGAGTTGATGTTACGAAAAGAATGGAACGTATTTAATTAAATATTGCGTTTGAATAGTTTGAAAGCTTGAATGACTCATAAAAATTACCCAATCATCATCATCATCATCATCATCATCAAACTTTATAGACCGTTTATACCTTCCGGTGTGGGGTCTTTAAGCCGCAACCCGGTGGTCATTGACCACCCCCCTCCATACCCTTCTATCCTCTGCCAAGGAGATGGTTTGCTCGCCCAGTGAAAGCCCCCTAACTTCTAAATCTGATTTAATTGAGTCTATGAACCTTCTCCTTGGCCTACCCCTAGGACGTACACCCGGGACCTGTGCATTCAATATCCTCTTTGGGAGCCTACTATTACCCATCCTTTGAACGTGCCCGTACCATCTCAGACGACTAACCCTTGCCGCCTCCTCCACTGACCTAACCCCTAAATTTCCTCTGATGTCGTCGTTCCTGATATGATTGTCCCACTGTTCCCTCCGATTCACTTTTGCTATGCTCCTAAGAACCCTCATATCTGAAACCTCCAAGCCATGCACAAGGTATCCGCAGTCCACCCAACTTTCACTACCATATAAAATTGTTGGCCTGAAGATTGACCTGTGAATAGCTAACTTTGTGCCACTACTTAATTCCTTCCTGTTAAACACATGAGACCTCAACTGACTGGCCACCGCATTTCCCATTCTCCTTCTTTCCTCACATTCCCTAACT
>CM055405.1:31649897-31808246 GCA_029228625.1 Pseudolycoriella hygida | reverse complement strand
CGGCCCTAGCTCGGCGGCCCTTGGGCCGACAGTGCCCAGATTCAATACCATAAAATATTTTTCGACTACCTTTCAGGAAAAAAAAGTTCTTGAAAATCGGTCAAGATTTACTCAAGTTATCGTGTTGACGGACAGACAGACAGACCGACAGACAGACAGACAGACCGACAGACGGGCATTGTTTTTTTCGCTGATTTGTCATCTGGAGGCAACAGAAAAAGGTTCCCCCTTACTCCCGGGTTCGAATTCGCAATGTAACAAACGTGGTAGTAAACGCATCAGACCTACGTACTTCGTACGGGTCTAAAAACCGATCGAAATATTTTCAATTAATTTTTGAATGAGTAGTATTCTGTGTTATTAAAACCCTTTGAAAACTAATGGGACGGATGTACATCTCATTTACATCTCACTCTTGTAGTAATGTTCCACTGGATGTACATCTCGGCGCAGAACGTTTTCAAAGGGTTAAAGCAACTCCGATAGGAACAGAACTTCTTTTCAGTAAAGATACCTTACTACACTATTTAAAACTAATTGGATTTAGTCACTAAATTTTATCACTAAGAAAAAAAATTGATTCACGCTAGGATTGAACCCCCGACCCCCGAGACTCCAGCCAAGCTACTTACCGATGTGGCAACGTATGTATTCTACTTTTCGAAGCAAAGGTGTGAATAAAAAGAAAGATGTCAGTGAAATACGAACGGAGTATACATTCTTTTTCATTGTTTTTTAAGAAACACATTTTATGACTGGAGTGTAGAAGGGTTTATTATTGTTTTGCGACAATTCGCCAATAAAACGACATTCGATATACGCTTTGAACGTACAGTACATTATGGTCAGATAAACATTTGTGCTCTCCGCTTTTTCTATGTTCAAAACATGCAAATATTTTGGTTGAAGATTTGTTGATTTTGTTGAAAATTTCGAAACAATGAACACAACCGACAGAGTTATTCCGCTATTGAAAAAACTGAAAAAAGTTTTTTTGATAGATAATAAACTCTATTGTACTCATCTGAAAATCTGTCCATAATTAGCCAAGTTGTCGTGCCATTATTGGTACAGCTTATTATTTACTATTTCAGACTAATTTGATTTAGTTACTAAATTTTCGTTAAGAAAAAAAGTGGTTTACGCTAGGGGATTGAACTCCCGACCTCCGAGATACCATTCCAATGACTTCCCTATGTGGCAACCTATGTGTTTTGAATTTCAAAGCAGTGATGTGAATTTAACTTTAAATAACAAAGTTAGCGTGTTATGAAGAAAAAAGAAAACCTAGAATTAAATACATCCAGATGACTCATTCGATGTATTCATCTTCAGATTTAACCTGTGAAATTTTAATCTTCGTATAATAAAAACAATTTCTCGAAAATCCGCTAAAAATTACTCAAGTTATCGACAAATTAAAAAAACAGGGAAAATTTGTTTTGAGAATTACTACCAGAAGACTACGTCGATAGTATCCATCGTTGAACTCAAGCTGAGGAATGTTAATTTTCGTCGAATAAACCAAATTTCTCAAAAATCCCCTCAAAATTGTTGAAGTTATCCTGATATTAAAAAAACGTAAAAAATTCTTTTGGGAATAACTACCACACTATAACTTCTTTTTTAACCATTAAGGCACTTGACCTCAAAAATCATAGTCTTCGTCCAATAAAAAACAGATTTTGAAAATCGGTCCATAAATACTGAAGTTATCGTGCCAATAAAAAAAACAGAAAAATATTCCTATATATTGGGAATAACTACCAGATAATAACTTTTATTGTACCCATCTACGAACTTGACCTGAGGAATTCATGTCTTCATCGAATAAAAAATATTTTGTAAAAATCCGTCAAGATTTCCTCAAGTTATCGTGATATCAAGATCATAGACCAAAATTCTTTTAAAAATTACTCCCAGATAATTACTCCCATATTGTCCATCTGCGAACTTGACCTGAGGAATTCTAATCTGCGTCGATAGAAACCAAGTTTGCAAAAATCGGTTTAGAAATACTCAAGTTATCGTGATATCAAGCGTTACAGACATTTCAGTATTTTATATTTTTGGTCAATATATCATACATTTTATCAAATATAGTCATAGTGAACTACGGACGTATTTTATGACATAAGACCCTAGACTTTCAGTCAAGGGAATTAATTCTTCAACATACAAAACAAAAATTTTAAAAATCTGTTGAGATTTAGAAGATTTATCGTGTTGGGAAGGTAAATCGTTTTTTGAGAATAACTTCTGGATTCTCGTTTCAATTACGCCCGTTCACCGTGACGATTGTGTGTTTTAAATATATTAGAGCACCCTCCTGAACCGTAGAACGCAAAAGGTCAGAAAGATCAACACTCCTCTACGTCCCTGACGATGGCCCCATAGGAGTTTGTTTCACTCTGTTCGTGCGACCAGAATTGAACTTCAGTGATCTTTCAGGCTAGCGAACCGAAACGCTAGTCTTTAGGATGTTTTATTTTAGGTCATATTTATTTCTAATTTTTGCCTTCAAGTTAAAGAAGATGAATGGCTGGCGTATCGCGCTAGGAAATAATTAGTTATTGGTAGCGCCATTGAGCTTCCAAGGCCGAAGCAACGTCTTTATTTTGATATCATTTTGCTTTGTCAAATTACTGAGCGTTTGTGGGAGTGAAGAGAAAATTTGTCTGTTGTTTACAAAATTTCTTTCAAATTCATTTTAAATTGTCTGCCACCATATTGTTATTCATCCTTGACCGCATATCCCTGCACGTAAAAAAAACGACATGAAAGTACATTACCCGTTGAGACTTAGAAGAGTCATCGTGTTGGGAAAGTAAATCGTTTTTTGAGAATAACTTCTAGATTCTCGGTTCATTTACGCCCGTTCACGGACTTAACCTGAGGAAATTAATTCTTCATCATACAAAACAAAAATTTTAAAAACCCATTGATATTTAGAAGAGTTATCGTGTTGGGAAGGTAAATCGTTTTTTGAGAATAACTTTTAGATTCTCGGTTCAATTACGCCCGTTCACTGACTTAACCTGAGGAAATGTGGACGTGGTGGCTCAGTGGTGACGCGCTGGCATTCCACCAAGAATATCCGGGTTCGATCCCCGGTAACGAATGGGTTTTTTCCATCAAAAAATTTTAATTCAGGAACGTCCACAAGGTCACCCAAGCTTCGATGCTTCGTTTAAATTGGGTAGTTACAGGATTCGATTGCCTGTAACGAAACGCGTGCATTCAGTGACGTCACTCACACTAGCAATGCACAATGAATTGGTCATCAAGGCACATTCAACGAAAATAGACACGAAAGATGGCGCCCAGATCAGGTTCGTGAGGTCCCAGCAGACAAAAGAGTCATCACTCGGTCGTTGGAACTGTTGGCTAGCCAATCTCCTCGGCAATAGCATCGAAAAACAAATCAACTACGAATGAATAAGTGTGAAAAATAGAAATGTATTAAAATCTAATGTGCAATTGATATATAATAACCGAACCTGTCGTAATGACCTCTCGGTCACTCACAATTGTAATAGAATAGAATAAAAATATATAATTGTAATAGATGTAAGAAACCATATGCTAAATAATAAACCTGAGGAAATTAATTCTTCATCATACAAAACAAAAATTTTAAAAACCCATTGAGATTTAGAGGAGTTATCGTGTTGGGAAGGCAAATCGTTTTTTGAGAATAACTTCTAGATTCTCGGTATAATTCAGCCCGTTCACGGACTTAACCTGAGGAAATTAAATCTTCATCATACAAAACAACATAATTCAAAATCCGTCTAGATTTAGAAGAGTTATCGTGTTGACAAGATAAATCGTTTTTTGAGAATAGCTTCCAGATTCTTGGTTCGATTAAGCCCGTTCACGAACTTAACCTCAGAAATTACATTCTTCGTCGAATAAAACAAAAATTTTCAAAATTCTTTAAGATTTAGAAGAGTTATCGTGTTGCCAAGGATAAAATTACTGAAACCGCTTTTTTGGGAATATCTCCGAGATTTATGACTTTATATCAACAAATCATTAAGTAAAAATACTGAGATTGAGATTCTTTATAAAATAAAAAAAAGATTTGTGAAAATCGGTTGAGAACTTCTCGAGTTAGCGAGGTACCCCTTTTCTTGAATTTACATTTTTCATCATATTGCACACAAATAGATGAATTTTTTTCATAAGACCCTGACTTACAGTCAAGGAAATTATTTTTCATGCTTCGGGGCCAAAACCGAAGGAAATTTTATAAATTTTCTCTCGATTTTGGACCTCTGCATGAAAAATTTTTTGTGTATCTGATTTTGACGACTGATTTTAGGCACTTTCGCATGTAGACCTGGCTCTGCTCGGTCTACAACACGCGAAATTGCCTAAAATCAGTTGTCAAAAACAGACACACAAATAACTATTTCATGCCTTGGGCATAAATTACAGAATTTTTCTCGTAATTTAAGTGCTCGGCATGAAAAGTTGTATACGTGCCTGTTTAGGACGATTGATCTGAGGCACTTTCGCACAAAACTAGAAAGACAAAACTAATTTAAAAAAAAATAACATTTCCTTCTTCAACAATATCATGTTTAATTCCGCATAAAAAATCTTGGTAGCACCGGCGCACAGATTTGTTACACTTTGATCGAAGTAAACTCAATGAAGTGTCGAAGTTTTTTTGTTGTGTCAGTTATTTTCGCACCTCTGTTCAGAGGACCGAAAGTACTTTCGCCCCTCTGTTTACTTTCGCACCTCTGTTTAGAGGGCCGAAAATACTTTCGCTTCCCATAGCATTTTAAGGCGTACTGAGAGTTGCATTTTTTAATTTTCACGTCTCATTTGGGAAGAGAAATATACAAGTTTCGTATTCGATGTAATGAAAAATGCATTGTTGGTACACAGAGTAGTAATATCACATCGCGGATAAATTGGGCGAAAATTAATAATTTAAGCAAGCAATACAACAACAAATAAAGTATAGATTATAGAAAATAGTTTGTCAGCCGTAGTTAAAATTATCACAGTCATAAGGTCTCAATTGTCAAAAAAAAAATTGTTCTAATCAAATAGCTAGTCAAATCAATGAAGTTAAAGGATATTGAGTATCAAGAAATGAATACTATGTCGAAAGTACAATTAATTTTAGGGTGTTCGCAGATCTCAAGTATCCGCGCAGTCTCAAAGTCTCAAAAACTGAAAATATCAAATGAATGAAATGAAGATTGATGAAATCATAGCGCTGTCCATTTTTTAAATAAATCGTCCGGGAGTTTCAGCAGCGCTGAACGAAACTGGTTGTGAGGAAGGGTCGTGTCGATGTTCCCCGCTGCACTATTAAATAAACGGCAGGCTACATTGAATGGGGAATTGTCGTAAGTTCTTAATTTGATGGAACTGGGATTCCCGTGTGAAATTATAATTCCAACGGCTGAGTATATTTTCCGCAGTGTACTTGTTGTCAGTTAGATATAAATTGTTACAAAATGACGGAATCTTGTTAGATTGTGGTTGAGCCATTTGCACAATTACGTTTTACGAAATATGATTTGTCGTATTATTAAAATGACTTTGAATCTGACTAACATTCTTCGCCTCAAACGTCGAAACTAAGGGCATTCCCTGTTTGTCTAAAGGAAGCGCGAACCCGACCAATTGATTCGTATGAGGATCATATGCAAGTTTCGGTGTAATCTTCAGAGAATGATAATCGCAATGGGAGGTTGTGGTCTTAAGATATTTTATCAGCTCATCCGTTCTAGGAAGACTTTGGGTAATTTTTGGCCCGTTATCACTTGAGAAGCGATTGACTGTAAATACTGGCATTGATAGTGGTAAATTCGCGTGCAAAGTTTCGTAAGCCAGTAAGCAAGCCAGCGTTAAGACGCAACATTATGAATAATTTGTCATGTCGATATCCGTGTTTTGATCTTTGAGAATTTTTATCTGCTGATTAAACCATCAATTTCAAAATTATTTGCTGTTGTATAGCAAGAAATGGTACGTTATCTGTAAGCGAAATCACTTGCAATATAGTTAATGGGTCGTCAGGAAATGATTTAACAGAAATAAATGAAATAGACGAAACAAACTATGATGTACTCTATTCAGTAACTTCTTAGAACTTTCCTCATCGAAAATTTAAAACAAGAAGAACACAAATGGTTAAAAAAAAATTTATCGTCGTCACCTGGTTGGTCAGTATCACTTTCGACCGGTAATCACTTTCCCCCTCGAAATTTTCTTTCATTTCCTTGCTTATAGAGGCATTTTCATCTGAGTCGGATGATGTGTCCACCTCCGTATCTTTTTTTTTTATTTTTGCCACGAAGCGATCTACGTTTCCCTTTTTCAGCCTTGCTACTTCTCAGTTTTCATTTGCAATTTTTTGTGTTCTTTTGTGTATGTGGGTGTTAACATGCTTATGAAAATTAGATAGCAAGAAGTAATTGTCTACTAATGTATAATACAACATTCACGATAATTGTCTTTCTTTGAAATTGCGATGTTATCAAGACAAACTGGACATCTCACGCTGGTAGGTGTATATCTGCCGTCTCGAACGACAGATTCTTCTATTGAATCGGAGAACGTGCCATAATATTCACTTAAATCAGCGTTCGATGGAACGCTTTTATGCATTTTCGTTCACATACGTTTCGAAATATGTAATATCGTCACTAGTAATAGTACTCATCGCGTTATCGTAACCGTTTAATGCTAATATGTTTTGAATATATTTTGGAACACAGCACCCAAACTTCGTTTCGATAAGGTCCCAAATCGATACTTTCACACATTTTGAATCAAAACTTTCAAACGACTATATAAACTTTTATCAAATAAAAAAGAAGCAACGGTCAAACACGTTTACACAATCTCAAAGTTAGAAAATGTGGCCGTATGTCCCAGGGAAGACTTTCTTTTTCGCTCGGGTAAAAAATTAAATAAGGTGTTATCTCATATCCAAGAAGACAATGGAATTTAAGTTTTTAGACCACTTTTTTTGAAACTTTGATACCTTCATTTTCACTCGGGAACACATTCAAAAGTGACAAAATTATTCAGCTCTGAAATCCGTAAACGATGAAAATATTTCACATGCTTTTTAAAATTAAAATATTATTTTGTTGATCAATGATTTGTTTGCAAACAAATGCATCGAGCACATGATATGAATTTTGCTAATTTCGTCTCACATCATATTTTGAACTTCAAACAATGATGATAATAATCTGCTCTCCTCCAACGTATAACTCATAAGTATATGTGATTCTATACCTTAAACGTTTTTTCTTGAGTTTATTTTCTAAAAGAATAACAAATCATAGAAATCAAGCACCCTCCATGCATGTGTAGTTATAATTTCATACTGTTAACATTTATGAGGACAAAAAACTATACAAATGTTTTTTTATTTTTATTATGAACTCAAACCATTCAAACTGCTCAAACTCCTTTGGGCTCATTCTCATTAGGATTTGTGTGTGATTTACTTGATTTCTTTTTTAACTTAATTGACAAAATTATTCCATTTTATTCCATTTAATCCATTTATTCCATTTAATCCATTTATTCCATTTAATATCATTTAGTCCCATTTATTACATTTAGTCTCAAATCTCCGAAGTGAGTTACCCCTCGCTGATAAACGGATGAGCGCGATATAGGCGCTGGAACTCAAGTAATAATGCTGTAAGCAGCCACTGAGTTGATGAAGTTAGCAGCGATGAGTCAATGGTATTCTTAGTCACTGTAGTATCCTCTGCACGCAATTTTGAAGCCAGTTAACGATGTTTTCTTTTTTATCAAATGAGGTAATGAATTGTATGTCGAGACTCCACTAAAAAAGAATGACCGCCACAGAACGTCACTACTAGATTTCGGGAGAATAAGATTTAAAGTCCTCTCATTTAAGGACGGAGTTGATAAATCGTACAAGTATCCCGGCTCTTTCTGTTACAACTTCTACGTTCTATCTCTACTTTTATGTTCAACTACTAGTGGGTTATTCACCCCAGCCCGCAAGCGCTAATAATTGAACATATTTTCCAACTTCTACACGTTCTGCTAAGTGTTCAACAACCAGTGGGTTATGCACCCCAGCTCGCAAGCGCTGGTTGCAGAACACTTTTCTACAAAGAAAACGATTCGCTTGGGGATGTTGTCCCCGTGAACTCCTCGTTCTGAATGCCATTTATTCTCATAATTTCGTTCCTTTTATACACAAATCTTTGCATTCTATGGTCAGTTTCATTTCAAAAGCCTTCTTGATTATTCATTTAAATTTATATTGAAGAGTTATTTCATTGCATGAGTGATTGGTTGCCACAATTCCTGACATACTCCCACCTTGACCTTTAATATTATTCCAAATTATTAAGGTCAACCAAATTGCCACCAAGGCGCCAATAGCCCCGGCGCTACTTCGGTCGATCTTTGCATGCTTGAAACCCATTGTTTTCATCATCATCATCATCATCATCAAACTTTATAGACCGTTTATACCTTCCGGTGTGGGGTCTTTAAGCCGCAACCCGGTGGTCATTGACCACCCCCCTCCATACCCTTCTATCCTCTGCCAAGGAGATGGTTTGCTCGCCCAGTGAAAGCCCCTAACTTCTAAATCTGATTTAATTGAGTCTATGAACCTTCTCCTTGGCCTACCCCTAGGACGTACACCCGGGACCTGTGCATTCAATATCCTCTTTGGGAGCCTACTATTACCCATCCTTTGAACGTGCCCGTACCATCTCAGACGACTAACCCTTGCCGCCTCCTCCACTGACCTAACCCCTAAATTTTCTCTGATGTCGTCGTTCCTGATATGATTGTCCCACTGTTCCCTCCGATTCCCTTTTGCTATGCTCCTAAGAACCCTCATATCTGAAACCTCCAAGTCATGCACAAGGTATCCGCAGTCCACCCAACTTTCACTACCATATAAAATTGTTGGCCTGAAGATTGATCTGTGAATAGCTAACTTTGTGCCACTACTTAATTCCTTCCTGTTAAACACATGAGACCTCATCTGACTGGCCACCGCATTTCCCATTCTCCTCCTTTCCTCAAATTCCCTAACTAACTTGCCATCCTCTGAAAACATGGCTCCTAAATATTTAAACTCAGAAACCTGTTCCAACTGCTCCCCATTTAAACTGCACACTACGTCTTTCCTAAATTTGCCAACATGCATAACCTTTGTTTTGCCGACGCTTACCTTCATCCCGTACTCCTCACATGCTACATTCAGGCAGTCAATCCCCCTCTGCAAATCATCGGCATTATCTGCTAATAGGGTTAAATCATCCGCATAGGCCAGGATTTTCATAATTACATCCCCAATTTCCACATTCCCCTGCAAATTGGCCTGCTTGATGATTTTGTCTATGAAAATTATGAACAGAAGAGGAGAGAGACAACAACCCTGACGAACGCCCTCATTAACCTCGAAAGCCTCACTAATTTCACCATCTATCCTTACCGCAGCCTTGCTCCCTGAGTAGATGCTTTTAATGGCGCCCAATAAACCTCCATTAATCCCGTATTCGCTAAGCACCTCGAACAGCTTTTGCCTCGGTACCCGATCAAATGCCTTTTCCAAGTCGATGATGCATAAGTACAGATCAATATTCCTCTCAAAGAGCTTTTCTATAGCCTGCCTAAGACAAAAGATCTGATCCTGACACCCTCTCAGAGGTCTGAAACCACTCTGAGCCTCGTCCAGAACCTCTTCCACTATAACCCTAACCCGATCTACTAGCACACTAGCATAAACCTTTCCGACCACGCTCAAAAGTGAAATCCCTCTGTAGTTGCTACAAACTTTACGGTTGCCCTTCTTAAAGATCGGAGCAATAACACCGAAGCTCCAGTCAGCGGGTACTACTGAGGACTTCATGGCTAAATTAAAAATCCTACAAAGCCATTGGATCCCACCAGACCCGCTATTCTTAATAAATTCTGTCCTAATTTCGTCTACACCTGCGGATTTTCCTGCCTTCAGCCTGCTGACCTTTCGTGTCCCCTCCTCTAATGTAATTTCTTCCTCACCCTCCGAGTTAGCAAACTGATTTCTGTCAGGTGCCACTACCGGATTGACAGATGCAAATAGATCCTGAAAGTAATCACGCCAGGTTTCCAGTACTTCTCCCTTATCCGTAATTAACTGGCCATCTTTACCCAAAATGCTACCGCAGCCCTCCTTTTCACCACCACGCCTAATATCCTTAATCGTCGACCAGAATTTTTTACCCTTTCCTTGACCTGCTTCTTCCAATTCTTCTCCGAACCTCTTCCACGCGAGGTCCTTTGCTTCTTTAACTAGAGCCTTAACCGCCTGACTACAAGCCCTGTAAGCTCCTTTCTTCTCATCCGTTTTACCCTGTAACCAAACCAAATAAAGCTTTCTTTTCTCCAACACAGCCTTTTTGATATCGGCGTTCCACCAACCCGTCCTTTTGTTCCTACCTCCGCTAGAGACACTACCCAGACATTCCTCAGCTGCACTCAAAACAAATTCCTTAAAATTTGCCCACTCAGCCTCGATGTCCCCGCAGTCCGAAGGAAGCCCCTCAAAACCTTCTGTGAACTTTGCCATGAAACGAGCCCTAACTTCCTCCTCCTTGAACTTTCCTACGCGAAATCTGCGAACTACCTTTTTCTTCCTTTTAGCCTGACAGAGTTTACCAACCGACAGATGTGCACCCAAAAGATAGTGGTCCGAGCCGAAGGTGAAACCCCTGAAAACACGCGTGTCACATATTTCCTGCCTCTTGTCCTGTTCTATAATTACGTAATCAATTATTGACTTATGATCCCAACTTTCATTGACGTAAGTGTACCGGTGGATCCATTTGTGCTTAAAGAAAGAGCTGGTTACTGCTAACCCATTGAAATCACAGAAATCTAACAACCGCTTTCCATTTGAGTTCAAAGTATCTTCCCCGAATTTGCCTACCACCCTTTCATAACCTGCATTGGTTTTACTGTTTCCTATCCTCGCATTAAAATCGCCCAACAAAACCACACACTCACTTCGCCTTTTTGCCACAACATCTCCTAACTGCTCGTAAAAGGCGTCGAGGTCGCCAGCATTGCTACCCTCGCATGGGCTATAAACACTAACCAGCCGATAAATACCCCCAGCTAACTTAATAGATATCCACATAATCCTTTCATTTACGCAGCGAACATTCAAGACAAATTTTTCTAATTCCTGCTTGATAGCCAATCCAACTCCCCAGTTTGCCCTACCAGACTGAACGCCAGACAAAAACACTTTATAGCCGCCCACCTGCTCTTCTCGCTGTCCCTTAGTTCTAATGTCGCTCAATGCTAAGATATCTACACCGTAATCCTCAGCCAATTCTACCATTTCATTCTTGCGACACCGAAAACCCCCATTCACGTTTAGACTTCCAATAAACAAACCACCAACCTTTTTACATTGCCTGACCGTCAACGATGGGGTACCTGTTATGTCCTGTGCTGGTCGTACCCCGTGACCAACACTCGTCCGAGGCTGAGCCAAATTATTTTTACCGCTTGTGAATACAGTGGGACGGCCTGGTAAGCCGAACCGCACCGGAAGTACAAGCCTCAATGGGGACTTTTACCCAAGGTAATACAAATTACAATAACAATATAACAAGGTTGAAAGCCCTCCCGAAGTACGTTTAAAATTTAATTCTCAAAGTTGACAAAGTTGTAGTCTTTGGAAGCAACTTTCTAACTGTCATAATTCTTGAGATATGACTCATCCTTCCAAATTCTAGAAGTGGCTGAATCTCGGGATTGGGACGTTTCTGAGGGAAACCCTGAAACAAGTGTTCGCTAAAATTTTATTTTCTACAAATTTGCCTTTGGAAGCAACTTTCTACCTCACATACTTCTGTAGATTCGGGTTATCCTGCCCAATTATGGAAGTGGCCATATACCAGAATTGGGCCATATTTCCCCAAAACCCAGAAACACGTGTTCGCTTAAATTTAATTCTTTACAACTTTGCCTTCGACAGTAAATCTCCATATTGCATAGTTATGGAAATATAGACGCAAAACTGTTTTCTTATATGGCCAACAAACTCAATCTCGTCCATTCCATTAGTCTCAGTGCCCAGACCCCCGACCCGATTCTCACAAAAAATTTTCCCAGTTTTGTGACATCAAATGCTTTCATTTGACACCAAAATGAGGAATTTCCGTGCTACATTTACTGAGATGTTTGCGAAAAAGTTTCATCGACCCTCGAAAATTTCATGTCCGACCTCCACTTCTTCGACCACTACTTGGCTGATTTTGCTCATCTTCGAACTTGAATCATGGGAGGCATGTACCTTTCAGGACTAATCGGTTGAGCCGTTTGAAAAAAAGTGGAGACGTACGGACGGACATTTTTTTTATTGCTGATTCGTCTAGACGATAATAGATGCATCTCCTCAACTCCTACCTCGATCTACCCCATGTTACAATAAAATTGTTTGTAGTAAACGTGTAGGACCTTTGTACTTCGTACGGGTCCAACAATTTGGATCCTTACTGTGCCTACACATAGGGATACGAAAGTGACAGATGCGAAATTTTAACATCAAATTCCATTCATAACTTTCGATTTATGAGTGAAATTTGGTGTTGACTAATTCGAAAAATTTCGCATCTGTCACTTTCGCATTGCTATGTAAATCTACAGTTAAAATTCTTTATACTTATGTCAGCGTGAAGAATCACTTAGAGTCAAAATCAGGGATGTGACAGTATTTTGTTTTGAACTTTACACATTATATTCAACGTGAAGTTAGCTGCAGTTGCGACCGAGGCTAACTTCATTGCAAGAAAATCAGCTGATTTCATTCATAAATTTACCAAAATCAGCTGATTTTCTACCAATGAAGTGTTAGCCTCAATCTCAACTACAGCTAACTTCACGTTGAATATTATTTACAAAGATCAAAACAAAAGATTGTTACGTCCTTAGCCAAAATTCAAATCTGACAGCTGTCAAAAGTTGACAGTAGTTGTACCTACATCCTTTACGAATGGAAACAACAGTATAGAGCTTACAAAATAGTTCTTTCTTTTACTTTACTTTTTCGGCGCTACAGCCACTTGTGGGCCTTGGCCTGCTGGAGAATTCTGATCCAACACTGCCTGTCATGCGTCACGTATTGCCAGTTTCTTATTCCGAGCGTGCGAAGATCTTGTTCGACGCCATCAATCCATCGAAGTATTGGCCTACCAACTCCTCTTCGCCCTTCTGAATCGTTACGGAATAATTTTGAGGGGGCTCTGTTTTTATCCATACGTGCTAAATGCCCCGCCCACCTCAGCCTTTGGACTGTTCTTTTCCTTACACGTCCTTTTAACAAAACTCAATTGAAAGAGTGACCCAACAAAATTGCTAAAATTTTCCTGTTTCACCTCCCAAGTCAAAAAACGTTTTTTTAACATTCTGATTCGTTTGAAGGCATAAAATTTTTTTCACTTCTATAGGGTGACCAAACAGAAAAAAACTTCGGTCACTCTTTGCACTCAGGTAAGTTATTTTTCTCAAGCCAATGCGAACTATCTGGTGGTAATTCAGGGTGAAGCCGGAGACAAAATTTTAAATCACAGATAACCACAGTGTAATCATTGAAATTAAATGCTTCTTCCCTTCACGCACGACGTAAACGTAACTAGTTTGTTAAAACGAATTTCCCAATTAAATTCACAACATCAAATGTGGGTAACAAAAACTCATATCACAGTTTCTTCATAAAATAATGCGGGAAATGGTTTGCTGGGACACACAAGATTTAATTAAATGAATTTGTTAAGGATTTACATTTCAATTAATATTTCAATTTTGAGAGATGTCAAGAGATTTGGTTTCTTTGATCTTCCATTTACGTAACCTGATGACGTTGAAAACTTAAACGAAAAATGTGTATTTACAACAACTCGATCTTTCTTTATTCGTTTTCACAAAGAATTCACCTCAACAAAATTCAAATTTAGGTTGTAGAATAAAAAAAAACGAGAGGGAAATTTAATCCACAGACAAAAGTATCGTGAATACTTTTCCACATGTCTAATTTATTCTGAATTCTAAATGAAGTACACCGAATTCTTTTCGAATCGTAAAACAACAAGAAAGGGGTCAAATTTAGGACATAAGTTCGTGAATTAAGAGAAAGATTTTGTTGCAATAGAAGCCGATACGACAGAAAAAAAAAATTAACAACAAACTTTCTATCGTAAAACAAATAGGGGGAAAAACTTTGCAAAATCTTTGTGAAAATATCGTTGGAGTCCAAATGTTCTCGGCTTAAATACGTTTCCAATAAATTTTTATTTTGTAATTTTCATTCGAAAATTGTAACGATATGTGTGAAACGATTAGATAACTTCGATGCTACACATAAAAAGTCCAAACGTCTATGGTTTATTACGATTACGAGTGAAGGATTCCCTACAATTGTTAAAAAGTCACCAACTACTCCTAGGGATGAACACAATCAGATCCGAAGAATTACTTGCTGGTAGAAATCCTTTTCTTCACCTACATGTTACTACACAAATCTCGGAGTCTCCACTTCCCAAAACATTACAATACATGAAGAGAATTGCAAGTATGAAGAAATGAAAGTGCATACAAATTACGAAACTATCCCCGACTTTTACCATAATCCAGAAAGACATTAATTTTCGGTCCGTCACTTTTGTAAAAGTATAATAAGTTGGGATTCGACAATCGAGAAAGGTCATTTTTTCATTGTCTGTCCTCTTTTATTGAATATGACACTTCACAGCTTTGTTGTTAAGCACCGTATACAAAAGCTTTAGAATTAACATTTCGGTAATGATTAAAAGTTTCCATTGTATCGTCAAATAGTCGTTAATTTTTACGGTAAAAATAACATTTCGGTATTTTCTGCAAGTTAAGTAAACTATTTCATTGTTTCTATTTTAATTAGATACGTCATCAGAGTCTGAAAACATAAAATGTTCGCTCATAATCTCATAATCAACCACTTTCCTAAAGTTTCAATGTTTTCTACGAAGGTACTATGCTTTCGTTCTGCCTTAGTGTTATGATTATGATTGTTATAAGTACCTCATCGTTAAAATGATGATCCTCTTGTGATATACCAATCTACATATTACAATATGCAGAAAGCAGTTCTTCAACTTGAATGTTTTACGTATAACGAAAACCCTTTCGTTCCATACACTCATTAAGCATTGCGAGGCAAAAGCTACGTCTCGCAAGAAATATTATTCAATATTTCTTGAATGGCTTTTAGAGTTCTGAAATAATGTTTTGGGTTTTGCTGCATAGAAGTGCTTGTTGTATTAGCTAGACTTTTTTGTATGTTTATGTACAGTACAACTGAGAGATATCGTTATCTTCCATAACAATATGACGGGTCTATGAGTTTGAATCCAAAAACATTGTCTAACGCTTCTTATAGACGTTACGGATCACAAACATGTTTTTGACAGCTACGACAGAGTGTATTTTATGTGACAGAGCACATACTGAAGATTGCATGAAAGTATGTAGATACGAGAGAACTACATCGACGTAAGCACACACTTTAGCTTGATTGAGCTGAATTGAGTTTGACACTTCTGTGCAATTTAGGGTGATGTTGATTCTTACTCAAATTACATAAGTTTCACTAGGGGTAATTGAGTTCGGTAAATCCGGTTACAATTCCAAGAACAAATTGATGCATAATTGACACATTTTAAGAAAATCGGTAAATGTAAAATTAGCGGAGGATTTTGACGAATAATTTCTGAATTATGAGGATCAGAGAAAAATTGTGGAGGTCTTTCGGTGGATTGGAAGGTTGGGATTGACCAGGGGTCTAGTTAGAAGTTGGGTGTGGGGTGTGAGCGTAGTGGCGTAGCTGTGTTGATTTTTATAATAGTTGAGAGGGTATTTTTGCCTCCCAATTTTCTTAACTTCCAAGTGCCCACTAGTTTTTATTTTGAAGCTTGTGAAGACCAATTTGTTGACAGTGCAGGAAAGTAATTATTTGATCAACGAATAAATTTTTGCTGATTGGGACGTATACGCTTCGTCAGTGCACCTTTGTCGTGAGACCATGTACATATCAACAAAAAACAGAGAATGGGGTAAACTTGTTGTTGGCAAGGGCAGATAATGGTGTGAACAAACATCTGAAGTGCCAATGCTTATATAAACGTAATTCATCTGATGATTTACGTTTTCTTAAATTCAAGAGCGCGTCCGATAAAAACGATGTTTTTTCAGAGTAACGTCTATTAAAAAAAATTGTCAATTTCAAAAAAGTGCCTCAACAACAGCTATATAAAATCATTGTTTTTTTTTCATCTACTAGTTGAGCTACTTTTTGAGTTTTAAAAAAACTTTTCGCTTTCGCACTTTCAGCCAGGGCACTTGGTATCGAAAATTTGAAAATGCCAAAATTAAAAATTAAGGAAGTAGCGAGTACATTACATTACATTGTATTAGTTAATAATTTGACACCTGGCTGCGTACTTGAGCCCTGAATTTGGGAATAAAGAAGGCAGCATGGTGCTGAACCTCTGTTTTTATCAAAGAGTAGGCGGTACGTTAATGTATACGTCATGTAAGTTTCAACTCGGCACCAGACTGTCCTTGAGCTATGATACTTTGAATGCAGGGGGCAACCGCAGCCTGGTGCCGAATTGAAACTGATGTGACATATAAAACTCACTCCTACCTCCACTTTGGTAAAAACAGATGCTCAGCACCAGGCTGCCTTCTTTATTCCCAGCTTAAGGTCTCAAAAACGCAGCCTGGTGCCGACTTCGATGGTGTTACCAACTAATAATCTCTCCAGTTAGGGGTAGTCAGAATTTGAGCACCAGGCTGCTTTGATTGGCAAGGTATTACCTTTCGTCAGACGCCCTCTTGTCATTAAGAGTTTGAGACACTTTGGTTTTTCGCGGGATCGTACGGGTCGTGCATTATGTAAATTTTCAAAGTTCATAATTTGTCATAACTGAAGTAATAAAAATATGGGATAGATTTTAGGGTTATCGCTACAAAATACAAACACAATCCCTACTTTCGAAAAAATCTTGGAAACTTGGGAAAAAAGCACATTTTTCTAGCATTTAAAGGCATGTCTAAGTCCATACCCTATTCTCGAACTCTCTATGTTCTTTTATTATCAACCAGAAGGAAATTCTCAGACATAGGATACCAGAAATAAGTTAAGTTACGCAATATATTTTTAGCTTGAGCGATAGTCTGAATTCCTGGACAGCTACTATAGAAGTCAGTGTTAAAAAGTGTATTATACCAACCTATCTTCTTGAGTTTATAGGGTGATAACACCGGTTTAGAAACTGCTTCAGTTATGAGCCCTTATTATCTTCACCTTTATTCTCAAAAAGAAAGAAAAGAAAGGCTCGTAACCAGCACGGGGCTCGTAACCGGTGCTCTTACCCTAAGGCTTGTTTAAATGTAGGAAGCAGCTGTGGTGTCACTATGAAGCACTTTCATTTTTTGCACCAAGCTACCTCCTCCATTCCCAGTTCTTGAACTTAAATATTTAATTACTAAACGTACAAAAGTTGTTGTTGAAATCGAGTAAGTGATTCACCCCTCTTCCACGTTTCACACTATACCCTACTACAATTATACTGTATATGACGTCGTCGCATAGATCGTCTCATCAGCTGCAAAATATTTGGTTAGGTGTATATATCATGCACCTGACTGTGGCACTATAAACATTACGTCTTATTTTGTCAAGTGTATGATATCTCTGTCCATGACATGAAAGACGGATATGTAAAAGTTTTAATAGAAATTTTGAAACTTATTACATGAAGCTTTAGCTTTACTTTCTAAACTATGGCATTAGAAACACTATTCACCAAACTGTATATGTTCGGTCAAAGGAAGGAAATAGAACAGAGTAGGGTATAGCATACTGTGTATAATGTGACCTATTTACCTCAATGGAACTATCATCATTTTTCATGATAATCCGAATTTAGAAAGTAAGGTGTGTATGTGATCAGCATTCTTAATCGATAAATCAAAAGCGGATAAAAACTTTAAATTTTGAGGTGAAATTAAATTTGGGGACATAAACAACTGACAATGAGATTATAAATCTAAAATGCTGATATTTCTAAAATGGATAGAAGGAAGTCGTAAACGGAGACAGCAAACTCAAAAGCGAAGGCGACGACGCGACGTATCCTGTCCTAAAATGAAATTCTTTAAACAGAAAACTAGATGACGTTCATTGTAAAACTACTTGTGTTAATTACAGTATTTCCAACATCATTGTGAAAGTGTCAAATTGAAATCGATTGACTTTTCTCTTGAATGAAAGCTTCTGTAATTTTGATATGAACATTTTCACTGAAGTGAATGATTTCTTATTCAAACCTAGAGACCGTAAACACCGACAAGACATTTCCTATGTTGCATGTCGCTTGTCGCCCCAACAAGTTACTTAATACTAACATAATGCACAAAACACTTGCAGGTTTCCATAGAAGCGCATAAATAACGAATGCCTTAAAAGTTAGCTGCTCGCACACCCACATTACATACCAAATACCCCTGCCACATTAATCGAAATTGAGTAAATATTTGTTGACAAATTGCTATCAATTGAATACCCAGTTAAATGCGGTTATTGAAGTAGGATATTTATTTTCGAAGTAGAAAATCGTTTTCGGAAATTATATCGTGGTGTGTTATCGCGCACGGGATGAAAACGCAAGACGAAATGTTTTTGAACCGTTTAACTATCACAACAAATAGATCTATTTTTTTGGTAGATATGAAACATAGATTTGAAAAATTCGTCAATATTTTCCTATTTTATTTGACATCTTACGGATATTGAATTACATGTAATCAGATGGTGGAGAAGGTATCTTCATTCAGATGTTTACATTTCCTTTTCTGTAATATTTCATGTAACGTTTAGGTTTTGAATTGAATTTGGGACCCTTACCACATAGGGCTTATGGGTTCGGACATTTTGAAGTCACATCCAGGAGTATAAACATACATCTATTTGCTTATCCTTTACGGATCGAAATTCTCAATTTCTAAGTTACTAAAAAATTCTTGATTCTATACGCTAAACAAACTGAACGGATTTAAAGAATGCCTCTCCCGAAGATAAGTTCACTTTTAAACTGTGACATTTAGAAATGATGGAACGACAGATAAAAATATTGGAAGAAAACACATGGGTTTTTCAGCGTAACCCACATAGTAGCGTGGGTTAATAATCACTAATTTCAAATACTTTTGAGTTTGTTCTAGAACTTTGCGGTGTTAACAACCTGGGCAGAAGTACAAAGTTTCTATTAATTTTGAACTGAATATACATTTCTTAAACTTTCCAGAGTGTCACTCTCGATACTTGACGCAGAACCTGCCCGCAACAGTTGCTAAAATCATCTGAAGAAAGTTGCATCACACGTTATATACCTAAAAGTGGTCGAAGTTAAGCGTCTCTAAAATTCTTGAAACTTTATTTATAACGAAGTGTAAGCGTATGATGCAATTTTTCTCAGTTGCTTTTAGCAACTCTTGGGTGGTGAATCTGGGAGTGATGTAAAATATTGGAAAGTTCAAGAAAATTCTAGAAATTTCTGAAAATTTTTAAAAAGTTATGGAAAGTTCTAGAGAGTTCCAGAAAGTTATCGAAAGTTGTAAAAAGTACCAGAACGTTCTAGAAAGTTCTAGAATATTCCTGAAACGTCTAAAAAAATCTGGAAAGTTCTAGAAAGTTGTAGAAATTTCTAAAATTTTTGCAAAGTTCAAGAAATTTCGAAAACTTTTCAGAATTTTCGAGCAATTTTCCAGAACTTCCCCTTCCCCTTCAACTCATACTCTCCCTTTTGTTTCCCTATAGCCATCCGATTACAATTCTCCCTCCAACCCCTAATCATACGACCACTGCGCTGACACAAGTTTAAGCTCACTATGTGGTCTATCAGCCCGTCCGACCCCTCCCCGTCCTCTATTTGTGCAAATCTATAGTCAAAGAGCTATTCAAAGACGCAAGTTTCAGCTCTGTAGGTGGTCTAGAAGTCTAGATATGTGTTATAGGTGTAAACCCTCTTTGGCCCCTCTGCCCAAACCCCACCCCCACTGGCATTTGTGCAAATCTAGAGAATTAGAGCTTTCCAATGGCACAAGTTTGAGCTCTCTAGAAGGTCTAAGAGCCGAGATATGCGTGATACGGACAGACGACAGACGGAGTATATAAGCGTTACCCACATGTGAGTTACGCTAAAAACGAGATTGACAATCAAACCGATTTTTCTGGCAGATTTCTCTTATTTAGCCCGAAAAATTCACGAAAAATTCACAAACTCCTCTGGGGACAAGATTCCACTGGTTACAAACATCGTGGTAAGCGCATAAGTCCCTATTCACGATTTCTAATGAAAATAAATGGCAGCACATTCTATACATTTGAAGCAAACCAACTTTCTCCTCTCTCCTAAATGCACCTATTCCATTTTCGTTGAATTGAAAGATTACAGATCTGACTCAGCAGGCATACAAGGAAATTAACTCAATCAAGGTACTGAAGTTGTAGGGACTCGCGTCACACCAACGCGTTGTCAAGCAAAGCATAAAATATTTTTTCACACTCGGCATCTACGAAGCGATTGCACTGTATTCTTTCGACGTTTTTGTTTGATTTATACATTTTCTGTTTGAAGCAGTAGAAATATTGTCACGTGAAATAGTAGATTGTCGACAAGCCTCGATGTTCCCCTCAAACGTAGATATAGTTGAAATTTCACGAATTCCAATCCGGACCACTAATAAAACTAGACGTTCTCACCTCGAACGTCTTTGCTGTAGACACTAGCGCCACAAAGTGTTAATTTTTCGAAATAGCTTTTGACCTTCTTCCCTTTATGATAGACTTCATTTATTGACTCGTAAATTTCAAGTAAAACTTTTTCTCGAGACAACAGAAAAATTCTTTCATTATTTGTCGTTAGAATATTGAAACAAAGAATAGAAAAGTCGAGCGTCGAGCGATCAACGGACGTGAGGAATCAACCTGATTTAAGGGGACGAATTTGTCGTGTCGAGTCGGATTTTTGAATTTGTTTATTGTCGGGTCAGGTTTTCCTTTTTTTCGGGTCGGATCGTGTTTGACGACGTCAAATAACAAAACCCGACCCGAAAAAATTCATTCAATTATTTTCTCAAAATTGAGTTTAGAAAAAAAGTTCAAATGAAATCTTTTTTAAAAAAAAAGTTGGGGTGAGAGTCAGGGTTTAAATTTTCATTTTAGATCGGGCTATGTCGTCGGGTCGGGTTTTAATTTTTATTTTGGTTCGGGCTCGATTCGGGTCCCATTTGGAAAAAACGGTCGACCTCTAAACAATTCTCTTGACAAAGAAGTTAAATAAACTGTTTGTCGAAATTTTTTTCCACGATTAGTATTTCCTCATGATAAGACTTTACCCACGATTATTATAACCTCATGATGAATTACGCGCAAAAACAACCACACAGACGCCACGAGTATTGTCACATATGGTAACTACCGTCTATAAGGTTTCATCAGGCAGGAAGGGGGAGTACTTGAGTCTCACAACAATGTCAGTTCACTTTTTCGACTCTTTGAAGGTATTCCGGCATGGAAGTGAGACAGACAGCCTGACCTGTCGGTCTAACAAAAACTAAACAACGAAGCTTCAATTAAACGAATAGATACTATAAATTCAACGCACAAAAACGAAATAATATTCCATTGATGACTTGGTAATTGAATTAAACGAATAACATCGACTAAGTAAACATCTCTGCGTAAAGTTAGATATACGGGGCAACATAATAATATTTACTGTAATAAATCACAGTCGAAATTATGTGTTCATTAAAGCAGAAATCACACAAAAACACTCTGCCCAATTCTAATTTATTTCAATTAAAAGAACATTCATCATTCAGTCACAGAATAAATACACTGAAGACGTTGTGAAGTTCAATATCTCAATTTAAATAATCATTCATAATAACTCGTCTCATGTTATAAGTTAAAACCACAAATCGTATTGATAGCTTATGTTGCAGTCAAATCTGAATAAATCGACTCAATTGCATTATTCAACTCGTTCAAATGTAGCTCTGTTAATAGGATGGAATTTGATGGAGTAGTTTTAAACTGTTTCTAGGAATTCGCAGCCATTTCATTTGTCTTTCGTCTGCATTCTCTCACAACCGATTTTTTATTTTGTCGAATACACCAACGACATACTACAATTAAATTGAAATTAAAAGAGAATCGAGACGAGCAGCATTTAAATTTGGAGTTGTCAGGCAACGATCTATATTCATTGCAGCATTTCTAATCCAGTAAGGCGATATACTCCAATTATGTTAATCGAAAAAAAATGGAAGACAAATAAACAATTGAGCAATTTATTTGTTTATCTTGTTGGGAGCTCACTGGGTGTATATTAACTAGAAATAATAACACAGAGAAAGTTTAAATTAAGTTCTTGAATTTTCGATGTATAACCACAAGAAGAACACATGTGCATGGTAAATCTAATATCTGTGGTATTTCACTCCACTGCGATTGCAGTGCGGTGATGCAAGTCCACAAAAGGTTCTTAGACTTAAATCAAGTAACGAGAATTCTTATTTTGGAGGAGACCAGCTCTACCATACAATTACGACGAGTTTAATTTTCTCATTTTTCTTGAAATTCGCTAGAGATGTTGATGCGAAAAGGTGTCATCTACCTGAAATACAATTACAGTAGAGGAATCATAAGATTGTGCAAATTTTGATGTAAGGAGTAAATTTTACTAGTGAAATGAAATGTTGCACTATCTTATGATCCGTTACTGTATGGAAACATTGAAGAAGTCAGTGGCAGTAACAGGTTTAACAAGAAGTCAATACCTAATATAACTGGATTTTGGTAAACTTATTTGCTATGCGAATAACGTTGCAAAAATGTGAACTTCCAAATTTGCAATGTTTTCGTAGAACAGAATCCTGCGTAAATAACAAATGATTCAAAATTAAAGCTCATGTACTGTGAGAGGATGACTCTTACACGAATAATAGATGAATCAGAATTTAAAAAGTTTGAGCATGAAGTTCGGAAGTTGCTCTGAAAAATCATCGCATTCCAAGTTCATTTGCGATCTTATTTCAAAGGAAATCTGTACCTTCATACTTAAACTTTTTGAATTCTGATTCATCTATTATTCGTGTAAGAGTCATCCTCTCATAGTACACGAGCTATAATTTTGAAAAATTTGTTATTTACGCAGGATTGTTGTTCTAAAAAAACATCGCAAATTTGACAGCTCACATTTTTACGATGTGCTCTTAAGGCAGAGTGAAAAATACAATAATAGACTTCTGACTTTTACCCGATTTCTTTACTCTCCTTGACGTTGTCCGTCGGATTTCTAGACTCACTGTAATAGACGTCCTCCCTGTTTTGTTCTGTCAGTTTTCTATGAAAAACTCTTCCCCCTGAAAGCAGTTGTCTTCTATGAACATGCCCCTACAATACAGGCATGAATTGTGCATAGACTCAATACTATCCTAAAGTTAGTGGATCTGTCATAAAAAACTTTGTGACTGCAAAGAATTTAATTGAATAAATCGACTAACATGCCTGTACGTACACACTAAAGACAATGTAAAGAAACAATAACTCGTTACATCAGCGAAGTTATAATGTAAAGCCAACACTCACCATTTTATTTTTCTTGTATGAGGCTACTACTTTTTCCCGAATTAGGTTGCTATACGATTACATATTTACACAGAAAAATTCAGAAATTCATCATTTTTAAATGAAAAATATCGGATTACAAAAGACATAACACTAGACCTGTAACATAAACACAATATTATGGCTATGCTCTATACACAAATGTTTTGCAACGAGACGGTCGACTGGCGTTACATTTTATTTTATGGACAAAAAAAGTGGCAACATAACATTAAACCAAAATTGTTGGAGATGTAAAAGGACTTAAAGTGGGATATAGTCGAAAGGTGTTTATATAACAACGGGATATGTTTTGGAAGGTGCGGGAAAATTCACGTTTTCCATCGTTTTGGTAAATATTGACAGTTTTGCTAAATCTATAATTTCGCTAATAATTTTACTTCTTCAACGGAATACTTGTTCATCGACAGGAGATTTACCTGTGTCAGGTAATTTTATCTCAAGGTAATCTGATGTCTCCAGACGCAGTTAAAGTTTTAGAAGCGCAAATAACAGCTGTAGCAAGCGACACGTAATACTTAGAAAAATGTTACCTGCCACAGGTAAAACGTTGTGGTCTTTTTTGTGAGTCTTACTGAGCACTTTATTATATCCGTGCCAATATAATTTCAAGATACAGACGTGATTTGACACAAGATGTAAAAGCGACATAGAATTGGAAACGGTTAAGTATCTTACAACTTAGAACTTACGGCTTACAGTTTATCTCCAAAAGTTAAATGTGGAAAGCGTTTTTATTTCTTTTGTCAAACTAATCTAATCGAAAAAATGACAGTTTAATTTTAGACGGGGTCTGTGGATTATTGTTGATACGTTCTCACAATGGTAAAATGATACTGTGAGACGCCACTTTTACTGACACTAGATAACTTAGATAGCAATTTGAAATACAGTACGATAACTGCCAGATAAGCAGCGGACGAGCATCCAAGCAGCCAAGATAAAGTTAAAGCAACGCATAAGTACGGCTATTCAGTGGGTGTTTCAAACCTATTTGGTGGGTTCAAAGTAATCTTTTCCCGCACCTCAATCAGAAGATTTCTTGGTAAAGAAAACATTAACTTTAATAATTCAGAGTTTATGAGTGAGTTACATTATTATCATCATAATGTATTTTCAGCTATTTTAAGTAAGAGCTATGGTTCATAGGCGTAGTCAACGTATTCCGTAAATTAACAGAATAAACAAATTTAAAACATTTGCCTACCAAACCTATTGGGATGAACTTTGTTTCCGTACAGTTGTCAGTTTGTTCAGTTACAATTCTTGCCTCCAAGCACAAACACAATTTTGAAATTCCTACTTTGTCATTTGTAGAACAAAAACTTCGTATCGCATTAATCAAATTAACTTTACGAACTTGGAAACTTCTAGACGTTACTCTAACGCATCATCAATACAACATCAACACATCACCGCTATCTTTTAAGCATCACATTTTTTGAGTTCATTAGCTTGAAACATATCCTTCGCATGAGTTTAACAGGGATTATCCAAGATATTATGGAAAATTTAACAGTTTCCCTTGTGGCACATGTCGATAATGTAGGATAACACTCCCAAAGAATATCCAGCAGACATTATCGATGTTCCGCTTGAAATTTTTTTTTGTGTAGCTTTGGAAATGGAGAAGGCGAAAAGCCAGCATGAGACAAAACCGAAAACGTCACTTCATTAGCGGTAAACCTCATTACAAGGATGCCAACTTTGTTTTACACCTTTCAACTGTAACAAGCTGTAGTGTGTAAAAGTCTCAATATTAAAAAGATTTGCGGTGTCTCCTCGTTGTCAAAGTTTTCGAATCTTAAGAACGTTGCTTGCATAAATTATGGTTCAACATTATTGTATTCGGGTCAGGTCTAACACGAGATTTTTTGACACATAAAGAACACTTGGCCAAATTAACATATAAATAGCTTTGAAGCGGTATGAAGCACGAATAATTATTGGCTTGCAATATCGACTGAAGCTCTTAATTCAATTAAGTGCAATTAAAAATCAATTCAATCGAATTTTCGATTTCGAATATAAATAAATTAGCAGTTGTATCATCATTCTATATGATGTATACGACTACCTACATATTTCAAAATAAATTGGTTCAATATTTATGAATTAAGTTATTTTATTGTCGGTTTTGGTTCAATTGTTTCAATAATAATACAAATGTCGATGTCACTCCCCTTCACAACATTTCTATGTGCATAGGACATTAGTGTGTCACTCAGTGTGTCATGTAAATGCAATTAAAATGGAGGGAGGAGATTCACTTCAAATTTTACACGTTTTCGGAACAAAATAATCAAATTATAAAAGCCTTTCTGATTTGAACGATTTATCGAAACCCTTTAAGAGACGAAATCTTTAATTATAATATAAAACAACGCTCCACTCAAAAAAACGGATTTTTCATGAATAATTAAAGCTTCTTGCGATGGAAAGCAATAGAACGTTTCTGGAAAGGTAGCTTTAAAGGTGTCATTTTAATGGGTCTGAGAATTCACTTAGAGATATTGATGTACATTAGCTGTTCAGTTAGGAAACTGACAGACAATAATTGTATCTTTCAACGCAAGTTCTTATTTAATATTTCCTAGAATTCGATCGCTTGAAATAATCTAATTAATATGGGTTTGTGTTACGTGCTATCTTTCGTTGTGTTTTATCGGTTACTTACGAAAACTCATTTCTTGCCGTGAGTATTTGGCAACCTATTTCAAGAAATGCACACGTGTACGAATATCGAATAGGGGAGACTGTTTTGTTGAAAATAATGCGAATAAGGTGGAAATAAGTTGAAATGTTCATGTGATATTTGCGAATTGAATGCTTAGAGCTTTTTTCCTACGACGGGCGTCGGCTTAAGCGACGAAAAATAGTATGCTCATCAGCTTATGATTTTCATCATGAAAATTCGTTTACTTTGACACAAGCTGACGCCGCACTAAAAGTGTGGATGTTCGTCTATAAGTCAGTCACAAACTACTAACAAGAGGAACAAGTGTCCTGCCCGCAGGAAAGGCTGCTAGCAAGTAAAGTAGATGTCACTGTGTGCTCTCTTTTGTAGTAAACATTCTATGGTAACTTGATCGAAATTGAAATGAAAGTTCACAAAGAAGGAAAGGAAAAACGGGGTTGAAATGATTTTTAGCTTTGTTAAAGTACGATACTAGTGATATACTGACACTGCGGCATTACCATCATCCCTCTCCAAACACCGACGCTTGAGCCCCATCGCTCAAACGCGGAAACTGTGGAACATAGTGTGAAGGACGGACAAATTCACATTTGAACCCCTAGAATGACTAACTATGATAAAGTGCAACGGAAAGTAAATGATCCCTACTAGAGATGAGAGGGCATAGCAAATTTTTGGGCCTACATGCCAACGATGCCCACCGTTTGAGAAAAGAAGCCCAATGCTCGGCCCAATGCCCGCAAGTAAAATGCCCATGGGCACTGGCCCAGCCCACAATCTATGTGTACAAAAGTCGCAGAATTGTAAAGTTTTAAACGTTTAATTTCATTTCATTTTTTCACCGGCGAAGTGTCTTTTCACTCATTAAAATCGGTTCGGTGGATCCGAAGATACGACCTTTAGAAAATGATCATTTCCTATACAAAAAGGGCTGTTTCATAGAAGCCAAAGTTAATGCAAACATCCTACGTTAGTTAGTTACTTAGTGGGTTAGTTAGTTAGTTCCAGGGCCATTGGTATGAAAAACCACTTTTTTGGCTCGTGCTAGAAAACGGCTCGATAACTTTTCTTGAAATTTTGCAGGGACCTTCGGGTGGGCATTCTACGTCATATGAGACCCGATGAGACCCCCCTGTACCGGCCTCGTTTGGGCGCCAGGGCTCTTAGAAGGCGCCATATAAAGCCCATATGTATGTGTTTGTGTGTGTAGTGTGTATGATAGCACATTTTGTATGAGGCAATGGTTGTGTGTGCGAGATAGAGGTTTGGTGTCAAAGGGAAAGTTGTTGGGTTGGGTGTGTAGTGTATCAGGGCGACCGCCGCGGAAAATAGGCGGGGACTAAAAAAAAACTTTTTATATGTTGTACAGAAAGTTGAGGGGATCATTTTCGCCCATGGAAGTAGTAGCCGCCAAACCGAAGCTTCGGCGGCGGCCGCGGCTCAAAAAAAAACTTTTGATATGTTGTAGAGGAAGTTGAGGCGATCATTTTTGCCAATGAAAGTAGTAGCCGCAGCGCTTCGGTTCGGTGGCAGTGGCGGCTCAAAATAATGCAAAATATTACAATCACAACGAAAACCCTTTATAAGTCCTCGCAAGTCCTCGTCCCTTCTTCCAAAACAACTGATATCACAACAAAAACCCTTTTTAAAATGGAAACGTGACGCAAGTCCTCGTCCCTTCTTCCAAAACAACTGATATCAATTTGGGTGACACTTGCAGCTTCGGAACGCACAAAATTCTTTTGAAATATTTTCACTTCTGAGTAAAAAAATGCGTCACAAATGCTGGACCTCCAGTGTTATAGTTTTTCTGTTCTTTCAGCTTTCACAATGCAAAAATTTGACTTTATGTATGGCATATTTTTGTACAGGAAATCAAATTTTTGCGTATCAAAGCTGAAAGCGTAGACAAATTTTTACATTGGCGGGTCCGGCATTTGTGACGCATTTTTTTACTCAATGAAAATATTTCAAAAGAATTTTTTGCGCTCCGAAGCTGATACCAAATTGATATCAGTTGTTTTGGAAGAAGGGACGAGGACTTGCGTCACGTTTCTCTTTTAAAAGGGTTTTTGTTGTGATTTTATTTATGATTGTGTTGGCAATTTTGAATTGAACGAAGTACGATGAAAAGTCCTAGTGTGGGCGTCCACGTTTTATAAAACTGCCCATGCCCTGCCCACCGCCCGCGAATTTTGAAGCCCAAAACGCCCATGCCCATGGGCCTGAGGCATGGACTGCGGGCAGCCCACTTTTGCTGCGGCCCACTCATCTCTAGTCCCTACCTAAGACACGTGACAACGGCTTACACAAGTCTCTTTTGAACCTGTTGTGCGTAATGTATTGGCGGCTGCGACTGAAATTGCACAAAAAGCGTCAATATATTGTCGCAAAAAATATTTTCGTCATTTTATTCTGATAAGATGAAGAGAGATAGCATCAAGACATGTAATGTCGCATTTTGAGCACTTTTAGTCGAATTCACAATAACAACTGAGTTCGAAGATTAGCAAAATCAAAATCAGACGCTTTTTACCACGTGCAGTCAAATATATCAATGAAATTAGTTTTCGTTAGGTAAAACATGTAAATTTCTGTTTCAATAAACACCATCTACACCAAACAAACCATTCATAATTCACGCTACAAATAACAACATAACGTTTGTAAGATCACTTTCAGTTAACGTGTGTGTTATTACCTGTAGTATGTTTTTTGTTATCGATGAGGTAGGGAAGGAAAATTCGGAAGTATTTGTAAAGTTAAAAGAAGGCGAATACGTAACCCGATATAACATCATACATGCACAATGTTGTCTTTACAATGGAACTGAGTGTTCGACTCTTTTGACCATACACTTAATGAGAAAATAAATTAACTTTCGTGTCAATGTATTAAATCGTACGATGTATGACGTGATAGTTTTTCAGCTGCACAAATACAGATATATCTGCGGTTTTTAGACCCGTACGAAGAACGAAGTTATGCGTTTATCACGACTATTGTAACCAGCCCAATTTCGATTCGGGAGTAGGGGGAACATCGATCAACGAATCACCGCGAATCACCGCGATTACTTGGGTAAAACTCAACCGATTTTCAAAAACTTTTTTTTTCTGAAAAGTAATTGGAATTGAATGTGGCACTGCCGACTGAAGGGCCAATGAGCTAGGGCCGTTTAAGATGTTTTTGGTCTTTTGTTCATAACCCGAGCAAATCTTTTCCGATTTTCGTAATTTTTTTTGTTTGAAAGGTCTGGGAAGAAACTTTTTTCAAATTCGAACTTTTGGACTCAGGCAGGGCCCTAAAACTGAATCTCTACTAGGGCCCAACATGTTTTTTCTACATAAATCGAATAAACCTTATCCGATTTTCGAAAACATTTTTTTCCTGGAAAATAATCAGTAAATTGATTACGGGGTTGAACTCGGACAAAATCGATAGAAAACGTTCGAAGTTACGGTCAAAAACGTGGTTTTTTGAAGGTTGGTAGAACTTTTTGGCTTATATCTCAGCGAAATCAGAACAGAAAACGCTCTTCAAGGTATTGAAAGAAAGGTCCACATCAAAAAATCATCATCATCATCATCATCATCATCATCAAACTTTATAGACCGTTTATACCTTCCGGTGTGGGGTCTTTAAGCCGCAACCCGGTGGTCATTGACCACCCCCCTCCATACCCTTCTATCCTCTGCCAAGGAGATAGTTTGCTCGCCCAGTGAAAGCCCCCTAACTTCTAAATCTGATTTAATTGAGTCTATGAACCTTCTCCTTTGCCTACCCCTAGGACGTACACCCGGGACCTGTGCATTCAATATCCTCTTTGGGAGCCTACTATTACCCATCCTTTGAACGTGCCCGTACCATCTCAGACGACTAACCCTTGCCGCCTCCTCCACTGACCTAACCCCTAAAATTTTCTCTGATGTCGTCGTTCCTGATATGATTGTCCCACTGTTCCCTCCGATTCACTTTTGCTATGCTCCTAAGAACCCTCATATCTGAAACCTCCAAGTCATGCACAAGGTATCCGCAGTCCACCCAACTTCCACTACCATATAAAATTGTTGGCCTGAAGATTGATCTGTGAATAGCTAACTTTGTGCCACTACTTAATTCCTTCCTGTTAAACACATGAGACCTCAACTGACTGGCCACCGCATTTCCCATTCTCCTCCTTTCCTCAAATTCCCTAACTAACTTGCCATCCTCTGAAAACATGGCCCCTAAATATTTAAACTCAGAAACCTGTTCAAACTGCTCCCCGTTTAAACTGCACACTACGTCTTGCCTAAATTTGCCAACATGCATAACCTTTGTTTTGCCGACGCTTATCTTCATCCCGTACTCCTCACATGCTACATTCAGGCAGTCAATCCCCCTCTGCAAATCATCGGCATTATCTGCTAATAGGGTTAAATCATCCGCATAGGCCAGGATTTTCATAATTACATCCCCAATTTCCACATTCCCCTGCAAATTGGCCTGCTTGATGATTTTGTCCATGAAAATTATGAACAGAAGAGGAGAGAGACAACACCCCTGACGAACGCCCTCATTAACCTCGAAAGCCTCACTAATTTCACCATCTATCCTTACCGCAGCCTTGCTCCCTGAGTAGATGCTTTTAATGGCGCCCAATAAACCTCCATTAATCCCGTATTCGCTAAGCACCTCGAACAGCTTTTGCTTCGGTACCCGATCAAATGCCTTTTCCAAGTCGATGATGCATAAGTACAGATCAATATTCCTCTCAAAGAGCTTTTCTATAGCCTGCCTAAGACAAAAGATCTGATCCTGACACCCTCTCAGAGGTCTGAAACCACTCTGAGCCTCGTCCAGAACCTCTTCCAATATAACCCTAACCCGATCTACTAGCACACTAGCATAAACCTTTCCGACCACGCTCAAAAGTGAAATCCCTCTGTAGTTGCTACAAACTTTACGGTTGCCCTTCTTAAAGATCGGAGCACTAACACCGAAGCTCCAGTCAGCGGGTACTACTGAGGACTTCATGGCTAAATTAAAAATCCTACAAAGCCATTGGATCCCACCAGACCCGCTATTCTTAATAAATTCTGTCCTAATTTCGTCTACACCTGCGGATTTTCCTCCCTTCAGCCTGCTGACCTTTCGTGTCACCTCCTCTAATGTAATTTCTTCCTCACCCTCCGAGTTAGCAAACTGATTTCTGTCAGGTGCCACTACCGGATTGACAGATGCAAATAGATCCTGAAAGTAATCACGCCAGGTTTCCAGTACTTCTCCCTTATCCGTAATTAACTGGCCATTTTTACCAAAAATGCTACTGCAGCCCTCCTTTTCACCACCACGCCTAATATCCTTAATCGTCGACCAGAATTTTTTACCCTTTCCTTGACCTGCTTCTTCCAATTCTTCTCCGAACCTCTTCCACGCGAGGTCCTTTGCTTCTGTAACTAGAGCCTTAACCGCCTGACTACAAGCCCTGTAAGCTCCTTTCTTCTCATCCGTTTTATCCTGTAACCAAACCAAATAAAGCTTTCTTTTCTCCAACACAGCCTTTTTGATATCGGCGTTCCACCAACCCGTCCTTTTGTTCCTACCTCCGCGAGAGACACTACCCAGACATTCCTCAGCTGCACTCAAAACAAATTCCTTAAAATTTGCCCACTCAGCCTCGATGTCCCCGCAGTCCGAAGGAAGCCCCTCAAAACCTTCTGTGAACTTTGCCATGAAACGAGCCCTAACTTCCTCCTCCTTGAACTTTCCTACGCGAAATCTGCGAACCACCTTTTTCTTCCTTTTAGCCTGACAGAGTTTACCAACCGACAGATGTGCACCCAAAAGATAGTGGTCCGAGCCGAAGGTGAAACCCCTGAAAACACGCGTGTCACATATTTCCTGCCTCTTGTCCTGTTCTATAATTACGTAATCAATTATTGACTTATGATCCCAACTTTCATTGACGTAAGTGTAGCGGTGGATCCATTTGTGCTTAAAGAAAGAGCTGGTTACTGCTAACCCATTGAAATCACAGAAATCTAACAACCGCTTTCCATTTGAGTTCAAAGTATCTTCCCCAAATTTGCCTACCACCCTTTCATAACCTGCATTGGTTTTACTGTTTCCTATCCTCGCATTAAAATCGCCCAACAAAACCACACACTCACTTCGCCTTTTTGCCACAACATCTCCTAAATGCTCGTAAAAGGCGTCGAGGTCGCCAGCATTGCTACCCTCGCATGGGCTATAAACACTAACCAGCCGATAAATACCCCCAGCTAACTTAATAGATATCCACATAATCCTTTCATTTACGTAGCGAACATCCAAGACAAATTTTTCTAATTCCTGCTTGATAGCCATCCCAACTACCCAGTTTGCCCTACCAGACTGAACGCCAGACAAAAACACTTTATAGCCGCCCACCTGCTCTTCTCGCTGTCCCTTAGTTCTAATGTCGCTCAATGCTAAGATATCTACACCGTAATCCTCAGCCAATTCTACCATTTCATTCTTGCGACACCGAAAACCCCCATTCACGTTTAGACTTCCAATAAACAAACCACCAAACTTTTTACATTGCCTGATCGTCAACGATGGGGTACCTGTTATGTCCTGTGCTGGTCGTACCCCGTGACCAACACTCGTCCGAGGCTGAGCCAAATTATTTTTACCGCTTGTGAATACAGTGGGACGGCCTGGTAAGCCGAACCGCACCGGAAGTACAAGCCTCAATGGGGACTTTAACACACGTGCCTAAAGTGCTATGCGCAAGCTCATCCATATTTTGCCAAAGCGATAGCTATGCGAATAGCAAAGCCCGTATCCGTAATTATAAATCACATTGACTTGAAATTGCATATCAAAATAACAAACAACGAAACAACAAAACACCGATTGCTTCACATTAGAACAACATAACATCCGAAAAACGCGCAGCATTGAGGTTATGTCACCATTACGATGTTTGAAAATGAGAATGAAAACTTTAATTGAGATGCAAACCTGATAAAATATTGTTGGGGCAGTGGGAAGCCCTATGGTAACCATAATATAAGCGATGATATCCAATAAAGGTTTAAAAGAAACGAAACAAAAACAATCGGAACTGAGAATTTTGTGGAATTGAAAAATTGAGATATTCCTTGAGCAAATCTGTGTAGCTCGAAAGATTATGGCAACAACATACCTTAATTCATATTGCATCTTAGAAATTATGAATCGAAACGCGTAACTGGCAAAAAATAAATAAAACTTACTCAGAGCAAAACAAACCACGTGCGCACTCACCGCCATCTTGACTTGACTTGACATCAAAAAATCACGAAAATTAAATTAGTGGAAATAAGTTGACCCTACACGATATTTGGTGATTTTTCGTGAATATTCCTTTAATGATTAGGTTTTTTGGGCAGTGTTGTAGAGAGGCGAACTTTTGGAAGTATGGGGCAGAGACCACTCCCAAGCGCTCTAGGTCTTTTCTAAATTCTGGGCTTATTTCAAGGGTTCGGAGAGGTTTTTACCATCGTTGCTTCGTAAGGGTTTTTCAATATTGCCTTTTCAGCAATTTCCAGTCCAATGTAATGTATTTAATACGCAAGATATAAGGCAATATTTACTTAGATAAGTTCAATTCTTTTTGCAACATCTATTCTCTTTGCAACATCCATTCTGCTACGTACGGGTCCCTTGCATATGTTTAGATATCTTTTTCACACGATAGCAAATATTTTGTTATGAGAAATCAAACGGGTGTAACTTTAAAAGTCCTATACCGTCTGCACCGCTTTTCCACCATTATGTTGTATAGCTGAATCGAGTGAGAAGACGATTGTTTTATCATTCGGCCGATGAATCTCAGACGAATTTCCATTAATTTTATGATTCAAGAGTATCACCCGGTCGTGTGTTCGAATGTGTTCTTTTTCGTCGTGAGGTGTATTCGTTGTAAGATAGAATGGTTAAGGTCGTAGCATAATTAAAGTCAACGGCAATGTTAGTTTATTTGATCTCTTTGATTGAAATGATTTACCAAATGCAAATAACCATTGTATACTAGTTGAAAGCAATTATTTTCCTCATGTGTTATCACCTAGAAATAGATTTACATATTTGCATGTGTGCATTGAATTGCATGTTACATCGAGAACAATCAATGACATAATGATTTATGACGTCGGTTGGTATACCAAATTTATGTACACACTCTCACTATATTGGTTTGTTTTACATTCACAAATGAAATAATTGCATTTTTGATTACTTTTTTACCCTGTACGAAGTAAGGCCTATAGTTCTGTTAAGATAATAGTAGAGTTCGCGGTAATGGTAGGCACTCGCTTTGGCCGGAAACTTTTGCTGTTGGTGGATTTCACTATTTTTCCCCTCGGTTAACAAATTCTATTTCCTCTTTTTGTCTGCGTTTATTTTAAATGTTTTTTTTTTCTATTTAATTTTATTTAATTGAAATTAAACGTTTTGAAAAATTCAAATTTTTTCCCGCTCATATCTGTGGTATGTTGTTTGGTATACCGTCAATAATTTACCTCTAGAAATGTATGTAATTTATCGTACTAGGTTGGTACCAATGTACCAATGTACCAATACTGAAAGTGAATATTCGCGCGAAATATTTAAATGTATAAAACTGAAATTGGATAAAAAAAATATAAACATTTTAAAGGTATGTCGCTGAACAATGTTTATCTTAAGGCCCATAACTTGTGTGCTAAAATATAGTCTACATTTAGGCGCTCAAATATTTTATTTTCGCTGATATCCATGGACAAAGATGCAGTTTCAAAAAAGTAAGTCAGCATTTCCCTTCCTAAATATGTTGCCTTTTAAAAGCAGCTAAACTTATTTTTTGGGATTGAACCTTGTCTCAGAACGACGAGTTTTTGCGCAAATTTTTACGATTTTTTCGCCGTTCTCAGAGTAGGTAGGATCCCAAAAAATAAGTTTAGTTGCTATTAAAAGGCAACATTTTTAGGAAGGGAAATGCTGACTTACTTTTTTGAAACTGCGTCTTTATCCACTGATATCAGCGAAAATATAATATTTGAGCGCCTAAATGTAGACTATATTTTAGCATACAAGTTATGGGCCTTAAAATCACGTATTTCATCGAAATAAAATGAAATTCGCCGAAGGCGCCCGATCAATTGAGTGATCTAATTACTTATTCTGGTTGAAAGAAAATCGACATGTTGATGTATTCAGTTTACCTGGATGAATTTTACCAACTTTTTCCAGAAATTCTAAAAAATTATATATTTGTTAAGCAAGAACTTTGAGACGCTTGATTCGAACCCGTGCGGGGTTGAGTAAGCTGTACAAGAATCTGCACTGTTTGCCATTTAATTAGCGCTATATTAATTATCTACATATATACTAACACGCTGATTTATATTTTATGCTAATTTGAGCTTTTGCTTAAATAAAATTTTTTGATTTGTAATTTTGCAATTCTCGACAAAAATTGTTGGAAGAGGTCGAATGGCTACAGGATATTAAGTAGATCCAGACCTCACGTCTCCAGACCTCTAAACACGTCTTTGCCTTTGGGCTACTAGAGCTTCATTCAAGTCACTTAACTCACTATGTAATTCAGCGCAAAATAGCTTTCGATAAGATCATTGAGTTCCCAAAAATGCTTTTTGTAATAGAAAAACTTTTTGGCGCCTAGTCTAGTCGTTCCTCGGAGTTAAATTCATTTCAAAACTGGAGTCTTGGTAGTAACTCTATGCCTAATAGACCTCGCACTTGTAATTTTTTTTCATATTTTATATGAATCTGTGTGCCATATGAACTAGGCAAAAATATTTGCGGTTTAATTTTTTTTATTTGATTGAGATTATCCTCAATTCAAATTTTTGACCGCTCATATCTGTGGAATTTTGTCTAGTATGCTGTCAGTTTACCTCTATAGAAATGTACGTAATTTATCGTATTATGTTGGTACCAATGCTGTAAGTGAATATACGCGCGAATTATTTGAATGGTGACGGGAATTTTCCCACAGGGAATTATCCTTCAAACAGAAAAAAAATAGGAATTATCACCCAGGGAATTATCGTCCAGGAATTATCGGAATTGGACGCTTTAGAGCCCATCCTAGAGGCATTTTCCTTGTAAAAATTTTGTCGCTTTAAACTTGCTGGGTGATAATTCCCCGGGTGATAATTCCAATATTTTTTAGTCTGGGGAATAATTCCCTGGGGGATAATTCACGTCGCCCTTACCTCTATGTATGTAATTTATCGTATTATGTTGGTATGATAATGATGGCGGGAATTTTCCCCCGGGGAATTACCCTTCAGACAGAAAAAAAAATAGGAATTATCACCCAGGGAATTATCGTCCAGAGAAATATGAATTATCACCCGGGGAATTATCGCCCAGGAATTAACACCTCGGATGGCATTTTCCTCACACAAAATAGCATTTTCCTTACACAAAAAGCATTTTCCTTATACAAATTGGACGCTTTAGAGTCTTGTAAAAATTCTATCGCTTTGGGTGATAATTCCAATTTTTTTCAGTCTGGGGAATAATTCCCTGGAGGATAATTCATGTCGCCCTTACCTCTATGTATGTAATTTATCGTATTATGTTGGTACACTTACGGAAATATATTTTTGCATCAAATAGAATTTTGTACTTATGCCTCTGCGCACGTTTTTGCAGTGTTAAAAAGCTGCGCAGAAGTACAAAATTCTATCAATGCAAAAATATATTTCCGTGAGTGTACCAATGGTACTGCTGTAAGTGAATATTCGCGCGAATTATTTCAATGTATGAATTTAAGAAAATATAAATATTTTCAAGACGCAGAGCAAGTTTTATCTTAAAATCACTTATTTTATAGAAATAAAATGAAAATCAAGCAAGGCAATTCTTTCATTCCACTGTAATTTTACATGGAGTCGTTAGTATGAACTCGCTGTTTCATAACGAAAAGGAAAAGAAAAGTATAGTTGGCATCACGACTATTAAACATATTTTTATCATTCGGGCATATTTTTGGCCATTTATATACCTGAAAGTAGGTGTATAATGACCATATTATAGTCGAGTTTCATACAAACATAATATCATGACGTCAAATCTCAAAGGAAATCAAAAAAAGCCACGAGTCGAATGATATAAACTATCGTATTAACCAAGTGATAAATAGCTTGATTATAGTCTCGGTACGTGAATATTCCTCGGGGCATAGCCCCTCGCACATTCACTTCACCTCGACTATAATGGCACCATTATATCCCTTGGTGAATAATATACTATTAAAGTACCGACTATGTTAAGCTATGTTAATCTGGTAACAGCTTTCGAGAAAGAAATTTTACTCGTTGATGAATTTTCCACGATTTCAAACAAATGCGAAAAAAAAGTGCGCTATGCAATTTCTTATGTCGCAATAATTGTGCGGTCGAATTTCAGGGTGAAACAACCAATAATAATGCGCCAATTTTCTGCGCATTCATTTTTTATTTATATTGAACTATTTCTTATTGAACTATAATAATGCATTCATACTCTTCAATTCAGTAGTGAATTATGTAAAAAAGAATAATTGAACGTATTTAGTGTGACCCCGGTGACATCAACTACCATACAATCAAGCAATTATAACATTTTCATACGATACCTTCACACTTGCTTTGTTAATCGAAATACTCGCAAGAATTTGTCGATAATTCGTTTCACATTTCATTATTCTTTTCAACGTGACCAACAGAAATTGAACAATCACAAAAGCAGAAAAGACATACATTCCTCTGCTTCGTACAGACATCAAAATGATAAATGAAGAATGAGACCGGATTTGTTCCGATTAGTTTCATTCTTGAGTGCAGGTATGTACAATTGCGTCTAAGCCACAAACACATAAAAATAATTAGATTATTTTTGACTGTAATGAAGCATAACGAAAACGATTGTTGATCAATTGCTATGGATGAATAAACTCATCGAAGGTTACGATAATGAATAGGAAGTTGGTAAAGACAAGAACTGAGGGTGAGGGATTTCACAATTGAAGATTTGCAAATGATCATAAAAATCTCTAGGGAAGAGTCACACAGTTTTGAGTGTAGCAGGGTAGATGAGAGATAAATAAATAAGCGGATCTCACTTCTTCTTAATATTTGTCTCACGTTATCTGAACTACACACAGCATAGCAACCACGATGGCTCTGCATCCGCATTCGATAGGGTATCGCATACTCATTCACTGAACTGGAACTAAGTACACTTCTACGCCTTTGAGCTGTAAGCATTCAAGTATCGACAATTCACGAAGGTTCTTATTACTGTGAAGTTAGCCCATGAGAGAACCAGCCCATGAAAGTAAAAACACGTAAGAGAAAATGCTCTTCGAAAGTGAACGCATCCATGATATTTCTCTTCTCAATTGCACAATTACAGACGCACACTTACAATATGGTTACCACCAGAAGGCAGCCTTGGACCTATTAGTGCCTATAGTCGATCGAAAGCTAATGGTCTCATGTATCTCGGATGATGATCCGCAATGAGTCCAAGGCTGCCTTCCAGTAATAGATTCTAGACGAATTTTACGTATCATGTTATGACTAGGGTAAGTCCTTCTACCAATAAGAGTACCTAGGAATATTAATTCTGAACAAAAATACCTCAACATCATGGCTAAATATTGAGACGAATGAGCAAGGTAGCTAAGTAACGGGCTTCTCTTCATTGCGAAGAGAGAGATACGTCTAATAAATACGGTCCCTCCTGTCGAACGTCAGGAGTGTTTTCAGTTCTTGTATTTGTTTGTTATCACAATTACTTGAGTTAATCTTAACCGAATCTGACAAACCTTCACCATGAAATGTAATCTAAGAAGAAGAATGAGTGAAGCCGAAAGGTGTTGCTATCATTGATTTTGGTAATCACATTTTTCACTTGTTGTTTTTATAAGCCCAAACTGGCTGAACGGCCGGATGGGAAAATCAGAACTGCGCCAGGTGAGAGCTATAAAAATTCTTTTTTGATTCAAATTTTTACTATTAAAGACGGTGAAGTTTAATTAGGAAAATCTTATTTGTTTCACCGTTCCAGTCAAATTCTACGAATATTAAACTTATATCTGTACATGCAATAACACTAACAATACAGTTGTCTTCTTTGACTCACGCTTAAGGAAGGAACGCATGGAATGAAGAACAGCACACGACTTACGAAAATCTTTTCAATTAAATTCTGGACTGTGCGGAGATTAACTAAGGTGTCTTTACGCAACCAGTGCGGCCCTGACTGAAAGATCAAATTGATTGGTTTTATGGCTAAGTGCAGAAAATCAAAAATATTCATTGACAAATTCGATAGATAATCGCAAAGAATATACGTTAGCTTATGTTTTGTTATTATCATAACGTCCACTTAATCTCGTTCATTCATAATACAATTCCGTAAACAACTGGTCAAAAATAGAAAAGTTAAGTATGTGAAGTCAATTATCAGATTTTTCTTCGTCTCGCCACACCACTAAATTCCCTATGATAAACAAAATTCAAAAAATATGATAACATCAACATAATCGTTTGAAAATTTTATTTCGCATTTAGTAAAATAAATAAACAACTAAATTGGCTGTAATTAAAGTTGAGGAGAATTGATTGAAGAGATTAAATTGATCTTTCTGAGCATTTTATCGAATTGCCTTTGCCGTGACTTTCATCTCAAGATTGAAAAAAATAAGATGAAACTGCAGAAATGAACGCCAAGTCTTACAAACTGAGCGTGTCATGTTGTTCGAAATTGTAATTTTAAGTCGTAAAAATAGATGTTTGCTACAGGTGTTAGAGATGCTTTGCAAATTAATGGTAAATAAAAACTTATGTACAAGGTCGTATAATTTTTATACGAATTTGTTTGTTACTTCGCTACGGAAATTTTTTACGTCGTTTCGACGTACTTAAGGATTCATTTTATTAGCGTGCAATGAGATTTTTTGTTTCACTTACCGCTGTAACAGAATGTGAATAACTTCACTTCGCTGCATTCATTTCTTTCTCTTTTATATTCACAGACTTTCTTTTATATTCGCAGATCGTAATCAGGATGGTTCATTTATTTCGTCACTTGGGGTACAAAATCTTGGATTGGAATGAAACTATAATTCAATGCAGGGTTCTAGAGACTATAATTCCCTTGAATATAGGACAGCAATTGGATGCAAAACCGATGATCAAGATCAGTACACAAGAAAGATTTGGGACGACGCCTACACAGTTTAAAAAATAAGAGGAGTGGACAAGTGAAATATTATGGGTTATACTATGTTAGGCAAAACGCACTTGAATGAATCGAAGCTATGTAGAGAAACACTGAATCTAACAGCAAGCCGGGCTTAATTGATCAAGAACGGAAGGGCTTAATTGATCAAGAACGGAAGGGCTTAATTGATCAAGAACGGAAGGGCTTAATTGATCAAGAACGGAAAAAGAGATTCAATAGAATACCGAGATTTAACCAGACTTATCAACAAGGCGATGAGGTTAGATCTCAGAAAATACAATGTTCAACTAGCCCAACGCACGATCGAGGCAAACTGCAACATGAAGATTTTAGGATCCAAGCTGAACGGATGCCAAGAAGGAAATCTTCACATTTCGAGACAAAAATGGAACAATTCAATCGGACCGAAATGCAATATTGAATGTTGCAAAGGAATTTTATGAAGATTTGTTTTCAACAAAACGATCGAAGCCAACGACGACGACAGACGGAGATCATTGTGATAGACCTGTAATTATGAACGTAGGATCCGAAGAGTTGCCGGATATAACCAAGGAAGAGGTTAAGTCAGCCGTAATGGAAATGAAAAACGGAAAGTCTCCTGGTGAGGACGGGCTGCCGGTCGAAGCCATTAAATTAGGTGACGGATGTGGACGGTGTTGGACGCAATTGGGAAAAACACAGACTAAATGGGAAAATGCAGTGATCATATTGCTACATAAATGAGGAGGCATAAGTTAGAAAACTACCGCCCAATCAGTCTTCTATCGATTCTCTACAAGTTATTCATGAAAATCATCGCAAAAAGGATCACAAAAAAGCTCGATTTCTACCAACCAGTTGAACAGGCGGGATCCGGACCGGATTCAGCACAAATGATCACTTACAGGTGATGAGGACTTTGATAGAGAAATGTAATGAATACAAGATTGGCATAGTATTGATATTCATAGACTTCGAGAAGGCTTTCGACTCAATTAAGACATGGTCTATATTGGACTCATTGGACGAATGCAAGTTAGACTCGAGGTACGCCATGCATAAGACTTCACGAGAATACGGCAAAGTTCAAGGTCGGACGAGGAGAGAGACAGGGTGATACAATCTCACCAAAATTATTTACATCAACTCTGGAAAGTATTTTCAAGAAGTTAGATTGGAGCAAGATGGGAATCAAAATAAACCGAAAGTACCTAAATCATCTACGATTTGCAGACGACATTGTGTTGATGGCGTTAGATTTGGACCAAGCCCAGGTTATGTTGCAACAGCTAAATGAAGAATCGAGCATCGGTCTTAAAATGAACCTCTTGAAGACGAGAATCATTACTAATATTGACAATGACAGAGACATACAAATTGGAGACACCGTCATCGAAAGAGTCGATAGTTACGTGTACCTTGGCCATAAACTGAAATTGGGTCTCGACAATCAGACTGCTGAAGTGAAACGAAGAATTGGACTCGGATGGGCGGCATTCGGAAAACTTAGGCTTATATTGAAAAACAACATGACCAACAGCCTAAAACGGAAAGTCTTTGATTCATGTGTCCTCCCAGTGCTGACGTACGGAGCGGAAACGTTGACATTAACGAAAACTTCCGAGAATAAACTTAGAGTAGCCCAGCGAGCATTGGAACGAGGCTTGGAATTTCGCTCAGAGATAAAACGACAAATCAATGGATTGGTCAACAAACGAAAGTCGATGACGTTATGGAAAGAATAGCATCTCTGAAGTGGAATTGGACAGGACACACCGCAAGGATGACTGACGAACGTTGGACCAAAACCATTACGAACTGAAGACCGCATACAACACGACCTATGGGCAGACCGCCAGAACGATGGACAAACAGTATAAAGCGGACAGCAAACACGAACTGGCAACAAGTGGCAATGGATCGATTGAGATGGAAAGAGTTAGGGGAGGCCTACATCCAGCAGTGGATAACATAAAGGCTGTAAAAGAAGAAGAAAGAAATTCCCTTTTCTCTAGTGGTGCCACCCAGCTGAATACGGACTAATATTAAATTAATTCCTCACTTAAAACTGTGCTAAATGATGTGAAGACGAGCAACGTCATAAACGTGTGCGGTTTCTTTACCGCACTGTTTACTTTCAACGAATTCAACGAATTTTACTTGATTAATCAACGCGTTTTCGCAACGGAATTTTATTTTTTTATTTTTTATTTTAAAAACGTCAATTTGAAGTAGAGGTGAGCGGGTCGCCCGAAACTATGAAAAACCCGACCCGAACCCGAAAATTTTAATCGGGTCGGGTCGGGTTTGGGTTGGATCGGGTTTCCGTATCATTTTTTTCGGGTCCCGGTCTTTTATTTCAATTGCATATTTTGCAACGCTGATGTAAATTTCACATCTAATAAACACGTCTCAAACCACTCTAGACTTTCAGTTAGTACCAGATTGAGAATACTCATTTCATTGTTTGTGATGATTTATGAATAATCAGAATAGTCTAGATGTTAGTCGGGCTTAGTATGCCTCTGCATTTGTATCCAAGTCAATGTTGATACAAAGTACAATGTACTTTATGTAGGAATCAATTGATTTTCCAGCTAATTGTCAATTGTAACCATTGTAACCGACAATTAACATTAAATTGAAAGTGACAATTAATTTCCACGTATAGCGAAACTCAAAGCTAACATTTTGTCTCACAGCTTTACAGCAATGACATTTCGAGCTCACTGAAATAGGATTTTTTCCCGATCTTTCTAAAAATGATTATCTAATTTAGACATTCATCTCACACTAATTTAATCGGGTCGGGTTCGGTCCGGGTCGGGGTCTTGTCTCGAAACAGTTCGGACTTCGGGTTTTAGAAAAAGACCCTATCGGATAGGACTAAAATTTCGGCCCACAATGTCTCGAGTTCTAGACCTCGGAAGACGTTGACCAATGTCAGGCTACCTCGGGGTTCCTCATACTTGGCATACTGAAAATAATATAAAACCACCTTATGGAACCTATGAATCCCATAATGCTTCCCTGGTGCCTTGAATATTCATGTCTTTTGGTTTTTCAGATCCTATTTTTTTCTGTGGATGTCAAATTGGCCTCACACTGAAAATAGTGTTCTATGAACTACTAACTACATGCGTTGAAGTTAATTCTGTCAAACTTTTAGGTTGAGGCGACTTTGCCATCCCACTCTAAACGTTATCCGATAGGGCCTTTTAATCGGGTCGGGTTCGGTTCGGTCGGGTTTCGAAACAGTTCGGATAGCGGGTTTCGGGCTGCGAAAAATTTATTCGGCTCGGGCTCGGTCCGGGTCGGGTTTCGAAACAAATTTTCGGGTCGAGTTCGGTCCGGGTCGGGTTTTGAGAAAAGGTCGACCCGCTCATTTCTAATTTGACGGGCGAAAGTTTACATTTCTTCTACTTTCGTCCCTGTTAGCAAGCATACAAAACTTGATACGTAACTCAGAAGAGCACTTTTAGCTCTTGACCTTTGGACGTAAATAACTAACCCAGATAAAAATTGACCCCACGAAATGTACATAAAGTGCCATCGGAAAATGTGCTGATCCCATTTAATGTGCTCCAGTACCAGGAGATTTAATGTATATTAAAAAGCGCCCTTACCGTTACATCGTTTCTTTGGAACGTGACGTGCATTTAATGTACATTAAATGTGAATTTCATGTACATCTAATGTACATTCAAACACTTTGAATACACAACTAATGTACCTTTAATGTACTTTTTAGTGTGAACTACTAGCACATTTCATGTACATATAATGTTATGTAAGAAAAGAAAGGCAAATCTAATTTAGTTTTCCGACTTTTCTATTTTGGTTTTTCTTATTCTGATGATCGCTACGTCCTCCATCTACATTTTTTTATGACAAGCTCTCAATTTTTTATTAGAAAAATTTCTGCCATTTGCGGGGCTTGAACCCAACACGCTCGGGATTATAAGTTTCTAAACACATAATCCAAAAATGTACTTGTAATCTTGTTCAATAATTTCGAGCTTTAATGGCACAAAAAATGTGACTTTTATTTACATCGCAAGCACATTTTTGGTACATTAAATGTGATAGGAATAATGTACACCTTATCAGGAACATAAAATGTGCGAAAAATGTACTTGTAGTCTTGTTCAATAACTTCGAGCTTTAATGGCACAAAAAATGTGCTTTTTATTTACATCAAAAAATGTACTACATCACAAGCACATTTTTGGTATATTTTACGTACATATTCTCAACAACATTGAATTTCGCACATTCAGTGGGCAACCACATTAAAAAGTGTGATCTGTGTTATCTGGGTAAAGCTTATTATAAACTCTGAGTGAAATGGGTGTTTTCCTCAAACCGTGTGATTTTCACATTTAGCGACAAAAATCACAACTTTTCGCATGCATTTTGTAGCCATTTATGCAACTCTATTACAAAAAGTGGAAAAGGCTAGAAACAGAGATGCATCTCTTCGAAAGCAATTTCCGCCGAAACTTTATACCTCTAGATCGAGGAACGGTTGTATAAAGTTAGCCTGATCTGATTCCTTTCCTCTAGTGTAATGAGTAATTGAAAACATAGATAGCAATCTTTTTCTGTTACCTAATCGAACTGCCGGTCTTCGTCATGGGTTAGCTGAAATAATTGCCGTAATTGTAAAAAGAATTTGATGATAAGATAAGAATAAGTCATGGGATCTAGGAAATTTTCCGTATAGTTAACGTAAAGTTTTATTATCTCCTATTGATCTCTGCTTAAAAAGCTGCAGTATTGTAAGAAATGTGACTCTACTCATTCCAAAAACTGATTACAAACTGGAATTCATTAAAATCCAACATGTAGTACTACTAGGAAAAACCTACCAAGTACGATGGTGGCGCTAGAAGAAAATTTTGTAGATTTTGGCAAGAGTAACATCGGGAAATTTTACTTTTATCGAAAATAGGAAAACTCTGTCTTTCAGCGAATGGATTGTTATTCCACAAAATACTTCCGAATTTTTCTTATTGTTATCAATAAATATATCGGCAAATCATAATCGGACACATGCCGTCGTTTGAGTGTATGTGGCAACTATGAAAAGATCAATGAAATTAAACTATACGTAAATCAAAACCAATCCACACAACAGATGGAGGTGTGTTTATTGTAAGAACATAATAAAAGTCACACGAAGTTGTATGCATAGCACCAACACTTGCACTATTAGTTTTGTAAAACAATATTTTCAAGAGAATTCTAGTGATTGTTTACAATGTTCAAAGATGTATATCAAAAAAGTTATTTTTAAAGGTATGCGATCGTACGATTCGGTTTTTGTTGTGTTGAAGTGGAGGTGTGTTATTTATGGCTCACTTATGAGTGGAATCCGAGGAATCAGGGATAATTTTTGCCGCCGCTATTGATGGAGTCATAAAATTCTTGAAGAGTGAAAAGTCATTGAATCAGTTCTTTCACTCATCTAAAACCCACTATCCATGACAACATCATGTTAAATTTTTGATTTTTTTGGTAAACAATTTTTTATATAAAAACAGGTTTGAATGACTAATACAATTTCCAAAACAATTGATTACGTGTATGTTTTGATAACCACATACTATACACATTTTACGATCTACCGTACAAAATGAAATAAAAACAATTGGATAACCAACCTGAGTTGTATCCTTTTGACCATTTCGATGTTCTATTGACGGTTGTATAATTGTTATTAATGCCTTTGCCACCTTGAACGACCACAAAAAATTGAACTAAAAAACACGCCACAAATATTTTAAAAATAAACTTTCGACTAGTACTATACCAACACATGTTTTTAAAAAAATATATATAAATAAATCAATCAAACCGAATCAATCGCACAATTTTTGCCTTTTCCTATGTTATATCATCTATCGATTTTACACCAAAACGAAAACAATTTCCTTCTCACAAAATATCTTTAAAGCACCGAATATCTTTCATCAAATTTGTCCCGAAATATCACTCAAGATTTTAGTTATATTTCCGATAATTGAGGTTATGTGTCAGAAATGTATACATCAGAATACACCAATATTTTTTTTTATTTATTCCAATTGGTTTTGGAGGTGCTCCCAAATGTACAGCACATCAAAACTACACTGTTAGATTTGCTATCCACGTAAAACCACCCGCATAATACGAATATATTCCTTATACTTTGATTCGGCGCATTACAACAAGGAACCATAACGTACTGAATTTGAGGCAACTTTAGATGAGCTACCAGGGCAATGAAAAAGATTTTCAATTTTATTAAAAGAGAATGTTGTGAAAATGTAACCGCTCACCAACACAATGACGTAACAATTAGTTTTTTAGTGTAGGTTTATTGTAAAATGTATTCGTGAAGTATTCATTCCTAATATATTACTATATACTAATGTATGAGTTGGATAAGCATAGCCGTTCAATGTTTAAAGCCTTGTTAATGTTCATGTTATATTAATAGTATATTACAGTGGACCCTGTCTATGTAATTCATTACATGGGGACACAATTTTGTCATCATAGCCAAACTTACGAGTGTTTTTTGGGCAACAAGCATTGGAAACGTTATTTTGACGAGTGTAGGAGCCTGCATATCCGAGTCAAAATATCAGTTCTCAAAATTGTGTCCGCTGTATAATGCTTTATTGCTTATCCATCCGAAAGTTGAGCACTACATGTATGTTTACCCCCTACGAAAATCTTGCATTACACGTAGGGTCTTTTTTACCTCACTAGTAAAAACAAAATTTTTACCTCGCTAGTGAAAACAAAAGTATTATCTCGCTAGGGTCTTTTTTACCTCACTAGTGAAAACAAAATTTTTACCTCGCTAGTGAAAACAAAAGTATTATCTCACTCACTAGTGAGGTAAAAAAGACCCTTCATGTAATGCATGGTTTTCATAGGGGGCAAACATACATGTAATGGTCAACTTTTGGATGACATAGCCAATACAACCCGTCCGGGTCAGAGGCTAGATCATAGTACCGCAGTTTTTGTGAGCTCTTACTCACATGGATTCTTCTGAGAGATTCTTTCGTTACCGACGCTTTTACAGTGTCAGTGGTAAATTGCACACAAACCTAGTGTCATCTATGACGCGCGGAAACTAGTAGTGCTTAGAATGCCGGTTCGCCTCATCAAACCGGCAGGCATTTTTTGAACCACATGCCTAACGTGAATTCTGAACCACGCCTAACGCATTTTACCATTAGGATTTCTTCTGTTGCTAATTACATCTCCCTCTAAAGTTAGACTCAGATATTGGGGGACAAATATTTTCGCGATAAATAATTTCTTCAGCCAATGAGAGACAAGAATCTTTCGTTAAACTTTTTTTATCGAATCGTTCAATTTATTCATCGAAGAACTCTTATCTCTCATTGGTTGACGCAATTATTTATCGCGAAAATAATTGTCGCAAAAGTCGAATTTTTCAGTAAATTCACAATATTTGCGCACAGAATTCATCGAATATGGGTGACGTCATATTCGTCATTCTTCTATGTACGATTTGTTGAGGCACCAAATTTACAACTACCCATATTATGAAGCCTGAGTGTGGCTAGGAACGTTACTTTCATGCTATACATTGAAGAAAAATCCTATACAGAATTTGTCCCCACCAGGATTGAACCCGGATATTCTTGGTGGAAAGTCAGTACGCTACCACTGAGCCAACCCGTTCCAAAAAAAGTCGAAAATTCTCTAAACGTAACTAATTGCCGAAAATCACATTGCGTTTTATTACAATTTGATTGAGGATTTGACTGACCTTATGTGACACAAATTTTTGTTAATTCGCACACGTTATAAATTGTGGTATGTGACGCTATCTATATATTTTTTAAAGCTGAATATGATTCGCATCACTTTTCATCAAGCAATACTAGCCGCCTGTCGGTGGCGTCATCCGCTTATATTCATAGCGGTGGCGGTGCCGCAATATATATATTTTTCGTAGCTCAATAGGATTTGACTTTGACACACAACTGAATGCTCACTCTATCGGTAGAGGAAAGTAAAGTCTCCCTGACTTATAAACTGTGCGATACGTTGCATTCAGCTAAGAAAAAAATTATGGAAGTAACAGAACTGACCTGATCAAAATAGATGCCAGCAAAAATCTATTTAAATCACTTATCAAATTCATGTTTCATTTACGATAATGATTTCTATTCTCACACCTTGACCTTACATCAAATTTTGTTATGACAATTACATTCTAAAAAAAACAGCTATCGCGATGTGGTAGCGCAATCGAGAAACAGTTTGAGATTTGATGTAGTTGTAAAATCAGCAGTTTCACTTTAGGAAGAAAAGTAGTGTACTTGAAAGACATCTTAAAAGATAGTAGTGTACTTGAAAGGCATCCTAAAAGATGGTTGATCACCAAATTCACCATGAAACATTTTTATTGTGACATGTATACCTTCGATTTCCTTTCGCAACTTGCAATGCTCAATAGCTTGAAGAAAACTGTTTCTATTTTACTTTAAAGAGAAAGCAGAGAACACCATCCTTACTGAATGATATTAGAACTTCATGGAATATTTCAAAAATGTTCTATTACACTACCACACTTAGCAATTGTTGTTGGTGTAGGTTAGTGTGATGTAAGTGACACACACCAGTTAATGTTAATGTGAAAAGAAAATTAATCTCAAGGGGAATTTTTGGATATCATTTTGGGAAGGGATATTTATACGATTTCAGAGAAAAATTTTTACGTGGAGAACAAGAAGAAAAATATACAAAATTCCATTTGCATTTTATATGAGAGAAATGTAAGGACATTAACATTTATAAAAAGAGAACCAATTTTGATTTGTTTTGCTCTGATGGAAGGTTCGTGATAGTATTCGATTCGGTGGTTTTACAGGATTCTACATTAGTGTTTCTATAACAGAATTCCGCATTTACCGCAGGCAAATACATTTTACTTTCTTTTATGCGATTTATTATGACGACATGAGAGTGAAGAAAGAAGTTCATTCATTACAGACGATTCAGAAAAAAACTTATTAGCATTCTTCTAATCATGGACGCTCGTGATGCAACTCCAGTTGCGATCAAGAAAATAACTCTAAATTGACTTATGTCAATTGATCTGTACAACATGTTTCGTCCCATCCCACGTTAATTAGCGAGTTACATATTTAGTTAGCTGATTAGTTATATATGTAGTTGGTTTAGTTAAGTGGACTATAGTCCTTGTTGAATTGTGGTTTCAAGTTAGTTGTGTAATGAATTTCTGTGGAGTAGAATTTATCAGTGACGTTATAATATTATAGAATTTGGGTTAATGTAATTCTGCAAAAAAGCCGTGGAAAAACGTCAATTAACAGCGGCTTTCGAAACCTTAAAATAAAGTTCTAAATGTAAATAAATAATTAGTAGATGTTTCCATGCACAAAATTGGTTATTATGGAGTTTATTTTAAGTTATAAACAAATCCTTGCCCTACCCGTATACATTCTTACCAAGCCGAAACTAGAGTGGCACGAATAATCTCGAGAACATAATGACATTTTATTGAACTAACATTAACGTTCTTATAGCATCACCACGGTGCGGCTGAACAAGTTTTTTTTCATGCCTCGGGGCCAAAATCGAAGGAAATTTTATATAAATTTCTCTCGATTTTGGACCTCTGCATGAAAATTTTTTTGTAATAACTATTTTAGATCGGCCACATGGGATTTCTGTGCGGAAAATTGTTTTTAGGGCTAAAACAAAAATTTTTTTTTCTGGCTCAAAATCTTTTGTCGAATACTTTTTGGAAAAACTGACGAAAACAACTTTTTCTGTATACGTGAGAGTGTATTGGTTGTAACGGAAAATATTTTCCCATTACTTGGGACCAAAAGTTGCGTTTCGCGGTATGTGTACACTATTACTACTATTACACTATTACTACACTATTATTACTACACACTCTCACTATTACAGAAAAATTTCTTTCAAAATACCCCAATACACACTCGACGTGTACTTTTCGCTTGGGCTTCGCCCGAGCGTACGTATACACATTCGTATGTAATGGGGTATGTTGAAATATACTATTCCCCATACATTTTCAAAGTTTAGCAGAAAATGATGAAAATAAATTCTTGCAAATTGGCTTTTTCATATTTTTTATCGACATACAACATTATTCTAAGCAAAATATTGTTCTACGGTATGCCTCTAACTTTTTTTTATAAGACAATTCGAAGTACCAAATTTAACTAAAAACGAAAACTAAAAAAGATTTATAAATAGTAATATTTCAACATACCCTAATACACACGAGATGTGTATGCGTACGCGCGGGCAAAGTCTAAGCGAAAGGTACACGGTGGCAGGACATTTCTCCGCCGCAAATAACGCCCGGGGCGTTAATAACACCCGGGGCGTTAATAACACCCGGGGCGTTAATAACACCCGGGGCGTTAAGAACACCCGGGGCGTTAATAACACCCGGGGCGTTAATAACACCCGGGGCGTTAATAACACCCGGGGCGTTAATAACACCCGGGGCGTTATTAACACCCGGGGCGTTACTAACACCCGGGGCGTTATTAACACCCGGGGCGTTATTAACACCCGGGGCGTTATTAACACCCGGGGCGTTATTAACACCCGGGGCGTTATTAACGCCCGCCCGGGGTGTTTTTAACGCCCAGCTGAATAATTGGATAAACGCTACAAAATGGCGCTTTAACAAATAACTTTACTTATAGAGCATGTAACTAGAAGAAGTTGACTAAGAGGAAAATTTTCCTTATACAGAACGTCAATAGAGGAAAATTTTAAAATGCGGTGAAGGTTTATTTTCTCACTTTTTGTGTAATAAGTTTTTTAAAAATGTTGATAGTTACAACCTTATCCTTTTAGAGGTGTACAACGTGAAATATATAGATGACATGACATTTGTACAATTATTTCTAACAGCTTTAAAAAAACATGATGCAGTTTCATAGGCCGCAAATTTCAACTAGAAAATGGTGACTGTTGATGTCTTTCAACAAGTGGAAAATAAACCTTGGCCGCACTTTACTTATACAGAATGTTGACTAAGGGGAAAATCTTCCTTATATAGAATGTCACTAGAAGGAGTTGGGTAAGAGGAACATTTTGCTTATACAGAATGTCACTAGAAAGAGTTGACTAAGGGGAAAGTACAGAACGTCACTGGAAGGGATTGATTAGGAGAATCATACAGAATGCCACTAGATGGAAGAATTTTTTTCTGTGCTCTTTTTACGATTACTACTACGATTTTGAAATTTAAAAATTTGAGTAAAAGGGATGAATAAAAACAATACAAAACGGGATGTGTACATTGAAATGTCCTAAGCTTCTGAATTTAAATAACTTCCAATTTATTCTCGAAGCTCAATAGTGACCGTGTACCGAATCATATAGCTGGGCGTTATTAACACCCGGCGTGCGGGCTTTAATAACGCCCCGGGCGTTACTAGCGCCCGGAGTGCGGGCGTTAATAACACCCCGGGCGTTATTAGCGCCCGGAGTGCGGGCGTTAATAACACCCCGGGCGTTATTAGCGCCCGGAGTGCGGGCGTTATTAACACCCCGGGCGTTATTAGCGCCCGGAGCGTTAATAACGCCCCGGGCGTTATTTGCGGCGGAGAAATGTCACGTCACCAGGTACACATCGAGTGTGTATTGGGGTATTTTGAAAGATATTTTTCTGTAATAGTGTGAGTGTGTTGGTGCACATATCGCGAGAAGCAACTTTTCGTCCCAAGTGATGGGAAAATATTTTCCGTCACAACCAATACACTCTCACGTATACAGAAGAAGAACTTTCTCGCTCACCCCAACTCATACTTCTATCGCCAAAAATATTCCACATCTCGCTGACAAGGATCGAACAAGATCGAACAGTGTATCTTCGATTACCTCTCAAATACAAACAGAATACATGTAAACACGCGGCGCGCAAAATTATGTTCGCTACAAGTTTAGTTCGTCAAGTCGAGACGAATAGCATATATCTATACTAATCGCCCTCAAGGTCTAATAGCGTATAGGAACACAAATCCCCCTTAGGGCGAATAGCTTATAAGTTCACTTATCTCCCTTAAGGGTGAATTTATTTATTTAGCGTATGGTGTTTTTACATCTATTACAATTCTTATATTACATATACATAGGACCATGGTTGGGTTAGCTAAACACTAGCGTCGCTGCTAGCGCCGCTAATAGCGACGCTAAAATTCAAGACAGCTCGCTAGTAGCGATTAGCTCTCGCTGAAATCCGATTAGCGAATATTTTTCGCTAATCGCTAATGGACTCGCTAAAATATGGAGCTGTTCATCATAAGTCATCAGTCTATTTTCAACCGAATGCCAGTTTTTCAAAAATTCTTGGTGTTTTTTCTATTCCAGATCTTGGATTATTAGCGAAAATTTAGCGACCGCTACTAGCGCGCTAGTTTTTTTAGACTAGCGAATCAGTTAGCGAGCTAGTATTTTTTGAAACTAGCGTTAGCGTTAGCGTCGCTAGAAAAATGACTAGCGAGCACAACCTTGCATATACATAAGACTTATATCTAATACTGGCTGAGTTAATATTTTCCACAGTTAATTGTTGTGTTGATGTCTGCCGAGGGATGGCCTAGCCAACTGGTTCGGTAGATGACATTTCGTCTTTCGACATAGTGAAGACCAATTTTGTAAATGTATACTGGGTTGCCATCATTCACATTTTTTTAATATCACGCTCGCAGGTTGTAGGCGCCATCTTAAGTGCTGATTTGTAATGACAGGTTCCATTGCTGGGGAGGTCGAATCAAACATACCGATGCACAATTTCTTGTTGAATTGTTCCGGTCCACGCTGTTGGTTCTCCTATTGTCCAACCGGTGACGCTCCAGTACATCTTGCTCTACATATGCGAGTGACGTCACATATTTTGTGTACCCTATTTTGCGTCCCGGACATCGAATACCGAGACTATCCAATTTATAAAGCTTGGGTGAACTTAGGGACGTTGTACAGTCTATAATTTCTTAGGAAAAAATTCCCCGGGGATCGAACCCGGGCCTTCTCGGTGGAAGTCCAGTGCGTTCACCACTAGACCACCCGTCCCTAAAGTGCGAATAACTTATCGACCTTAAGAACAAATATCAAGTGCCTAACTTTAAAGATTGACAAAGTTGCAACATCAGAAACTAGTAAAAAACCCCTTGGAAATTTTATCACAGGAACTATCAAAATTCGAAAAGTACGTTCGTAAAAAAAGCTGAAGCTTCTCTCTATTGTTCATAGGGCAATGTTTGCACTTTCATTTACATAACGAAAACATGCAGGGGACCTGTACGCATCAGAATAGATGTTGCGAAAAGATTCGAACGTATTTGGGATTTAGAGTGGGCAACAAGTTAGGGGTCATTCATAAAGGATGTCACGTTTGCTATAAAAAATGAGTATCCATAAAAAGGTAATAACTCAGTCAGGACAGCAAATTCTGTTTATAGAACTTTGGTACTTCAACACAAATTCTTTCAATGTTGAATACCGTCTGCACTCCGTGGAATCCAAAAACAAAAAGCACTTTCGTCTTCGCTCAACATTCTCGTGTGTGTCAACTGACATTTCCAAACTAAGCGATCTGAGTGGCATCTCGTTACTCGGCGTATCACCGGCTAGTCTCCAAAGCTATTCACCGGTTATTTCAAATTCTAACTTAGAGACTATGTTAAGTTTTTACAAAATAACGAACAGATAGAAATCGGCGTTACAAGTTACAGTAACTTTTTAAAACTTGAAAAACCTGTATCTTGAACGGAATACCGAAAATTCCTGTTGCCCAACCTACATTTTTCCACTTTCAAAGCCCACAGCCCGAGCCACTCAACAGATGTTCACTAATTTAATTTTCGTAATTTTCTGAGGTCCATATCTTTCATTCAACACCTTGAAGAGCGATTTTCGTGCTAATTTCGCAGCGATGCATAAGTCAATAAGTTTCACCGACGTTTAAAAAACCACGTTTTTGACCACTATTTCGATCGAAAATTTTCGACCGATTTTGCCCAAACTCAATCCCGTAGTCAATTATCTTTCAAGAAAAAAAAAGATATTGAAAATCGGATAAGATTTATCCGATTTATGTAGAAAAAAACACGTTGGGCCCCAGTAGAGACTCAGTTTTAGGGCCTTGGCTGAGTCCAAAAGCTTAAAAACAAATCAAAAAAGGTTTCTTCCATTAATTGTCAAGCATACACAGACCTTTCGAACAAAGAAACATTTATGAAAATCGGAAGAGATTTACAGTAGTTATGTACAAAAGACCAAAAACCACTTAAACGGCCCTGGGCCCTAGCTCGGCGGCCCTTAAAATATATTTCAATTACACTTGCCAACAGAGGTTTTGTGTCGATGACACTGGCGAACCCATTCGAAATATTCGAGTCGGAATTTATGAAGTGGCATCATTCGTTTTTAAAACACAAAACCTCTGTTGGCTAGTGTTACCTTTCAGGGAAAAAAGTTTCTGAAAAAGGATTGAATTTTACTCGAGTTATCGTGTTGAGGGACAGACGGACAAAATTTTACAGATTCGGCATCTAAGAACCATGATCAATGCTCCTCCCCTACTTCCCCCTCAAATCGACTGGTTACAAACGTAGTGGCAACCGCAACAGCACTACGTTCTTCAACTTCGTACGGGTCTAATCAATCATTTTTTACGATGTTTTAAACTTATTCCATACATTCCTTACTTCTTTATTACTAAATCCAATTTTGTTTTGAATTCTTATGTTAATTGCAATTATGGACACAGAACACAAAAACCACTTTTGGCTCCATATTTTGCAAAAAAAGTTGTTTTTTTTTTTTAAAGATCGACAGATGAAATCTGCGTTTATGTGTTTGTGTATTTTTGCACACTGTGATTACCTTCATCAACATTGTTACATACAGTAACGAACACATGTACTTGTTGTGTAAAAGTTAATACCAGCTGGTCCGAATCAAATGGTAAATCTTATTGATTAAAACTGTATTTGATTGGAAGGAAGGCGGAACCTCGTTTCTCGGGCACCACTAATATTTAACTAGGTATAGCCGATTAAGATCAAAAGATAGTTGAAGTGAAGAGTTCTATGAAACTGTCATGAAGTATGTAAAGTAAAAGTCAACGTTTTACAAACCTCCTTCCTTTTTTCTGAGAAAATCTGTATGAAGTTTCAGAAAAATGGTGTATACATTTCTCAAAGTCCTCAAATCTTAATCATAGAGTATCAACTTATACAAATAACAGTTGTTTTTGAGTCATTTGATTAAAATACAGTTGTAAAATAATAAAACAAAAATTGAAATCGAATTTCACTCAAATATAAAATAAAGAAAAATAAAGCAAACTTCGCATCCTCCGAAATGTTTAGAATTAAACATAAATCACCTTTATGCCAGTGAATTTCATATTTTATTGTAATTTTATGATTTTTCGCTCGTCTTTTTTATTTACATAAGTAAACCATCGTCAAAGTTCTACATTTTATTATTCGTAGAATATTCAATGTTGAAGCTATAAATATCGCATAAAACATAGAGACGAATGCTTTCGTATTCGGTGGCATTCATTGTTGACAATGTTTTCCATGAAATCGATCTTCTCAAATATATGGAAATTTTTGGATGAAAACATATTTTTCAATTTTATTATTTTTACAATCGATGGAACAGAAATTCAATATTGGTGAGTCTTTCGAAATTTAAATAAATTATTTACCTAAAATTGTGCCATTCGAGGTATATGTCTAATTGAATTACTGTTTTAATGTCTATTACTTTTGAAAGCATCAACAAAAGCTCTACACGATATTCCAAGAAAGTACAAAGTACACTTTTGTTGAATGGAATTATTTAGTCAGAAAAAGAATTGGCTGTGGCTTCTCTTGCATTATAACAAGCAGCCGAAAAGAATGAAAGAGCCACAAAAGACTTTACATCGAAGAAAGTTTTCTGTATTCTCATTTTATAGTTGAGGGGAACTGCTTCCAATGCTATGAATAGCAAATTAGAATTGCGAATACGTGAAATAAAAGTTTGGGTTAAAACTTATTTTTCACATCTACTTCGCAAAAGTTTCATGAAAGTAGTTTGTGTACTACATTTTGACAAAATATGTTTGTCGTCCACATTCGAAGGTACATTTTTACCCCAATTCCACTACGTTCAGTCCAATATCATCCCCTGGCAACTCACTTGGTGACACTATTTTTACCTACAAATTTTCCAATAGGGAAATAAATATTTTCGGAGATTCTAAAACACAATCTAAAAATGGTAAACACTATTGGTTCCGCTAACGGCAATATTCTCTTTTTAGTACTATTGTTGAAACTGGACCTACAGCTACCAACTTAATAGAAAGTTTTCACACAGTATGCACCGAAAGCACTTCTTTTCATTGGTCGTTTTGGCTCGGAAAGCAACGTCTTCGACTCGGCACACATTCACACTTATGTTAGAATCAGCTACTCAGTTACAATACTGAGACTCATGGAAAATCCTCACTTTCCGTCCTAGTGATTCAAATAACTATTCCAGATGTGTGGACTTTGTTTGTGATGGCTTCGTTATCCGTTGCATGACCTAGTTAGTCGTTTGAGAAATAAACGTGCCCTTTAGACTAGTTGTCTGGTAAAGAGACGAATTTATTCTGATTCATTTCATACAATGTTCTCGTATTTATACTCGTGAAATTATACAAAGATCATTAGATTTGTATTCAAAGGACTACTTTTCTTATCTTAATATTAGAAATTCTAAGTGAAAACACTCATTCGAGTTCCAACAACTATCGATAATGGCACCTGGTGCAAATAGCCTCAGTATAATAAAGAGACTATTGATTCCAAGTGTCGTTAGCAACAGTATAATTTAACGCCTTTATGCACTATACAACTTTTACAATTGTTCTTCAATGAAAAAAGGTGATTGCTGTATAATCTCACTGAATTAAGAGACTATTAGCACCCGGTGCCAATACCATTTTCGTTCAGAAATCAATTTGTTATGTGATTATTACAAATGTGAATTGGTTTCGGGTATTAGAAACGTGAATTCGTTGCAGTTGGATAGCATTAGTTTTTTACGTAGCTATTTTTTTCATTGCTTTTAATTCTTATTGATCTTTTTAACTAACTGCTAACTAGCGAATTCTGCCTCCAGTGTTGCCATTATATTTTATTGATCTATTTTTCTTGAATAATAAGAAAGTCGTTTATCTGATCGTAAGTGTAATAATTGTGAATTGTAACAAAATTACGTAAAAAAATTGTTACTTTTTTTCGACGGGACATCACTACGGTAAGCGAGAAATTGTTCATTTATATAACGAGTGATGGAAAAACATTTTCAGACTATAACCCCGTTGATTTGATATAGACGCAAATGTCATTGACACAAATGTTTTGATTTGACACATATTTTTTAGGGATCGAATGTTTTTTTCTTCAAATTTATTTATTCAAATAGAAAATAAATGTATGACGTTTGTTTTCGAGGGGTGGGGCTCGTAGAAAACAGACAATAGCAGGAGGGCAGGGGTGTCTAATGAACCCAAAAAATGCAGATGTCATTTGCGAATGTTTCCTTACAATACGACCATAACTCCTCAGTCCTCACTTATATGATCGATTCGGCACATCTTTGAACTTCACGAAGACCCGTACAAAGCGACGGGGCTTATGCACTATCACTATCAGTCGAAAAAGGTATATTACAATGGAGTCACTATTACGTTTTGAAGTCATCTTTACACAAACGGACTATTAGTATCCGCACAAAAAAACCTGTGAAGCAAGTCTTTAAGTCTGCTTACAAAAGTTCTGAAATTAGAAAAGGGTGACGCATTAAGCCTCTTATTCAAACCGATTTTCTTCCAGCTACAAAAGTTCTGAAATCAGAGATGGGTGACGCAATAAGCTTCGATGCACAAAAAAAATTAAAGCGAAGTTACAAAAAAAATTAAAGCGAAGTTACGTTGTGTTTTTAAAAAATTGCGTCACAAATACCAGACCCAATAGCGTAATAATTTTTCTATGCTTTCACTATGCTTTTACACTGCAAAAATTTGAGCTTTATTTCTTTCCGCGAAGATTGTACTGTGCAAATTTAAATTTTTGCGTGTGAAAACTGAAACTTACGTCACACCTCCTCTGTCAGAGGCTTTTTTGTGCGGATATCAATACTTTTGTAAGTTTATCTCTCTATAAATATACAAAAATTTTTAAGTTAAGAATTGCATCAGAGGCACTAAACCCTAGGAATCCTTATTGGATGACCTTACTCATGTCGAGAATAACCGAAAAATATCAAAAACCTGATGGCAGTTGGAAAGTGCTGGAGAAACCCTCCCAATTCTAGAAGAAGCTTTATCCCGGCCATATTTTCCAAAAACTATGAAGCACGTGTACAATTTTGTCTTTGGAAGCAGCTTTTTAACTGCCATAGTTCTAGAGATATGGGTTATCCTGCCGAAATCTGGAAGCGGCCTTACACCAGGATGGGGCCATATCTCCCTAAAACTATGGTTCCCTTCTCATAAAATTTAAAAAGAGAATATTTCGACATCAAAAAAGAGAACTAAAGAGAACGATTTTCGAAGCGCAAAAAGAGCAAAAAGGAGTACTAAATTGATCATGAAAAATCGCACTCGGCTGCAATTTCTTGCAAATTAATAGAATGGTCTGCAAACGGTAAACATTATTTTAATCAAAGGGTGCTTCAGTTGTCTTTAAGTAAGTTGTCTTTGTAAGATTAGCTGACTAACAACATTCATGGTCCTTCCTTATTTCTACGTTCGCATACATATTTTACACACTATCCCCAGGGTCGAAAATGGCTTTTTTCACATCTTGGGAAAACAAGAGAATTGGTATAAACATGAAAAGTCACGTTTTAGTGTGACTCTTGACCTAGGCTTCGCCTCGGATTCAGTCGAACAATTTTTTTTTGTTATTATTGTCGGTCTCTCACAAACCAATAAATTTCCGAGAACTTTTCTTCGTCCGCTGTTTCTGTTAGGTTTTCTCTGAAGTTTGTGTTTTTAATTCTTCTGAAAGCACAAAGGCGAGCGTAGCGAGCGAAATTTTTTTTGCCATCGAATTGGGTTCACATATTTAAATTGCTGCCGCGCAGCGAAATTTTTACCGGCTAAATGTTGTAAATTTATGAGATTTAACTGCACAAGCCGAAAAAGAGAACAAAAGAGAACATGTTGCGCCAAAAAGAGATGTTCTAGACATTTTCATCCGAAAGAAGATCTTCAGCAGAAAAGAGAACATGTTCTCTTAAAAAGAGACTTACCTAAAACCCTGAAACACGAGTTCGCTCAAATTTAATTCTCTACAACTTCGCCTTTGGAAATAACTTTCTAACTGTCATAGTTCTGGAGATTTGGGTCATCCTGCCACAAATTGCCACAAACAAAGGTTTACCAAATTTAAAGGGTGCCCAATACAATGTGGAACAGGTTCCCAATGTGGAACACCACCATATCTCATCAATTTTTGATTGTGGAGGTCTAATTTGAAAAAAATGCGCACGCTAGGTTCATTTTTGATTTACGTCAACACTGACAGAAATCTGTGTAGGTGTACACAAAAGAGAAAAAGAATACACATTTTGACGTCATTCTGATTAAAAAAATTCCTGAAGAAAAATTTGGATAACATCGAAAGAAGTTAAGAAAAATAAACTTCTTATGTTTTGAAGTACTTATTAGACATCTTAGTAACAAAGTGCCTTGTGCCTTGTTACCTTCTTTTAAAATAGAAAAATATAGAAGAAAGAGACGAGACAAGAAAATCTTGTCTGTGTTCCTAATGTGGAGTGGGTTCTGTTCGTTCAGATTGAAAGGAAAAATATTTTATTTTCTATTTTTGGAAGACAACATGCCAAGAAAGATGTAAAGGTGTGAATAAGTTAAGTGTTAATGTAATGCAAATGTATGGATATGGAGCAGTATTCGCGATTTTCACACTAAACAGATGACACTACTTCCTATGTAGAAAATCGGATATAAGTATGTAGAAATAGCGCTCACTACTCATTCATGTCGCCACTTTCTACGTGTAAAGTCGGACATAAGTATGTTCAATTTTTTTCCGACACGTGTCGCACCCTTCGTTGCAAATCGCCAATATTTGATAACTAGTACTGTTCCACAATAGCTGCATGTTCCAAATTTGCATCACATCTAAACATCGCTCAAGGGTGCGAAAGACGAAATTTATTTTCTGTTGTAACTCTTAACAATCAATTGTCAATTTCTTTTGAAAAAAAAAGTTGCGAAAAATTTCTTCATGTTTTGAAGCGTTCTAAATTAGGAGCCCTGGTGTTCCATATTAGGGACACTTTTTTAAAACTGTTAGGATTCACTTTTACTTTCGAAAATGCTGAAAAATTTCTAATCTGTCAATTTTAGAAGTCCCTTATTCTCCTAGAAGTTGCACAATAGTTCACTAATCTTTCCCAAATAACTTTCTACCAGATTTCGAGACATTTCAACTCTATTATTTGAATTCTCTTTTTGGTGTTTCACATTTGGGTCCGTTTCCATACAAAATAGCAATCTTATTTAATTTGGGGTAGTTTTTCATTATTATTTCGTATGGCGAGTACATGAGCGCTCTCTTCCTTTTAAAAGTAGCTAGAATCACAATTCTATCAGTCAAAAAAAACATTATACGAAAGGACAACAAACTTTAAAAATTGAACTAAACATGGAAAAAATTTGGAGACGGAAGAGGCTAAATCACATTGAACAAGAGAAATAAATAAATAATATTGAAATCGTTATCACAATTCGATGTCCATGTGTTGCAACCATTTAACCGCTTCAGGTGTTCAGTTCAGAAATTCCACCGGTAGTATTATAATCGATCACCCAAAAATAATTTTTGCACACCTGAAAATACAATTTTGATCACCAATACAAAATAAAACTTAATTAGGGGCAAAATTAGTTACACCTACGCTGAGTTAGCCGCTTTAAAGATACATTTCTCCTTTTACGAAACGGTCGGACACACCCCTGGCCCTTAAAAAGAGTATTTTTTTTCTGGTGATCAAAATTGAAATTTCTGGTGATCAAAAATGAATTTCCTGGTGATCAGTTAAACATATGCCTTTAATTTATATCTCCGGATGGGTTGAACCGATTTTAATGAGTAAAAAAGCATTTCGACCTAAAATTTCCGGGAAATGCATGCAAATGTGTGACTATTACAATTGAGTTTTTTGGCAAGAACGTTCAAATATGGGTGCCTGGCGAGACGAGACGACTCGTAGAATATCGAGTTTTATATTTTTTGTGAACTCTTTATCGAAAATATGGTTTAGCCTCAGAAGTAAGTAAATTCTTGTATCGCTTGCCTGATTTTATACCGACGTTCAAAATTTTGTTTTGCAAAAAAAGTGAGTTGACCTTTCCCAAAACTTATTTCCATTTTTTTACTCTTAAATGCAACAGGAACGCAAATCGATTTTTTGACGAAATGCGCCCCTACTAAAAGGGATGTGTTATGCAAACGGTAGATAGATGTTTCGGAATTTAAAATTGATGATCACTGCCTTAGAAATATGCAATCAAAAAACATCGCAAAATATAGAACTGTCAAAATATCTGACACGCTCTTAAGAGCACGTGGCAAAAATGTGAACTGTCAAATTTGCGATGTTTTTTCAGAATAGAGTCCTGCGTAAATAAAGGGCTATTCAAAATTATAGTTCATATACTGTGAGAGGATGACTCTTACCCAAATAATAGATGAACCAGAATTAAAAAACTTGAAGTATGAAGGTACAAATTTGCTCTGAAATAACATCGCAAATCAGCTACGGATTGCGATGATTTTTCAGAGTAACTTTCGACCTTCGTACTCAAACTTTTTGAATTCTAACTCATCTATTATTCGTTTAAGAGCCATCCTCTCACAGTACATGAGCTATAATTTTGAATCATTTGTTATTTACACAGGATTTTCTTCTAAAAAAACATCGCAAATTTGGCTGACTGACTGGCTGACTGCAAATTTTTGTGACTTGATCTTAAAGCGTCACCCTTTTCTGATTTCAATACTTTTGTAAGCGGAAATAAAGACTTGCGTCACACCTCCTCTGTAAGACGTTTTTTGTGTGGACATATCCATCAAAAGAATCGGTAGAGTGGTTCAGGATGTAGGGTCCATAAATAAGGGCCCAATTTGCGTTACTCGAAGATTTTTATGGAATTTGGTTGGTCTCAGCTCAAAAAATTTGTTTTTATTTGTTTACTTTTCAAATTGATGAAAAAAATGGTTCTTGGAATTTTTTTCAACATTTTTTTTTGTCACACCGGATATTTCAATATTGTCTCTTGGGCAATTTCCAATTCATCGAAATTTAATAAATTTTATTACAATGTTTCGGTATTCGTACGGGTCGGCGTAGCATATGTTTAGTATTTTTTTTGTCCATTTTCCTTCAGATTTAGATTTTCAGACAAATATTTATCATATGAAAACTAACCCAACGACACATTTCTCCACATGTCTCGAATGTTGTGATATTATTTTCCTGGAATTGAAAACTATCAGAAGAAATGAAAAATGCAGAAAATAACACAAACTCTTTGGAGACACATAGTTTAGTACTTTGTCTATGTCACATCCGAGCTCATACTTTTATAGAAAAATAGTTTATAAAGAATTTATAAGGAACGTATCAAATCTCATATAAGTATCAGAACACAATAAGTGAAATCCTCTGTAGAATACCAGCGTTAGAACCGGAGAAAAGTCATAAATAAACTGAAAATTTAAAATGTATCTCAACGATGTTTTTGTGCAACTCAATGTTACATGAAACATTCTTCTGAAGCAAAATTTACCCCAGACAAACAAAATACTCGCAGATCTGTTTTGGCACTTCAAGTTTTTTTTTCGTTTCATTCGGAATGAGAATGAAATCAATGAAATACGACAACAAATGGAAATTTTCTACAGACGTCATTAGCTCCTTTTTTCATATTACCGCCATTATCGAGACAGAGGTCTACAAGTACCTTTTTGTGTGATAACAAGTGGCGCCATTCTTTGCTTGATAACCTCGGTATGATATAGGTAATAAAATATTAGTACTGCAACTGATGCCACGTACGTGACGACAAAACAAGACTTTATTTAAGGACGGTACATCGTATGATAACGTCGATGAATTGTTGACGGTTGTTGATTTTTAGGAATGCAGTAGGTATTTGGATAATTTTTCTAGCATAGAATTGAAATTTTTTTAACATTCTTTGTGTTCTGTCGCTTGTTTAGCGAACGGAAATTTTTGATGCATTTATTCATTTGTTGAAGTGGAAATATTGACGATTTAGTGTTGGGTTGAGTTCTGGAACTTAGAAAAAAATATTTTAAAAATCAGTCAAAATTTACCCGAGTTGCCGTGTCGACGGACGGAGAGACGGGGACTTCTTTTTGCAGAACCACCAACTCACGAGTCCAAAGCCTGGTAACAAACGTGTTGGTAAACTCACATACATCGTACGAATCTTAAAATTTATTATATTTTTTCTCAACAAAACCATTTATATTGTCAAGAAAACTAAAAGCTTAGAGTACTGTGCGCCGATATTTCAAGCAGAAATCAATCGTTCATTGGATTATCGGAATGTGATTAACATTACGTGCGTCAACGATTCTTCTCTGCATATAAAATATATATATATATATATATATATATATATATATATATATATATATATATATATATATATATCTATACTGGACTAAAGCTTCGTACGTTGTGTTTAATATGCAAAATGTGTATGACTTCATTCTGTTATGTGAAAGCATCCTGGTTTAGCAACGGTTTAATATTGAGGATTCGTGTAATTCGGACCGTTACAAACCGAATAAAAGGTAATTTGAACAAAAGACAGTGTAGTACAATGCGAATGCACCGTCCCAGAGAGCTTTGAAACGACATTAAATTGCATACAATTTGTATGATGGAACATTTGAGTCACGATATAATCAGTAGGGGTGGGTTTACAGAGACGAATGGAATTTCGTTATTATGGTTTACTGAAAATCTGGAACTCAAGTTAATTAAACTGGCGCGGCGCCGTCAAAACGTATTCAACGATGAAATGACAATTTTTGGTAAATTACAAATAACTTAAAATAGTTTCGATAGAAATGTGGCTCTCGATTGTTAATAGCTATAGAATACTCTTGCAGAGGTAATTCCTTTGTAATCTCACTTTTTAGGTATATTGAACGAAGGGGTCTATTGCGTTTACCAAGACGTTTGTGACCCGGGAGTTTTTCGTTTCAAGGTATAATTAAGAGAAAAATGCAAAAAAAAAAAAAAATTTGTTCGTCCGTCCGTCAGTCAACACGATAACTCGAGTAAAACTCAAAAACTTTTTTCTCTGAAAGGCAGTCAAAAATCATTTATGAGATTGAATCTGGGCGCTGTCGCCCAAGGGTCAATGAGCTAAGCCCCTTTATGTGGTTTTTGGTCTGAGAGTAGTCGAGAAATGGTGTCACGAAAGGGGAAAGTTAATCCCACTAAGACAGGAGCTTGTGCTGTTCAGTAGACGGCTTTTTGGATCTGGAGGAACTCTTTCGGGAGAAACTAGGGTCTACCGTCTAGAGGCTGTGATCAGGCCAATGATGAGCCATAACTCGTTGGTATGATGGCCAAGGCTCAACGTTGGGTAAAAAAAAGGGTAAAAACTTTGAAGGGCCCTGGCGGCCCAGGAAGAGATTGCCGCGCCCCAACTCTTCCTGTTTTGTCATCAGGGGACCTCCCCCTATCGATCCCACCCCACACGCCCCATTGGTTCTTGTCCCCTAAACTACAATTTAGCCCCTGACCCTTCACCCCTGCACTTGCGGCGAACTTTAATACGCATGCGGCGGCCATAAGTGTTTGGGACTATGCCTCCTAGACCCCGCAATGAGGGAATATTCCTCCTTTGTGGGAGCTGCCACTCCTAGATCCCGCTTTTTTCTTTGGTGTTGAAATTATTCCGGCAAACGTTTTTTCTATCGCCACCTCAGTGTCAACATGTTCCAGATTTTATGTTCTACAAACGTTACATGTAACCGCTAAATTAATGTAATCTTTAGGACGATTACTGACTGTGTGGGTCTTTTGTAAGGGTTATTTCGTCTGGCGTTTTTTTTTTCAGGGGATATTTTTTCCGGGGTTATTTAGTCCAGGGGATATTTTGTTGGGGTCATTTAGTCCGCGGTAATTTTGTCCAGGGATTCCTTTAACCGACTACCGCACAACTTATTTCTTCACCTTTGGTACTGCATTTCATTTGCATCTCACATTGCAAATCTGGGCATTGAGGAATCACAGCAATATGTTCAAAATAATTGCATGCCATCGATAGAAGTTTCTTTCGATATTTTTCCGACGTTTGTATATTGCTCAACTTTGTAATTTCTATTTTCTATTGGATTGAAACTAAATTACCAGACATCCTGCAAAACGTTTGGTTCACAAACATAATGCAGAATAACTTTTTTCTTGAATATTTACGTTCCTTCCTTACTCATTCAATCACTTGCTATCTTCAATGCATTTGCAATAAAGTGAATTTAATTCAAAGCTTCCGTTCAACAAAATGCGAAAAAAAAGTTCTATGTGTCCGATGAAGTGATTTACTTATTTTTTTAAATTGCACTTTAAAAGTCGTTAAAAGATTTTTTTTCATCTTTAAAAATGCATGAGATGTGAACATGGTGTAGAATAAAAAATTTGGTGTTTGTTCGACAGCAGAAAATTAATGGCATCGCCGCCTCGATTGTATACTTTTTGATGTAATATGCTTCAAGTTCCTGTTACCATAGTGAATGTGTCGATATGTGAAATTCTAGTGTGGCATTTTGTTTTTACTGCAGATGGATTTGTGTATTTTTTATGGAAATATACACCACATTCGAAAAACTATCGTAATATACAAACTTAGAAATGTTTTCTTACTTCCACCTCCTTCCCCTATTCAACATCAACTCTTTCACATTTTAGTTTTCCAATTTTATTTAAACTCATTTCCCACTTTTCCCATGTTATTGGGGTTCATTGTTACATATCTGGCATGTTTTGCTGAATCATCGAGAAAATGCTTTGTTCTGATGTTGGTCTTGATAAAACACTTGAACTAAATATTAGTTGCGATTTCAATTTGATTCTGTGAATGAACAGCAAAACATAAAGTGGACGAATGAATGAATATTGGAAGTGAATAATTTGTGGACCATTTTTGTTTTTCTGTTACAATGTAATGATGCACTTGAGGTTCAAAATTCTTATTCTCTAGAGAATCTCTACTATCGTATGTGGGGAGAAAATTACTTTTATATCATTCGGACATATAACAAGCCATTTATGTACCTGAAAGTTGGGGTATAATGACATACAAGCTTAGAGGTATAATTATAATAGACATATGTTATGATCGACTCGTCTATAATTTTCATTATAATTCGACTATAATGTTAGATTTGACTATAATTTTCCGACTATTGTATCATTACGTTGTATAATCTCAATGAAAAATAAAAAAAGGCCACGAGTCGAATGGCTAATTATATGCCCAAATTATATAAACCTGGGTATTAACCAAATTGATATCAGTTGTTTTGGAAGAGGAGCCGAAGACTTGCGTCACATTCCCCTTTCAAAAAGGGTTTTTGTTGTGATATCAGTATTTTTGGAAGTAGGAAAATTGTTTTTGACGAACTATGTATAGAAATTTTTTCGAGCCGCCGCCGCCACCAAACCGAAGCACAGCGGCTACTACTTCCATGGGCGAAAATGATCCCCACAACTTCCTCTACAACATATCAAAAGTTTTTTTTGAGCCCCCGCCTATTTTCCACCATTTTGACAGTCACCCCGATACATTACACACCCAACCCAACAACTTTCCCTTTGACACCAAACCTTTATCTCGAGCACCCCACCTTTGTCTTATACAAAATGTGCTACAGTACACGTTACACACACATACATATGGGCTTTATATGGCGCTTTCTAAGAGTCCTGGCGCTCAAACGAGGCCGATACCCCCTTTTTTTAAAATCTCATATGGCGTAGAATGCCCCCCCCCCCTCCCGAAGGTCCCTGCAAAATTTCAAGAAAAGTCCAAGAAGAGCCAAAAAAGTCGTTTATGCAACGCATACTTGAGAGTGACAAAAAGTATAATTATGTAACTTGTTGCGAAAAGGAATTTCGTATACCTTTTGTTACTCCCAAATACTTTTCGCATAAAACGTTGTATGAAACACGTTGCGAAACGGAAAATTTTTGTGACACGATGTGTTTATTCATATCTCTTGACAAAAATTTTTCTTTTCGCAACTTGTTGCTTAAATTACTATTATGCAACGCCGTTGTAAAAAGTTAACTTTTTCATGCATCGTTTCGGTGACGTTATTGAGGTTGTTTGGGTGATAAAAAATAACTTTTTATCACTCATTTGGGTGATAAAACGTTTATTTTTTGTCACTGGTGATAAAAAGTTCATTGAAAAGTTCACGTTTCACAAGTTGTTAGACCCGTACGAAGAACGAAGTTGCTTTCCGTAGTATGTGCACCAACACACTATTACACTCGAAGTGTACTTTTCGCTTAAGCTTTGTAAGCCCGAGGGAGTTCCATTCCATTGGTAAAATAGTATACTAAGGAGAGCAAATTGGAAATTCCAACGAGCGCGAAGTTCGCTCAAATTGGCAAGGCTGGCATGAGCGCCGCTCAGAGCGCGAGTGCAAGCGCCGCTCATTTTTTAAATTTACGAGCGGAAGTATAAGCGCCGCTCGTTTTTAGCGCTCGTGCTCGCGCTAATTCAACTCTTTTTTAGATTGATACTAAACTTGTGCTCGATTGTCTGGAAAGAATGTTCAAAACTGGCTTTATGAACTGATGAACGCATATCTATGGCAATTCATCTTATAAAGGTTCAGCACAACGACATAATACCAGAAGATTTGAAAATTGTTGTCCCATAGTAGCGAAAATTAACGAATCTAAAACTTGTTCGAGTTGTAAAAAATATTTTGCGAGCATAGTCATGCTCAAAGAGCATCTGTGGAAAAATAGCATCGCTTCCAAAAATACGTCCGAAGCAAATCGACTCTAGCCGAATTGCTGGCGATTATTGCTCGAGATGAGGTAGAGAAAGAGATGCAGACGAGTGGATGATTCTGAGGAGTCAATTTCCGAAACCATAAAATTTACTTTAACTCAGCAAATTATCCCCGAAGTTTCTATAGAAAAACATATGACCGACATATGAACCAACTAATAAATATTTTTTTTTATAAAATATTTCTATCTATTATTTGCCACGTGGTCTGCAAATTTGGAAGGGGGTTTACCCAAGTTCTACGGGGGCGGGGGGTCGAAAATATTGAAAAATTGTGTACGTCGCTTGTGCACAGCCCCTGTTGAGCTATATGTTTTTGGATTAAAATTCAAATTTATTGAAAAACACAATGTTAAACAACCAAAATTTTACAAACTAGCTCAAACTAGCCTCAGAGCCCGTTACTAATGTCGGGCCATGATATCGTGATAGCTTCATGCCATTCAGTGCAGAACAAGTCTGATATGTGGACTTGGACTATTTCTACCATATTCTACCATAATCCTTAAAACATTCTTTTGATTCCGAAATTGCTTTAGTAAACTGAGTAGTTGAGCGCTAAGAGCGCGAGCGCGAGCGCCGCTCGTTTTTTGAAGTTTGAGCGCGAGCGCGAGCACCGCTCTTTTTCACGAGCGCTGCCAGCCTTACAAATTGGTATGTCCAATTTTTTCATACAGTGGACACGAACGTTATCATAATTGCGCTTGACGAAATTAGTGCTCCATTAAGGTTCTAATACAAAAATGTTCAACTAGGAGAAAATCAGTTGAAATTTTTGTATATTGTAAGAGTACATTTTCTCTCCTATGGTTGAACAGAACTTCTATAACACATTATTCAACTCCAATATGAAAAATGCAATTCACACCTTGAAGAGAAACAGAAAAGTGTGAATCGAGTGAAGACGCAGAACACGCAGCGAAGTTTAAATAATAAATTATTTAAAGCTTTCGTCTCGTCATCTAGAGGTGTATACATAAACGTGAAATAGCTTACAAATCAGTCGCGAAAGAAATGATTAAATGACCGAATGTACGTAGCATTCAGAGATATATTGACGGAGTAAAAAGTTTTAATGGATTAACTCTCATGACATGAAAACTTTCTATTGCATTAAAACATCTTATCGTACACATGATGATAATTTTGTCATCTGCTTTATTTAACATCATTCGACAAAGGAATGGTATGATGGGAGAAAATTACAGTCATCTAGTTTGTAAAGAAGAGTAATTTTACTTTTTGAAAGCGGAAAACGACGAGGAAAAGGGAAGAATGACATTTTATTATTTTTCATTTGTGAGATTTTATCGCTTTGGGGGAGATAATTCCAAACTATTCTTAAAGCGTTTAGTTATTAAAAGTTAAATATTTTTTCCACCACACTTTTCTTTTTTTTTTTTGAATTGTCACTCCAAGATAGCATAATTTCTTGTTAAAGAGTTCAAGTTTTTTACGATATTAGATAATTTATTTTTTGTGGTAGTTGTTAGTGAAACGCCTACATTCTAGACCGTACGAAGTATACAAAGGAGTCTGATGTTTCTCATTTCGAACTGCGTTTGAATATCATATACCCATTCCGCATCTTTTTGGATTAAATTCATTGGACGGGCGGACTAAATATACGTCATTCGGAATATAAACTAAAGCTCGCAATGATCTGACATTATTTGCATTTTACCACCGATGGCCAATTTTGCTCGATTGTTGTTGATTTTTATAAATTTGTGCATACGTACGAAGTATGGTAGGGGAGAGGCTATTTGACACAAAACGAAAGGTCTAAAAATCGAATTTTCTTCAAAAACTTAGTAGCAACACTGACCAAGACATTTTGACTTTGTGGAGAATTTTCGCGTTCGTGCGTTCTTTGCTTCCCCCCTCTCAACACCTAGCTAATGACTATTATCGGTCTCGTCAATGACTTAAAGATAAATTTTGTACTGCGAATGATAAATTCATTCCAAATTAACATCAACTATCAAGAGTATCCCTTTCTTGAAAATCGTTACTTTATTCAATAAAACGGAATGTTGAACCGTTGTTAGCTGGTGTCGCATTCATCAGATTATAATGTTGCCCCTTGTTCAATACATTTTTGCCTCCATCGTGTTGGTATAATGCAGGCATAGCAATGATGTTAATTCACTACACCGTATGTACCGTATACGTTCGCAAGAGTCCATTTGTAACTGGAGGGAGTTGGTGAATGCCAGCATTACGATATTTTTATTATCCCAGGGAATAGTTATGCTAATTTAATTTATGACATTAGATTGCTTTGGCTATAGTTACAACAAATGTGTTAGAAATAGTTGAAGTGTATTTTGTACGCCACAATTTGGTTTTCGTTCCATGTGTGATGTGTGGCAGATCGAAATTTGGATAACATTCTAACCAGAAAATGTGCAACATTACCACTTAATGACAAGTTTTATGAGTTTCGAACATTAACTGAACGAGTATATAATTCGTTGAGCAAAACGTGATGTATATATTAGCTGGATGGCTTGAGGGAGACATTATAATGGCAAATGAGATCATTACGAATAATACAAAACATTAACGAGGGACTCTAGCAATAAAAAAAAGGCGTTGAAAATCACTTAATTTGAGCAAAATGAATTAATTTATTCGTCTCGTCCGATAATCACATTACAAGATAAATCCTATTTGGAAGGTAGGATTTGCTTTCGAGCAGGTAAATAAGATTATTAAAACGTTTAAATATCCTTCTTAGTTAATTAAATCTGTTTCGGAGATGGATAACAGGATGCACGTTGTTACGGTATCCATAAATAAATTAACTTTCTCTTGTAATCACTTCTAATTTATGAGCTAATTGATATCATGAAGTGCCTCAATCGATTTTAAACAACGCGCGTACATACAATACGAGGCAAAAATATCGAATGTTCCACATGGTTGGTGGAGTTGCAGCAAATAAATTGACTGATTTACGAGCATTTCGTCCGAAGTGAAAAGCTCAATGATTTAGGTAAATTTATAGGATGGACTATTAGAATTATGCCTCCATATTCGCATTACAACGAGGACCATATTACGGTAGTTATTTCACTGGGAGAAGCGATTCTCTATTTGCAATATTTTACTAAAGTTGAGCTCTGTTTACAAAGTCAGCCGCGCCGAAGTGAGGATTAAAAGGAAAATTTGATATGTGTCGACACTTGTTCTAATTAATCTGGTTAAGTGGCGACGTCTTTTATAAAAAACGTATATAAATGCAGATGTAGTATTTCTATACAACGTCTGTTTTTATGAATCCGAAACACGTTGCAGTTCACTCCACCTCATGCACCACGCTACATCTCGTTGTACCAGGCTACACCTCGTTGCACCACGCTACACCTCGTTACACCATTTTTATATTTATCAGGATGCTATGGGCCATTTCTGGCTCCTAAAACACAGATCTATTGATCCTTTGTTTTCTTCCCGTTCATCATGTCATTTAAAACCTTCCGGTTCTCACCAAGAACCTATCTTGAGATTTATGTCCTAGGTCTAAGATATCAGAGGGTCGAATCACATAGCCACCTAATGTCATGCTCCTTAGCAGGTGGAACTTGGGGCATTCGTATATTACGTGGATGCCTGTTTCCTCCTCCAAGCCGCAGTCACATCTTGGATCAGCCAAAATGGTCATTTTAGCCATAAGCTAGTTCAACCCACAGTGAAAAGAAGAAAACCCTTGTAACAAAGGTTACTTGAGAAAACACAGCGTATCCATCTATCATTTAAGACAATCGTCATTCTGATATCACAGTCGGTTCGAATATTTAAGTTTATAATTTATCATAACAAATGTTAATCGTAGATATGTTGATTTATAATATGAATTGTTTTTACTAACACTGATTCGGACAGTTCCTTGAGTTTAGAGACCTCTAGCTTGAATGACTTAAAAAAATCGATTACACTTATTCCCAAGGTACCTCTGCTACCGAAAAATAACCCCTAGACTGACCACTTCCTTTCACCGAATGATTGTGAGTATTTTTCTTCGTAGAAAGGTATGCATTTGTCGAATATCGATGATTTTTCTAGTCGGAGTTCTTCATCCTGGTCCCTGTTGTTTGTTTCGTATCGGACTGTAGGATCGATAATGAAGGCTTTTGAAGATTTCGGGTCGAATGCAATAATGTCGCTGAAGCGAGCTCTGCCGTCAGTGTTAACTGCATAGGTTTCCTCGAAGCAAACATATCCTTTTTCGCGTAGCAGTTCTGTGATGAAATTTTTAATGCTGTGGTGGCGAGCGGTGATCAAGGCATCATTCGATGGACAACTTCCAGTTACATGTGGAATAGTTTCTGGAAGTTGTATCAACACCGGGAACTCTGTTCAAATTAGCGTAGTTGGCACTCAGTTTGATGGCTGCTACCCATTCTGAAGAAGAAAGAGAATTTTTGTTCTACACAAAGTCGTTGCTTGCTGTGTGAGATTTGAAGTGTATGACGCCAATGCCTTGGTATTTCAGCTTACTCCACGTAATGAATGCTTCATGGCGAAGTATTGTTCTGAGAGCTTTCGATGAGTTGCCGGACACGTTAAGTGCTTTGGTGCATGAGTTGTGTCAGATTTCCAAGAACCGTTTTCACCTCAGCTATGTATACGTGGTGAAAACGATTTGTGAACGATTTTGACACGAAATCTGACACAGTCCAAGCTCTATAGCATGAGGTCATTTCTTCCGTGCAGTACGATACGGATTGGAACAGATCGTCTTCGATCCTTGATAGTTTGACTGATAAAGCGAAATGCTGTAAGTGAACTTCCCATGCAGCTCGAAAAAGGCCGAGGCCTCTGAGCTTCCTTGATGCGTAGAACAGGTTATCATTAGTTCGTTGAATCCTGACGTCTAAGCCGTCCGTTACGTAAGCCGGGATTTTATTAAGGGGCGCCCCCTGCATTGGGTATACTAGCGTTGGAAATACATACTGATTTATCACATTTAACTTTTGGTCAGGCTTCAGTAATGGTGATGTTGACAGTGTGTCCAAATTTTTGTTTATGTGAGCTGTGCAGGTTTCGTCGAATAACAATTCAGAGTTGAAAGAACAGCCCAGATATTTAATCCTTTCATTCTGTTTAAGGCTCGTCAATTTGCTGCCGTTAGACATGATTAAAGGATCCTCTATCAATTTTCCTCTTTGAATATTTATGACGTTGCTTTTGTCGGGGTTCATAGCTAGGCCGATTTTGAGGAACAAACTTTCCAAAAGCTCAATGGTTCGAATTGCTGCTGTTTCTGTATTGGCGGTCACTGCCACGTCGTCGGCAAATCCGGACAAACAAAAAGGGTCGTATCCTTCGGTAAGGTTGTAGCCGTAGTTTGTGGCGAATTGGCTGTCACATATTTCTTGATAAATGTAGTCAACAGCAATGTTAAATAGGATCGCAGACAGTGGACCTCCATGCGGGACTCAACAGTTGATCTGGATTTGCTTCGACGTGTCCTTACCCATTGACATTACGACTGAGTTCTGGGTGAGCAAATTCATAATTAAATTGCGTAAGTTTTCTGATACGCCTTTCGACTCCAGAGAGTCGGAAATGTGATGATGGCCGATCTTGTCAAAAGCTTTTGATATATCCAAAAACCGCTATTACGAAATTTTTCCGGTGTTTCTTTACTCCCGCTAAGCATGCGTTGATCAGCCTTGCGTTAACGTGGCACCCCGGGATACCGTTTGCAAAGCCGCGTTGGTTACAGTTTATGCTAACTTGTAGGCGCACGAATGAATCTAGGGTTTTTCGATAATTCTTCTAAGAACTCCCACTACTCTCCTAATGCCACTACGGTCCATTCTGAGAAGCTACTTGGCCCACTTCTCGTCAGGCGCCGGGAAGAAGAGCTTCGTGTGCTTTCCTTCGCCTCGTTGCACCATGCGACACTTCGTTACACCATGCCGCACCTCACAACACCTCTCCTTGAACCACATTACACATCGTTGCACCACGCTACACCTCGTTGCACCTCATTACACCTCGTTGCACCACACTACACCTCGTAGCATGACGCTACACCTCGTTGCACGACGCTACACCTCGTTGCACGACGCTATACCTCGTTGTACGACGCTTTACCTCGTTGCATGACGCTTAACCTCGTTTCACGACGCTACACCTCGTTGCACGACGATACACCTCGTTGCACGACGGTACACCTCGTTGCACGACTCTACACCTCGTTTCACGACGCTACACCTAGTTGCACGACGCTGCACCTCATTGTGCACCACGATACCCCATTTTACTAATTTATACATCAACTCAACATTACTTATACAACAGCGAACTTATACAACACTCTTCCAACATTTTTACATCATTTGTGTCGTTTTGTGAAATGTCGCTTTGAACGTCTCCCTAATGCATCGTCTTAATCGTTCTTATAGTCAGTAATTTTCTTCTTACCTTTAGAAAAAGTATAGAATCGGTATTTTTAGGACATGTTTCAATCATTTTGACTTTAAATTGCTCTGACATTTAATTAAGAATGAAATGTTAATCCCTGCTAACACAAACTCGCTAACAAATAAATGAAGAAGCTCTGATTATTTTTTCTTTGTGAAAACTTTGACAGCCTTTATTTATAAGCTCGCCAGTCATTTAATAAATTAAAATTTTTGTCGGAGAAATACTAAGCCTAATCTTCGAACCCCACTTCTGCATTAAACATAATGATGCGTATATACCAGCCTTTTTAACGGGTTTGTTACAAAAAAGTTTTAGATAAAAGAAGCAGAAAAGGTCAAAAGTTCACTGTGCTACATATGAAACACCTAGTGTGTCAAATAGCTGTACGAGAAGCACCCTTAATTTAAGGAATGTGTTCACGTAATTATTAACCCTAACACCAAATAAGAACCATACACCAACCGACATTCTTAAGCGCGTGGACGCATAAATTCCAATTCGTTTCAATTCTAATGCGTTCCAACAACCATTTCGTCTCATATCTATTCTCCTCATATTTATTTTAATGCTTCCATACCGCACTCATATGTTGTTGATGGTGATGATGATGATGTTATAGTACATCACCCAATTCTACTATTTCGTAGAATAAACGAAATTGGAAAATGAACCGATTTTGATAACAGGCATGTGAAAACGAATACGGATCGATTACAGATTAGACAAAAATTTATAGTCTCCAAGGGTTGCTTGTATGGAAATTCTGGGACAAAAATTAGAACTTTTTTGTTTGATTTATGGTGGGACCGAATGTGCTTACCATACCAATAGTATGTTAGGTGTTGAATTTGATTGGCCTGCAATAAAGGTTATCAATATGTGGCGCCTTGGGGTGAACTGGCAAATTGTGCTGATGTTCGATACAGAACGATTTATCAAACAATGTTTTTAGTCGGTTTTTTTTTCGATATGCTTTGGGTCCAATTTCTAGAAATGTTTTCACATTCAAATTTGTAAAAATGAATTCAATTTCCAAGATTTATTGTTGTGGTCGGTGAATTGATGGAAGAGATAAACGGTTGACATTTTCTAAATTGAAAAATCATCTTAATTAAATAAATGAAAAAGCATTGGATGGTCATTTCACATTTCAATTGTGGTAACAATAAAATTGAGAATAAAATATTTAGGGATCACCTTTACCAACTATTTCGTATCCAGTCATTCTACAAAAAATTAGAAGGCCTGTCCGTTAGTGAAGAGACATATTTTGTACAATAGATTACCATATTGAAATTGAGCCCATCATGAGCATCCTGTACAGCTCTGGGTCTAAGTTATCGAATTACACTGATGTACGTACAGGGACACTCCGAAGTCGAAGGTAATCACTGACTAACAGATTACGATACATCAATCTCATGCGTAGGGACGCTGAAGGACTGGATAAAGGCTAAACATGTAACCCGTTGGAGAGATTGTGACGACGGAGGAACGCTTTTATGCGCGACAACCAAATGCCAAATGGTGCAAAGAATTGATCAACAAGGATTAGGAAAGTATCAGCAGAGTGCGATAAGCGGGCACTGTGGTTTGAATAACCACCTCAGGAACATGGGACTCCCTATAGACTCACTGTATATTGCTGCCGATATTCCTGCGGGTTTTTGGGTAATTGCGACTTGAGACCATCCGAAGTGTTACAAGTGGATCATGTCAGGGCCCAGTTAAATAGCGCGCACGGTTTTTAGGGGGAGGGTTGAGAAAATCGTGCGATCCATACATTTCGACTTTTTTTTTCATGTGTTTTTGCGTGGAAGGGGGACAAAAAGTTTATAGATGGGACCACGAAGGGTTACATGACTTAAATCAAGAATGTGAAGGAAAGATAGGATCACCATTTCCGTGTCTCCGTTCCAAACTGATAAATCTAGCTAGAACCCTGCGAGTTATGACATGTTCGACAACCGTGGAACAACTAAATAAAAAACCTATGCAGTACGTATCAGAATAGATGTGGCAAACAGAATTAATGTTAAGAAAAGACTAGAACGTGTTTCAGTAAATATTGCCTCAAATCTTAAGTGTGTGAAGTTACGTCTACATTAAACGTATTTAAAATTGGGGAGAGGGCTATATTGAAAAATTTGTGCGAAGCAACGGTGTAAAAACCCCTTCTGAAAGCACAAACTTCATCCCCAAATAGACGGAAATGTTCACCTCAATTGTCTCTATGACATAGCAAAAAGCCATTATTTGGGCTATGGCCTAGGGCCCTCAGGAGAAGCCTCGTACAAATACTTCCATAGACAAAAAATATTTCTCTCAATTACAACATAGCAAAAAATCATTTTTTCGTCTAGGGTCGACCTGAGGCTCGACCTAGGGCCCTAGTTATACTCCTCAGACACATACGTCCATGAACAAAAATGTTTCCCTTAATTTTCTCCACAACATACCAAAAAAAGTTTTTTTGGCTAGGACCTACATGAGGCCCACTCGAGCCCTAAGTACAGGCAAAAGTTTCTTCTATAAATTGTCGGCCATGCCTAGATCTTTCAAACAAAATTTTTTTTTCGAAAATCGGAATAGATTTACTCGAGCTATGTATGTACAAAAAACACATAGAGCTCTAGCAGAGACTTGTTTTTAGTGCTCTAGCTACGTCATCGTTGATTCGTCATCCAAGGACCATGATCGGGAGGAGCATCCCTCCTCCTGGGTCTAAATTCGACCGGTTACAAACGTCGTGGTAAACGCAATGGACCACTTATCGAAGCACTGCGTTCTTCGTACGGGTCTAAAAATTTCTTTCTGTCAAGCGCCGACCTTAGGACTGACCTAGCGCCCCTAAGTAGAGGCCTCGGATACATACATTCATAGACAAAAATGTTGCCCTCAATTTGCTCGGTAAGACAGAAAAAAAAATTTTTTGGTTAGGGCCGACTGATCTTAGGACCAACCTGAGGCCCACTTGAGCCCTAAGCACAGGCAACGGCCTAAATTTGTTTTTGAATATAATTCGGTACTCGGTTACCTATAAAATAGAAAAATAATCAACAAAATCGGTTGGGCTCTAGTGGAAACTCAGTTTTAGGGTCTTGGCTGAGTCCAAATTGGTGTCCTGGCTGAATCCAAACTGGGATCCTGGGTGATTCAAAATATTTTCTTCTGTAAACATAGATACAGATACAATATCATAAAAGATTTTTCGATTACCTTTCAGGTTCTTCGTTCTTCGTAAGGATCTTAAAAACGGCTAAGCCTTTAGAATAATATGCTGTTCATCGACGAGCTTGCATTACGTAATTTATGAACGACTCCTTATACTTGACAGGATACATTATTCCTCTTATTAAATATTTGACATTTATTATACAGACAAACACTTAATTTACGTGAAAGCTTTTACTTGATATTTCATGTTGAAAATGGTGAGAAATTATCAATTCTATATAAATGTATCATGTAGAAAGTGCCTTTAAGTACTTTGTGATTGAAAAGCTATTCTGTTTCGAAAAGAAAATATTCGATATAAATTTAGTGGCACAACAGCGACTGGGTTATAAGTCTTCGTTACTTTTTCGTCATTTTGGAATGGCAGAAAGGGTTACACCTTCTCTAATATTTGGTAGGAAGTTTTCAAGTTTTGGAACAGGGTGTAGTTTCCAAGAGAATTATTTGTTTCCTATAAGAAAGTGTAATTCTGTATACGTGCTATATGAAGCATAAGGAAAAGCTGCACCTAATGTCAGAAAATATTTGGAAAAGAATTCAGAAACTTTTGTGTACACTAAAGTTTATACAACTTTGTAATAAACAAGTTCGTAGCAGATGCCAGACGCTACGAGAAGACTTATATTTTCTATGTGCTTTGCTTCTTACTGCATGTGTTGTTATTTACATTTGATAAGTAAACAACAAACATTGTTTTTTCAGTACAATGCAATGCAAACGTATGCTTTCGTACACAAGATAAACCTGTCACTGAGAAATAGCTCTCTGAAAATCCTCTAGACAATTATTAGCTAGAAAAATATGTTTTCGTGAATCAATTGATAAACCCACAGTTCTAAAGCTTCACTCTCAAATTGTTGTAGTACCAAATAATTTGGTCTTGAATGTTCTGCGATAAAAAAAAAATATTAAAACAATTTGCTTTACTGACGAGTTTAATTCAGTTTTACCCAACTTAAGTCTTTAAAATTGCAAAAAGTTTCATATCTTAAATTCTTGAAAACACATTAGGTGAGTTCCCTTCAGAGTTTAACGAGTTGGTTAAATTTAATTTTTCGATAAACTGCTAAATTGCATCAAACGAACTCAGAATTAAATTTAACCGGATAAATGCTGATAAATTTATTGTAGCCTCGGAGCTAGTTTTTTGGTAAGTTTATCGAGATAAACAACGCACGAAGTTTGAAATTTGCTTCTCAATGTGATTTTAGGAAGTTTGTGATATGATAATTTGATGGTTTATTTGTAAATAAAATTGATTCTATGACTAAAATTTCACTTTTCGCTTTTGTGTAAGTTCGAATATACTGAAGTTAATACGGTTTTTCTCCCGTCAAATAAGAAAATTACATTTAATTTTGCTGTCAATTTAGCTAGACGTCAAGTTTATCGATGAGTTAAATTTATCAGCATCTATAAACTCTGAAAGGAACTCACCTATTCAATGAAAAAAGAGAAAATGTGAAACTGTTTGTAGCCATTTATAAAGTATGTACGCAAAAATGCACACTCCAAAATCGGAACACACACAACTCACCGAAACACCCACAATTCACCGAAACACTAATACATTAGTAGTGACAATGTCCTAAGTTTTGATTCGCTTGTTGTTTTTTGTTACTGAGGTACATTATAAGCTTGACTTCTCGACAGTACACAAAACTTGCAAATCGAAAACGTGTTTTGCACAAATTCATAGAAAATTCAAGTGCATCAATTTCATCCTTGAAAATGCCAATAACGACTGTGTGGGCAATTATAAAACGTTATAAGGAGACTTCATCTATCAACAGAGATAGAAGATCAGGCGACGAGCACAATCAGGAAAATAATGCGATCGGTCAAAGGAAAACTAGAACTTTCAGACAAAGATAGAGCTAAAAAGTTCGATTGCTCTTCTTCTAGCGTGTGTAAAAACCGATTACGAGAGGGATATCATATCACGCTAACAATAGTATATTTTGTAACGAGTGATGAAAAGCTTCGCCTCGTTCGGAAAAACTTACGAATAGTCCCAAAAAATTCCACTTTCATCAAGTTACAAATAACGTTTTTTGCTCCGATATGATCATAATGAGAAGAAATCACACAAACGAACATATACATAGAAATCACTCTACATCAATTCGACGTACACTTCATTGTGGCCGAAAAAGTATATATGAAATTTGTTTTTCGGACGCATATAGCGTCTTTCAGTACACAGTCCCCAACTAAATCTTTGAGTTGGTCCAAATTACATAATTTTCCACTTTTACGTGTGACTGCAAAAGTCAGTTTTCATGCTATTTTGGAACTAACTCTCCTAAGTCGATTGAGTACGTGAAAGAAATTGGTATATCAACTAGAAAAATAGTTTTTGACGTATTTGACGCCATTTCCTTTTTCAAACGAAAGAAGTGAGTTGTTAGATTGTGTAAAGCTATGAAAACACCAAATTTTGAACCGTTGGCAAACTTTTCCACTACACAAAAGCTATTATAAATTTCTTCTTGTTGTAGTATCGTGGGATACTGGATGTATTATGTCAAATAAACATAGTCAGTTCTTATGATACAGCATAGAGATGAGCGGGTCGACCATTTTTCGAAACCCGACCCGGACCGAACCCGACCCGATAAAATTTTTCGAAACCCGAAACCCGACTTTTTTCACAAGCCGACCTGGACCGAACCCGAACCGATTAAAATTTTCGCAATCCGAACTGTTTCAAAACCCGACCCGGACCGAACCCGACCCGATAAAATTTTTCGAAACCCGAAACCCGAACTGTTTCCAAACCCGGACCGGACCGAACCCGACCCGATTAAAATTTCCGAAACGCGAAACCCATGAACCCGAAAAAAACAATTCGGGTTCGGGTTCGGGTCGGGTTCTTCGAAGTTTCGGGCAACCCGCTCATCTCTAATACAGCAACACAATTAAGACGCTTTTTACTATATTTCCACCCAGTACTACACTTGTATAGCCCCAAATTTATTTTCACACCTCAAATGGATATAGAATTGTCGAAAAGCAATGTTAGAGATAAAAGCTCAAAAATTTTTTTTGGTAGAGTTTGCAATGGTGAAATTCACCGAAACTCGAAATTTTGACTTAATCAATTTTGTGTAAGCATTAAAATTCGTCCAAAAACCTAAACCCTGGTGTTTTTGGAGTCCTATCGACATAAAAATACTTTGTACACCACTCCTCTAGGTTATTTCGGAAAAAAGTGAAAACCCATCCCCTCTATTAGATACGAAGCAGTTACAGGGAAAAAAGTTGTATGTTTCAAAGAATCGTGACACAAATATGTACGGCTTGACAAGAGTATGCGGAAAAAGTTATGATATGTAGGCAATTTGCTCGTGTGCTCTTAAAATCAAGGCGTTCGTGACAGATTATACAATCAACTACATGTCTACATTAAGGAGTGCCTACATAAACGGCTTTTACCATTCATTCAGACCTGGCTTCTTGCCAGGGCGAGCACCTTGTGGGTGAAGTGAGGCTATTCGGTAAAGTGATTGGACTTAGTCCTCAAGCCAAATACCTTGGCGTTATCTTTGACAGTAAGCTCAACTGGATAGCACATGTAAGTGACAAAGCGGAGAAGGCACTTACAGCTTTCTGGACTTGTAGAGGCGCTTTCGGCAGGAATTGGGGATTACCGTCCAAAGCCATACTATGGTTATATGAGACAATAATTACCCCAATGTTGTGCCATGGGTGCGTGGTTTGGTGGCCTAGGCTGGAAAAAGTCAGTGCCAGGAAAGCCTATGCATCAGTGGTGCAATGAAGACTACGGCAACAGCAGCAATGGAGACGCTGTTGAATCTGCCACCTGTCGACCTGATGGTGAAAACAAAAGCTTTCGCCACGGCAGACAGATTAGCGCAGAACGGGTTGTGGACTAGAAATTTCCACGTCGGCCATGGAACGATTGGTAATTTGATACAAGACCCAATCCTTGACATGCCGCGGGATCGCATGAAACCAAGACTCGATTTTGTTATGAACTTTCAGGTAGAGAAGCCGGAAACGGAGGCGTGGTCTGGCAGTTGGCCGGTCCATCTACCCGAAAGTAAATTGATTAGAAGCAAAGCCTCGGCATTCATGCTAGTGTCTTTCAGACTGAAACCTTTGCCACACTACTTGGAGTCAGAGAAATGTTGCCGAAAGACACTCATGGGCGAGCGATTTACGTCTGCTCGGACAGTGAGTCCATGCTTAACGCGCTGGCATCACCGATGGTGACATCCAAGATAGTGAAGGAGTGTAAAGATTACCTAAACGATGTGGGCCGGAGTAACCGGATTACTCTTGTTTGGGTACCAGGCCACTCTGGAAGTTGGGGCGATTACTGGACACTGCGACCTAAATAGTCACCTTAGGAAGATGGAACTCTCGGATACGTCCGATTGCACCTGTGGATGAGAAGAGGAAACAGGATTACATATTATTTGTGATTGCCCCAAATTCTTTCAACTGAGGCGCAGGTATTTGGGTGATTATACCATCTCACCGTCAGAGGCTCTCAAACTGGGACCTGTCGTGTTGGACAAGTTCCTGGCTGAGACTAGACGGTTTATTTGATTTATATGATGATGAAAGGGACAGAGAACAAAGGATTACTAGATCTGTGTTCTGAGATCCGAATCCTCGGATCGCCCAAGCTGATAAATCTAAAAAAAAAAAAAATCCCCCTAACTGTCCACAGTTCCGGCCAATCGAAATATACTGGGCTATTCTTAAGGGTAGTTTGAAGAAGGCTGGTGGTGTTATCAAAGACGTTGTAGGAATGCGAACTGAGTGGAATAAAAAAACTTGGAAATGTCGATTCAAGCACTGATGGGGTCCATCAACAAAAATGTCCCTGAATTTATAATTTTTGTGAGCCTTAACCCAATATGTAATTCACAAATAAATTACAGACTCATGGTATCATTATTTCATATTTTTTTTCGAATTTACTATGTTCCGATTTGGGTGTGTGGACACTGCGTCCATGCTTTAAAAACTTTAAAGAAAAAAAAATAGCCGTAAGCTATGCTAATATAAGAAAGGCTTCGTTGCATTTACTTTCGCCTGTTGTTGTGTTATTTTAGTATGCACTACAGCGGTAAAATGTTGGATTCTCAACGCATAGTGATATTGTTATCTTCAATCGCAAAAAGAATCTTTCCTACAGTTTGAACTGCCTAACGTTATTGTTCCTGTTCTAAGTTACCTTTCCTTTATTGATTTTCTGAACATCGAGAACGTAATTGTGGGCATAGCTCGGTGTCATTACAGATAATTAATAGAAATCGACACGACATCACTTGTATACCGAGATGTATACACAAAATGAAAATTCAAAGGTGTTTGGTTATCTGCTATCACCACAACCTCGTTTTCATTTCCTTACAAGTCTGCACAAACCAAGGTATACAAACTGTTATTCAAATTGAATTTCATTTGTTTCAATGATGGTTATTACATTAGGCATTGATATTATAAACTCATAATCCGGTATTTTATACACACCGATGGGTGTTTCACACGCTTCAAAATGTTTTCTTTGATTCTCTGTTTTGAAATTCATTTATTTATATAATAGAGCCCTTCTTCCTGAAGTCTATCACATACACCGGCGAATGATAATGAATATGGTACGTTATCAAGATGGATATCTGTAAACTTCATGTTGGGTTCGATGTTTTAGGGTCATAACCAAATGACAAGTCAAATATTTGTTTTTATTTAGTTTCAACTGTAGGAAAACTAATCTATCGGAAACACACAAACATAATCAACAAAGTCGTCGACTGACTTTGGAGGCTGTTACATTCTATTTGGCGCGCCGATATATGAAAATAGCTGCAAATTTTTTCGATACAGTTTAGCCAACTTAAGCGAGACTAACTGTGAACTTATTTTTGGCTAGACGCCGCCGCTCATTTATTTTCGGCTACACTGTCTGCTCTCGAATCTTTGGGAATTCCCTTAAAGTCTTGAAGAATTTGCTGGTTTTGAAAATCTAAACCAACAAATTTGCTGCCAATCTGAAAAAGAAGTTCTCTCAAAAATGTATTTCCTAATTAAAGGTAAAATGTTAAGATTGAATGTGTGATACGGACCAGAAAGCATAAAAGGTTGAATTATATGGAGTGTGAACGCTCAACGCTTAAAGATTATTTGAGATAAATTTATTGAATACAACGGATGAGTTGGGGGAAGATTAGATGATTATTTGTATGTAATAAGACACAAATTCATTGGACACGTTTGTCGGGTAATGGTGGATTTGCCGACGGTGTTTTGAAGCATTTATTGTTTGTCGTAGATTCGTAATAATTCCATAATTCCTTAAATATCGAGCTGGATAAATGGATAAAAAGCTGAGCGGGATTGCTTCTTAAATGCCAAAAGACGAAAAATTCTATGATACATTTGTAAAATTGACGTAAAAAGGATGTGTTGGTGATGTTTAGCTGACGTATTGGTGATGTAAAAGATGTAATGTTGATGCGCTGCGTTAGTTTCTTTGTTGCGTAGTCGATGTATGTACTTGTGATGTATGAATTTATTGTTCTAATGAAATATCTGCAAACGACCCGTACGCATCAGAATAAATGCCCCCAAAATTTTAACGAAAAAGTTCCAAAAGTGTAAAAAAAAATTATTCTGTACTAGAGCTCAGTGATAACGTACTGGCTTTCCACTAAGAATATCCGGGCTCAATCCTGGTGACGACAAATTCTGCATAGGATCATTCTTCAACGTTGTATCATGTTCCAAAGCACACCCAAGCTTCAAATGGTTGTTGGGATACAAATATCGCAACGAATTATGATGTAACCCGCGCTTGTGTACAAAACAAGGAGGTTCGAATCCAACTGCTATGTTTGGGTAAAGGAGTAGTTATATTAGCGTGCGATGCGAATAAATCGTACGTATCAGAATAGATGTGGCAAACAGAATAGATGTTGCGAAAAGATTCGAACGTATCAAAGTAAATGTTGCCTCAACTCTTAAGTGTATGAAATTACGTCGACATTAAATTGGATTGGAAATTGCCGAAAGGGCAAAAATCTCTCCAAATATCCAAGCAACCGTAAAAATAAAACAAAAATTAAAATAGCTTAAAAAAAAGTAAAAATATTTTTTCAGACATATTTTCAAAAAATGTTATTTGTAATACTGCCGATATTAGAACCGACCTAGAGCACTTACCCATACTTCCATTCAGAAAATTTCCCACTGATACCGATCTTCTATCACTTATAGTTCTCAAAATGTCTGAATTTTTCCAAAATAAATTGCCTAGATCGATCCACCCTAACATAAGTGGCCATATTGGCAGGCATTGTGACATACACCACACCGAAACCAACAACTTTGCCTTTGACACCGATCTTCTATCTCTTATAATTTTCAAAATATTTGAATTTTTCCAAAACGAATTGCCGATATCGATCCACCCTAGCATAAGCGACCATATCAGCAGGCATTACGACATGCGCAACACCCAAACCAACAACTTTGCCTTTGACACCGATCTTCTATCTCTTATCGTTCTCAAGATGTTTGAATTTTTCGAAAATATATTGTCTAGATCGATCCACCCTAACATTAGCGGCCATATTGGCAGGCATTGTGACATACACCACACCGAAAAAAACAACTTTGGGCCCTGGTGGGACCGCTTCTTTAGGGCTCTAGCTGGGTCCAGCGATCCAAAGTAAAAAAAAAAAATCCATAAATTGTTGGGCATTCCCAGACCTTTCGATTGAAAATTTTTTTTTGAAAATTGGAAAAGATTTACTCGAGTTATGCACAAAAAACACGTAGAGCCATTGTAGAGACTCAGTTTTAGAGCCCTGGCTGAGTCCAGGCGTTCAGATGCAATAAATTGTAGGGAATTGCTTTATCTTTTGATTAAAAAATTTTTATTGAAAATCGGAAAAGATTTACTCGAGTTATGTACAAAAAACACGTTTGGCCCTAGCAGAGACTCATTTTTAGTGCTCTAGCTAAGTCCTGGGGCTCAAGATCAAAAAAATTTCTTCCATAAAGTGTCAGCCATACTCAGCCATACGCAAGTTTTTGAAAATCGGAAAAGATTTACTCGAGTTATGTACGAAAGACCAAAAGCCACTTAAACGGCCCTAGTTCATTGGCCCTTGGGCCGACAGTGTCCAGATTCAATCCAAAAAAAGATTTTTCAATTACCTTTTAGGGAAAAAAAAGTTTTTGAAAATCGGTTGAGTTTTACTCGAGTTATCGTGTTGACAGACGGACGGACGGACGAACATTTTTTTATTGCTGATTCGTCATCTAAGGACCATGATCGGTGCGTTCCCCCCCCCCCCCCCCCCCCCCCTACTCGCGGGTCGAAATTCGACTGATTAGAAAAGTCGTGGTAAACGCATAAGATCCGTTTTCGAAGAACTTCGTTCTTCGTACGGGTCTAAAAATTATGAAGACAAGACGGTCACTTTCTACAAAGGTTTTGGGTGTTCGATCTAAGGGATAGACCAAGAAGGTTTATAGGTTTGAATAAATACTTCGGCAGGTGATAGGATGACGCCGAGCGGGTAGTTCATGAGAACAAGATACTACCTCACACCGAAAGCTATGTATTTGAACATCTAATTCAAAAAACAATATTTCAGATTCAAAATGTTGTCTTAATTTCATAGAGGGACCTGCGTCACTGTCGCTTTAGTTCAATGTTAGTTTAACGTTTAGAATGTACAAAACCTTTTGACAACATTTTTTCAATATAAGACTGTGAGGTAACATTCATTTTTCACCAAACTCAAACCCCAATGTTGATGTTAATGTAAATGGTACACAATTAGTTATTTTGCAGATGAATATGAAACTTTTGTACAATACAGATAATGTTATTCAATTTCACGAGAACGGTCTTGTGTTGCTTTCTCCCTGTGCCTTTAAAATGATTCAATTGTTTTACGTTTTACTGCAGAAAGGCATCGCAGGAAAACCCATTAGAACTTTATTAATATAATGAGCTTTTTACAAAGATCAAAAGATTTTAATCCAAAAATTATTTTCCTCGAAACAATAGACGAATATTATTTCGTTCTTCGTATTTTGTTTGGTTTCTTTGTATACACATACAATTAGATGAATTGAATAATAAAACGCACATTTCTACAAATGGAAGTTTTGTAGATATGTGGAGTCAAAAAAGTTACCTGGCATTTTCTTTGCGGATGTTCACATCACACATGTGCTACACGACATCGACATAGAAAATGTTTTTTTCAGAGCCAATGGAATACAAGTAAAACTTCCCCCCCCCCCTAGCGTATCCCAGATAAGGTCTTACTTAGCGAACGTCTTTAAGTCAATTTTCAAAGAACCATTTCAGTTAAAGATTTTCTAAGCGATATATCTACCTTTTGTAGAACAACATACTTCATATAGCTTGGGACATCCCACATTTCCTTAGGCCGTTCTTTAGGATAAGTTCACGTGTATCTTTTTGTCTCAAAAGATGATAAAAAATTCTACTTTCGATACGTGTACCTAACAAGATTTTTTGTAATTGAGTTACGAAAAAATGAAAAAGAAACGTTTATTTGATTCGCTGAAGTATTCAGTCAATATCGAATAGGATACATGCATAGAAAATTCGATGTGAATGCCATCGTAGCTAATACTAGCGCGACGGACTCATACATGTTTTATCTGAAAGCGGCCGGTATTTATGGTGTATTTATTGGGCGCTAAAAAAATAGGCCGACAAATGCATCGTCAATTGAAGAAATAAATTACTTGAACTTAGTACGAAATTATAGTGACTGAAGCCAATAACAACAAATTGAATTTCATGTGACATTATACTCACTATATACCAACAACAACGTGCTTTGTAAGAATGACGTATCCCTGAATCAAAAATTAAAGTTTTATCAAAATGATCCGACCGACGCTACGAGCTGATTAAAGAAATGAAGAGACGGACTCTCAAGAACTTAAATTAGGCTTTAGAAATGAAAAGAGCCTAAGACCAAAAGAGATATCGGATGACTCTGGTTAGATTCTTCAATAGAACTTTATTTTAAGGAACACCGGAAGCAGCGGGAAAGGGTTTTCTATAGTCACAAAAGGGCCATAAAACGAATTCTACATTTCAATTGTCGTCAATGGGCGGGTTGGCACAGTGGTTAGCGTACTGGCCTTCCACCAAAACGATCCGGGTTCAAATCCCGTGTCGGAAAAATTCTACATGGGTTTTTTCTAGCAAGTGTAGCGCATTAATAACGTCCTAAAGTTCACTCAAGCTTCAAAAGTTGGGTAGTTGTGGTGTGTTTGGTGCCCGTAACGACGTACACACTGAATGAATCGTATGACGTAACCCATGTACGACGAATTTGTGCACGAAATATCTAAGCCTACATTTAGGCGAGATAATAATCAAGCGCCGGACAATTCTTGGAGTAATTGCATAAAAACAAAGACGCTACATTCGCATTACTCTGAGACGTGGTTCGGAAGTCACTTTAAGCCCGGTGGTCCAGACAACACTTGTTATTGGCTGTAAAAAGCTGTTAGTGGAGTCTCTAAAATACAAATACAAATACAAAGGTATACTTTGTTGTAGAAATAACATTTCAAAATGATTGACAATATGGTCGCGTTCGTCCATTCGACGCAAAAGCAACTGTAAATTCAAATAGAAGGAATATTTTCAAATCGATGTTTACGGCTTTCAGTTTTTCACGGTTTTATAAATTTGTCTTTAGAACACACAAATTTAGTTACAAGCCCCACACCACATGAATGACATTCGACTTTTTAGAAAACCCAACAGGTGTTTATTGCCTGAAAATTTTCTTCATGTAATGGATCAAGCGCCTATTTCACATTTTGGCCATAAAACAGCTGAAAGCGCCCCGAGTTTCAACTGTTCCGTCGGTGACAAAACATTAAATTTGTATGGAAGAAATTCGTTTTTTGTGAGTCATTCATTTTGTGTTTTTTATAGAGCAGACCAAATGAGTTATTTTAAAGTAACATTAAATGAACTCCCATCGTCATTCATTTGGTCTGCTTAATTAAATACAGAAAATGATTGATTTGCAAAAAACGATGCTTCCGCATACAAATTTAATGTTTTGTCCCCGAAGAAACAGTTGAAACTTATGTAGTATTGCCTGATCAAACGTGAGGCAAGACTTGATCTATAGGCTGATATTAAACTCCTTTGGTCTGTGTACCTGCATTTTGTCACACAAATATTTAAATTGTATGTAAAACATACACTACTTTAGAAATGTGTATCCAAAACAGTCGCTAAAACGGCGTCTAAGCATCGTGTGAGACAAACACTACTTTAGAAGCGTATCTGAAACAGTCGTCAACAGTCGCTGAAACAGTATCTAAAACAGTCGTCGATCGTTGTCGAAAGAGTCGCTAACGACGGTCGTTGACGACCGCCTCCAGTGGGTCGTCTATGTTTACGATCAATTTTCAAAAAGTAGCAAAATTAAAAATATTTCATAGGTTAATATTTGAACATTAGAATGGTAATAATCCCGAGAAATGATACGTTGGTACACCTGTGCCGAGGTAGAACGCTTCTGTGAAAGACAGCTTGATTGTATGGGAGAGAACCAGCCCAATTTTGACGTAATTCTCTCCCATGGAACCCAGCTGTCATTCACATAAGCGTTCTACCTTGGCACAGATGTACCAACTTATCATTTCTCTGTATTAATCGAGTTTCCCTTAAAAACCGATGGGTCGAAAGTAAAAATATCAATTGATAGGTTATGCAAAACTGTGACTCCCGTGCACATCTTCGCGATCTACCAAAGTATTTTTTTTTTCTTTATACCCATCCGTTTTTAGGGGAAACTCAATGAACACCATTCTAATGTTGGAATATTAACCTAGGAGTTGCGGGAAACGTGCAATTTTTTCACATGTTTTCAAATGGTAACATTCACACAATGAGCCGAAATTCTGTAGAAAAGTTCGAAATTTGTAATCAGAAGCTCTTACTTGGAAAATTTTACAATGATCGTAAACAATAGTGAAGTGTTCGAAAAGTCTCAACATTCAGTAAGTTAGTCTCAATTAGTTAATATAGCGAAAATAACTCACTAAGCCATTCTATAGATGAAAGTGACCGATAAATAATTGATTCACTAGTAATAATTCAGTAAGGCCTGCCTTGCAAATTTTGGTTACATTTTATTTAGCTGAAGTATTTATATGTTTGAGACTACCTGAAATTTACATCAAATAATTACATTTATTCATTTTTTGCTTCAATTCTTCCATTATTCTCAACATACTCCGAGCCGAAAAATTAGTTTAGAAGTGAAAAGTCGTATTTTTATTTCGCTACGACATAATTATTCATTTACTTTTAACTTACACCTAACAATAATGTTAAAATTTGAAATATACGAAAATATGTGATTTTCACATTTTTTCTAATTTCACATAATTTCACATTTGCTCATCCTCGTCTTCATCGTATTCAACAAAAACGAGAGAGCAACCAAGTTTCCGCACTTCATTTACATAAAATGCTGCAACAAACAATATTTGACGAATTCACCATTTAACAAAGCCTGTTCGTTATTCAACATCGCTGTAAGACAAATTGACCCACTGTTACCTCGAAAACAGTTCCGAGCTGCTTTAAGGAATCTTCCTGACCACGTATTTGGACATTGGACCGCTTTGGAATGACCTTTCGCTTCGACCTTTACTGTGATATTTTGTTAATTTATTTTACTATTAATTTTTCCGACATCAGATTAATGTGATCTTTGACCTAGTCTTCATCAACGGGATTACCCATTGCGATTTTCTTTTTAATTTTGTGATTTGACGATGACTTTACGATGTCTAATTATTTTAGTTTTGATTATTTTGTATGATTGTCTTATATTGGATTATTCTGTACCCCTCTGTCTGCACTAGATCGACGTTAAACGAGATGAATAAATATCAACTTTTATCGATGGCTGGACTTCCCTTATCTTTTTTTTTTTTTTGATAGAATGTGCCGAGATGTGCACTAACGCCACCGAAATGAACGGTTTGTGAGTCAAATGTGCCTTTCGCATAATTTCTACAGATGTGAAACAAATGTGAAAAAATGTGAAATTTCTATCAAACTTTTTGAACGGGTGAGTGCACATCTCAAACTTTGGATATAAATGTGTCGAGATGTGACCTATACCACTGAATACACCTGCTTTCTATAGGCGAATGTGCCAATCACATCTAGCGAGTTTGCAGAAAAAAGTCACATTTGCTTAGTGAATTATTTTTGCAGTATTAACTAATTGTGACTAACTTACTGAATAATGACACTTTTCGAACACCTTACTATTGTTCAGGATCATTGTAAAATTTTCCAAGTAAGAGCTTTTGATTACAAATTTCGAATTTTTCTTCAGAATTTCTACTCATTGTGTGAATGTTATCATTTGAAAACATGTACAAAAAGCGCACGTTTCCCGTAACTCCCTGTTTTTTTTTGACGAATGTGCCAATCATATCTGGGGAAATGTGACCTTTTTCTGCAAATTCGCTAGATATAAATGGCACATTCGCCTATATAAAGCAGGTGTATTCAGTGGTATAGTGTGTATATGGTGTGTTACCATAGCCATATTTCTAGTCAATTCTATAGTCAACAAGATATTTTATTACGGAAACACCAAGGTGAGAGTAAAAGTCCGAAATATCGCTACAATAATCTAAAGTTTTATTTATTCGATGCAGCAAGCAACCAAGAAACAAAAAAAACTTTTCGAACACAATAGTGAAGTTTAGGATCATTGTAAAATTTTCCAAGTAAGAGCTTTTGATTACAAATTTAGAATTTTTCTAGAAAATTTCTGCTCATTGTGTGAACAATTTGACAATAATTATAGTCTTACAAAACATTCAAATAAAAAATCAAATTAATAATCACTGGACGAAATATAATACCTCCATCGGCGCACTTTTCGGGATAATGGAGATGACGCACATTGCATTGCCGTGTTGAATGGCTGAGGGCACTCTTTGGAATAGATAAGTCCTAGATTTCGGTTCGCCGATTATTTGAATCAGCTCCGCGCCAATTTTGTTCAAAAGTTCGACAGATTCTGTCGCTCAGGATCGGAACGACTTAACTGCAAATGCGATGAAGTGGTAGCTCTGCTCAATTCTGGAATACTTTGTGTGCTTTCGAATAGCTGCCTTCGTAGACGCCATACCCGGTCGCTTTGTCCTGCCTACCATATTGGATTTCGCTAGTAAATCGGCACACGTTGCATCCCACACTAAAACTCGGTGAATGTTACCATTTGAAAACATGTGAAAAAATTGCACGTTTCCCGCAACTCCCTATGAAATATTTTTAGTTTTGCTCCTTTTTATGAAAATTGAACGTAAACATAGACAACCCTATGGAGACGGTCGTCAGCGACTCTCTTTAGAGACTCTTTTGACGACTGTTTCAGATACACTTCTTGAGCGCGTCGCAAAAATGTGAGCTGTCCAATTTGCGATGTTTTTTAGAACAGATTCCTGGGTGCTGCGGGAATTAGTCCACATAACACATTGTAAACCCCATTAAGTATATTTAATTTAATTAATAATTTAATTTATCTTTGAGAAAAAGCGTTAAAAATATTCTCTGCAAAAAATTTTGTATTTGCATTCAAAAACCAAAATTTAATGTACAAGTTTTAACAAGTTTTATTTTATTATTTATTTATTTATTTATTTATTATTTTAACAAGTTTTATTACGAAAATTCACATATACTGAAGTTACAATAAAAATCTAGAATATTGCATCGAAATTCGGTGCATTATTTTTTAAATTAACCGCTTTTGACGAATAACATCAATCGAGACTTAAGTACTTATTCAATCCACAATAGCACGAAATCTAGGACTGTACACTAAATAAATGTTTTGCCATACAACTTTCTGACACACACGTACACAATACTTCCTTCCACACGAATGAATTCATATAAAATTAATCTAGTAACACATCAAATACGCATTGCTTAAGTGTGCACTCATGCTTTCATTTAAATGCGTTTGTGGTCATTTTTGTGGGCGACCACAAAAAGACTACACGACCACAAAAGTTGAAGTGAAATATTACCCAAAGTAACCAACACAGCATTACCAAATAGGGAAAGATCTGTAGTGCTCAAGACTTTTCCCCGGTCTTCCCCATAAAACCATTAACAATCATTCATTTTATGCATATTTAAAGTATGTAAAAAGAGCCTTTACCGTGGTATATATCACAGTAAAGGCACTTTTTACGGAGCTCGTTACGTAAGGCGAGTGATTTTTAATGATTTTATGGGGAAGACCGGGGAAGACTCTTGAGTACTGCAGGTTTTCCCCAGTTTGGTTATGATGCGTCAGTTATTTCGGTTAATATTTCGCTTCAAACTCTTGTGGTCATTGTAGTCTTTTTATTGTGGTCGACCACAAAAATAACCACGAACACATTGAAATGAAAGCATGCGCGCACACTTTGGCACTGCTTATTTGACGTGTTACTAGTTTGATTTTGAATGATTTTGTTCGTATCGCCTTCACACAGAATTATTGTGTGCGTGTATTTAGTATTTAGTACAGTGAATTGAATACAAATGTAGCATTGGTTTTATTCGTCAATAGCGGTTAACTCAAAAAATATTGCACCTTTCGATGCAATAGTATCGATTTTTATGGTAACTTCAGTAGATGTGAATTTTTGCAATAAAATTAGTTTCAGAAAATTTTTGAAGTTTTTGAAATTTTGAATGCAAATCAAAAATTTTTTGCAGTGAATATTTTAAGAATTTAATTTCTTAAATACAAATAAAATTTAGTTCTTTAATGACTTCCTAGGATTAGCTATACACTATGGGGTATACAATGTATTATGCGGACTAATTCCCGCAGCACCCTGTGTAAATAACAAATTATTCAAAATTATAGTTCATGTCCTGTGAGATGGTGACTCTTACACGAATAATAGATGAATCAAAATTCAAAAAGTTTGAGTATGACGGTTGAAAGTTGCTCTGAAATAACACGTCTTCCTGATGCGACAACGTTTCATACTCGTATACCACATAGTCTATACAAATACGACGAGCAAATAAAATGTGAATCTAACCGGAAAGTAAAATCTTAGAAGAGGCTAATCCACTGCGAAATTAAATGAATGTGAAATTAAATTGCATCAATTAATTCTGAGGCTCCCGCCAAATCCCATTAATCAATTTAAAGTTAATTAAACCAATACTCTAAATGCCATTAGTTCAATATGTTCGTGTATATCTCAATGGGTGCTAGGAAAATCGGCAAAAGAAAATACGTTCGTTGCAACTTAATTTTCAATATACATTTAGCCAGCGACCTTCCAGTTGGCATACCATGAGCAAAACACAGAGGAACGAATGTATAAACTTAAATTGGTCGTTTTTAAATTGTAATTATCTCACACCCTGGCGTTTTCAATTATTTTTTGTCGTTGAAATAATACGAAAAAAAGAGGAAGAATTGTTAAAGAAATGCCATTGTGGAGTGTGAACTGAAGGATGAGTGTAAAATCCTAAATTTAACACTTGTTAGTAAGAGTACACGGAAAAGAATGGGGTCGTGTTAAATTTTCATTTTCATTAAATTTTAAGCAATCAAAAAGATTGGATTTAATAATGTTGGCACGTAATATTGTCAAGTACCGCGAAAGTTTTTTTTTGTTTTACGTTACGATGGCAATAATTACAGCTCCAAAAGTATTAGCAGACGTCTTCAATTTGCATACTATGACAAACAAGATATTTTTGTCTAAGTGGCATTTCGATAAGAGCTTTTTTATGATAATAGTAGATTACAGTACATTTGTGCGGAAGTAAATTATTACAAGAGTAATCAATTTTGTGATACTTCGGAATTTAAATAAGAACCTTGTTCTTCTGCGCAGGTATTCACGATGTTAAAAGCCTGCGTTCTTATTTATATTGCGGTCAATGTACAAAACAGGAAGTGAAGTGTCAAATGCAGGATTTTCTTTTGAGCTGAAGCCAAGGTGTGTAAGCACACGAGTAAAAACATATGCAAGGGACCCGTACGCATCAGAATATGTGGCAAACAGAACATATGTTAGGTAAAGATTTGAATTAAATGCCTTGACTGTTGAGTATACACGTCGACATTAAATTCTATTTTAAATTGCCAAAAGAGCAATATTGAAAAACTCGTCCGAAGCAGCCTCGCCCCTACAATTTTCCAAAAAAAGAAATTCAAAGAAATTAAAAAAAATTAAAAAAAAAAGTTAAAAAAAAAGTTGGGTCCTTAGAACCGACCCAAAGCCCTAAAAAGAGGCCTCAGACCCATACTTACATACAACAGACGGACGCAATAGTATTTTGTGGTCCTAGGACGGCAAAATAATATTTCGGAACGAGGTGGAGTAAACGGTGCAAGGCGCAGTTCGACTCCACCGAGATACGAAATATGTTTTTTCTGTCTGTGGGTCACACATACTTTTGTGTACAGAGAGCTTCCAAGATTTCCAACAGTACCACAAAGTAGACAATCAGTACTACTCGAGATACACGAATTTTTTCATTCCTCGGACGGAAAACTGCAGTTTTCCGTCTTATTTAAAAACAGAAAAGCAGTTTTTTGAACCCTCGGAATGACTAGTGTGATTGCAGCCCTAGACTAATGAGAGATATATGAAGCTGAATTTGAAGTAATTATGATGAATGTGGTTTATTGTTGAGTTCTGCGACGATTTCTTAAGCAATTTTCATACAATCTGCCTAGGTATATGTTGGAATATAGAAATTCTTGGCCTCCTCACAGTTGATCAAATTACTTTTGCTGAATTCTCGAAGGTGCATGTCGTCATGCTGATTCACACCGGAATCACCGCTGATTCACATCGGAATCACCGCTGATTCACATCGGAATCACCGCTGATTCACATCGGAATCACCGCTGATTCACATCGGAATCACCGCTGATTCACATCGGAATCACCGCTGATTCACATCGGAATCACCGCTGATTCACATCGGAATCAAGGCTGATTCACGCAAAACATATTGCGTTATGAAAAATGTATGACTTTTTTAATCACTCACATAGCTCCTTAGACCACTGATTTCTATGTAAAACGTGATGTGAACTAAATCTGAATACCTTGATCAAATGATTTTTTTGGAAGAAAAGTTGAGTGATCTAAGGGTGTTTTTTGTAAATAATGCATAAAAAAGCTCGATTTTTCAACGAAATTGCATAAAATCTTGTTTGCAACTCGATGCGTTTGGGGATGTTATTGCACACGATGAGCAGCTGCATCGATCCTCCTAATATATTTTTTCCTGAAAGGTACGTGCATCCCATGATTCAAGTTCAGAGATGAGTAAAATCGGTCAAACGAAAACGTAGATTTTATATAAATATGTCGACGAATACAGCATGGAAAATGTTTTATTTCACAAAACTGTGCAATAGTAATTTGAAAATGGTGTCGTATAAACTTATTTTATCGCAAGGGATGTCAGATGTCGACACGAGGCGAAGCCGAGATCTACAGACATCGAGGGCGATAAAATACCATCATACAACACGTGTACCGAACAAAGCTTTTCGTGACGAAGCGAAAATTATTTTATTCACCTCAGGGAGATAAGTCGTACATTACTGTCTTGCATAAAAATTTGTTTTGTAGATTTGTTGCTTCGGTGCATAAAAACTCTTACGTTTCTGCAGGATAATTTATTTATTCTCTCGGAGCATTATATCTCTTGCCTTCGGCTCGGGATACAAGCTTCCTCCTCGAAGATAAATAAATTTTCCCGCAGATGCGTAATAATTATTTTGGAATTACCCGAAAATCACGAATCAATTAAAAAAAACAATTTTGAAAAAAAGTTGAAAAAGCTAGTTTTTGTTGGTGAATTGCAAAAAACGTTGTTTGATACACATTACGTATGCTGGTAGTTTAACGCACACGTTGTGTTGCCAAACTCGCCTTCGTCTCGTATTGGCAATCTCACATCTAATGCGTTAGACTACCTACATACGTAACTTGTGTCAAACAGTACTATTTCGTAATTCAGTCTGTATGGAACAGTGCGACAAATGATTTCCATATAACTTTCTCGGCTTCGCCTCGGATCCACATCTGACATCTCTAGCCATAAAATAGCTTAGGAAGGAGTAAAATTAAAATTTGCATGCATTTTCTTAGTCAAAGATTTGGTATAAAAGTGAAAGTTATAGGGTTTAATAAAGTAGGCTATAGGAGTACGGAGCAGAACCTATTTTCGTGAAATAAACTTGCGAAAAATTTAAGAAATTCATTCTGGTACGAAGAAAATGTGAAGAAGAGATAACATTCGAATAGGGGGTTTTATGTAAAGACTGAACCAATCATTATGAAAACATTAAAGAACCTTCTTATGGTTAACATATAAGGCTCCGAACAACTCTTCTATTAGTTTAATAAAATAAAAAACCCATTTGGACAGAATTTTGCAAAAAGCACTCAATTCGCAAGAACATGTCGCTTCGCAAACTCGGTCGCGAATGCAAAGTTTGCTTCCGCGCGGGCCAAAATATGTCTGCGCACGTGTCTGTAGGTGATAGTCTTAAAATCAGAAATTCTCCCTACACAAATTAATGAACGAAAATGTATAATTTTATATTTTATCTTGTGTCAAGTGAACAATAACGTAATCAATTAACAATTACATTTCCAGCTACGCAAGTTCGACCTCTTCGACTTACGATAAAATTAGGGCCAAGAGCTGTGTGTAATAGGGAAACCTCGAATACATCACAAATCAACGAACAATAGCTGTAGCTTAATGATGAAGCTCCAGATCGTATTGGTTATTGTCGGGCTTGCTGCGCCTGCGTCAGCACTAGGTGCCCATGTTGCACCTGACATTTTGGAAAATTTGGAATTATCTCCAACCACCAACATACTGGTTACATTCAAAAACGCTAGAACCGCATCGATTGCAGCTCGCTTTGATGCTCTAAATCTACGGAGCAGAGAAGCTCGATTGAATACTTTGCATGCAATGTATAAGGATCACGCCGACACCATTCAAGCCGATGTTCTTACATTGTTAAAAAAAGCGGAAGGAGTAAAAAAACACTATACGAGTCAACTGTGGATTAGTGCCGAAATCATTGTTCGTGATGTTGACAAGGAAATCGTTGAGCAACTGCGTTACCACCCAGACGTTGAGTCCCTGCTGGCCGAAGAATTTTTCCCATTGCTCGACACAGTCGAAGAGTTCTCCTACGTTCGTGAAGGAGACGCCAACATTACGAATTTACAATGGGGGGTTCAACGAGTTAATGCTGATGCTGTTTGGCGAAACGGATATAACGGTCAGGGCATAGTCGTTGCAAATATCGACACTGGCGTCCGTCACACTCATGAGGCCTTGTTCAGTAATTACCGTGGAACGATAACAGGAAGTCACAACTGGAATTGGTTCGCTCCAACCCAACGCACTGCAATTCCTTCTGACAAAATCGGTCATGGAACTCATGTCGCCGGTACCATATCAGGTAGTCAATTTATGTCCAAAAAAGTTTTGCCAGTGCTACTTTCTTTTCAGGTTAGAATTTTGGTGTCAAATGCCACTGCCTTGAAATCTTCCGTCAGCTTTAGGATCCCAGTAATATGTGTTATGTTACAGGCACCGTTAATGGTATTGGTGTTGCTCCCGGATCACAGTGGATTGCCTGCAGAGGATGTGATGGTATATTTTGCTCTAATTTCGATCTACTTGAATGTGGCAACTGGGTTGCTTGTCCAACTTTCACAGATGGTACCAACCCAAGCTGCAGTCAAGCTCCTCATGTTGTCAACAACAGTTGGGGTGGTGAGCGCGGTGACACATTTTACAATGCCATTCTTGCTACATGGCGAACTCTTAACATCGATGGTATTTTCTCTGCTGGTAACTCTGGTCCCAATTGCGACACCGTTCACTCTCCGTCAGATCGCCCAGATGCCATTTCCGTTGCATCCACCACCGTTGACGACGTAATCTCCTACTTTTCCAGTGTTGGTCCAACTATTGACGGCCGCATGAAACCCGATTTTGCTTGTCCAGGCTCAGATATTGTTTCAGCTAGTCACTTAGCAGACAACCAATACCGTTCATTGTCAGGAACCAGCATGGCGGCTCCACATGCCTCTGGTGTTGCAGCTTTGATAAGAAGTAGGAATCCATCATTCAACACAAATCAAGTTAAAGCTGCTTTGATTAGAGGTGTGAGAGCCATTACACCAAGTGGAAGAACCTGCGGCGGCGTTCCAGACTCTGTTAGACCCAATCACCACGTCGGGGCTGGACTTTCTGACGCTTCAGCTGCTGTGCAAGTGATAGTTTAATATAAAAACGATCTTGTTTCTTGCTTTTAAATAAATATGTTCAGTTCTTTATGAACTTATCGAGCCTAAAAAAATACAAGTCTGAGGAATCAATGTCCCTAAAATCGTCCAAAATTGGCGAAGTCCAACAATTACAACAGCCTCGGTGTCAACTGAGAAGGTGACGTGATATTTTTCCGCCGCAAATAACGCCCGGGGCGTTATTAACGCCCGGGGCGTTATTAACGCCCGGGGCGTTATTAACGCCCGAGGCGCTAATAACTCCCGCCCGGGCGTTAACAACGCCCGCACTCCGGGCGCTAATAACGCCCGGGGTGTTATTAACGCCCGCACTCCGGGCGCTTATAACGCCCGCACTCCGGGCGCTTATAACGCCCGCACTCCGGGCGCTAATAACGCCCAGCTATATAATTCGGTAGACGGTCACTATTGAGCTTCAAGAATGAATTGGAAGTTATTTAAATTCAGAAGCTTAGGACATTTCAATGTACACATCTCGTCTTTTATTATTTTTATTCATCCCTAATTTTTTGATTTCTTATTGACAACTTTTTTAAAAATAAAGGAGCAGAGAAAGAAATTCTTCCATCTAGTGGAATTCTGTATGATTCTCCTAATTAATCCCTTCCAGTGACGTTCTGTTCTTTTCCCTTAGTCAACTCTTTCTAGTGACATTCTGTATAAGGAAAATGTTCCTCTTACTAAACTCCTTCTAGTGACATTCTATATAAGGAAGATTTTCCTCTACTCAACTCCTTCTAGTGATATTCTGTATAAGGAAAATGTTCCTCTGACTCAACTCCTTCTAGTGACATTCTGTATAAGGAAGATTTTCCTGTAGTCAACTCCTTCTAGTTACATTCTGTATAAGGAAAATTTTCCCCTTGGTCAACTCTTTCTAGTGACATTTTGTATAAGGAAAATGTTCCTCTTACTAAACTCCTTCTAGTGACATTCTGTATAAGGAAGATTTTCCTCTAGTCAACTCCTTCTATTGACGTCCTGTATAAAGAAAATTTTCCCCTTAGTCTACTTCTTCTAGTTACATGATCTATAAGTAAAGTTATTTATTAAAGTGCCATTTTGTAGCGTTTATCCAATTATTCAGCTGGGCGTTATTAGCGCCCGGAGTGCGGGCGTTAATAACACCCCGGGCGTTATTAACGCCCGTAGTGCGGGCGTTAATAACACCCCGGGCGTTATTATCGCCCGGAGTGCGGGCGCTAATAACACCCCGGGCGTTATTATCGCCCGGAGTGCGGGCGTTATTAACACCCCGGGCGTTATTAGCGCCCGGAGTGCGGGCGTTAATAACACCCCGGGCGTTATTAGCGCCCGGAGTGCGGGCGTTAATAACACCCCGGGCATTATTAACGCCCGAAGTGCGGGCGTTATTAGCGCCCGGAGTGCGGGCGTTAATAACACCCCGGGCGTTATTTGCGGCGGAGAAATGTCCTGCCACCAACTGAGAATATGATGTTCAATGTTCCATGTTTGAAGAAACTTAATACTTTGGAAAGACATAATGATAATTACAAACGTAGTGATTGCTTCAAACGGCGCGAAAATTATATATCCTTCTTCTAAAGTCATCATTTACGCGGGCGGATAGTCGGTCCCATAGGGCTGGCCATTCGCCATGGTTGGTACTGACATAATATTTTTACCTTTACAATAGTAAATACATTGTGCTTCTAACTAACATGTTACGTGTTATCCTTCAATTATGTCTAGAGGTAATAAGAAGACTAGTAATCCTAACGAAACGTGTGATCTTTTCTCTGAATTCTTTGAAAGCGTGTATGTAGCTGATAACGAAAGTTGTTATGACTTATCGAAAAAAATGTATCCCATAGAAAAGCGTATTGACATTGGATCAATTTCTTTTGAGATCCAAGATGTTTTGAACCATCTGAGTAGTATAGACACTACTAAGGGTGAAGGTCCAGATAAAATCTCTCCGATTTTGTCAAAAGCCTGTGCTGAGAGTCTGTCATCTCCACTACTTCGCATTTTCAACTTATCCCTCGCAACTGGAAAATTTCCTACAAGATGGAAATCATCTTATATTACTCCAATTTTTAAAAATGGTTCTAGAAGTAATGTCGAAAATTACTGAGATGTAGCTATTCTACCAACAATAGGAAAACTATTTGAAGCCATCGTCACCTGTATCTTATCCACGAAGTTCAATCGAATAATTTCAAAGTCGCAACATGGCTTTATGAAGCACAGATCTACAGCAATAAATTTAACTGAATTCGTTAGCTACGCTACTAAAGTTATGGAATCTAAGCATCAGTTAGATGTCATATACACCGATTTTCGAAAAGCATTCGATAGAGTCAAGCATTCGATTCTTTTGAACAAGTTGAACCAAATGGGTGTTCATTCGAACTTACTAGCATGGATTGCATCTCATTTGAATGGACGTTCACAATTCGTCAAATTGGGGAACTGCTCTTCTCGAAAGTTTGACGTGGCCTCTGATGTTCCTCAGGGCAGCCATCTCGGCCCTCTCTTTTTCATACTATTCATGGACGATGCTACTAAAGTCTTCTCTACGTCTGTTTACCTAATGTATGCTGACGACTTGAGTGGACTAGTCTCCACTAATCCTTTTTTTTTCAGATGGACCATTGGACTTGCGCTAAAACGACTCGCTAACCTTCTAATATGATATGACCATTAGCAACAAGAAGCGTTGGTTGATGCTTGATCGGACGACGTTCCAATTCGGAGTTTTGTTAGATTAACTCTTTTTCATTCACCATGAGTCTGTTAAATTTTGTTTTTCTTTTTTTAAATTTTTTTTTTTTTTAATTTTTATTGTCTTAATTTTTCCTAGCTAATATGTTGTAGTCAGGTGGCTTCGGCCGTTGATAAATAAATAAATAAATAAAGTATTGGTTTTCTAAAGCATGTTCTTGTGCATGTAGCTGCAAATATATACGACAAGTTAAAAAGAATCGTTTCTCAGGGTAGAACAGTATTTGCTGTGAGTCTGAGCACTGCCGGATATGTTGTTGGGTGACACAAATCCACCCACCCACCGATACATACTCTGGATTGACATACCTTGTGATTATCCAATTCATTGATTGAAAAAAAAAATTATTTTTCTTCGTTGGTCCACGTGTGCAACGGTAAAATTCAATGAGGTGGCCTTTTTGAAATCGTTAGTGGTGCAACACATTGTAGTGAAGTTATAACCGTCAAAGTTAAAAAAATCGAAATGTACGAAGTACAGTTGCATCCGTTGATAAATAAAATAATTTCGATTCCTTACCAAGTGTTGAAGATGAAGAAACTGTCTGGGAACGAGAGTGAAGACTTTTATACGATTTACGGTTCAATTTGCTCAAGACTTGCGTGTATCAATCATTAATATTAATATTTGACCAGGTAAAAGATTAACATGCGGTGCTTTGGTAAGGACTCTAGCGATCGCTCGCTTCTACAGTGATTTCACCATCTCATAAATATCCTAATTTTTTGTTGGAAAATGTCCGAAATGTCGTAATATTTTGCGCTTTTGCACGATAGTTGAAACAGTATGGTTCAGTTTTTCACGATAGATCGTGTTTTATATCATTAATATCTGAACAGCCAATACACACTGCGAATTTCAACTACAAAGCCGAGTCCAAAAGGGTAAATGATATGGCACAGCGACACCACCGCAATTTTGTATGAAGAAATCGAACTGGTGTGCATTTCATGTCTCCTTTTGGATTTTGGGTTATTGTAGATAATAGAATTAGGGATTCCAAACCGGAACCGAAACAAAAAACTGCGGTTTCGGTTTTTTTGAGTCGAAAAACCGCCGGCTAACCGTTATCAAAGAAAAAACTTTATTTACGAAAAATGTTTTTATTTTTTTTTTCGTTTTTAAAACAAACTTTTGAGTTTCCAATCGAAATAAATTTACGCACATCGTCATTTAATTTTCCTACTCTCTCTTTATTCCGAAATGGATAGTTATAGTGTATTACTGTATAGAAGTGTATATAAGCGGTGTATACGCACGAGGAGCAAAGCTCCGAGTGTTAGCATAGCCGCTTATATACCCGAATATTCAGTACGATGCTTTAATGCATAAGCTGAAGGTGTGTTAGTTTAACCGTTCACGTTTTTAGGTGTGTTGGTTTAACTGACTTATATACAGTCTTAACCAACTTATACACTCTACTAACACACCAACAGCATCATCATCATCGTACTTTATAGACCGGTACGGGGCTGTTCATAAATGACATCACGCTTGCTATAAAATCCACAAAGTTCATAACTCCAAACTGGTCATACATTTTGTCTATAGCACTCCGGCTACCCCCCAAAACACACCCCCTCTTTGGGGGGGGGGGTAGCCAGAGTCCTATAAAGAAAATTTGCTGTCCTGCATGAGTTATGACCTTTTTATGGATACTCATTTTTTATAGCAAGCGTGACGTCATTTGTGAACGGTCCCTACTACCGTTCGGTGTGAGGTCTTTAAGCCGCAACCCTAGGACGATGGATGAACCTCCCTCCTCCATGCCCTCATATCCCCTGCCAAGGAGATCGTTTGCCCGTCCAGTGAAAGTCCCCTAACTCCTAAGTCTGACTTGGTATACCTCTAGGTCGAACTCTCGGGACCTGTGCATCCAAGATCCTCTTTGGCAGCCTGTTATCGCCCATCCTTTTAACGTGCCCAAACCAGCGCAGACGGCTTACCCTTGCAGCCTCTCTTACTGACGAAGCCCTCAGCTTTTCCCTGATGTCGTTCCTAATATGATTCTCCCACTGCTCACTCCGATTAACCTTTTCTATGCTTCTGAGAATCCTCATGTCAGAAACTTCCAGGTCATACACTAGATATCCACAGTCTACCTAACTTTCGCTACCATACAGAATCGTTGGCCTAAAGATTGATCCGTGGATAGCTAACTTCATCTGCTTACTTAATTTCTTCTTGTTGTACACGTGAGCCCTCAACTGACTAGCAACCGCATTACCCATCTTTCTCCTTTCCTCAAATTCCCTATCTAACTTTCCATCTTCTGAAAAAATGGTACCTAAATATTTAAACTCAGAAACCTGTTCCAGCTGCTTCCCATTCAGACTGCAAGCTACCTCCTTCCGAGATTTGCCGACATGCACAACCTTAGTCTTTCCTGCACTAATCTGCATCCCGTACTCCTCACATGCGACGTTTAGGCAGTCAATCCCACCCTGCAAATCGCTGGCATTCTCTGCCAAAGGATTAAGTCATCCGCATACGCCAGGATCTTCATAATTATCTCACCCACCTCAACATTTCCCTGCAAGTTGGCTTGCTTGATGATTTTATCCATGAAAATTACAGACAGGAGCGGAGAGAGACAACAACCTTAACGAACACCCTCTTTAACCTCGTATGACTCGCTTATTTCGCAATCAATCCTAACCGCAGCCTTGCTCCCTGAGTAAACTCCCATTGACTCCATATTCGCTAAGTACCTCAAACAGTTTTTCCTCGGTACCCGATCGAATGCCTCTCATAAAGCTTCTCGATTGCCTGACTTAGACAGAATATCTGATCCTGACATCCTCCTAAAGGTTTAAAGCCACCTTGAACCTCGCCCAAAACCCCCCTTGAACCTCGTCGAAAACCCCCCTTGAACCTCGTCCAAAACCCCCCTTCAACTATATCCCTCACCTGATCCACAAGAACACTTGCATACACCTTACCTACCACGCTCAAAAGTGTAATACCCTATAGTTACCACAAACCCTACGGTTGCCTACACACCGACAGCGAATGCATTAAAAACGATTTTATGCATTATAGTATCCTACTAAATAGCCGTGTTGATCCAGTCAATTTATCATAAAGTACGTGGAGCACCTTGAACAAATGCGTCTCCTCTTTCGTCGTATGATGTTCTGTCGCATTCGTACTAATGCATCCTTATGTAAACTAATTTGTTCAAGGTTCAAAATTATATTGACTGGATCATGTATATAAGCGGTTATACTAACGCTCGGAGCTTCGCTCCTTGTGCGTATACACCGCTTATATGCACGTCTATGCAGTAATATACTATTTAGACCCGTACGAAGAACGAAGTTCTTGGAAAAGGGGTCTTAACCGTTTACCGCGACATTTGTAACCACACCAATGTCGACCCGAGAGTAGGGATGGAGCATCGATCATGGTCCCTATATGACGAATCAGCAATAAAAAAAATGTCCGTCCATGTGTTCATCCGTCCGTCCGTGAGTCACCGCGATCACTTGAGTAATACTCAACAGATTTTCAAAAACTTTTTTTTCCCTGAAAGGTAGTTGAAAAATGTTTTTTGTGATTGAATCTGGACACTGTCGGCACAACGGCCAATGAGCTATGGCCGTTTAAGTGTTTTTTGGTCTTTTGTACATAACTCGAGTGAATCTTTTCCGATTTTCAAAAAAATTTTCTTTGTTTGAAAGGTCTGGGCAAGCCCCACAGCTTATGGAAGAATTTTTTTTGATTTGGAGGTTTTGGACTCAGCCAGCGCCCTAAAACTGAGTCTCTACTAGGGTCCAACGTGTTTTTTCTACATAAATCGGGTAAATTTTATCCGATTTTCAAAAAATTGTTTTTTCCTGAAAGATAATCGAAAAATTGATTACGAGATTAAGAGACAACATTCGTACAGAAGGTTTTACGTAAAGGCTCCGAATTTCCGAACAACTCGTTTTAATGGAAATTTTCTTGAATTTCCCAAGTTCAAAAAAATAAAAAACCCATTCATGAACAAAGATTCAAACATGTATAATTTTATGTTTTATCTTGTGTCATGTGAACAATAACTTAATCAATTACATTTCCAGCTACCGAAGTGATAAACTAAATCAGTTCGACCTCTTCGACTTACGATAAGATTAGGACCAAGAGCTGTGTATATAAATAAGGAAACTTCGAGTACATCATCAATCGACGAGAAATAGCTTAAAGATGAAGCTCCAGATCGTATTGGTTATTGTCGGGCTTGCTGCGTCAGCTCAAGGTGCCCATGTTGCACCAAAAATTTTGGAAAATTTGGAATTATCTCCAACCACCAACATAATGGTTACATTCAAAAACGCTAAAACCGCATCGATTGCAGCTCGCTTTGATACTCTAAATCTACGGAGCAGAGAAGCTCGATTGAATACTTTGCATGCAATGTACAAGGATCACGCCGACACCATTCAAGCCGATGTTCTTACATTGTTAAAAAAAGCGGAAGGAGTAAAAAAACACTATACGAGTCAACTGTGGATTAGTGCCGAAATCATTGTTCGTGATGTTGACAAGGAAATCGTTGAGCAACTGCGTTACCACCCAGACGTTGAGTCCCTGTTGGCCGAAGAATTTTTCCCATTGCTCGACACAGTCGAAGAGTTCTCCTACGCTCGTGAAGGAGACGCCAACATTACTAATTTACAATGGGGAGTTGAACGAGTTAATGCTGAAGCTGTTTGGCGAAACGGACATAACGGTCAGGGCATAGTTGTTGGAAATATCGACACTGGCGTCCGTCACACCCATGAGTCTTTGCGCGACAATTACCGTGGAACGATAACAGGAAGTCACAACTGGAATTGGTTCGCTCCAACCCAACGCACTGCCCTTCCTTCTGACACAAATGGTCATGGAACTCATGTCGCCGGTACCATATCAGGTAGTCAATTTATGTCCAAAAAAATAGTGGCAGTGGTACTTCCATTTCAGATGAGTTTTGTTTCAAAAAGTGCCACTGCCTCGAGATCTTCAAATGACTCCAGGATCCAGTTAATGAGTGTTATGTTACAGGTACCGTTAATGGTATTGGTGTTGCTCCCGGATCTCGATGGATTGCCTGCAGGGGATGCGGCGCTCTTCTTTGCTCCAATTTCGATCTACTTGAATGCGGCAACTGGATTGCTTGTCCAACTTTCACAGATGGTACCAACCCAAGCTGTAGTCAAGCCCCACATGTTGTCAACAACAGTTGGGGCGGTGGTCGTGGAAACACATTCTACGATGCAATCCTTGCTACATGGCGAACTCTAAACATCGATGGTATTTTCGCTGCTGGTAACTCCGGTCCCAACTGCGACACCGTTAACTCTCCGTCGGATCGCCCAGATGCTATTTCCGTTGCATCCACCACCGTTGACGACGTAATCTCCAACTTTTCCAGTGTTGGTCCAACTACTGACGGCCGCATGAGACCCGATTTTGCTTGTCCAGGCTCAGCTATTGTTTCAGCTAGTCACTTAGCAGACAACCAATACCGTTCATTATCGGGAACCAGTATGGCGGCACCACATGGCGCTGGTATTGCAGCTTTGATAAGAAATAGGAATCCATCATACAACACAAATCAAGTTAGAGCTGCTTTGATTAGAGGTGTAAGAGCCATTACACCAAGTGGAAGAACTTGCGCCGGCGTTCCAGACTCTGTTAGACCCAATCACCACGTCGGGGCTGGACTTTCTGACGCTTCAACTGCTGTGCAAGTGATAGTTTAATATAAAAACGATTTTTTTTCTTGTTTTTAAATAAATAAGTTTAGTTCTCCATCAACGCATCGAGTTTAAAAACATATGCACGAGATCCGTACGTATCAGAATAGATGTGGCAAACATAATAGATGTTGCAACTCTTTGTATTAAATTACGTCGACATTAAATTGGATTGGAAATTGGTTTTTTCTTCCGATCTTCTATATCTTATTGTTTTCGAAATATTTGAATTTTTCCAAAATAAATTGCCTAGATCGATCCACCCTAACATTATCGGCCATCTTAGGCTTGGCCCGGGCCCGCATTTTTTCTTGGATGTTTTTAAGACTTTCACTACCTATCGAATAGAAAAAGAATCACGAAAATCGGATGGAATTTACTCGATTTATGTATAAAGAACAGGTGGGGCCCTAGTGGGTCCGCTTCTTTAGGGCTCTAGCTTGGTCCAGCGACTCAAAGTAAAAAAAAAATTTCCATAAATTGTTGGGCATTCTCAGACCTTTCGATTGAAATTTTTTTTTTTTTGAAAATCGGAAAAGATTTACTCGAGTTATGTACAAAAGACCAAAAACCACTTAAATGGTCATAGTTCATTGGCCCTTGGCCCTTACTCGAGTTATCGTGTTGACAAACGGGCGGACGGACGGACACTTTGATGATTCGCCATGATCGGTGCTCCCCCCTACTCCCGGGTCGAAATTCGACTGTTTACAAACGTCGTGGTAAACGCATTAGACCCCTTTTCCAAGAACTTCGTTCTTCGTACGGGTGTAAAAATAAAAGTCTAAGGAATCGATTTCCCTAAAATTGTTCAAGCCTCGGTGTCAACTGAGGAAATGAAGTTCAATGTTACATGTTTGAAGAAACTTAAAACTTGAAAAGACTTTATGATAATAACAAACGTAAAGATTGCTTCAAACGGCGCGAAAATTATATATACTTCTTCTAAAGTCATCATTTTCGTGGGCGGATAGTCAGTCTACTCCCCATAGGGCTGGCCATTCGCAATGGTTGGTACTAACATAATATTTTCACCTTTACTATACTAAATACAATGTGCTTCTAAGTAAAATGTTACGTGCATTGGTTTTCTAACACATTTGTTTGTGGATGCAGCTGCAAACATATACGACAAATTAAAAAGAATCGTTTTTTCAGGTTAGAAAAGTATTTGCTGTGGGTCTAAGCACTGCCCGATGTGTTGTTGGGTGACACAAATCCACCCACCCACCGATGCATACTCTGGATTGACATACCTTGTGATTATCCAATTCATTGATTGAAAAAAAAAAATTTATTTTTCTTCGTTGGTCCACGTGTGCAACGGTAAAATCCAATGAGGTGGCCTTTTTGAAATCGTTAGTAGTGCAAAAAAGTGTAGTGAAGTTATAATCGTCAAAGTAAAAGGAATCGAAATGTACGAAGTACAGTTGCATCCGTTGATAAAAAAAATAATTTCGTTTCTTTACCGAGTGAAGATTTGGAGTGGCGAAGATGAAGAAAATGTCTGGGAACGAAGAGTGAAGATTTTCTATACGATTTACGGTTCACTTTTCTCCGTTTCAATGGCGGTAGGAGCGCTTGAAAGTTGTACAAGAGAGGAAAAAATATTTGCATTTGAAACATCGCTAATTACTTTTGTTCTGCAAGTTAAATTGGTTTTCTTCATTTGTAAGAAAGGGGAATTCGTGGAATTACTGAACGCTATTTGTATTTATTCCATTGACGATCACAAAATCTTCATTTTCGTCAATAACAAATTAAATTTCTTCATAAAATACGCTACGCATTTTCTCAGATTGACTTACTTAACTGCAGTTGCTTCGACAGTCTTCATTCCTTTCATCGGGAGTGAAAAAAAATTGTTTTTTATTATTCGATTTCCATTGGATTACAAGAATAATGAAAACGCCTATTGGATTGCTCACATTTTTCTTTGCACTGAAATAATGATTTCAGTTATCTCACTTTTACTCTCCGTTCTCATTTGGTATTTGATGCACCAAAATTGCCTGAGGTACGTGATACTTGGAGAAAAATTCAAAAAAATGGGAGAAATCGATGAAGTTTCGGAAGCATCGAAAAAACGCAAGGTCACAGAGGACGAAAGGGACAGAAAATTTTCCCAAGACTTGTGTGAATCAATCACTGAGCACCAAATTTTGACCAAGTAAAAGAGGTGGGGGAATGTGATGATTTTATTCGTAAAAATTTTGCTTTTCGGTCAGGTTAACCAATGAGATGGAAGCGCTTCTTTCTAAAGTATTTGCGGCTCAATTGTTAACCAGCGCATTGTGCATTTGTTGTTCTGTTTACTGCATCGGATTTGTTAGTGGAATAACATCCTTTCTGATTAACGACTGTGCAAATAAAAATCAAATCTTTGCAGAACAGAGGAGACACTTTAATTGAAGTGATGATCAACGTGGTCATTTGCCTCTATAACGTTTTTGACATTTTAGCGCTATCCTACTTTGGTAACGAAATTAGACTAGGAAGTGGCAGACTCTCATACAGTTTATTCGAGTCTGCGTGGGTAGATCGATGTCAGTCGATCAAGAAGGAAGTTATAATCTTTGGGGAGTTTCTGATGAAACCAAAAGAGCTGATCATTTTAAAAATATATCCTCTCACTCTGGAGACGTTTGAGAAGGTTTGTGTAATTAATTAATTGATATTTTAATTTCACCACATTTCGTTGCAGATCTTAAACTCCGCTTACAGCATGTTCAACATTTTAAAGAATTTCAAATAAGTTCTCGGTGTCGAAAACCTAAGTGCGCCAAAATAAAGGTGGTAGCGAGTAGTTAAATAGGAAATGCTTTGAAATGCGGTACTAAACTTCTTACTTGGGTCCCAGAACTACAGAAATAAAAATACAGAAGATAGCCGAGTAAAATCCCTTTACGTCAAAGTGGAATCACTTCCAAATTGTTTCCTTGTTTGGCTACCGGGTGCTCTCCTATTCTAGAACCTAGGCAAACAAGCTGCTGCTCAAATTGAAACTATTGTTCTCTTGACTGACAGTAAGGATATGAAAGAAATTCATACGGCGAGAAATGTCACGGTAACTGGAGAAGCTTTTGATAGTTTGAGTAATTTTCTCCTTGTCAACACGATAACTCTTCTAAATCTCAACGGATTTTGAATATTGTTGTTTCGTAAGATGAAAAATTGAATTCTTCAGGTTAAGCTCGAAATAGAACCAAGAATCTAGAAGTTTTTCCCTTGATTGAAAGTCAGGGTCTTACGGTATGGCTTCGTTACGTTACGCATCTAGTTCATCATAGATTGCACTAGGTTTGTGCGCAGTTTACCACTGACACAGTAAAAAAACTTCGGTAACGAAAGGATCTCTAATCTTACAAAAAATTACGAAACTAGTAAATAAACCGATCTAGCCTCTCTGACCCGGACGGGTTGTAACGACGCATTTATGTCATTTCTGTTTACTATGACGAAAAACGAAAATTCAAGAGAAGATGTTCGACACTAACTTGAGAAGTTCTTAACCGATGAAATTCAATTTTTGAAATCCAGAAAATCAGTCAAGGGACCTGACCCATCCAAAAGGTAGGACCTAATTGAATTACATGCAACTGCCTACATTTTGGGAAACTTCGATGTGAACTATCTTGGACACTGGAAGCAATGCTTCTTAAAAACCAAGCTGTATGACAGTTACATACAGTAGCGAAACGATTGCATCAATCCATCACATTCTCAACTACCTGTGTTTTTTTATTTTGTTGTTATTGACATTGAGTTAAAATTGCTGTACACTTGTGTTGTGTAGATTACGTAGGTCTCTAATATGTTATCGTTAATAAAGTTTGATTGACATATCTTGTAATTAGTGACTTATTGATGAAGGAAAAAATAATTTTCCTTCATTTGGAACTTTAAAATCTACTGACATTCGATAAGGTGACGTCGAGGAATGCCTCTTAAAATTGTAAACAAAACAGCGCACCAAATTGTTAGAAATTGTTGAAAATGATGTGGCGTAACAATATAATGTACAGTACGAGGTCGCTATGTCGCAGCTCCTGAGTTATGATTCACATGCGCGTTGCTCCCGTTTAAAAAGCGGGGCGGCAATGAGGCTATTTTAATAACAACTGGCCAGCGGCTGAAACAGGTAAGTACCACATGTCATATCCTAAATGTCCTAAACGTTTGTCGGAAAAATGTCCGAAATATCCTATTATATAACGATAGTTGAAACAGTATAGTTGAGTTTTTCACAACAGACAATACACTGAGAATTTCAAATACAAAGCCGTGTCCAAAAAGGTAAGTCGAATCATACCTTTGATGATGTGCGCTTAGCGTACGAAACCGGTCAGGTGAATTTGTAATGTTTGGTACAATTTAAAATAAATAGAAACGATTGATTCAACTCATTTGCCTTTATTAATTGTGCAATTGTACCGTGTTCCGTTTCATTTATGTATTTTTCGTTTGTCATATTGAAAAATGCGTAAAGTTAATGATTTCTGAAAATAGTGCTTGGTATAGGTGTGTACTAAAAGTGGGAACGCTGCAAGTGTGCTTGGAACGCACCCTTCGCACGTTTTAAAAGAGATTTATCTACTATAACCGTAGCCTGTAAAATGATGTTTCTTTTGCATGTTTGAGTAAAGGAAATATTTTCGTACTAAAAGCTCAAAACCGCTAAGTTATCGACGTAAAATCAGACGTTACTAAAAATTTATCCTCAATTTTTCCTCCATTCCTGACTTTTTGCTTTTAGTGTAGTGTAGTGTAGTGATCCTTCTTTAAAACAATCTCTAGATATGTAAATTGTTACCTATTTCAATTAAACTGAAAAACAGTCCTCAAGTTGTCCTAAATTATGCTGCGTTATAAAATGAAACAGTTCACTGTATAATATCTAGAGCATGAACTTTAAATGCGAAATCTAAAAGTAGGTAGTTTCAGTTCGGACAAATTAAGGACAATTTTTTAGTTTTATTGAAATAACAATTTACATACACAATTTTTTAGTAACACAAGTTTGTTTTAAAACATAGACAGGGGACCCGTTAGTATCAGAAAAGATGTGGCAAACAGAATAGGTGTTACAAAAAGGTTCGAACGTATCAAAGTAAATATTGCCTTAACTCTTAAGTATTACGTCCATATTAAATTGGTATATAAGTGGTCTGTTACTTTGTCGTTCAAACGGCATGACAATGCCGCGAATTTATTAGTTTCATTTGTTCGTCTCGTGCGTGTGCATTGGTGACGACGCGGCGGAAAACAAAATTGCCGAAAGGGCTATATTGAAAAACCCGTCCGAAGCAGTGCCGCAAAAAATCTCTCCAAGCCCTTATAATAAGAATTTAGAACCCATCTAGAGCACTTAGCAGAGGCCTTTGATCGATACCTATATGGGAAAAAAATTCGCCTCTTTTTTCTCTATAACACTGCACAAAAAACCTCAAAGGAAGATTCACGAAAAATACCAAATATCGTGCTGGGTCGCGTAGCGCGAGTTTGGCACACACTAAGGACACTACAGCCCGAACCAATCAACAGATTTTCTGATGTCCACATCTTTGATTCGAAAGCTTGAAGAGCGATTTCCGTTCTAATTTCGCAGAGATATAAGTGAAAAAGTTCCACAAACCTTAAAAAACTATCACTACCAAAGTTTTCAACCGATTTTGCCCAAATTCAATCCCGTAATCAATTTTCTATTTATCTTTCAGAAAAAAAAGATTTTGAAAATCGGATAAGATTTACCCGATTTATGTAGAAAAAATACGTTGGGCCCTAGTTCTAGGGCCCTGGCTGAGTCCAAAAGCTCAAAATCAAAAAAGTTTCTTCGATAAGTTGTGAGGCATTCCAAACCTTTCAATCAAAAAAAGTTTATGAGAATCGGAGAACATTTGCTCGAATGATATGCAAACGATCATTTGAACGGCCCTAGCTCATTGGCCCTTGGGCCGACAGTGCCCAGATTCAATCCCAAAAAAGATTTTTCGATTACCTTTCAGGGAAAAAAAGTTTTTGAAAATCGGTTCAGTTTTACTGTTGAAAGACAGACGGACGGACAGACATTTTTTTTATTGATGATTCGTCATCCAAGGACCATGATCGGTGCTCCCGCCTACTCCTGGGTTGAAATTCGACTGGTTACGCTATGAACGTAATAGTACGTTACGTGTGTGCTTCCAAATTGGTTGTTTTGACTCGTGGGAATGTTGCTGCATGAGCCGAAGGCGAATGCTTTAATCCTACGAGTCAAAACAACTATTTGGAAGCACTTACGCACAATATTTAACATACTGATGCTCGGTAAATGCGTTTTCCGAGTCGCTTGCGACGAGGTAATGACGCATTTACCGAGCAGAAACATGTAAAATCAGATGTTGTTAAAAATTTGTCCTCCATTATTGGCTTTTCGCTTTTAGTGTAGTGACCCGTACGAAGAACGAAGTTCTTCGAAAAGGGTTCTATTGCGTTTGCCACGACATTTGAAATACGGCAAATAGTGGCTTTGAGCTTTAGGTACTTTTAGTACACACCTGGGCGAAAACCAATTTTTTTAGAAGTATCGATACAAATGACAAATTAAGGACAATTGTTTTAGGTCATGAAAATAAAAATCCAAGGTCCACGAAATATCACTGCACCCTTATTTTACCTCATTTTTCGGCTACAATTTCGTGAGCTCACTGCTTCTAGGAAAGATGGCAATCGGCAATAGTTATTTACGTCACAAGGAGAAAAATGTTTTTTGGGAGGGTTGCGTTGTAGGGTGAGCTGAAAGCGAGTGCTACAATCACGTATTGCATTTTACATGCTTTATGCCCCAAAAGTGAATATTGAGGTCTGAAATATTCACTTTCGGGGGCATTAAGTATGTAAAATTATTTTCCTTCTGCAGTGTCGATACGATCGATAACTATGATTTATCTTTCTAATAATTCTAACTTATTTGTGTTCAATTTTTGATGAATATTTACGACAAAGCGTGTAGATTGGAATGGATGGACAACCTATCACTCTGTCAGTCCATTTTTTTGGTCAAATTTGTGATACCTATGTCATTTTCATTGCAAACATTTTAACGCTTGATCGTTTGAGATATTTCTCATTGTTTTATGCATTCAATACATTAACGTCTTGATAGAGGTATCCCTGTACATTTAGATGGCATCGAATTGATGTCGACAATCAAGTGAACACACGATTTAATGGACATGGTGTCATATACATGAACAGACACAGATATTAATTTGTGGTTGGGCACAAAAAGCGTGTAATTCCTAGAACAAATACGCCTGCTTTGGCTACATATACAACATGTGTTAATGTAATAAGCAACGGTTTGAACTAAAATTTGAATTGAACATGTCCACGTGTCCACGATAGCTCAATTGGTTAGAGCAGCAACCTGGTAAGGGAAAATTCTAAGTAATTCGCGGCATAAATTTTTCAAACAAAGATATGATTGTTGGGCAATTCCGCGTAAATAAAAGTATTGTTTACAACTCCTGCATACGTTGCGAGTCGCGAAACTGCATGGTTTCGCCTCTACGTCCCGTTCCAACGCTACAAATGTTTTTACTAATCATGCTATGCTTTTCTTAAACGGACTTGACTAACACCTGAAATTATTTTGTTCAGTGAGAAATGAAACTGCGAAACGACAAAAGGACTTTTGTCACTTACAGGAATTTTTGGGCGATTATTATTCTATCATAAAACAAAAGAAACATAAATACGTTTTGAAATGTATACAGTATTTTTGAGCACGAACAAAAGCATCATTTACATCGGGATAACATTCCCTCAGCCCCCTCCCCCAGGATTTCAAAAACTTGCAGGTAAGAGCAGCTCCAACTTCGTTCTGTGCTACAATTTAAAATCATCTAACCACAAAGGTGAAAATCCAATCCAATGTTAATCGGTAATACGATTTCGTCATACTCAATTTGTAGCAGTGATCCATCTTCACTCCCCTCCCATTGAGTAAAAGTAGCATTAAAATAAATTTATTTATTATTTTATAATTTATCCCAAAACAATTGAAATGTGTGTTTTACACATGCGGCAACACTGTGGTTTTGTTGGTTTATTATTCCAAAATTGCCTCTAAAATATATCCCCATTAAGCAAAATGTTTTCGTTCAAAGTATAAATAATTCGAGAGTAACAGTACAGGCCCTTGTTCCACAGGATGGTAGTGCGGAATCGTTGTGATGTGGGTTGTATTATATGACGGTGGCGTCTGTTAAAGTAGATGGTATATCGTCGTAAATCATCATGATTTTGTTAGCTTTTCTGCTCATAACAAAATTCATTGCTCTTTGCTCTGTTTGCATGTAGCATTGAAATGGAATACATGGGGAACGTGTTTGGCTTTTATCTTTGTATGGTTGTATGGTCGGGTACAGTTATTCGTGTAAACATAAAATGATGTACAATATAAAAATGCTAAAGAGTTTCTTTGAAATGCGCTGGTGGAAATTTCTGGATGTGTGGAAGGACCGTTATATATCGCGAGATTTTTGAGCTTTTGTGTTTATAAAAAAATATTTCGGATTTTATGTTTGCTTATGTGAAAGCAAGAGATTCTTTATTTTATATTTAAGACTGAAGAAAGCATTCGTTACTAAGCCAACCACTTACAGTTAGACAACACAAGCGACTTTCTTAGCACTTAAAGGAAAATTGTAGTATCAATCGCCGCTCTCCGTTTCATTAATTCAGTGAGACTTTAAAAGATTTCTTATAAATTATACTTTTATATTCTTTGAATTTCGGTTCGTCGATTAGGATGCGTCTCCAATTACAACTCGCTACCTACTGACGTACAGAGAAATTCCGTTTACTGGTTCAAACGTGCTTGCAAGGATCTGCAAAATCACAATTTCAATCATTGCTCACCGCATTAATCTCATGCGTCAGTCGATCATTTCATGACCGAGACTACATGCATATAACTGGCCACTTATAGCAGATTATTCGTCGGTCTTTACGTGTGTTTTGTTTGTTTATTTTTGTTATTTTTCTTTTTTTTCCTTTATCTTATTTAAATATTCAATGAAAAATTTTTATTTTTTGTTCTAGCTTTGCTTAACGCGGAATACATGCACCTTCAAAAGGTCTAACACATTACACACATTATTGCCAATAAACCTACTCCTACTACAAGGGGTCGTACACGTATTACGTCACACTTTTTTCTCGATTTTTTACTGCCCCCCCTCCCCCATGTCACGTTGCATCACGTTTGATTTACACACCCTGAAATATGACGTCACATTTTCGACACCCACCTTGAAATATATTTCCAGAAACCGTTCGGCGAGGGTCATTTTAGTAATTTTGGGTTTCTTGTTAATAACTCGATCAAAATAACTCAGTAATTTAACAGAACGGGAATCCTTGCAACCAGAATCGATTGAACTGGTTTTCTACGAGTCCGCAAAGTTTATGTTTTGAATGTCTAATTAAAATTTTTCCTTTTTATTGGAACAAAACGTGACGTCACGTTCCATGCAGGCACCCCCCCTCCCCCCGTCCGATTCCGTCGCGTATTCAGTGACCCCCCCTCCCCCTCTGAGTGTGACGTAATATGTGCACGACCACCAACTGACTAGGCAGTCTGTTCTAGGGATTGCAAAACCGTCTCTTTTTTAAAAACCGGTAAACGGTAATACCGTCTTTTCGAAAAAAATTTACCGGTAAAAAACCAGTATATTTCCATATGATTAATTCACAGTGTTTTGGTATAAAAAATACGATTTTGGTCACTATCGCTCACTCACTGGTGTATACGCTTCAGAACACCAGACAGATACGTATGCCTTTCTGAGAAACGCCTTCCCAAAGCATCGACTAGCTTTGCAGACAGATTAGTGTTTTGATTTTGTAGTTATGTCATTGTAAACGATAGAATGACGTCAGCGGTGGGAAGACTGGCCTCACGTCGACAAAACTTTCCGCTTTTTTCGTTATTTTTATAATATAGTCAGTTAAATACGGTCCAAAACGTCGATGCGTGCGAAACCGGTAAACGGTTTTCAATCACTACGGTTTTTTACCGCTTAAAACCGGTTGCAATCCCTAGTCTGTTCCTTAATAATATTTACAATAATTGGTGTTAATTCATGCAAAAAATGGCGCAGGTGGTATATATTTTGTTACAATAAGGGAGTTTCGGAGAAGGATTTGGGAAACACTTCAACTAAAGTCTCGGTAACGCCTGTCAAAGTTAGAGAATAAGCATATGAAGGGACCCGTACGTATCAGAATAGATGTGGCAAACAGAGTTCATGTTACGAAAAGACTCGAACGTATTTAATTCAATATTGCCTTACCTCTTAAGTGTATGAAATTACGTCCACATTAAGTTGTATTTGAAATTGCCGATAGGGCAATATTGAAAAACCCGTCCGAAGAAACGGTGTAAAAGAACCCTCCCGAAAGCACAAAATTGATCTCCAACTAAACAAAAATGTTCGCCTTTATTTTCTCTACAACATAGCAAAAAACAATTTTTTTGTTAAGGGCCGACTTTAGGACCGACCTAGGGCCATAAGGAAATGCCTCTGACATATACTTCCATAGACGAAACTTTAGGGCCGACCTTAGGACCGACCAGAGGCCCACTTGAGCCACAAGCACAGGCCAATATGAATATAATTCGGTACAAGGTTACCTCTCAAATAGAAAAAGAATCAACAAAATCGGTTAGGATTTGCCCGATATATGTAAAAAAAAACACGTTGGGCCTAGCTTCAGGGTCCTGGCTGAGTCCAAGGGCATCTTTCATAAAATGTTAGACATTCCTAGACCTTTCGATTAAATTTTTTTTTTTTTTTGAAAATCGGAAGAGATTTATACTCGAGTTTTGTACAAAAAAAAAAAAAAAATGTAGGGCCCTAGCAGAGACTCGTTTTTAGTGCCCTAGCTAAGTCCAAGGGCTCAAATACAAAAAAGCTTCTTCTACAAATTGTCGGCCATGCCCAGATCTTTCAAACAAAAAAAAATTATGAAAATCGGAAAAGATTTACCCGAGTTATGTACAAAAAACACGTATGGCCCAAGCATAGACTCGGTTTTAGTGCCCTAGCTAAGTCCAGGGACTCAAATTTGAAAAAGTTTCTTCTATAAATTGTCGGCCATGCCCAGTTCTTTCAAACAAAATAAAATTTATGAAAATCGAAAAAGATTTACTCGAATTATGTACAAAAGACCAAAAACCACTTAAACGGCCCAAGCTCGGCAGCCCTTGGGCCGACAGTGCCCAGATTCAATCCCATAAAAGATTTTTTTTGATTACGTTTCAGAGAAAAAAAAGGTTTTGAAAATCGGTTGAGTTTTACTCAAGTTATCGCGGTGACGGACGGACGGCGGACCATTTTTTTATTGCTGATTCGTCATCTAAGGACCATGATCGATGCTCCCCACCTACTCCCCGGTCGAAATTGGGGTGGTCACAAACGTCGTGGTAAACGCATAAGACTTCGTTCTTCGTACGGGTCTAAAAACAGAAATGAAACTGTAGCATAACATCAAATTATAAACGCAACATCACACCATATCAAGCAACTAAACTTGCAAAGCCAAACATTCACACGCATCTCACATTTCACACTGACACCAGAGATGGCGCAACCCATTTGATTTCACTTGACGAAACGCAAACATTCCAGAACATTCCTATCGAAACAGCTATAATGGATTCATCGCTACATAAGGAGAGTTGGAACAACTGGAGAGGGATTCAGTACACATCTTACTTTTAGTTTGTACAACTTATATGCCTAACAGAAAACTTATTAGAATAGAACCTTGGTGTTTCAATTTTAAAGTCTTTCACAGTATCTAAAGAGTACGCGTCTTACTTTTAGACCGTACCGTTGATATTTGTCGAACGGCCAACGATTCGAACTGCCACCCCATTCATCGAGACGCCGTTCTACAAAACGTTATTCCAAAATGAGAGAAAAGAAATTCAAACTATCCGATCTCTCTCAATTGCTTTCATTCATAAGGTTTTACAGCAGACCTCGAGATGAGTTATTATTACGCATTTAGTACTTTAACAATAAAATAAGTTCTATAGGTCGCCCTGATTCCGCTTTTAAAAGTCAATTTTAATGTACAATTTAGTAACATTTAGTTTTGTAGCTTTATTTGCAGGTAATTAAATTCGATTGTTCGAACATGGAATTCTGAGAAATATGCGGATTGCGGATTTCTATAAAGAAGTAATTGAATGCGCCATAGTTTTGAATAGTTTTGTCAATTTTTAGTGGTATAATGGAAAATTTTCCGGGTCTAAGCACACCAAACTATCGAGTGACCTATCAAAATGTACTCTGGGACCAGGCAACCATTGCGCAATTTATTTTTCGAAATGTGTCCGTTTCACTGTAGAAAGTGTTCCCGCCTATGGCTTTTTTCGTAAAAGAATCGACGAAAAGACGCTTAAAAGTTATCAAACATCACCCTGTTGTCCCTAGTAGTTTCATTATTCTAGTGATATTCTAAAAATAGGAGCTTAAAATGCTGAAACATTTCTCAGATCATGTCTACTTGTATACTTGTTCGTGAAGCAAGAAGCAGAGACGATATTCTATAAACTATTTGGGGACGGGCACTGGATCTCAGGAAATCGTAAGGTCGGATAGACACATAATGCAGGCAATGTTCCGTTTTGAGAGAAATTTCGAGACATTGCTGGGGTACATATCTCAGATTGGAATCGAGACATTTCAATATCGTTGGGAGTGAGCGCCACAGTTTTCCAGTCAAATATCGTCTCAATAATTGAAGGTGTGAGTGAGCTGATAGAAGGAAGCGTCGCGGACGAAACTATTCTGGCCGAGGTGTCCTTGCAAGCGCTTTCTTCATGTAAGATCACTTCTAAGGTAGTTCTCCAGTGCCTAGAGCTACTGGAAACCCTTTCAGTACGCAACAGAGTGACACTGATCTGGGTTCCAGCGTACTCCGGGGTACCGGCAACGAAAAAGCAGACGAACTAGCCGAATCATCCAGGCTTGATCACGGCTTTGCTAAGCGCAGAAACCGAAGAGAGTCACCGGAGGAAATGGATGGAGCTAGGCAGTTGCCGGCAGACAAATTAACTAATAGACCACTGAATTCATTTTGGGACTGATCAGAGCTAACATGCGAAAAGTAGTGGAGATACTCATCGGTCATAACATTCTGAAGTATCATATGTACAAGATGGGAGTGGTGAGCAGACCTATGTGTAGGGCTAGTGACATGCCATAGACACTATGTCACTTCATCTGCACGTGTCCCGCGTTTGGTAATCTCAGATCGAGATGTTTAGTAGAATACTACTTTTACTACTTTACGCCTTAAGAACAGCTGAAGCTGAGTATTGCTGATATTACAGCTTTCATTGCAGAAACCAAAAGGCTTGATGAACCCAGAAGGGGATCGTAACAAAACGGAGGTGCAGCACAATGGGCCCAAAAGGACGGCCTCAGTGTTTCAAATAATTGCAGCAATTGTTGTACTTTATTTCATTTTATCCAATTAAGTATTAAATCTTAGAAGTGCGGACTCCTCGTGCGGGAAATGTAAAACTATTTCTTGGTCAAAGAACAACAAATTCTGTACAAAAGCAAAAGTGTTTCTAAGCAAAGTCTATCTATGTCGTCGTTGTTAGGGTATAAGAAAGTACTTTGCATACATAAGCCATGATGTTCTCGTAATTCCAAATTCCAAATTTTATATTACTTTTTATTCCGAATTATTTGAAAAGAAAAGCTTACAAATTGAGATTTATTTTATTCACGTATGTCTCGTCTCAGATTTAAAGTGTATTTGCAACCGATCGATTTGACAAATGAAAAAACAACATTTCAGGTCATGATTCACGGCATCAGTTGAATTCAATTAGAATTTATTTATTCCAAAACAAGATGATGTTCACTCACTCCGTTTAATCTTTATCTATAGCCCAGAGTCTTAAGTTCATTGCATGTTGATATGAGTTGGATAAGAAAAGAAAAGCGGCGACGCTTAGGTTGGCAAAATCGTCTAAAAACGGAGACTTAGGCATTGAAAATGTGAAAATTCTTGCAGAAACTAATTTTCTGAATAGAACTTTTTCATTGTCGAACTTCAAATCATATTACGTCACGTTAATAGCACAAGTCCGGTAATAGTCCAAACAACTTGATCGCAAATGGAATGACGCTCTAAAAAGACATTTGATCAGAATTATCTGCTCGGGAGTCGCTTTTAAAAAGTCACATCAAACGTTGACTGTCGATGGAAAACGTTTCACGGTAAAACCAAAGTAACTTCGCGACTTTTTGCTTGGAGTGGCGCAAGTCCTGCCTTACTAATAGTAATGTTGCGTCTGTACAATCAGACGACCTACTAAGTATTAAAATATAATGCAAAATACTTCGTTGTATATCACTCGTACAACATGACAGTGCGGGTAATCTATTCTCCTTAGCTTCATATTCCCGTTATTATTAACATACATTGGTAGGTTGGTACATGTGTAATCATTCATTTCGATAGAACGATAGAAGCATTTATTTGGAATATATTGTAAATGGTAGAGCTTCCTAGAGAAGCTAATTTCCATCAACCATCGTACGTGTTGCTATCACTTAAATGTTAAATTTAATGAAATTTCATGAATTTCCATTATGAAATGAACTAGTTACAACTTGTACTCGTGCGGAATATGGGAAACAATCAAACGCTTCCATTATTCAAATTCCTTTGATGGTTTTTGAACAATGTTTGTCTCCAAACCACAAATCCGTACGATGCACAAACCCCATGTCGTAGATGTTGTCATCACTTACATACCAATCATTAGACTCTCATACACGAAAACACACAATTACACACCCAAATGATTGATTTACATTTAAAACTCATCGTTGAACATAATAATAAAAAATCAACCCACTGTCATGATCCTAAGTTTCTCCATTCTATCGAACATTTCCCATTTACCATTACGGAACGCCGAAATTTACAAAATATTCCAATTACTTACAGACATTTTGTTGAAAATGAGTTTTTTCGGGGGGTACCGACGAAATACACAAGTCGATGTATACGCTTTTAACTAAACTAAAAAAAAACTTTTTTTGGATGATTGAACTCTTTAGAAAAAATCGTTTTTCCGCATCAATGTCGATGAAGGCGATGGTGTGGGTGGGTGTACTAAGAAAATTGAGAAAACAATTTACTTTTTCTGTATAGATGAATGATGGTTCAAGAAATGAACTTTGCAGACGGGTAAATTAGTTGAAAGATGTATTTGAGTTAGAGAAAGTTCACACAAAATTAGGTAATTACAATAAATGAGTAAAAACCGAACGGAATACAACAAAATACAAGTCATAGCTCATAAACATAACCGAAGAGTTTTGAAAACCTATAGATAGACAAAGTAATTAAGTAATATTCACAGTAAAAGAATTGTGAATGGCTTTTGAGTTGATTTTAGACTCTAAATTCACATACAGATGCTGTTAAAATGCCATTCGCACTGCATAGGAGAAAATATATCCAATAGGAGAAAATTTTTAAAAGAATTTTTTTTTGTTCGTCCAAAATTAGAATTGAGGAACTTAAAAATATATTGTCTGGAACTAGATCGTTTCCAGAAAATTTTTATTAAAATCTCGATATATAATGATTTCTTTTTGAATTATCTTGGTATATTAAGATCTAATTTTGATAAAAGTTGATGCAGCAAATTATAGAAACTGAGGTATACTGGGGGATACGAAATAACTTGGCATATCAACATTATTTTGCTATGGTCATTCGTATCTTCATATGTCAAGATTTTTTGCTACCTACGGTACACCGTATCTTCATTTATCATGATTTTTCGTTATGGTGCATGATATATCAAGATGCGGTGCACCGTAGCAAAAAGTCTTGATATATCAAGATACGGAGGTCCATAGCAAAAAATCTTGGTATATCAGGATCACAACAAAAACCCTTTTTAAAAGGGAAACGTGACGCAGGTACTTGTCCCTTCTTCAAAAACAACTGATATCAATTTGGGTGACGCTTACAGCTTCGGAACGCAAAAAATTCTTTTGAAATATTGTGAAATCTGAAAGAACCGAACAACTATAACATTGGGAGGGTCCGGCATTTGTGACGTATTTTTTTAATCAAAAGTTAAAATATTTCAAAAGAATTTTTTACGTTCCAAAGCTGTAAACGTCACCCAAATTGATATCAGTTGTTTTGGAAGAAGGGACAAGTACTTGCGTCACGTTTACCTTTTTAAAATGTTTTTTGTTGTGATATCAGTAGTTTTGGAAGAAAACAGTAAACAAATTTCGGCAAAAAATATTCTCGGCAAAAAAGTTCTGTTTTTTTAGCCGCTGGTTCCTACTTCCATAGGCGAAAATGATCCCCTCAACTTCCTCTACAACATATCAAAAGTTTTTTTTTAGCCGTCGCCGTCGCCGAACCGAAACGAGGCGGCTACTACTTCCATGGGCGAAAATGATCCCCTCAACTTCCTCTACAACGTATCAAAAGTTTTTTTTGAGTCCCCGCCTATTTTCCGCCATTTTGGCGGTCACCCTGATACACTACACACCCAACCCAATAACTTTCCCTTTGACACCAAACCTCTATCTCGAACACACAACCTTTGCCTCATACAAAATGTGCTACCATACACACTACACACACAAACACATACATATGGGCTTTATATGGCGCCTTCTAAGAGCCCTGACGCCCAAACGAGGCCGCTACCCCCTTTTTTAAAATCTAATTAGGCGTAGAATGCCCACCCGAAGGTCCCTTCAAAATTTCAAGAAAAGTTATCGAGCTGTTTCCGAGTGTTGAAACCGATACCTTGAACTAACAGTTACAAGATGGGTTAATCTAATTCTACAGTTGTGTGACCTAGTTGGTTGTTGATGTGTGGCTTAGTGAGCCGTTCGGTTTGAGGCTTAGTTAGCCGTTTGGTGACCTAGTTGGTCGTTTGACAAATAAACGAGCACTTTAGAGACGAATTTATTCTGAATTATTTCATACAATGTTCTCGTATTTATACTAATAAACTACACAAAGAACACTAGATTTTACATGATTTAAAAGGACTACTTTTCTTTCCTTAATATTAGAATTTCTGAGTGAACACTCATTCGAGTTTTAACATACTCCCACTATTTTTATGAGAATAAAAATACAATTCTCTCGAATGAGTGTAGCTGTTACCACACTTTCTACTACATTACGCATTTTCCGCCACTGACTAATGTTTCTTAATTCCAATGGCGAATTTCTGATGTCGATGACAATTATTTGAAGCTAACGACCAAATTTATCTTGCTGTCACCATTACTTTACGTCGCGTCGTTGACTAATTTTATTTCGAGACGTCACGATCCTCCCACAATTTTTATGGGAATAAAAATTAACCAACAACTCGTCAAAATTCAGAGACTAGCACTAATAAGTATTACCGGCCGGCGCCATTAAATCAACTCCTACAGCGGCTCTTGAAGCACTGCTTAATGTTGAACCACTCCACATTCACGTCGAAGCAATGGCTAGAGCCACATGCCTTAGGCTACATCAATCTTCTATATTAATTAAGCGCCACGCAGGTCATTCCAAACTCTGGAATATTATGACTTCTGAATGTCCAACTTTCGAAATGCCTCATGACGCGATCAGGCAACTTGCTAGTCATGATGTACAGTTAACGTCCCTAATTTATTTAAAATAATTTTTATTAATAACACAGTAATGAATAATCTTAGTTCTTTCATAAAAATTTTTTCTCAATAATCTACTCAAATATAAATATAACCGCCTGATGATGATGTCCAACAGACATCGAAAATTCGCATGAAATAAGTATACAGTCTTTCAATTAAAACGACCGGCTTCCAATAAATATATGAAAACAACATTTTCCAATTTGAATTAATTCATTCAACGGTCAATAATAACCCTCCCACCTCGGGAAATATTCATTATATTAAAATTAACCACGTCTCGAAAATTCACTCGTGATAATCATCTGTTCAATGATTGAAAGATAACCAACCAACCACCAACCAATAATAACGCTGACCAATCCATTACGATCGATTCAATCATTCTTTAACCTTTGTTGAGGACTTCGGCTCGACCAATTCGATAACCTCGGCGTCTTGATCAATTCTTTAATTGAAGGAATTCGGCTCGACCATTTCGATAACCTTGACGCCTTTTTCACCAACTCTTTGAGGACTTCGGCTCGACCAATTCGATAACCTTGGCGCCTTTTTCACCAATTCTTTGAGGACTTCGGTTCGACCAATTCGATAACCTTGGCGCCTTTTTCACCAACTCTTTGAGGACTTCGGCTCGACCAATTCGATAACCTTGGCGTCTTGACCAATTCGATTTTGAGGACTTTTGGCTCGACCATTTCGATAACCTTGGCGCCTTTTTCACCACTTCTTTGAGGACTTCGGTTCAACCAATTCGATAACCTTGGCGCCTTGACCAATTCGATTTTGAGGACTTTTGGCTCGACCATTTCGAAAACCTTGGCGCCTTTTTTACCACTTCTTTGAGGACTTCGGCTCGACCAATTCGATAACCTTGGCGTCTTGACCAATTCGATTTTGAGGACCAACATCAATGACGTTACTCATGTGATCCAATTTACACACGCAAACGATGACCAAATTTTGAGAAGCCGTGTGCCGAAACATACATCCGACTCTCGTTCACTAACGCCCACTAAGTCCACGCGGGGGCGCCATATGTTGAAACCGATACCTCGAACTAACAGTTACAAGATGGGTTAATCTAATTCTACAGTTGTGTGACCTAGTTGGTTGTTGATGTGTGGCTTAGTGAGCCGTTCGGTTTGAGGCTTAGTTAGCCGTTTGGTGACCTAGTTGGTCGTTTGAGAAATAAACGAGCCCTTTAGACTTGTTGTCTGGTGAAGAGACGAATTTATTCTGAATTATTTCATACAATGTTCTCGTATTTATACTAATAAACTACACAAAGAACACTAGATTTTACATGATTTAAAAGGACTACTTTTCTTTCCTTAATATTAGAATTTCTGAATGAAAAACACTCATTAGAGTTTTAACACCGAGCACGAGCCAAAAAAGTCGGTTTAGATACAAATGGCTCTGGAACCAACTAACTAACTAACGCACCCACCCACACGCTAACTAACGTAGGATGTTTCCATTAACTTTGGCTTCTATGAAATAGCACATTTTGTATGGAAAATGACGATTTTCTAAAGGTCATATCTTCGGATCCACTGGACCGGTTTCAATCAAAATTTTACGTAGAATCCGAAAAACTAGGTCTCAGGGGGGTCTCAGGGAAAAAAAAATCAAAACTTAACTGTTTATATGGTTCCGAAGTCTACGAAAAAAAATTTATTGAATTTTTTGTTCGTATGGGGACTTGCGTCACGGGCGCATCGCTACCGTGCGCCAATGATACGGAAGACCATAGCAGAATACCCCGTATAAATGCATCAAAAAAATAGCTTCATATAAGTACAGCACATAAATGTCGGCGTAATAAATAGAAAAGTTGAGATAGAAACAGGGGCGTGACAGTCTTTTGTTTTGACATTTGCAAGTAATACTCGACGTGAAGTTAGCTGCAGTTGCATGCCAAGCTAGCTTCTTTACAACAAAATCAGCTGATTCCACTCATAAATTTATCAAAATCAGCTGACTTCATTGAAAAGTTAAAAAATCAGCTGATTTTTTTGCAACTGCAGCTAAGTTCACGTTAAATATTAGTTGCAAATGCAAATTTCTCTTTGCTAGGCAACTAGGAAACTTCTGCGTCCAGAGCTTGGTATAGTGGAATTAAGTAAGCAAAATGCGCTCATTCTGAAAATGAAAAGAGTCAGTCCCAAAGACGTCATTTTTTTTTAATTTTTTGCACTCTCCCGGACGCATAGAAAAGTTTTGTTGTCTAATGAATCGATAGTGCAATTTCTTATGAAACGTTAGTTGGAATAAAATTAGCTGATAACTTACAAGCAAATTCTAATCAATGCAACAAAGAGATTAAACGTTGCAAGCCAAGAGCTGCATGAGAGACATGCAAAATGCCACAAATCATGGAAGAATGACGTAGGAATTATGGAGAAATTATGTATGAATCGTGTAAATTGATGTAATTTTGATGTAGTTTCGATAATGATGACGTTAGGTCATGTAAATATGATGTATGAGCTGTGAACAATTCTACATTATTTTGATTTTTTTTAAATGGTGAAAAAAGTATGAACTATTATCCATCATTTCTAAGACCTTCCAACATTATTTCAATATCGTTTCTACACTGTGTCTAAATTGTTTTTTCATCGTTTATACATTGTCTTGACATCAATTACACATTGTTTCACATCGTACTACATTGCTTTACATCATTTTTACATCGTATGTACATTATTTTGACATGAATTGCATATCTACACCATGAACGCCTTTGCCTTAAAATTTATGTAAAACTGACCGAAAAAATAAAGTCGTTTTACGTAAAAATGATGGAGAAAGTATGAATTAACATCTGTATTTTCTAAATTCCTCCTACATCATTTCTACATCGTTTCTCCATTGTTTATTAATCGTTTCACATCATTCCTACATCGTTTTCACATTGATTGCACATTGTTTATGCATTGTTTCACGTGATTATTACATCGTCTCTGCATTGACATGAATGGCACATCGTGCCTACATCATAAACGAATTTGCCTTAGAAGTTTTTTAAAAATGATGATGAAAAACTCTTCCAACGGAGAATTTCCTTATGATCGCCCTTGTAAACTATGAGATAAAGCTCGACGCCTATGAGGTACAACACGACACCTATGAGGCAGGTCCGTAGCCAGAGTGACTTGACAGGGGGGGCTGAGCCTTCCCCCTTAAGTGCCACAGAAAATATGAATTTTTTAAACATTTCAAGAAAAGCCTGAAACTAACGTTCTCTCATCAGGCGGGAAAATTGTTCACATTGTTAAAGAAATTACGAATCGCGAGCAAAGCGAGCGAAATTTTTTTAATAACTTTCGTTTTCATTGGATGTCAAGCTTTAAAATGGCTCATTTCTCGCCAGAATTACAAAATCTTCGTTCGTAAATTATCGCTGCAGCCATTCTAGCGAACTGTGCAGTTTTTTAAAGTGCCCCAAATAGTGTCCATAGTTACCATGAATTGTTCAGATGACGCTAAACTTTTCTAATTGATATTAATCAATAAAAGGCAAGCATAGTGAAATTACAGGAACAATTTATTATTTTGATGGCTACTGTGGAAGCATAATGTGAAATTACTAACGTTTGGGTCGGCAAAGTTGGTATGCGCCCTGACTTCCCCACTGTGCTCTGTCCCAAGGAAATGACAGTAAGCGTTACGGCTAGATGGGTCAAACTTGACTCTTTTTGCGTTAGAGGGGGAGGGAGGGTCTGAAAAATGCCAATTTTAGCGTTATGTAAATTATGAACGGTCCCTAATACATAAATATATACATACATACATAACATACGGAGCAAAAAGAATTTTCTGCTAAAGAATTTCTCCCAAGACCGATTGGGCTTGTTGGAAAATATTTATAGTAGTTGATGTTGTAAATGTATCGTTTGAATGCGCCGCAAGCGAAATTCTGAAAGAAGTTTGGCTTACGAAAGTGTGTTAATAAAAGAATTATGTCCATAGTTCTCCGAATCTCAGGGGGCTCAGAGGTTCCCAAGGGGGGCTTAGCCCCTTCTCCCCCCCCCCCCCCCCCCCCCTAGATACGGGCCTGGTATGAGGTACCACTCGGCAGCTAAATCTACACAGTCTCCCCCACTCTCTACAAGTGGTAACTTTTTTTACAACAACAAAGAAAAAACAAACTTTGAAACGAAAATGAATTTATTTTATTTAATTAGCTAACGTGCAACAACATTCGATGTATTGAAACACTCCTGCGAATCGGATTTGTCGTTCACAATTTAAGAAATCGTCATTATCACAGACACCCCATGGCGGTAATACGAAGCAGTTGTCTATAGTAAAAAAAAGGAGAATTTTATTCAGCAGTGTTATATTGCGTGAGGACGAAAATTTCAACTTAAAAGAAAACTCGATTGAAAACTACGAATTGCAATTTAGAAATTAAATTCTCACGCAGTGCTGTGTACTGAGCTTAAAAATTTCTTCTTACCAATTCTGGCTTCGATTGATACTAAAAGCGATGCAATTACGAAGAAGCAGACGATACCGAGAAATTTACTCATTTTTGTGATAGAAATTGCTAAATTGATTTGGTTAATGTCGAAGAACACTGATACTGAATTTGACTTTTACCTAAGCTTTTATATGACATAGGAATAAAACATTTCCATTCTTTGTAGACTCGGACGTGATTCTATGTATTTGCTGTATTTATTTTTTCTTATTTCGTTCATTTGTTTATTGTTGTTGTTATGATGTGTATCGCTGTGTGTTATCAAATCAAAACCATTAATAACATCTCGTATCATCAGTAAATATCTTCTGATCAAAGTGATTCACATCGTTACAAACGATATTTATTGATGACATTGACCTTTAAACAAACCGTATCGAATATTTTGTCGTTATGCTATTAACAAATTACTGGCAAATATTTTGTTCTAGTTTCTCTTTATGGTTTTCATAACTTCGGACATGAAAATATTCCACATTACACTTTCATATCAAGGTTAATCATTTAACGTTAAAGGCAAGCACTGACAGCACAGGTTCACTTCATTGTATTGAAAATTAATATCGTGATCGAAGAGTCAGCGTTTTAACAATTTGTGTTAATGGAACATAAATTCGTTTGAAATTAATTATTGGAATACTTGAGTTAGTGAATTCAACGTTGTAACTTGTTGATATTAACGTACAAGCGAAAACTGTGATGAACAGACCTTCAATATGCTTTGAATAGATGACGATGCAGGTTTAATTAACGGAAAATTTAGAGCATCGTCCATGTAAGACCACATCAAAAACATCCATTTTCCTCTTTGTGTTTGGGATTTTCTACGCGATTTTGTTGTTGCTGCGTGCAAAGCGCATTTCGGGATTATTGCTCATCTGAATGCTATATGAATGCTTCTCTACTAACCGAATTTCAAACTTATTTCATTTTGATTATTGTTCATTTGAACGAGTGTTTCAGAAATACCGTTTTTATCTCGGTTTTTATAAGCTCTTTACATTAAGTCTTTAATTTACATTGGGCTTTTTTCAATTTTAAATTAATCAAAAATTGTAACTAGGGAGACAGAAAATGTAAGAGCCAAGCTTGTGGAATATGGAAATTGTTATGAGCTTACAGTCAGCGTTTCGTTGACAACGAGAGAAAAATCACTTCGACAATGTAGTACGGATATCGATCAAACATATTTTTAAATGATGTGGAATAACATTGGATCGTAATTAACTACCAATATTTAAAATGATTGAACCAATTCCAAAGTACCAATATTTGAAATCACAACAAAAACCTCTTAAAAGGTAGAGTGTGACGCAGTCCGTGAGTCTGCTTCCTAAATTAATGATATTGCTTGAGGTGACGCTATCGCTGATAATACGCAGAAGTTTGTTTGAATGGAATCTTGTGATCAGAGCGCTTTCTTTAAAACAAAATTACGTTGTGTTAAAAAAATTACGTCACAAATGCCGGACCCACCAGTGGAATAATTTTTCAACACTTTCAGTTTTTACACGTAAAAATTTAAATTTACTTTAAACAATCTATACAATAAGAAAAAAAAGTCAAATTTTTGCAGCGCAGAAACTGAACGTACAGAAACATTATTTCGTTTTTGTTGCGATATCAGTCGTTTTGGAAGTTTTCAGTTGTTGAAAAAATTTCTATTTTTTTAAAAAAATTTTCTTAGAAAAACAAATTCTCCGAAAAAAAATTCATCATCATCATCATCATCATCAAACTTTATAGACCGTTTATACCTTCCGGTGTGGGGTCTTTAAGCCGCAACCCGGTGGTCATTGACCACCCCCCTCCATACCCTTCTATCCTCTGCCAAGGAGATGGTTTGCTCGCCCAGTGAAAGCCCCCTAACTTCTAAATCTGATTTAATTGAGTCTATGAACCTTCTCCTTGGCCTACCCCTAGGACGTACACCCGGGACCTGTGCATTCAATATCCTCTTTGGGAGCCTACTATTACCCATCCTTTGAACGTGCCCGTACCATCTCAGACGACTAACCCTTGCCGCCTCCTCCACTGACCTAACCCCTAAATTTTCTCTGATGTCGTCGTTCCTGATATGATTGTCCCACTGTTCCCTCCGATTCACTTTTGCTATGCTCCTAAGAACCCTCATATCTGAAACCTCCAAGTCATGCACAAGGTATCCGCAGTCCACCCAACTTTCACTACCATATAAAATTGTTGGCCTGAAGATTGATCTGTGAATAGCTAACTTTGTGCCACTACTTAATTCCTTCCTGTTAAACACATGAGACCTCAACTGACTGGCCACCGCATTTCCCATTCTCCTCCTTTCCTCAAATTCCCTAACTAACTTGCCATCCTCTGAAAACATGGCTCCTAAATATTTAAACTCAGAAACCTGTTCCAACTGCTCCCCATTTAAACTGCACACTACGTCTTTCCTAAATTTGCCAACATGCATAACCTTTGTTTTGCCGACGCTTATCTTCATCCCGTACTCCTCACATGCTACATTCAGGCAGTCAATCCCCCTCTGCAAATCATCGGCATTATCTTCTAATAGGGGTAAATCATCCGCATAGGCCAGGATTTTCATAATTACATCCCCAATTTCCACATTCCCCTGCAAATTTGCCTGCTTGATGATTTTGTCCATGAAAATTATGAACAGAAGAGGAGAGAGACAACAACCCTGACGAACGCCCTCATTAACCTCGAAAGCCTCACTAATTTCACCATCTATCCTTACGGCAGCCTTGCTCCCTGAGTAGATGCTTTTAATGGCGCCCAATAAACCTCCATTAATCCCGTATTCGCTAAGCACCTCGAACAGCTTTTGCCTCGGTACCCGATCAAATGCCTTTTCCAAGTCGATGATGCATAAGTACAGATCAATATTCCTCTCAAAGAGCCTTTCTATAGCCTGCCTAAGACAAAAGATCTGATCCTGACACCCTCTCAGAGGTCTGAAACCACTCTGAGCCTCGTCCAGAACCTCTTCCACTATAACCCTATAGCCCTATAAGAAAAAAATTTTCTCAAAAAAAAAATTTCTCCAAAAAAGTTTTTCTCCAAAAAAATTTCTACAAAAAATTTTTCCTTCAAAAAAATTTTCTCCGAAAAAAAAATTTTCTACAAAAAAATTTTTCTCCAAAAGAAATTTATTTCCAAAAAAAATGTTCTCCAACACCTTCGGCTACCATCGCAACACTTCGTATCACCTTCGGCTACCTTCGGAATACTTTGTGTCACCTTCGGCTACCTTTGGAACACTTCGTGTCACCTTCGGCTGCCTTCGGAACACTTCGTGTCACCTTCGGCTGCCTTCGAAACACTTCGTGTCACCTTCGGCTGTCTTCGAAACACTTCGTGTCACCTTCGGCTACATTCGGAACACTTCGTGTCACCTTCGGCTACCTTCGGAATACTTCGTGTCACCAATTCTTCTCAGTGATTTATATAACTTTCCTGAAGAAATCAACTATCTAGGTATTCTTATTCAGAATTTAGCAAAAAATCCAAGAGGATGTCACTTTGACAGTTGGCAGGCATTTTCTTAAGATACAAAAAAATTCTCCTGATGAAACTCTATAACTTTCTAGAAGAAACCAACTCTGCAAGTGTTATCATTCCATAGCTAAAATTCAAAAACCCAAGGAAGCATAATTTATACCTAACAAAAATCCAAAACACAAACAAAAATGGCGTCACTTTGGCAGATTTCTGAAAATCCCAAAAAATTCTCCTTATCAAACTCTATAACTTTCCCGAAGAAACCAACTCTCTAGCTATTGTCACTCCGGAGCTAAAATTCGAAAACTCCGAGCATTAACTAAAAAACCCTCAAAATTGACCACTTTTCCACATGCCACGGCTTTTCCAGAATTTTCCCGGAAAAGCGGCCTATGAAATTTTTCATTTGGAGCCGAGACTGACGTTCCCTGAAAATTTTAAGGAAATCGCTCGGGCGGTTCTCGAGAAAAAAGAAGTAGATAGATTGTGTACACACAACACAGGAATAAAATTTTGATTATTTTCAAAGATAATTTTACCATTATTATATCGAAATTGGTTTTTTTATACGTTTCTATTTATTAATAAAGAAGAAAACAAAAACAATTCAAGTAATGATGGGGCGCTTCGATAAGAGATAAAAGACTTCGTCGAGGGGCGATGATGGCGGGACTGTCTCCATAACGCAAGAAGGTTTGAACCTGTTATTTCGTTGAGACGTGAACCCACGACGTTTATATAATCCTTAGCTTCTTTGGCCTATGGCCCGAGGGTTTCGAAGTCGACCGACACGAAGAGGTAGTTGGAGGATTTTAATTCGGAGTATTTTTTATGCTTCGAATTGCTTCCGATTTCGGCAGCTGCGACTGCTCTGATCGCTGTTTTATGGACATAGGAGGACGCTAAAGTGTCCCTACACGTTGCGTCCCATAACAATGGTTTCCCTCTCGCCCATGGGATCAACGTCAATCCGTCCGGACGCTTGCCGTCATTTCTGCATATCCCTGATGGTTCTAAAGTTGACGGTACATTTATTGATGAAAGCGCGCGGTGCAGGATGTTGTTTAGCAGTGTTGTTTAGGCCGTGGGTCCCGTCCTCCGAGACCTTGGCACCACATCGGCAGGAGTAAGTATGACATATATTTCCTCCTAACCTAAGGCCTATGCAAATTCTCAATGTGTTATCGTCCATTTGGGTGCCGTTGCTTGAAATTGGAATTGCTTGAAGCCATTTACCTGATTCAGGCTCTTGTAAGGCAATGAATCGTGCGACGTCCTTCGTTGTTTAGTGGTGTAAGTTATCGCGAATGATTTTTTCAATGTTGATTGAATCCCAGTTTCTTTGCGAATCTAGGGCACTTGGATGGTCGGAAACGTTTAATGATTGCCAATGCCGCAAAGCCTCGTCCATGTGATGGATAGAAATATCGTTTCCCGATGAATTAAGTAAGTTAGAAACGAGAGATCTAGCGCCAAAAACAGAGGCGAGAAAAGCCGGCGTGCTAAGATCGTAAGAGCGACGAATTCCAATGCCTCGACTGGGCGTTTTGAAAAAAAAAAAAAATTACGATCCACCCTAATACACAATTGTATATATTTCTGCATATTTGTAAATTCATCTAGGGGCTAATCACTTAAAATAGTTGAAAGACTTGCACTTAAAAAGAGAAGAGCTCAGCCGTATTTACACTTGCCTCAGAAACTTAAGGTTGCTTTTATATTTTTGATTTTTCCAAGTGTTGATATACTTGTAAATTGTATCTTTTATCTCACCAACTATATTTTTTATATATTTATATTTATTTATATATATATATATATATATATATATATATATTTATATTTATATTTGAAATTTTGTTATTTTTTTTTTTTTTTCAATAAAACGCTAAAAGAGTTCTTTAATTTTATAACTGAGCAAATAATCCTTATATCAATAATGTCCGAGTTTACCTAAGACGCGATGACACAAAAGGTATACATGGACACACAACACAACGAAGACGTGATAAAAAACAGAAAAGAAAAACTCCCAAACAAAACTAAAACAAAAACTTTTAAACTTTTCGTCAACTGAAAATATAAGACCCTTGAGAGGTAACTCTTTCTTTTTGATATAGTGGAATAGACGACAGTTTCATTACTTAGGGGAAAATAAATATATAATAGTGACGAAATAGTCAGTTTCACATGGCGCTCTGAAAAGCTTTTTCAATATTAGAAGTTTACCTAAGCACAAACAAAAAGTTTAATGTGACGGAACTCGTTTATATGTTTGTAGAAATGGCAGAATAAATTGCAGACTGGGTTTACACAACCATCAGCTGAAGCGAACATGAAAATACGTAATTTTTGTGGATTATACACATCGCGCAGTACTTAATCTACATAAATTTACCAATATTACTAAACATCACGCATTTCATGTTTCGCAAAAATCATCTCCCTTAAAGATTTGTTTAGGTGTTTCGACTCGTACGAAGAACGAAATTCTTCGAAAACGGGTGTTATGCGTTCACCACGACGTTTGTAACCACCCAAATTTTGACCCCGAAGTAGGGGGGGAGCATCGATCATGGTCCTTAGATGACGGATCAACATTATAAAAAATTTCCGTCTTTTGTGCGATTGAATCTGGGCACTATCCGCCCAAGGGCCAATGAGCTAGGGCCGTTTAAGTGATTTTTGGTCTTTTGTACATAACTCGAGTAAATCTTTTCTGATTTTCATATTTTTTTTTGTTTGAAACAACTGTGCATGCCTGACATTTAGGGCCGTTCGACTCAGCCAGGGCCATAAAACTGAATCTCTACTAGGGCCCAAAGTGTTTTTAGACCCATACGAAGAACGAAGTTCTTCGAAAAGAGGTCTTGAACGTTTACCACGACCATGACCATCCCCGACAACATATCAAAAAGTATTTTTTTTTCTTTGCCAGTGTAAACGCAGTTAAATGCAAAAATAACGGGATCGTGACAGACAGACTTATAAATAAACGAATAAATAGACACATAAATAAATAAATAGATAAGCAGACGGACATTAGAGGTTTATAATAAAGCTTATATCCAAGGACTAAGTTAATTTTCCCTAAAACCCTGAAACACGTGTTCTCTAAAATTTTATTCTCTACAACTTTGTCTTTAGAAGCATCTTTCTACCTCTCACAGTTCTTCAGATTCGGATCATTCTACCCAATTATGGAAGTGGCCATATACCAGGATTAAGCCATATTTTCCCAAAACCCTGAAACACGTGTTCGCTTAAATTTAATTCTCTACACTTTCGCCTTTGGAACCAACTTTCTTTCTCTCATAGTTCTGTAGATCTGGGTCATCCTGCCCAATTATGGAAGAGGTCATATACCAGGATTGGGTGAAACACATGAAACATGTGCTCGCTTAAATTTAATTCTCTGCAGCTTTGTCTTTGACAGTAAATCTACATATTGAATAATTAAGGAAATATAGACAAAAAATGTTTTCGTATACGGCCAAGAAGCTCGATTCTGTCCATTCAATTGGTCCCAGTGCCCAGACCCCTGACCCGATTCCCACAAAAAATTTTTCCTAGTTTTGTTACATCAAATGCTTTTATTTGACACCAAAACGAGCGATTTCCGTGCTATACTTGCTGAGATATTTGCGAAAAAGTTTCACCGACTCTCGAAAATTTCATGTCCACCTCCACTTCTTCGACCATACGTCCAGAACTATTTGCCCGATTTTGCTCATCTTCGAACTTGAATGAACATGAACTACAAAGGTCCTATACGTTTACTACAAACAATTTTATTGTAACATGGGGTAGATCGAGATGGAAGGGGGGGGGCGTATCTATTATCGTCTAAATATGACCGTCCGTCTCCACTTTTTTTCCAAACGGCTCGACCGATCACCGTAAACTTTTTTCGGCTAAAAATTGGGTAAGTAGTTCCGGAGATATGGTCGAAGAAGTAGAGGTCGGACATGAAATTTTCGAGCGTCGGTGAAACTTTTTTGCAAATATCTCAGCAAGTGTAATTCGTTTATTTAGCGTCTAACTAATACAGTCGACGATTCCTAGTCCTAAGCACAGAGTTTAAATTTGAAAATTATAATAATAAATAAATTAGGTTCAACAAGGTACAGTAATGTTAAGTAACAAATAGTGAAAAATAAATAACATTTATAAAAATTGCTAAAACGTTCGTCAATCAAGAATATAGGAAACAAAGAAAATAGAAAAATATAATGACAGAAAAAAAACAGAAATTTTGAGCTTTGAATAAAAAAAACCAGGTCAAAATTAAAGTAAATTTTTGTCAGTTTAAAGCGCCACCCAGTGGTCAAATAGATTGTCGGGAAGCTGAAGAAGTGCTGAACGAAATTGGTTATGAGGTAATGTCGGATCAATGTGTTTAGCGGCGATATTGTATAAAATGCATGCCACTGTGAATGGTGAATTGTCATACATTTCAATCCTTATAAAGTTAGGTTGTCGTATTACACGTGTTCCGTGATTTAGCGTGATCACGATCAGCGACCGCGAGCAAGGCGATTGATATTTCCCGATCATTATCGCATGTACAAACAGAACGGTGGCATTGATGCGACGTCTTATTAGCGTTGCCAGTCCAAGTTGCTCACATCTCTCTGTGTAAGGCGGTAGTTCTTACGATTCAGTAAGATACCGTTTGTCGTCACCAAGTAGGAAAATCACCATCTGCTTCTGTACGCTCTCAATACTTTTTCACACTTTTCACATACTTTTCACAAGGTGAATGGGCGACCAAATTGGAGTTGAGAATTCTAAGGTTGAACGAGCCAAGAGTTGATATATAGTTTTGATTGTGTCCATTCCAAAGAAGATTGACTGCCTTTTAATAAATTTCGATGTGGCGATGGCTCGATTAGTGACGTATTCGTAATGTGATCGGAATGTCATCCCTATGTCCATAATTATACCCAAGTCCATTGTTTCGTCCACCCTTTTAATCGACTCCCCATTGATCATGTAATTAAATATGATTGGATTTTTCTTGCGAGTGAATGTGATTACCTTGCATTTATCGCTATTAACCTTTAGCTTGTTGTCGTCACACCACGCCTCTAACCCTTCCTGCAGTTTCATTGCGTCGTCAGTGCTATTAACGAACTCAGCGAGTTTTTTGTCATCAGCAAAATTCAATGATATTATAGCACAGAAATTGCTCATTTTGCTGTCAAACGAAAGTATTTGATGTCACCAAGCGGGGAAAAATTTTTTGTGGGAGTCGAATCAGGGGTCTGGGCACTGGGACCAATGGAATGAAATTGTGCTTCTTAGCCATGTACGAAAACAGTTTTTCGTCTATATTTCCCTATGTATGCAATATGGAGATTTGCTGTCAAAGTTGGATTTGTAGAGAATTACATTTAAGGGAACACGTGTTAAAGGGTTTTGGTGAAATATGACCCAATTGTGTATATGGACACTTCCATAATTGGGCAGGATGGGATGACCCAGATCTCCAGAACTATGAGAGTTAGAAAGTTGGTTCCAAAGGCAAAGTTGTAGAGAAGTAAATTTTAGAGAACACGTGTTTCAGGGTTTTAGGGAAAAAGTCTTGGTCCTTGGATATAAGATTTTCTAGATTTGAATGGTCTGAGACGTACTTCGGTAGGGCCTCTGACATTACCTTGGGTAATTTCTATGGATCTTTGAAATTCTTACAGTTATAAAAGAACAGAAAACGTTGGATTGCTTGCTTATTTGTATATTTAGATACGTTCGAGTCTCTTTGCCACATCTATTCTGATACGTACGGGTCTTTGGTTATGTTTTGGTAAAATAAATCTTATCTAAAATGTTTCATCAATGTTCCATCAAGTACCGCCATCTCGTGTAGCCACCTGAAATAAAAAGGATTAGCGGAAACTAGTCGTCTAGACTAGCTGTTTTTGCACAAGTCGACGTGACTTAGAGTTACATTTGAGAGTCGTGAGACCCAATTAACTAATCAGCTTTTGATTAGATTGAGAACCAAAGGTTCAGTTTATGAGATTCTGATCTTACCATTTAGTTTATATGTGATTTTTAATTTCCTAATAGTCGATTTGAACGATTCACGTGGTATGTTTTGAAACCACAGCAATGAAAAGCGATTAAATGCCATGCAAATGTTATTGATTGGCTCATAAAGACCATATTTAGTCCTGTGTTTGTCAACTACGAGAAAATCATCAGCGCACGTGGGTCTGGAATTTCGCATGATCTTGCTTTTGATTTTAGGTGCGTCGATGGTTCCATTCATCAGATCGGATACAAAAAGTGATTTTGAGTCGGGCAAGTGTTTCGATGTTGATCGATTCGCATCTCTCAATATATGGCGGAAGCTTGTGGTTTTCATCCCGCTTCACCGTCCGCCTCAGTGCGTACATCAAAAATTTTTTCTGAATTGATTCAAGTCTGTCAACAAATGTGTCTTGATAAGGATGCCAAACAACTGAAGCATATTATGACGATGGCTTCAAATAGTTTTCCTATTGTTGGTAAAATAGCTACACCTCTGTAATTTTCAACATTACTTCTAGAACCACTTTTAAAAATTGGAGTTATATAGGACGTTTTCCATCTTGTTATTTATGTTAGACCGCTACTGTATCATAAAATGTGAATGAATTTAAATACATTTTTTTTCAGAAATTGCGTCTTCAACAGCTGATATCTCCTGGGAAAAAATTTTTCGGCAAATTGTTTTTTCAGCAAAGTTGTTCCTTATTTCATCCTGAACAACTTTACTGAAGACCAACGATTTCTATTTCACCGTCGTACGTGCCCACATTATTGACATATTCCGCACTGTGCGGCGGCTGCACTTTTACCCATCAGCCGCCGTTTTTTGGCGGCTAAATTGCGGCGTCTCTCCGGTCTGATCTATTATAATGCGTACGAGTCCATTGCATAACTTTTTTATTGATGTTAAAAGGAAGTACCATCTTCGTGATAGAAATGTGTAACAAATGTATAAACAAACACACAACACTTCAGTACTTTCTACTTTGTATACGGGTCTACAAAGCTAAAATGAGGATATCTTTACACTTATGTGAGATTTTTGTTAAAAAAATCTATAATTTTGCTTTTTTCCACTACAAGTTCTGATTTTATGATTTAATCACGGAAATTGGTTTGAAACGAACCCATATTTTCGATGAGAAATTAATGCGGCTCTCATTAAAGCAAATTGAGTTCGTAAGATATTATTTGTCCCCAAGATCATTAGCATTTTTTCCCCTTATATTAAAGGGATGTCTGTAATTGCTTGTAGTCATTTATTGTAGCAAACATTGGCATTAAATTTATCACAAACATTTTCTTATAGCAACGAGAAGCCTTAAAACTTTTTTATGCCTTCATGTTCGATAGCACGAAATTTTGAACAAACAAACAATTTATTTTCATTTAAACGATAGAGAAAAAAAACGTTCTTCCGATAAATTTTCATTTTCGGTATGAATCATGAAGTACATAAATAATAAATAATCGAAATCGCGCCATTTACATAAATATCTATTAACGTAATCAATATATCAAAGTTAGTCGAAGTAGCGAAGTTACTTTGTATTTATACAGTCGAATGATGGGGTAAATTAGACCATTTTTAATGTTACAAATTCAATTTATTTTGTTTTTTTGACCAGTTCCATGGACATTTTTCTTTGATATACTCGTACGAAGTATAATATGCTTACATTTGCACAACAGGCCCATAGGCGGCCTAGGTACTGAGCTTTGGTTCACCCACTTATTCTATTCTATTCTACATTAGTGTTTGTAACATTAAAAACTCATAGGAAAAATTGTGTATTAGGAACATTTTCTTTTCGAACGCTTCAGTCCTTCAGTGTACTTCTATAGGATTTGTGCCGTTCACAAAACTCCTCGATAAACGATTCCTGTATGCGAATACACGTAGTCAAACCATTGTAGAAAAGAAAATCGATAAATAAAATTACCTGCTGTACATCTTTATGTAGTTTCTAAACTGTTCAGCAGTTGTGGACTGATGTTTGATAGGCACACAAAAAAATAACAGACTACACTTACAGCCTTTAAGTATGATACAAGTGATACTTGCTAAACAAGTTCCGAATGAGCACTGCAGCAAAACGTTTTCGTTAATTTTAGATAAGAATGACACAAAACCTTAAAATAGGGTATATAGATTGCGATATTCTATCCGTGCTATACCCAAGCTCAACAACTTCGCCTTTAACAACTAACTTTTGATAAAACTGTTCTTTTCAATGTCCTCTACATTTTCGCCTTTGACAGAGATACTCTATATCTCATAATAAACAAAATATTCATGAGAGCCATTGATGTGTGGCTGAAATTCCCAGGTTAGGCCTCTGGTCAGAGTTATACCCCACAGTCGATTCTAGAACTTCGTTTCAGGGATGTAAAAATTTTCAGAGTTGACTCTGACCCAAATTTTTTGCGGCACCAATTTTCCTATCATGGGCGCGCGGTAGCGATGCGCCCGTAACGCAAGTCCCCATACGAACAAAAAATTCGGAATTTTATTTTTCGTAGACTGCGGAACCATATATACAGCTAAGTTTTGACTTCCCCCCCCTTGCGACGTACCCCCCGGAAAATATTTTTCCTGGTTTCTACGGAAAATTCTAAGGGGGAGTGTCTTTTCACTCATTAAAATCCGAAGGTGGATCCGAAGATACGACCTTTAGAAAATGATCATTTCCTATACAAAAAGGGCTGTTTCATAGAAGCCAAAGTTAATGCAAACATCCTACGTTAGTTAGTTAGTGGGTTAGTTAGTTAGTTAGTTAGTTAGTGGGTTAGTTCCAGGGCCATTTGTATGAAAAACCGTGAAAAACCACTTTTTTGGCTCGTGCTCGAAAACGGCTCGATAACTTTTCTTGAAATTTTGCAGGGACCTTCGGGTGCGCATTCTACGTCATATGAGATTTTAAAAAAGGGGGGGTTCCGGCCTCGTTTGGGCGCCAGGGCTCTTAGAAGGCGCCATATAAAGCTTATATGTATGTGTTTGTGTGTGTAGTGTGTATGACAGCACATTTTGTATGAGGCAATGGTTGTGTGTTCGAGATAGAGGTTTGGTGTCAAAGGGAAAGTTGTTGGGTTGGGTGTGTAGTGTATCAGAGTGACCGCCAAAATGGCGGAAAATAGGCGGGGACTAAAAAAAAACTTTTGATATGCTGTACAGAAAGTTGAGGGGATCGTTTTCGCCCATGGAAGTAGTAGCCGCCGCGCTTCGGTTCGACGGCGGCGGCGGCTCAAAAAACTTTTGATATGATGTAGAGGAAGTTGAGGGTATCATTTTCGCCCATGGAAGTAGTAGTCGCCGCGCTTCGGTTTGGCGGCGACGGCGGCTCAAAAAACCTTTTGATGTGTTGTAGAGAAAGTTGAGAGGATCATTTTCGTCCATGGAAGTAGTAGCCGCCACGCTTCGGTTCGGCGGCGGCTCAAAAAAAAACTTTTGATATGTTGTAGAGGAAGTTGAGGGGATCATGGCAGTAGTACCATGGAAGTAGTAGCCGCCGCGCTTCGGTTCGGCGGCAGCTCAAAATAATGCAAAACATTACAATCACAACGAAAACCCTTTTTAATAGGAAACGTGACGCAAGTCCTCGTCTCTTCTTCCAAAACAACTGATATCACAGCAAAAACCCTTTTTAAAAGGGAAACGTGACGCAAGTCCTCGTCCCTTCTTCCAAAACAACTGATATCAATTTAAGTGACGCTTGCAGATTCGGAACGCACAAAATTCTTTTGAAATATTTTCATTTCTGAGTAAAAAAATGCGTCACAAATGCCGGACCCGCCAATGTAATAATTTTTACGCAAAAATTTGGATTCCTGTACAAAAATACGCCATACATCCACTAAAGTCAAATTTTTGCATTGAGAAAGCTGAAAGAACAGAAAAACTATAACACTGGGGGGTCCGGCATTTGTGACGCATTTTTTTACTCAGAAGTGAAAATATTTCAAAACATAACCAAATAGCCGTACGTATCAGAATAGATGTGACAGACGAAAAATATAGACGAAAAACCTTTTTTCGTATATGGCCAAGAATCTCAATTTCGTCCATTCCATTGGTCCCAGTGCCCAGACCGCTGTACCGATTCCCACAAAATTTTGTGACATCAAATGCTTTCATTTGACACCAAAATGAGGAATTTCCGTGCTATACTTGCTGAGATATTTGCAAAAAAGCTTCACCGACCCTCGAAAAACCATGTTTTTGGTCACTTCCTCGACCATATCTCCGGAACCACTTGATCGATTTTGCTCATCTTCGAACTTGAATCATGGGAGACATGTACCTTTCAGGGAAAAAAAAGTTTAGGCTGATCGGTTCAGCCGTTTGGAAAAAAAAGAGGAGACGGACGGACGGACGGACGGACATTTTTTTTATTGCTGATTCGTCATATTTAGACGATAATAGATCCATCCCCCCAACTCCCACCTCGACCTACCCCATGTTACAATAAAATTGTTTGTAGTAAACGTATAGGACCTTTGTACTATTGTACAGTTGTTTCCCTTTTAAAAAGGGTTTTTGTTGTGATTTCTTATATCCGTTACGGCCTCTTTTAAATTTAGACGACACTCTTAATTTATCATAAGCAATAAAAAAAGTACATACGTGATCAAATCTTTCGTTGTCTGTCATATTCTCCCAATCAGACGGGGGATGGTCGGTGCAAATAATGCCACCTATCAAGCTTACCAAAACAACGATGGTGAAAGTTTTCATTTTGACTGAAATTAAATTATTCGATTTTGTTGAGGTAACGTATGTAGATTCTTTAGAAACATACTTGTCATACCTGTTGATTTAATTCACAAGAGCTGGAACTGATATGCAACTTAAGAGCTTTAAACCCGAAGGGAAAATGTATAGCTCGTTGATAGAAGCTTGGTACTTTGTATTTATATGAATGACCATGTGGTGTAAACAACATTCGACAAATTTTCTTCGTGTTTCAAAAATTGTTTTTCATAAATAAGTGAAACTGCATTCCTGGCATGCCTACCTACTTGGCATATTTTCCGGCTTAAAAGGTCATTGAAGTATTACGTCTATTCACCGCTGATTAGGTATGAAAAGCATACGGACGCGTGTTGGGAGAGATTAGCTAAAAGTTGACGTACTCAAAAAAAATAATTTTAATATTGAAGTTCTTAAAAACTAAAGTTATTCTTCAGCTATATTTTCTACTAATATTTGGAGTAGAATAGAATTTGGAGTGGAATAGAAGAGAGTGAAAGAAAAATTTGCAATTTTAAACGTACGTACTATTGAATTTACCCCCTAAGCATAAATTTAGACACATAAACGAATAGAAAAAGTCAATGGCTCAATGGTATATTTACCTTTGATTTCTCACCAGACATGTGAGCCGACGTAAAGTTAATGTTCCAGACGATGCCTTAGAGGTGGCAACCAATGAGAATTGTTTGTTTTTCCTTGTTGGACCACTGGTGCGTACACAGTAAAAAATACTTATTCTCTCCTGACACAGAGGCAAAATTTTCTACCTAATTTTTAGACCCGTACGTATGAAGCAAGAAGTTCTTCGAAAAGCGGTCCTATGCGTTTACGACGACGTTTGTAACCACCGCAATTTCGACCGGGGAGTAGAGGGGGAGCATCGATCATGGTCCTGAGATGACGAATCAGCAATAACAAAAATGGCCGTCCGTCCATCCGTCAGTCACCGCAAAACTTGAGTACAACTCGACCGATTTTCAAAAACTTTTTACTACCTGAAAGGTAATCGAAATATCCTGTATGGTATTGAATCTGGACACTGGCCCTTGGGCGCCGAGCTAGGGCCGTTTAAGTGGTTTTTGGTCTTTTGTACATAACTCGAGTAAATCTTTTCCGATTTTCATAAATTTTTTTTGTTCGAACAATCTGGACCATTTATGGAAGAAACTTTTTAGGATTTTAGTCCTTGGACTTAGCTAGGGCACTAAAAACGATTCTATGCTAGGACCACACGTGTTTTTTGTACATAACTCGAGTAAATCTTTTCCGATTGTCATAATTGTTTTTTTAATCGACAAGTCTATGAAAGCCCAACAATTTGTAGAAGAAATATTTTTGAGATTGGGCCCTAGGATATAGCTGGGGCACTAAAAACGAGCTTCTGCTAGCGCCCTATTTGTTTTTTGCACTTAACTCTAGTAAATCTCTTCCGATTTTCAAAATTTTTCTTGATCGAAAGGTCTAGGACTGTTTCCAGTTTTATGGAAGAAATTTTCTTGATTAGAAATCCTTGGACTCAGTCAAGACCCTAAAACTGAGTTTCTACTAGGGCCCAACGTGTTCGCTTGCATAAGTTGGATGAATCCTAACTGATTTTGTTGATTCTTTTTCTATTTGAGGGGCAATCTAGTACCGAATTATATTCAAAAACAAATTTGGACCCGGTGCCCGGACCCGGCTGAAGTAGGAATCAGGTCTGTCCTATAGTTGGCCCTAACCAAAAACAATTTTTTATGCTACGTTGCAGAGCAAATTGAGGGAAACATTTTTGTCTATGGAATTATGTGTCCGAGGCATATCCTTATGGCCCTAGGTCGGTCCTAAGGTCTGCCCTGGACAAAAATGGTTTTTCGCTATGCTGTAGAAAAAAATTGAGATGAATATTTTTGTCTATTTGGGGGTTAATTTTATACTTTCGGAAGGCCTTTTTTACACCGTTTCTACGGACGGGTTTTTCAATATTGCCCTCTCGGCAATTTCCAATACAATTTAATGTGGACGTAATTTCATACACTTAAGACTTAAGGCAATATTCACTTAAATACGTTCGAGTCTTTTCGTAACATCAACTCTGTTTGCCACATCTATTCTGATACGTACGGGTCCCTTGCATATGTTTTACTTTGCAGCGTCAATTAGCTGAATTCAAACAGACGAGTTTGTGTTAAGAGTCGAGCCCAGGAGCTATTTTTGAGAAAACATTTTTCCAGATTTTCTCAAATAATTTTTTGGAAAAAATTTGAAAAAATTAAAAAAATTTTCTCGAAAAAAGTCTCTGGTCGAGCCTAATTGCAAAAGCCCTCACCGAGGATAAATTCGGTTCTGCGGAGCTGGTGCTACCATCAAGTGTTAACAACACACCCACTTTGGGTGAATCGCGGGGCTGTGGAACATAATTGTTTCTGGAATTTACTGTTTACGATGAAGGATGGAAAATGTGTCTATGAAATAAGTATCAGCGGCATGGCCTAATAAGTAGAATTTTTCGGTGAATTTTGCGAATTTCTGAGAATTTTGAGAATTTTTGTGAATTTATGTTTGATTTTAGCAAATTCCAAATTTTAATTTGTTGAGAATTTTTTAAATATTTGTGAATTTGGTAGATTCTTGCACATTTTTGTTAAACTTGATATAGTGTATAGCCTGCCAAATTTTCCAGAAAGACCGAATTTCGAACAAATTTTTCAGAACTTAAATTTTTAAATTTGAAAGAATTTCGACGAATTTCGGAAAATTTCTGAGGCCCTGATCGGCGGCTTTTATTTTTTGTCAGTTTACTGATGGATGGCATTTCGTTGTAATGGCCCATTATGCCGGTGGAGGCTCATACCTCTGTTTCTTACACACGTCGCAATATTATATATAAAAACACGTGAAAAATTGTTATTACAATTTCCAATGAGGTAGTATGTACAAGCATGTCACCTTAGGCTATAGCGAATTCCATCCAACATAACATTCTGAAACTACAACGAAATCAATTGTTTTTCTGCCTCTATACGTTTGTTTTTCAACAAAATTCGAAATTGTTAATTTAATTTAATTTTTTCATATTTACTATACAATTTTGTTGATTTTCGGATTTCATACGACCAGAGGCGATATCCCATTCAATTCTCGTGAAAAAAATTATATTGTATACAACAAAGGAACTATGCCTGTCCGTTATCAAGTTTTGACTTGTTATGGAATTCTAAAACTTCCACGAAGTTGATGTATTTCGCCCGTAGGAGTTTTATACTTTTCATAAATATTTTCTAATTTTTTTTTTCGCATCAAAAGCACCAAGTGCAACTCCGTGACCCATTTTCAGATCAACTGATGTAACGCTATAAAAACTTTTGATATCGCGAACGCTGCTCTTTTTCAGATGAGTGAGCGTAAGGCGAAAAACTTTGGATATAACTGAATTATTATCTGATGTAATCCAGATTGCGTTGTATCAATCTTTTGACTTCAAAACGTTTGGTCGATTATTCAAAAGTTAACGAATTTTTACAGTGAAATAGTTATTTACGTGCTTCTCTTGGATAGTTTATTTTACAAAATTGTGCTTGTTGTATTTCAAATTGAGAAACGAAATCGAAAGGAAAGTTTCAAACAAATTCTATTTTTTGTGGGAGTAAATGGTGTAAAAATGACCAATAGAGCTTCTTTTATTTAACTCATCTTGGTAGATTAAGTTTTCTCATTCAGTTACTGAACGTAATTTTGCAGTATGCTTTGCAGTATGGAAGATGAAAATACTTTTTTATTTCTTGCTTCTACTGAGGGTTTAATGACTCATGTTGAAATAAATAAAGTTTCGCTACAAACTTAGCAATGCATAGAATCCAGATAATGCAAAGACGGCCTTGAAAACAAAATTTTTTAGTCATATTTCAGCCCTGATGATGACAACAAATGTATGTCGAAAGCTTGGCAAATAAAACTTTAATTAAAACCACAAATCCAATAATTTAATTATCAGAGAACTTCAATTTGTCTTGCAGAAAGTTCAATTACATTTTCATTCAAAATTTTTTGGCGCGAAACTGTATTTTGAAACACACGCTAAAGATTCCGAAAGACTAGTTTCAATAACTGATAGAGGTGTGCGGGTCGACCTTTTTTCCAACCCCGATTTGCACAAAAAAAAAAAAAAATTCAAGCCCGACCCGAACCCAACCCGATCAAAAATGGAAAGTGAATCCGATCCCGATCTGCTATTAAAATTCAACACATAACCTAAAATAATTGCCATATTTAACTGCGTATTTTCTGTCTGTGCTTACATCGGGTTTGGTTAGTTTACTTCAACTTGTCCCGACCAGACAAAAAAATGAATTCAAAAACCTAGCCCATCAAATTGATTCGGGTTCGGATCGGTTTTTTTCCGAGTTTCGGTCAAATAGATGAGAGGATTTTCGGCAAAGATCGGGCACAATTTGACAGCTGACGCTGTACGGAAATGCAACTGTGAGTCGGTGACACCCTTTATATCGAACCGCAATCAGCTATAGAAAATGAAAAGATGGCGACACCGTTTGTCGGTGACTATTTTTGATTATAGATTGTGTCACTAGTTTTATATTTGTCCGTATTCAGCTATGAAAGCATAGATGACGCCACTTGAGAAATGGAAGTAGTTCTATGTTGAGACGTTGATTCAGGTATGACAAAAACATAGATGTCGCCACTTTAGGCTCGGTGACAAGACACGGTCTATTGCCCGATAAAAACCGATGCGAGCCATTACCTGCTAAACTGATGCTTGGGAAAGCAGTTGTAAGTACTTCTTTCAGAGAAATATCTTTATCGTAGCTATGAATCTGCATATGTGCGAGAGTGTGTAATGGTGTCAAATAATGGAAAACATTTGAAGGGACCCGTACGTATCAGAATAGGTGTTGCAAAAACACTCGAAGGTATCTAAGTAAATGTTGCCTTAACTCTTAAGTATGTGCAATTGCGTCCACATTAAATTGGATTGGAAATGGCCGAAATGGCAACATTGAAAAATCTTTCCGAAGCAACGGCGCAAAAAATCTCTTCAAACCCTTAAAATAAGCCCAGAGTTTTTAGAACCGACCTAGAGCACTTAGCAGAGGCCTCTGACTCATACCTCTATGGACAAAAAAGTTCGCCTCTTTTTTCTCTACAACACTGCACAAAAAACCTCATTATCAAAGAATATTCACGAAAAAAACCAAATATCAGGTTGGGTCGCGTAGCGTGAAAACCTTGAAGAGCAATTTCCGTTCTAATTGGACCCGTACGAAGTACGAAGGTCCTATACGTATACTGCTAATTCAGGGCTCCCACACATCCAATATTTAAAAAATTGTCCGTCTCCATTTTTTTTCGAAACGGCTGCACCGATCACCCTGAACTTTTTTTTCGCTGAAAGGTACATATACATATTCATATATCCCATGGTTCAAGTTCAAAGATGAGCAAACTTGATCGGGTAGTTTCGGAAATATGGTCGAAAAGGTGTCCAAAAACATGGTTTTTTGGGGGTAGATGAGACTTTTTCTCAGGGCTCCCCTACAAAATCCGGAGGCACAAAATCCAGAGGCGTCAAAATTCGCACAAAAAATCCTGAGGCTACAAAATCCGGAGACGTCAAAATCCGGTGGCGACGCATTAAATCAATCCCAAGAAAGATTTTTCGATTACGTTTCAGGGCGTTATCGTATGGACAGACAGACGGACGGACATTTTTTTTATTGCTGATTCGTCATCCAAGGACCATGATCGGTGCACCCCCCCCCCCCCTCCCCTACTTGCGGGTAGAGATTCGACTGGTTAGAAACGTCGTGGTAAACGCATAAGATTCGTACGGGTCTAAATACATAATTGAGAACGGATGTTACTTAAAACAAAAATTTAATATTTCATAGTATTGTAATGTACTATTGTTTGAACATATTTTTGGCGTTTTTCCAGCAAATATATTTGGGCAGTGGCTTGTAATAAAAACCATAACATGAGAATTGGAAACTTCACATGATTACTGCAATTATGAGTTGTGTTTGGCGTCATAACTACCTTTGCTTGTGCCTAATATTATTTGCGGCGGACATTATGTTTGCAATTACTATTTTATGACAAACATTTTATGGCCAAAAACTTGAGATTTTAATTTTTTTTTTCGTGCGGCTAAAAAACAATTAGGAGGAAGAGGCCGAAATTAAAAGATTAGGTTTAATGAAAACTGGGAAAAGATGGAAAAGGAAGTTGAAGTACTTAAAGTTGTCTCGGTTTTTTATCGTCTGAGTTTTCAAGTTTTATGTCTTCCAATAACATCCATAACTCTCTTTATACACCATTTGGGGGGTGAACGAATGGGTTGCATAATTTTATGGTTATCTTTAAAACGAAAAAAAACGGGGCACTTGAATTCGAAATGTAAAACCATAATTTCAAAGCCGATGGAAAAAAATTCGGTACATGAAATTTCACTTCTTTATGGGTTTAAGGTATTTGACTCACAATTAAAAAAAGCATTTTTATGTTTCTTCGTTTCATTTCATTAAAATTTTAAAAGAAGAATTGTTATACGTAACCCAAGACGAAGTAGCCTTATAATTAGAATTTTTCTACTTTGCCAAGTTAGAAGCAAAACTGAGAGAGTAATGGAATCCTTTTTTATGTTGTAACTTGGATAGATGCACAGACTTATGGTGCTTGATGTTTTCGGTCATAAAATATTTCGTATCGGTTAATTAATGTTGGTTTAGGGAGAGCTCATATAATATGTAACAAACAGCAAGGGAAAAGAATAAAAAAGCATGTTATGGGCAATGAGAAAGTACGGCAAAGTAGACTTTATATATGAATTTATTACTCGTTAACGTTAGGAGGTGGAATGCAAGCTATTTTGTATAATTTATGAACCGGACGTGTTCGCTTAAAATGCACGAATAAATCACGGTAATAGGTAGGAATTGGTGACCTGGTGACCTACGTACTTGGGGCTTTGTTTACGTAGCATTGAAAACATATGGTTTAATACTGAAGTTCAAAGCTCTCTGTTGCCCCGAAAATTGATAGAACTTTTTTTTTTGTATTTAGTTTTTATGTTATTTTTTTGCGCGAGCTGACTAAAAAGGTCTTACAACAAACAATCAATAATTGATCAACAGTGTACGTTCTACAGGACATCCTGTGTCCCAAGAAAGATTTTAAAATTTTAGCATATTTATAGCAGAGCGATTTAATGACCTTTAACATGATTGATTGATTGATTGATTTTATTTCAGGGCACAATGAGACGGATTACATTATTCAAAAAGAAAACATCACACAATAATTAAGATCAGAAACTGACATTGAAACACTTAGGCCAGCTTTGTTGGGCCCATTGTGTCAACCCCATATTTGATTATTTATATTAATTTTTGTGATGATGCGGTGTGGTGGTGATCTGTATGTTGGTTTCCGGTCTATTGCTGCTGTTGATGGTGATTGTGACGCGCCATTCGCGTAAGATTCCTCACATGGACACTTTGCTTCGTGTGATGAAGGAAGCTATGTTAGCCATGGGTATCTTCCGAAATTCTTCAAGCGTAAGGTAGAAGTCTACCAGACACTTCACCCTTAAGCCTGCAAGAGCTGGACAGTGTAACAGGAAGTGCTTAGCTGTTTCTGGTACGTCGCCGTTCCGTCTACAGTTCGGGTCGCTGCTAGTGTCCCATCTTGCTCAGATGGTATTTCAGCGTGCTTTGTCCCGTCAGCATTCCTACTGTCCACCTCAAGCTTCTCCTGCTAAGGCGCAGGATTCTTTGGTAGTCTGCGGATTGCATCCATCCAAGAACTCCTTAGCTTGTCTACAGATGCTTAGCTTCTCCCAAAACCTTTGGTGCCTCTAGCGAATACGCCCTTTTATCAGTCCCATTACCAGCCCAGCCTGAATCCCTAGGACTGGATCAGGTCTCACCAAAGCAGCCTCGCTGCCACGCCTAGCCAGCTCATCAGATGCCTTGTTGCCCGGAATACCTGAATGTCCCGGAACCCATACCAGAGATACTTCGTTGTTTTCTGCCACTCGGCTCTACAGAATCGATTTGGATGCAAACTTACAAGACGAAAGTGCCCTTATCCCAGATTCGCTATCCGAGCAGATAACAATCCTCTTATCAATGACCTGACTTGCCGTCAGAAAGTCACAGCTTCTTCCGACTGCCAGAGACTCCGCTTGGAACACTGTCGGATATTCTCCAAGAGGTATTGAGACACTAAGACCCGCTTTCTCGCAAGAGATACCAGCTCCTGACCCTCCCGCCATTTTTGAACCGTCGCGTCCGTAAAGACAGTGATGTCTCCCACTATACAGATGTGTCTCTGCCCCTCCACGCCTCACGACTCGGGGACGACTCAAAACGAAATTCCGCCTTTATCACGTCTGAAGGCATCGACAACTCCTTGAAGTCTTTCATCAGGGAGTTCAAAATGCCAACGTACCTTCATCTCTCCCTGCCGTGAGCCAGTGGACGTTTACGTACAGTCTGGTCGCTATCCACTTTGCTTCTTGCTTCACAAACAAGCTGATCGGCTCTAGTGTCGGTGTCGAAGTTATCGCTCCAGTTATCCTAAGGCATGCAAGCCTTTGCATCTTGGTCAGCTCCTTCTCCACGCGCACAGCTCCCGCCGTGTGGGACAAAAGCATGTTACCACAGCACAAGATCGGTCTCACTAGCGGCATATATAGCCAGCATAAAACCGAGGCCCGCAGCCGCAGTTCTTTCCGAATGCACTACGACTTCTCCAGAAAACCCTAACCCTCTCTTCCCTAAGCTCTCTCCAGGTCAGCCTTTTGTCTAGCACCACCCCAAGATATTTCAATTTCTCCGCTAGCGCTAGCCGCTTTCCAAAGAGTTTTGGCATCACCTTTCTTCTAGTGAAGAGCACGAGTCCCGTTTTTAGGGGTTTACCGATAGTCCCGACTCGACCTTTAAGGAAGCGTATAAGCGCCTTCACTGTATACAAGGCTGGTTACTTTTGGGCGGGTATTCCATAGCTTGATTTTGCGCACAAAATATTGTTTTGATGCGAAACCAAAAAAAAATATGTTTTTATATTTTTTTTGGTGAAGAGATAGAGTTCGAAAAATCGGAACAGTGAATTTTCCGCCATTTTGTCCCTTGTCCAAAATATACGTTTTACTCTAAACCCTCAGAAGTATTTTTATATAATAGCCCAATTCATTACCTGTCGAATGAAACCGTACTTAATGTTTTATAAGAAAAATTTCTAGTTTTTTGAAAAATGAAATTTTGCTGTGACAATTTGTAGAGGTTTTTCAAATACTTACATCGTCGTTATCTAATTGTCCTCAATTTGTCCATTCAGTAGGTTCATCTAAACAAATTTGTACTAGCACCAGGCAAGCTAGTGTGTACTAAATGTACTAAAAGCTCAAAACAGCTAACTTCCATAAGATGCAATAAATCTAAAATCAGGTAATACTAAAAAATTGTCCTCAATTTGTCCTCAATTCCGGACTAGTCGCTTTTAGTGTAGTGATCATAATTTTATAACAAACTTGTGTTTCTAAAATTTTTTGGTTCCAAATTTTTAATTTGTCCTCAATTTATCCTAACTGAAACTACTTTCAGGCATAGCATTTAGCGTATGCGCTCTAAATACTATACAGTGAACAGTTTACAGCTACTTACAAGCTCTAAAAGTCAATTATCAATTTATCAACAATTATTTTAAAATGTTAAAATACCAAAAAAATGTCCTCAATTTGTCCTAACCGATAGTACTTTTACTTTTAAGATAAATCGATTGTAGATATCAAATTTATCTAAAAGTCAAATTCAAAAAGCTCAAAAATGTAAAAACCACCAAACCTTTTATTTTTTTACAAATCAACTATACAAAAGAATTGTCGTCAATTTGTCCTAACCTACTTTACTTTCAATATTCTGGCACCGCTGACTGTATAAAGTTCTAAATTACCAAATGAATTATGAGTTAGTGGAGGTGGAGGTGTGACGCATGTCTACTGATGGACTGATATCTCACAAAGCACAAAGTTGAAATGTGACGCAACTAACAAAGGGACAGATATCAGAAGGGATGTGGCGTTTTCTGCTTTAGACTTGCGTAACATCTCCACTTTAATGGCTTTTGTGAGATATCAGTCTTTTCGTAAGTGACCTCCACTTTTGTGGCTTTTTAAGATCTGCCTATATTCTAAATTTCACCCAATTCGGTGATAATTATGGACACACTGTACATTAAGTAGGGCACTAGTTCACTCCAGAGGCTCAAAATCCAAAAATCCTGGACCTTAAATACTTTGACCAGATAAATCATGATTTATTCCATTGTAAGTGATGCAGTGGCCAGATCGAGCAATGCTAAATTCTCATCGTCTGGACTAGTAAGGTAAAAAGCTCACTATTTATTGCTTCTTCTAAATTGCTAATGGAAACAAATCTTATTGTTCGTTCAGTTCCGATATGTATCCGTAACGCGTAATAGAAAAAGAAATAAATATACTGAAAGCCTAGTCTAACATGTCGTTAACTCTCTGCGTAGGTAACGTACTAAGTCTATTGTCTGCCAGGCAATAGATTACTGACAACCACCGAGAACATTAATTTGTTACATTTCCCATGTTGGATAATGCATGGTTTCTTATCAGACATTCAACCTTTTATTTAACACAAAATTTTCCACAACATTAAATTTCATCCATCTTTTTATATATATGCTTTTTCGATACATAACCTTGCCTGGGTGTGTGGTGCTTTGGTGCTTAGTGTACGCTATACCATTGAGTATCAACCAGAAGCATTTTTTATATGAATGTTTCCAAAAAATATTTGTGTGTGCGTGACATCTGTATTGATACCGTTTCACCGACGATTGTAAAGAATTTTCGCTCTGGAAAATCATTTTTGATGAAAGGGAGATAATCAAATCGAAGGTTTTCACTTTTTTGCCAGAAGATACAAGACGTCGTCGCCGTACGATGCTAAAAACTTATGAGTCGTAAGATATTCAGAAAACTTGTTATAGTTTGATGGGTCAACCATAATTATTTTCTTCCTCATTAAACTGCTTCATGGAAATTTAAGCTTTTAGAATTGGACATTAAAGTCAATGGCTTCTAAAGCTAATGTTGTGTGGAAAAAATTTTGAAGATTAAAAGATTAGAAGAAGATCTTCATTTGCTGTTTATATGGAGAAAGTTAGCGTTGGCAATGTTGTGAGATTAGAGTTTCACATTTTCTGTAACATGCTCTATCTCAACTGTGAGACGCCGTGATATTTTTTTTAATGTTTCCTCCGGGATCGCAGAACTCTTGCGTAAGTTTTCAATTGAATTTTATTATCTTCTTCGTAAAAGATTTGGAGTTGAAATTATTTACATTTTTGACTGTTATTTCTCCCCCACCCCCGTTTTTTTAGTGCCGTACATATGGTTACACCATTTTGGCCACTTAACCGGAGTTACTTGACTTGACCAGTTTATCTTATCTTTCAATTTAGCTTTCCTTTCAGACATAAGTCACTTGAGCTTCCCCATATCTCATTATTAGTACATAATTTTTTTATCTCCGAGGGGGAGGGATGGGGAGGGGAGGGAGGGAAGGTGAGGGATGTATTCCCCCGTGAGGATAAACAGTTGCTTATGCTATTTTATTCACCAAAGCAACAAATCAACGAAACAAAGTATGAGATCAACAATTAATGTATAATTTAACTCCCTAGGGAACCACTGCGGCGAATCATGGGCGCGCGGTAGCGATAACTTTCTTGAAATTTTGCAGGGACCTTCGGGTGGGCATTCTACGCCATATGATATTTTTAAAAAGGGAGGTACCGGCCTCGTTTGGGCGTCATTGCTCTTAGAAGGCGCCATATAAAGCCCATATAAAAGAATGTTTTATGTTTGTGTGAGTGTATTCAAATTATGGGTCAAATATGAGCAAAATTTATTGACTGTGTTAGAATGGAGATAGATGTTTGGTGTCAAAGAAAAAGTTATTGGGTTGAGTGTGTAGTGTGTCAGGGTGACCAACAAAATGGCCGACGGTGGTATATGACGGACTTAGGGGGAAAATTAATTTTTTTTTGAGTTGGAGATAGATTTTTGGTGTCAAAGGAAAAGTTGTTGGATTGGGTGTGTAGTGTGTCAGGGTGACCAACAAAATGGCCGACGGTGGTATATGGGACGGATTTAGGGGGAAAATTGATTTTTTTTTTAATTTTTTTTTGTTGAAGATAAATGTTTCGTGTCAAAGGAAATTTTTTTCGCCGAAAATTTTTTTTCGACAAATATATTTTTCGCCGGAAACTTTTCGCTGAAAATTTTTTTTCGCCGGAAATTTTTTTCCATAATTTGTTTTCTCTTTTTACAGCTTCAGATTCTTTTGAAATATTTTCAATGTTAATTAAAGATATGCGTCACAAATGCCGGACCCTTACAACGTAATAATTTTTCTGCGCTTTCAGATTTCGCACGTAAAAAATTTGGCTACCCCTACTACACACATCAAGCTAAACCGATTTTTTTTTTCGTGTCAAATCTGAAAGAACAGAAAAACTATAATATTGGGGGTCCGACATTTGTAACGCATTTCTTTTATCAAAAATGAAAATATTTCAAAAGAATTTTTTGCGTTCTGAAGCTGTGCGCGTCACAAAAAATGATATCAGTTGTTCTGGAAGGGGAGACGAGGACCTGCGTCACATTTTCCTTTCAAAAAGGGGTTTTGGGGTTTTGTTGTGATAAAAGTACTTACTGCATACGCAAAACTTGCACGAAATACACATCGCTGAACACAATACGAATAAGACCAGTATTTCATACGACAATTATAACATATTTCGGCAAAATTTATATTATACCATTTATGAACATTAAGATGACTTCAATTGAGCTGTTGAATTTTGTATGACAGAATTTCTTTAAATTATACCTTTAAGTTTGAAACAATCTTTAAGAGTTTTTAGTAGAAATATAACATACCATATCCGCTGAAATTTTTTGTAAGTGGCATAAAGGTTTTTCTAATGCCATTTTGAGACGCTCTAATGACCTTTTCACATTTTATTTCAAATCCGCTTAGTTTAATTTACTCGAATACGTTAGGTCCCACCTCTTGCGGCGGCCTGGTGTTCCTTAAATGAGCTTTTGGTATCTTGTGACACTACAAGAGTTGTAGTTAGTCATGTTCGGTAAATCATTCATTGATAAAATTTCGATTATTTGCTGGAAATCCATTATCGATTATTTTCAAAAATCAATATCAATCGAATAATTGAATGTTTTTTTTATTATCGATTGTTGATATCATCAAATGTTGGGTGGGTCGAATTTGAAC
>CM055405.1:31635434-31649397 GCA_029228625.1 Pseudolycoriella hygida | reverse complement strand
GTAATGGTCGACCATGGTCCCAGAAATGTTTTGTAGAAGAACTTTTTTTTTAAAAATCCGATCTTCCTCTGCCTCTCCTGGAAAAACTCATTGTAGGCGTTGTTTCATGAATTATGGCATAAGCATCAATGTCTTCTTGAAAGTATACATCTTGAAGGGAAATTTTTTAAGACTAATTATTAGTATTCGGATAGTACTTCAAAATGCCGGTATCGGGGAGGTCATAAATATTTTAATGTGGTGTTGGAGAGTCAACCTCCTTTCCCGACTTTTAGTTTCCATATTGAAATATCAACTATGACTCCACCAAGACAACATAAACAACGATTTAAAAAATTTTCAAAGAACGTAGATAGATAGAGAATTTCATAACGAATTCCGGAAAGCAAACCGTTTTAGCATCGGTTGACACGTGACTGACTCAGACCTATTCCAGTGTGAGCATTAGGCGAGGCATTAAGGGGTCCAAAAAATGAAAGTGTTGTCAAAGTTGGCGGAGTTGGCTAAAAACAGACCTTTATGGCACCCTGATAAAAAGTCAATATGGTAGCAATCAGATCCGAGTGGATCTAGGGGTCGTTCAACTACAAAATGTGTGAAAAAAACACCAATGAAAAACATCAATGAAAATACAGACTTTAGCTAAATTGAACATAACTAAGAGATGATAACATTTCTTGTTAAGGGGAAAAAAGGCGATTTTTGCGTGACATACTTTATGAACGGCCCCTTAGTAGTAAATACGTATAAATTTGACCGCTAACATAACATTGACCGTATTTCTCTCTTTTTTCATTTACACCAAAAAAATTGAGAGAAAAATATGGTCAATGTTATACAAGCGGTCAAAGATGAAATTCGGGCCATCTTAAAAAATTGCAAGGGCTCTCAAATCAGGAAAACCATTTTTGAAAAATCACCCTCTGTTCTAATTTAGTACACGCAAATTTCCAAGAGTTCTAGCTACGACAAATTCTAATTTCTACAGAACTTTGCACTTTAAGTGTTGAGTTAATTTATAATCGTTGAATTATCAAGTTTATTGAGAACTTAAACTGTCAAGTTAATTTGGTGGGATGGAAAATTAAGCTAATTTGATTGTCAATCAACTTGTATTTGCCCTGAGGTGTGACAGACGAAAATACCTAAAGACTTCATCAATCTATTGAGTAAATAAAAAAATTAAAGTAAAGCCTTTTCCATCTAGAAAATCGTGCACAAACAAAAAACAAATTTTATCATTTTTGATATTTTCCAGACCATTACTCTCATAGCCTATCTTTCAACCTAACCTTTGAAATTCAATTATTCAATCGAATAAAAAAGTATTCTCGAGTCAACTCCAGCCAACTTGTCTTCAACAAAAAATGTTACTTTTTTTGTTACACAATCTGTTGGTGTTTTGCTATGTACGACCCTTGACTTTCAGCTGAAAATTTTACTTAGAACCGTAAATACGATCGAATGAAGTCGAGGATTAAATTATCCATTAGCTTGTTTTTTTTGTGTGTAGCCACATCATGACGGAAATTTTGTGTATAAACGAGCATTCAGTGTTGGATATATTTATTTAATGCATGTGCTTTCGATTGCTTCTATTGGCGTTGGGACATTATAGCCTCAAGCTAAAAACAAAGATTTATAGCAGCAATTTGTCTTCTAATATTGGCATTCCATAGGGCATGTAAAATTAGTTTATTACATTTTACTGCCTCCTTTCCTCTTTTCATTTCATATTTGATCGTCTCGAAGTCTATTTGGGAAATATCTATTTCATCCCCTTTTCTCACCCAAACGACGAAATTTAATGACAAACTCTACTGCCTTGAGCACATGCATGAAATATTCTTCTATTATTTTATGCTTGTACTAACTTGAGCGATGAAAAATGTTGACTGTACTGTAGACGGTCGTTTGGCTTAATTCTAGGAAAAGGAAATTCTCGTTGTTGTGGCAAAAAGCACGTAAATGATAGTTCATGTTTCAAACTTCTAGAATTTTTTTTTTATAAGTAATATTATTTAATCCACGTGTGATTTCACTCCCATCGTATGGGTCATGAGATGAACTTCTTTATTCTCTTTAAAGACAACACAACGGCTTCAAACAGCGGCTGGAGCCATTTATTTTACTCTCCCCCTCTGCCGTAATTTGTATAAGAAACTTAGTGATGACATTTTAAGAGAGAATTTCATATATTTTCTCTCTCAAAATGACGTCACTAAGTTTCTTATGCAAATTACGGCAGCTCTGGGAGCTGCGGGAAACGATTGAAATTCTATACAATTTTTAAAATTATTAATAAAGCACCTATAATCGGCTCATTTTGATAATTGCAACTTTATTCTTCCAAGTTATAGAATTGGATTATTTGAGTCCATTCGACAATGACAGCTCCTTTATATATTTTCCTTTTTCTTTAAACTTACAAAAATTTGCTACTTCTCTCCGCGCCCACAAATAACGTTAATATTGTGGCCCAATTTCACTTTAGAAAATCCTTTAGAAAGTTGACTACACATACTTTCTAGTCATAACACATTGAATTATTACTAAGATAAGATTTGTACAGATACAGATTCCCGTAAAACTTCCTGAAACAGATAAATTTTTTTTTTCAGTGCAGGGTTGGACACATTTTAACTTTATTCATTGTCACTTACACCGCTACTTGCTGAAATATTTATAAGTAGCTTTCAATTTTTGAAAAATCTTTTTCCGGCGAGTCACACATATACAGCGGATTTTCATATGAAAGTTAACAGACTCTATGATCCTCTCATTCTTCGATGGTACGTATGAAAGAGATAATAGGATGGACATGGACACTTTCATACTTTGGCTGAACAATTTCAGGATTATGTTCAAATTTTGTACAAATACATGAAAAAAAGTCAATTCATTGCGTTAAAACCATTTTTATATGATGCTAAATGGGAGAAGACAGAAAAGTCGGCACTTATCCTTTTTTAGTTTTCTAGATTTTTCAAAATTTGTGGAGTTCGAACAAAACGAAAATGCCCAACCATATACTGATTCGGACATTTACAGATGCAGTTTCGAGGAAAAACCCTCAAAAAACACCAAAAAGGCTGTTTGCAGCACTATTTTGCCTAAATTTTCACCTAAATTTGCAAGTTCCTCAAGTTTACAATAGGATTTGATTTGCGTATACGAGATTTCTAACCCACTTTCGTACCATTTGAACACTTGTTCGATACTATTTGAAGATATTTTCGATATTTCGATATTTGTAGCGTTATTTGTAGCGCTATAAAATCATTTTACAGAGCATCCCAGATCTTAGAGCTCCTCTTCCTGTTTCCAACGAACTACAACACGCCTAAATCGGCTAAAGCTAGGCATATAAAAGCAATTTACTTTTTAGCGCTGTTTTGACCAAATATTCACCCAAGACCTTTCAGTTTCCTCGAATTTCGTAGGATTCCATAGGCTTAAATGAAACCTTTCTAATTAATCCAATTTCGTACAGTTCGGACACTTTTTAGACACTTTCGGAGGGTATTTTAGCCATTTTATTTTCGTTTTATGTAGCGCTTTCTTAGCGCTGTATCGCTTCAAAAACCTTCACATCCCACATCCTGGAGTTCGCCTTCCTCTTTCCAGCGAGCCCCCACACGCTAAAATCGGTTAAAGCTAGGATACTTTTCAGAGCATGTAAAAATCATCAAAAAGTATACTTTGAAAGTACTAAAGCATGCTTTAAAAGCCTACCTACCCGACTTCACATCATAATATATTCCGGACATCCAAATGTAGCAAGTAAGATCTCGTTTGAAAGGTATTAGCTTTGTCAAGATTATAGGATGCTTTGCAGGACCTGCTGATTGAAATTGGATTCACGAAAAGCTTCCAAAAAAGCATATTCCCGCATAAATCAATCAAATAATACAATTCTATAACTTGGAAGAATAAAGTTGCAGTTATCAAAATGAGCCGAGTATAGGTGCTTTTATTAATAATTTTAAAAATTGTACAGAATTTCAATCGTTTCCTGCAGCTCCCTGTGAAATTCACTCCTCATTCCTCATCACCCACTCACTTAATCTGTGAGAAGCCGGTTTGCATATTTTTGAATGGGTAGTATTATAATCGATCACCCAAAATCAATTTTTGATCACCTGAAAATACAATTTTGATCACCAATAATTAGGGGCAAAATTAGTTACACCTACGCTGAGTTAGCCGCTTTAAAGATACATTCCTCCTTTTACGAAACGGTCGGACACACCCCTGGCCCTAAAAAAGAGTGTTTTATTTTTCTGGTGATCAAAAATGAATTTCTTGGTGATCAGTTAAACATATGCCTTTTTGAATTTGTGCTGCTTTGGCTGTTAGTGTGAGATCACTTTTTTAAGGGGACAGGCAAGTTATACATTGCATACACCGTCAAAAGCTGTAAATCTCATATCAAGTAGTGTCGCCTGCTTCTAAGCTCGTTTGAAATCGAATATGAAGTTTCCTCAAAGAGACTCAGTACGGCTGTGAAATTGAACAATTCTATTTTGTACTAAGATGCCTTCAGCATTCATGTGTGACATCCGCGCTCACTAACATTGTGGATAAACGTTGCGATATCTATCTAGTTTTCCACATGTTCTCATTTTTTGGGACGTTTGCATGCAATTTGTTGCTAGCTTCGTAACTTATTCGTAGTATACAAGGTTACGACGTCTGATATTCGCGTTTCATTTGCGTCATGATTTATTGAACATTCGGTAGAACATTTAGTCAAACAAAATGAATTAAAGTTATTTCATGTAAATTGGCTGTTTTGCATCCAATTTTTAAGCAAATATTCGACAGAATATTGTGATCTTACGTAGTAATGATTTCTGCAGGTGAAACGAGGCAAATTTCAGGTCATCGTTCTTTGGAAAAATCGAAGATGGAACCTTTCTAAAACGGTTATCCATGCAACGTAACTCTCAGAACTGCAAGTGTGCAGTACAACCTCTCATAGAATGATGATTCGACGATTAAATATCAATAATGTCTAGAAACATTTGCTTCGTTTGATTGCTGAACAGAATGAGTTTTAAAAATTAAACAAAAGCTAAGACCAATGTAGAAGCAATTTGATTATGTCTTTATACAGTTGGATTGCAAATTTTGCAAAACAGAGCTTCTACTGTCCGGAGAAACGGTGTGAAAATAGTAGTTTTTGATACGAGTTACGTTTGAATGCGCTAGATGTGAGATTGCCGATACGAGCCTAAGACTTTTTTCAATTTTTTTTACCAGTCAAGTCGGCATCGGAGTTCGTCAAGTCCAGAACGTCGCTTTACCTGCTTTTCTATCGTCTGTTAATGCAGTTTCACCTCTTGTTAGTACCCTGTTACATCAAACCACTCTGCAAGTTGAAGAAATCGCATATTATCAAGACGGTCTGGAATTATGGCGTGCCAAAGCTTCCATCACTGCGAAGAAAATGGAACAAACTGACAGTCGCTCGATTGATAAATGAACTGCACTTCGATAGTGACAAGGACAAGGCAAGATTTTTGGCCATTCAGCGTCCAGAATCGGGCGCCTGGTTACAAGCGCTACCATCGAAATCCATTGGCACATTATTGGATAACAACTCATTCCGCATCGCGGTTGGCCTACATTTAGGAGTCGATATTTGCCCTCCACATGTATGCCGGTGTGGTTCACAGGTAAACAGCAATGGTCACCACGGATTGAAGTGCCGAATGAGTGGTCGTCACACAAGGCATTGTGAAATCAACACAATCATCAAACGGGCACTTATGTCCGCAGACATTCACGCTAGACTGGAACCGGTTAGTCTTGCACGGGAGGATGGCAAGCGTGTCAACGGAGTTTCGATGATCCCATGGATGAAGGAAAGCACATTGATATGGGATGCTAATTGCACCGATACATTGGCGCCCAGCAATTTGCGACTCTCAGCTCGAGGTGCAAGTAAAGCAGCCGAAGTGAAGGTCCAACGGAAAGTCTCAAAGTACCGCTCGTTGATCAGTCAAAATAACCATTTCGTGCCATTTGCCGTGGAAACGATGGGACCTTAGTGTAGCGATGCAATTCAGTTTTTCAACACGGTCAGCAAAATGATTGCAATTAAGTCGAATGAGCCTCGTTCCAGATCATATCTACAACAAAGACTGAGCATGGCAATCCGGAGAGGAAATGCAGCCGCAGTGATTTGAACTTTTCGTGATTGTGACAAAATGGATGAAATTTTTTATTTGTGATATGAATTTAATGTAATTGTATAAATGTCCCATTGTCAAAATTGTTCTAATGCCGAAATAAATTTAGGTTTTCTTTTATTTGAATTAATTTTAAATAAACCATTAAAATGGGTAGCGATAGAGTGTAATCAAATTCCAAGTATTGAATTGTAGCGAAAAGTAGCGAAGTGTAGCAAAATGTAGTGAAGTGTAGCGAACCTCTGGTGAAGTGTAGGTAACTGCAGTGAAGTGTAGTGAATTACAGTGAAGTGTGGTGCACAGACGGACGGACAGGAAGGGTGAAACCAGAGTTGTATTAGCAGCGCTAATAGCAAAGCTTAAATCTAAAATCGTTCGCTAATAGCGATTAGCGTTTCGCTAAAACCGGAATTAGCGAGACCACATTTCGCTATTCGCTAAAATATTAAAATTTATCACAATATTTTTGTATCAATAAATCGTTTCTGTTTAGAGAATATTTCTTATTCATAAACACAGAAACTTACAGCGAAAATAATTTATTGAGCGACTCACAGCTTTAGCCTGTAAACTTTTTTTTTTAAATGCGACTTGTGGTGATGTTACAACAATTGAATGAAGAGCCTAGCAAAATTGGACTCAAGATGAACTTGCCAAAAACGAAGATCATGACATGACAAACATCGACGACGACAGAGACACCAAAATTGGAGACACAGTGATCGAAAGGGTTCGACAATTACATCTATCTTTGCTACAAATTGAAATTGGGTTTGGACAATCAAACTGCCGAAATCAGACGAAGAATTGGTCTCGGGTAGGCAGCGTTCGGAAAGCTGAATTTGATTTTTAAAAGCAAAATGAACAACAGCCCAAACGTATTGTATTCGATTCATGTGCTCTTCCGGTACTGACGTATGGAGCTGAAACTCTCACGTTAACAAACAAAAGTCATGGATGTCATGAAGCGAATAGCAAAGCTGAAATGGAACTGGGCAAGAACGACCGATGAACGATGGACCAAGAATATAATGTCATGAAGACCACCCACAACGAGACCGAAGGGCCGACAAAAATTTTTACTATATACTTGACTAGGTAGGAGTTGATGTTCGGCCGTTATTAGCCGATATAGACGGAAAAATAGGTAATTTTCTGAAGTTTTTGACCAGTGTAACAGAAAGATTCATATACCGTTCGAAAGCCTCCTGTATGTAATACTTTAATATGTAAAAATTTCCTTTTTAAAAGTGACATTGCAGCGGTTGGCAGCCATTTTAATGAATGTCTGCCAAAAAAATGACGAATTTTCGTCACTTTTATATGACTTTGACCTAGTAAAACCTGTCCGATTTTCAAAATCTTTTTTCCCTAAAAGTTAACCGAAAAAGTGAGTTCAAGCTAGAAGATGAGCAAAATCGGTCACGTTCTTTCGGAATTATAACCAAAAAAGAGTTCAAATACTTGGTTTTTTGGGGGTCGGTGAAACTTTTTAGCACATACCTCTACGAAAGAAAGACAGAAATTGCTTTTTCAGGCTTTAAATGGAGGTATAGACCGTCGAAAACTAGCAAATAAATTTGGGGGAATTCGTTAAGTGGTTTGGGCTGCAAAGTCCATGGAAGGGGCCTAACTCAGGCTTCTACACCGTGCACGATATTTAATGATTTGGTGGTCAATTATAACGTCCTCTACGTATGTTCTAGCGAAAATTGAAGGGAATATTTTTTTCCATGGAGTATTGGTCAAATGTTTCTCCTTAGGGCTCCAGATCGGCCCTAAGGGCTTCCCTAACCCAAAAAAATTTTTTTTGTTATGTTGTAGAGAAAGTTGAGACGATCATTTTTGTCCATGGAAGTATGGGTCAAAGGTCTCTCCTTAGGGTTCCAGATCGGTCCTAAGGTCGGCCATAAGCCAAATGTTTGCTATGTTGCAGAGTTCAATTCAACCACTGAACATAAATAAAAACTTACAAAAACCAGCTAAAATATGTGAAATTAGTGTGTTTAAAATGCGCATTTAGTTAAAAAAACTTCAATGTTTGTGCACAAAAAACCACTTTCTTGTGGATAAAAATTTGCACTGGAAAAATTCTAGTGCAAACAAGTGCATTCGTAGTTTTCAAGAAAACGGGAAAAGAGATGTGTACTAATCTCGCCGTATTCAGTAAAAATATTTCAACTTTTTTTTCTATGGAAAACAAATGACAAAGCAAAAAATGTAAAGCAAATTTGCTATACAAAAAGTTTATAACGAGAATTTCACCAAATTAATAGCTTAAGTAACTTCTTAAGACACTTCCTACAGTATAAAAACTGAATTGATAATTTTTCAAAGTTCAACATTTCGCAAAATGCAAAAAAGTTTCGCTGTATTTACAGCCACTTGCGTACATATACTGGGCCTTTCATAAGACACTGGACACACTGTATGATTCTTCCAATCATTCAATGTTAATGTGAAAGCGACAAACCTACTATAGGTCCTGTATAATGAGAAGAACGAAATAAAACAATTTTTGTAATATCGGAACACTCATATTTATTTCGTGTATTTTGATAATTTCCTGAGGTATGAATAATCAAAATTTGCTGTGAGACACTTAAGCATGAGTTCTCTTTCGTAGCTTTTCATAAATGTTTATGGACAAAGACCGTTGCCACCTAGAAGTCCTCCCAAAATTCCGCCCGAAAGTAATCCCGAAACGGCTTTTGTGACTTTCGTAACAGAACCGAGAAGTCCGCCAACGACTGAATTTATAGATGAAATAAGTTTGTTGACATTGCAAACTGTTTTGCTTACGGTGCCGACAACACCCGAAACCAAACCGGTTGTAGCTTGTAGGCTTTCGATTAGCCCAGTGGCAACACCTAAAACCGATTTCACAAGTTCATTAACGATTTTAGTTAAATTGCCGGTGATCTTGTTGTTAGAAATGGTGGCTGCGATTTGGTTCACGAGTTTGTTCACATCAGCAAGTGTCTTTCCGATGGATGTGGCAACAGTTTCAACAACGCGGAGAGTTACGCCAAGTACCTTTTGTACAGCAGCAACAACCACACAGACAACTGTTTCAACGACCACAAGAACTGTGTTAAGAACAAGAACCAATGCACAAATAGCCTCATCAACAACTTGAATAGCAGCTTTAACAGCAGCGGAAGAAACTAAGCCAACTAAATCCACCAAAATGCAGACAGATTTAGCAACCGATGCAAGGACTTTCTCGATTGTGGCGGTTACTTGTGCGATGGTTTTTCTTCCAATATTATTAACACAATTGATAAGTTCTGAGAGTGCTGACAATATGGTACTGAGGACTGTAGTGATGACTGCAGTAGATTCGTCTCCCAGAAATTTCTTTAGTTTATCAACAGCTCCAATGATAGTTTTGATAATGTTATTAAGCACGACGGTAGTAACATTTCCAGTTAAAGATAGAATAATGTTTAAAACTTCTTTAAGATCGTTGGCAACGTCCCCAATGATTGAATTACCACCGCATTCACCGATTGTTGTTAAGGAGCTAAGAAGCGAAACAATTACTTGTAAAACGGATTCGACGATTCCACTGGCGAGACCAGTTACAGATCGGAGGACGTCACTGAGGTCACCAATGAGTCCACCAAGATTAGGTCCTCCGGTAAGTCCGCCACAATCTTCCTTTGCTTGAGTTGACCATTGTCTTCGACATCTTTTATCTGTTAGAGGAACACAGGCTCCATTCGGTGACAGTCTTGCATAACCAGGTATACAATCGCATCTTTGGATTGCAACGAGAGTCATTATGTTGCATGGTTTTTTATAGTTAGCGCATGTATTTCCACATGGACTAATTCCGTATGAGAAGACCTCGAAAGGACGTGAACATTCCGTTGGTGGCACTGTTGCCGGTGCTTCGGTGGTGAATTCAGCTACAGGTTCATTTGTTTCCGGTTCATTTGTTGCTTCCGGTTCATTTGTTGCTTCCGGTTCATTTGTACTTTCCGGTTCATTTGGTTCCGTTCTATTGCCGTAATAGTCGTAATAGTCTTCAGAAGCGGCAGTAGCTGCAACAACAACCAAGAACAAAATTACTTTTACAACGTTCATTGTCAGAAGTAAGCAATTACTGCGTTGGAAATATTTTCTATTGCGAGTGAGTCGCCTTTTATACCAAAAATTTCCCAAATTAGTTTCAGAAAATGTATTTCAATAATTAACCTTTGAATATTCAATACTTCGTCTTTCCAGATGTTCTGAATTATACATTAATTCTTGATGGCACGCAAATGTAGATGTGTGTATGGAAACCAAACTTAAAAATTTTTTGGCTTATATTGAACATAGAATATCCGTTGGGCTCGTAATGTGTTTCGACAATCAGACTGCCCAAAATCCGAACAATTCACATTCTCCCCCTTAATCCAACGTTGAAAATAATTAACGTACCGTCAAAGTCTCATACTCTGACCAGCTCTGACCGATTTCTTACCGCTTTTTTTATACATTTTTGCAACTTTCAAAACTTTCTGTAAAATCATAACGAAATTGTATTAAGGTGTCAAAAAAGACGATCAAAATGTTCGATTTTTCGACACCTTAGTAACGATTTCCCAAGTGGGTGTCGAAAGGTGTGTTATGCGAGATACAGTACTCCTCATGTACGTTAGCCTCTGCCCTACATCTGCTCCTACATCCAATCCTGGGTGCCATCCATAAAGTCCGTACTCAAAAAATTACAATTTTTAGACCCCCCTTCCCCCTCGTACGTAAAAATGTATGGTCAAAAATATTGGAATGTATGTAAAATACGCTTTCGTCGAACCCCCTCCCCCCTAAGGAAATACGTACTTTATGGATAGCCTCCTACTCGTGGTAAAACCTCTTACAGTGAGCAACCCATATAAACGATCAGGCAACCAATCCTGGTGTAGTTGTGTGGGCCACTTAGCATAAGGATGAGGGGGCTGTAATAATAATAATCCCAATGGCACTGATTAGTCGAGAGCAGCATTGTAAAGTGTCTGGTTCGACTACCGGGGTGTTACACTGAGTAACTGCCAGCTAGTGTGGATTAACCACACTAGGGACCACATGCTTAACGTGTACTACGAACCACGCTTTTCGATTGAAGGATTATTTCTTTTTCCGATTTTGTCACGCGTTAGTACATATGGCAACACATAAGCGCTCATCGAACAGATTCGAATCACAACTCTAACGGTGTGGAATTTTTCATTACTTTTTTTGACGTTTACAGTCACCTTAACTTAGCAGCTGGATAAGAGACTGCTTGCTTCGTACATAGTGTATAGAATATGGGTGACGTCATACTTCGTTGTGTACAAATCGTTGCGATATTGCTACCCCAACTACCCATTTATGAAGCTTGGGTGACCTTAGGAACGTTACTTTCATGAACAGAATTGTTCCACACCGGGTTTTGAACACGGGTATTCCTGGTGGAAAGCCAGTACGTAACCAGTGAGCTAACCCGTTCCGAGCTGTCATGTAGTACCATCACGCCACGTATAGGAAGGCCGAAAGGAAATAGCTATTAAGATATGATGGCGGATGATCTCGTCACACAGTCCTAGTCAGTTGGGCTAACAAAAATAAAATTGGACCTTAGATGAATGGGAGGTTGGAGTAGAGGCTTGCTACCTGACTCTGGGAGACATTACTGCGTTAGGACCATCTTGGGCGATTAAGAAAATTGATAAACAGTTGCTCTTAACGTTCGAGCGCAAGTTACTCCGCACCATATTTGGAGCGATGCGCGAGGATGAGAGGTGGCGACGGACGGTGATACAACTTTGAACCGGAACATGATTTTGGTGACCCGGATATAGTGGCGGTGGTGGAAAAGGTTGAAGTGGGCGAGGCATTTAGCATGCAGGGACAAAAGTTATTCCTCAACGATCCTGCAGGGCGAAGGGGAGTTGGTCGTCCAAAAATTAGATGGATTGATGGCGTCGAACAAGATCTTCGGACGCTCGGAGTAAGAAATTGGCAAAACACGGCAAAAGATAGGCAGCGTTAGAACAGGATCCTCGAGTAGGCCAAGGCCCACAAGTTGCTGTAGCGCCGATAAAGTAAAGTAATTAAGTAATTAGCCCATTTTTAGCATTTAAGTTTGTCGCCTTACAAGCTACACTTAAATTTAGTAAGAAGATCATGTTTTCCGAAAAGTCTTAGAAATAGGCATTTCGGTACGATTTCGATTTTTCAGCAAATTTGAATTAACGGAAAAACGGTCAAAGTTAAAACAAACGGTCAAAATTTGAGGCTTTGACGATAAACGCTTTTTTCATAGAAGAAATTCAAAACGTTGTTGTTACCAATACTTCGCCTTGTATTACATGGTGGGGTGTCGGTCAGCGTCTTTTTTTTCACGACACCTTTAGGAAATTTATTTCTATCAAATTCACGTTAATTATTCTCATTATCATACCAACCCTGCATCTGATTTTCACGTAGAAATTCAAAACACCTGAGTTTTGCTTCAGATTTTTTCGAACAATTAGTCGTCTCAATAGGTCTCGATGTGCTCTAAATGCTTTTAAGTTAATTTTTACTAGACAATCGAAATGCCGAGTAGAATGTTCAGATAAAAATATCTTGAAATCGTGAATATTACCATTTTGTGGAAATGTTAAATTTAACAAACAAGGGTGTGTTGAATGGAATGCTTAGACCGTAATTTTAACGGAGAAAGCGTCATAAATAAGCCTAATTAATGGGTTTTCATATAACAACACAATTAAGTTTCTATTCAGTGCATGAGAAGATACATTTAAAACACTTTACGAATTTACACTGCAAAATGTGTACATCCGCCTGGCATGTATGCATGTAACAAAAAAAGAACAATTCTCTTAACGAAAATCCCTATAAGCAGCCAAATAATAAACGGAACCCTTTTTCGCAAAGTCACCTCTTTTGTTAATTTAATCTTCTTTCGTAACGAAATACTGCCCTTATTTATGTGATTATTCGCAAATTTTAGCAACCGGGAAAATTATTTTCCATAATTAAAACTCATATTTTTACCATCCACCTTATGTAAATGTGTGAATCATTGCATAACAATTCCACAATTCTGGTGAAAATATAATTGGGTTTTCTCATTAAGATATGAACGTGTTTTGGTTCCTTTCTATGCTAGCACACGGTAGCGGAGGTCTTAACGCAGTCACCAACCAAGTCTCACAAAGTATAGCGTTCTTAATGGTGCATACCGTGCATACCCGTAATTTTAAGAGTTTACGAATTCCATTATGAAATTTGTTATAATTTGACAGAAGCTTATGTGGCGGCGAAAATTTGAAAAAAATTGCGCAACGCAGCATTAGTTGCAAGCCATGGCATGCAAAATATCATGTGGAGGTTTAACCATCCATGCGCTCTGCATTTCATTTCTACATTTTGATGAGCACAACATTTTTGAAAAAGTTCCAAGGTGTAGAAAATCATAGAAGCCAAAGTTAGTGGAAACATCCTACGTTAGTTAGTGGGTGGGTGGGTTAGTTAGTTAGTTCCAGAACCGACTTTTTTGGCTCGTGCTCGAAAACGGCTCGATAACTTTTCTTGAAATTTTGCAGAGACCTTCGGGTGGGCATTCTAAAGTTGATGGGTTGGGTGTGCAGCGTGTCAGGGTGACCAACTTAATAATTTTTCTGCGCTTTCAGATTTTTTCGTGTCAAATCTGAAAGAACAGAAAAACGTTGGAGGGTCCGGCATTTGTGACGCAAATTTTTTAATTAAAAGTGAAAATATTTCAA